>CM031596.1:27370961-27518721 GCA_018398815.1 Conus ventricosus | reverse complement strand
GACCTCAGCAAACGGGCTCAGTCCACGCAAACTCATTCACCTAGGTTCACGCGTACCAAGATAAGCACCCACAATGAGCAATAACCCCACCTGAGCAGTGAACCCAGATACATCCCATACCATCAACACAACCAAAATACTCAATCCAAACCCGTAGCAAATAATAGAAACTACCACCAAAACCTCCCCCCATTACATAATAAATCTCTCAATCCTCTCGAGCGCGTGACCAGAATCGACAGAGTTCAAAGCATAAGGTTTTACCAAGCATTGTCAAAATTTCCAAATCATGAACACTGCGAGCCTAACCAAAACCCCGCGTAACTACTACAGTGCAATGCACTCACGAAGAGCCCAAACATTCCGCTTACTGCATTTACAAGTAGACAGCCCTATACATCACCCTCTGCCCACTCACAGTGTCAACAACAATCCGTCCGACACACGATGTCGACAATAATGCAGCCATCACAGCGCAAACACACTATAATCATCATCCTAGTTCAAAACCCTAATGCCCTATACATTCCTGCATAATACATTCAACCGCCTGTCCTGAACTGGATGCGAACTCTCCATAATAACTCCACATCCCAGCGAACACCTATATCCCCCTCAGACGACACCTCCACACCACACATACGAACCATTCATACCACATGCACGAAACATCCATACCAAAGCACCGTATGAACGGAAAATGAAACCCACACCTACCACTCAAAACAGCAACCAGCCAGAAGCTACGCCACGCGCTGTCAACAGCAACACTTTGCAGCGCACAAGGACGAAGACAACAAGGTTTTGTCAGCCGCTCATGCAGCTGAGGCCCCAGTGAAGTTTACGTAACAGCTACACACGACTCGCTTCCATTCTGACGCTAAACACTACAGCTACTGGTATTGCAGGCTCCTCTTCCCGCCTAACACAGCAGAACGTGGACACACGGACTTCTCAGACTAGCTAGGTATTACGCCACAAGACACTAGTCTACCATTCTCTGTGAACAAATCACCCGTAAGAAAACTATCTGGCTCAGAACCACACCTCCTGCAGTCTTGCCAGCCAAATCAAAAAAAGAACTCGAAGATGACGCCAATTCGTACTCAGACGTGCTCTAATCCTGCCACCTGTTGAGAAAACCTGAGCGACCCCCCCCCCCCCCTTGTCAATGGAACCCACACACGCACACCCACACACCAGACACAAACACCACACACACGCATCCGTCACTCACAGTCACACCGACCCTGCACAAGCCCACACACCACTGCGGCACGCACAAACACGGCCAGTGTCAGAAAACCGGCTGACCCGGTTCCCTGGTCTAAAAATAGACTAAAGGCGTTGAGTAGGCCCAAAACCGAACTAGTCTATCTAATCCCCCACACTCTCTACCGGTTGAAAATAACAACCTCTAGTGAACTAACCCCAGAGCGCAGTACAACCCCCAAAACTGTCACTAACACAGACTGACTGCTGATGACAGAGCGCGATTTGCGCGTAGCTCGTGACAGAGTGACCATGGTAACGACGACAGGACAGGAAGGCTCAGATCTGACACTCATTATACAGACCTTTTGAATAATCTATCAACAATCGATGAAATATCATGACTAGTAGTAACTTACCAAACATGGGTGCAGCTTTTTCTTATTAAGAAGAAATTCCTTGAAACTTCTACATAAAGAATTCCTTGCAGACATGCTTATTTTAATTTTCATGACTTCGATGGTATGGAGCCCTCAGGTATATTTCAGTACAATACATAAGGAATTCCTTGCAGACATGCTTATTTTAATTTTTATGACTTTGATGGTGTGGAGCCCTCAGGTATATTTCAGTACAATACATAAGGAATTCCTTGCAGACATGCTTATTTTAATTTTCATGACTTCGATGGTGTGGAGCCCTCAGGTATATTTCAGTACAAAGATTCTTAATATTAAGAAAGACAATATTTTCTTATAGTGCCAGCTCAGCAAATGAATATGGCAGTGTCGTAGGTATTCAGTAACACAGGCAGACAGTAAATAACAGCTGAACCACAGAGAAAAAGAAAATAAGCAATTTAAATCCTATTTTGCAGCTACACGCCACGTCGTAGTCGCAGCCGAAGTCGCAGCCGGTCAAGGTCAAGGTCCTTCAAAGGCAGATCAAGAAGTCCAAGTCCACGTCGTTCTCGTGCACGGTCTTTTTCAAGAGGGCGCTCTCACACTCCTCGTCGATCAATATCACGTACCAGAGGTTCACCAGGGCAGCTGAACAAATCACCAGGAAGAGAAAGGTCTCGATCACCAGGTGATGGCAAGCTTCGATCTTTAATAAGGAGGTCTCAGTCACGAAGCCCAATCAGAAGGTCCCGCTCTCCTGGCAGAAGATCAAGATCATTAGCCAGAAGGTCCAGGTCTCCGGGTGGAAAATACAGATCACCAGGGAAAGGAACTGTACGGTCTCAAGACAGCAAGTACAGATCACCTGTTCGGGGAAGGTCAAGATCTTTTAGCAGAGGAAGGTCAAGATCTCCAACCAGAAGAAGAAGTAGAACTCCTCGATCAAGATCCATCACTCCCAGGAGAAGAAGTCGATCTTTCACTCCTAGAAAACGTAGAGGATCACGTTCAGTCAGTCGCACAAGAAGGAGCAGAACACGTTCCCATTCCAGATCGTTATCTTCTCCCCGACGCCGATCTTATTCAGTATCTCCAGTTCGCATCACTCAACCTCTTCGACCAGTTGGTCGAGGTGGCCAGCGCAGATCTGCTTCCCCATTCAGACGTCGTTCAGTTTCTCCCAGCTTTAGACGCAAAGGTCGTACACCTCCTCCAGGTGGCTTCCAGCCATTCAGAGGACGTGGCCGAGGTCGTGGAAGAGGACGAGGGTTCAGAGGAGATTGGGTACCCTATCAACACAGACAGTTCAACGACCGCAGACCAATTGCCAATCAGTTCAATCAGACACCTGAAGAGTACTTGAGGTATGTGGGACTTGATATATATGAAAGACTATTTTTGTTAAAAGACAGAAAAGTCATCATCCTTTTTGGGAGTTCATGTTATGGTTTCTTACTTGAAACAGAATTTTCTATTCAACTTAGAAAACAAATGGTTAATCACGATATAATTCACTTCAGTGAAATGATCAATTTGGCATCATACACAGTACCTCAAAAGACTTGCCAGCCACCCATATTGATAACATTCACCTGTAGCCTGAGAAGTAAATGTACCCACCCCTACCTTGTCCTCACTCATGACAGAGATCTGTAAGCGGCAAGCAAACGCCATTGGGCATTGGTCAGACAGAGAACAAGGTTTTCACTCCCTAACTGAACAGCTCCTAACCGAAGCACAGAATAGTGCAGGGTGCAGTTCCTTCAGTGCTACCCAACAAGTACACCATGCCAGGGGAGAAAGATCCGCATTGAATGCAGTCGCTGGTTGATGCTTGGGGGTGTCTGCCCTAGGTGACTGAGCAGCTGCTCATGATGATCAAGTTGATTCATAATCTGCTCCTCATCTGATGCACAACTACCAAAATTGCAGCTAAATCAAGCCAGGATCAGGGCTCTAGACTGGAGGAGGGTCCTGAGAATTTCTTATCAGCAGGAAGCATGAAGGCAAAATCAATTGGCAAGACAAACATTTGGAATAGGTGTCTGCTTCTAATCGTGACTAAGGACAGATTATGTTCAGCTGACTGACTTTTTTTTTTTTTACATAAGGCAGGCAATGATTATGCAAAAGTGACATATTAACAACTCAGGGATAGTTCTAGGCTTTGAAAACGTTCCTACGGAAGTTATGGGACTAGTATAGGAGGAGCTGCCATGGAAGCAGCAGGGTGTTGCATAGGTTAAGAAGTAAATGATTGACTTGACTTTCTGGAAATGGAAGACATTGTTAAAAATGTCTGGGGCAGATCACTTGTTGAGCTGAATATATTAGTAATACCTTAAAAAATAAAATAAAATAAAATATAGCCACTGGAACAAGAGCATGAGTTGGAAAAGAGACACTTGTGTGGAATACCCAAGGAATATATTAGGCTTTAAAGGGAATGTTCTTTAGGTGCTTCTGATACTGAAGACCTTGTTTTATTGCCAGATCTTACTAATGAAAGCCTAATTACTTTTGATATTCTTTTCTGTTTGGACTTCCAGTTGCTACAGAAATGATTTTTTTTTTTAATATGGTTATATCTTTACACTGTGTGTGTGTGCTTTTTTTTCTCCAAATTTCCTAAACACACATACGCACACGCACACACACACACACACACACACACATGTATATGTACATAGATATTTAGTGAGGTAGAGTTGTAAACTCAGACTCTTGAACTGAAAAAGCACAGCTGTGACCAGTGCAGTCTTGCAAGAGATAACCCATGCTCTACTTATAAAACTGAAGAAACAGCTGAGTTTCTTTCCCCATGATAGTAAAACTCCCATCAAATAATTTGAGTTGATAGATGTAGGCAGTTAGCATAGACTTGTACATTCGCATAGTTTTATCAAGTGAATCTGTAAAATGTAATCTGACTACAATTGCGGTCGTCTTGTTTCTTGCTGTGAGCAAAATCTGAGAAGCCTTAGCTAACAAAGGCTATGTTGTAAGTATGGATTGATCACACAATGCAACATCTATACACACATCCTTTGCTGTAAGCTGCTGAGTCAGTGCTAGTGGGCTTCTCGTTTGCACAGTGCCTCAGCTATTGCTCAGATTGGGAGAGTATTCATACGTGGAAAATTTTATTCTAAGTTGGTTGTAGCAATAGTATTTATAATTGGAAAATTTTATTCTAAGTTGGTTATGTAAATAGTTGCTTGCAGGTCAATGTGTGCAGCAGTTTTGGTTTGATATGGCAAAAAAATGCTCTCCATATATGTATAAGACATAGAGAAGTTGTACATTAAAGATTAAATCTGACAGCAAGACTTCAGATTCTTTTTTTTTTCTTTCTTTTTTTTTTTTGGGGGGGGGGGGGGGGGGAGGGGCTAAAACTTACTTATAACCTTTGGATTTACTGGCAGACAGAGTTTGTAATTTCAGAATGACTGTTACATGTGTTGTGTATGCCCACATATATTGAAGCTGAATTCTTGCATGGTCTTGGTTAACATAATCATTTTTATTTTGATTTTTTTCTGTGTAGACAACCAGACCAGCAGTATGATGCTTATTACCGAGACTGCTACGCCAAGTTTGGACACAATGCACCACAACCACCTCTACCTGCTCAGTGGAACCAGGTTCCAGTCTTCCCTGATCCACATACTCAAGTTGGCAATCCTTTTGCACCTCGTCAGATTGGGCAACCACAGATGGGCTGGCAGCAGCAACAGCCACAGCTGCAACACCAGCCGCACCAACAGATGCCACGCCCGTCCCCACCTCTGCAGAGAATGTCAGACGGTCGAGGGGATATGGGCAACAGGGACCGACGCTCTGCTGAACCACAGCCGCCCGGGGTCGGTCAGTCTTCAGAAGGAGCACCCGACAGTAGACGGGATTATCACAGGGATGGCCAGAAGGACTACAGTAGAGACCATTACAAAGAGCAGAGCACCGAGTTCACTAGAGATCAGGACAGGGAAAAGCCTAGAGACCAGAACCCAGATTTCCCTAGAGAAAATAGAGAATTTTCTAGAGATTTCCACCGAGATGCCCCTATGGAACAGGGCAGGAGTTTCCCCCGAGACCAGAATAGAGACTTCTCAAGAGATCAGAACAGGAATAGTCCCAGAGATCAGAGCAGAGACTTTTCTCGTGACCAAGATAAAAAGGTAGGGCGAGATCAAGGAAGAGAGTACCAGAGAGACCGAAACCGAGACTTTGGTCGTGATCAGAACAGAGATTATCCAAGAGATCAAGGACGAGACCATGTCAGAGATCAGGGTAGAGATTTTCAGAGAGATCAAGGCCGAGACACCCAAAGAGAGCAAAGAAAGGACTATTCACGTGACTATAGGGATAATCGTGACAATCAGCGTGATCATCGTTGGCGTGATCATCGAGACCGGGACCGGGATGGTTATAGGGAAAATAGCCGTGATATTCAAAGGGAGACTTCTTATGAAAGAGAACGTCATAGGTCAGAAAGAGAAAGTCAGGACAAAAATAGGAACAGTTCTGAAAAGCATGGTGCAAGGAATTCAGACAAGTCAGCTAAAGACAAGAAGAGAAAACCAGACAAAGAAAACATTGTAGAGAAAGAGAAAACCATCAAAAAGAAGAACATCAAGCAGACATCTTCTGGTGATGAAAAGGCAGTGCCAGTCAAGAAAATCAAGAAAATGAAAACTGAAGATGCATCTGATGAAAAACCTGCAGTCGTGAAGAAGAAAGTGTTGAAGAAAAAGAAGAAAGTTGTGTCAGCGGAAAACAAAGATGTGTCCGATTCTGAAGCACCTCTTTCTTCTAATCTAATTCAAGTGACAATTACAAAAGACAAAACGAAAAGTGAAAAAGGTGCTGCTTCAGAGGGCAAGGAACCACAAAGAAGGTTGTAAGAAAAGTTAAGAAGGTGAATGCCACATCATCAGGAACAGAAGAAGAAAAAGCTGTGAAGCCTGCTAAGACAAGCCTAGAGACTGCTGCAGGCAAAGACGAAGTGTCTAAGAGTGGCACATTGCCAACTGATGACGTTCCAGACTCTACTTACAACAGCCCAGAGGCAACAGATGCGAAGACTGAGCAGGCTGATTCTACAAGCAAACTTGACAACAAAGTGACCAGCCCTGAGAAGCAGGAAGGCATTGTGGAGGTGTCTGCAGAAGGTGTGGATGAGATGGCCGAAGGAGACGAGGACGAAGAAGAAAAAGCCGCTGGAAGCACCGACGATGAGCTGATGCTTCATCCCCCAGAGTTGTCCAAATGGGAACGGGATGACTACGACTGGGACACATCCAACGATAAACATCCATCCAGAAAGAGAAAGCTGGTTCCAGAAAAGAAAATAACAATGTTGCCAAGGTTAGTTGATTTGTTATCATTCTTTTATTGTTATAAGTTGGAAATCAGAATATCCAACAGCAGAAGACATTCAAAATATTCCTTCATAGTCTGCAAGTCTTATTTCACTATTTGGGCATGTTTAGTCTTATACTTGAAGGAAAAAATTCAGCTGAATCTCCTGTTCACCCTTATAGTTTCACCATAATTATCTCAGACTGAGAATTTTGGCCATGATTTTCTGTTTAAAAATGATTTAATTCCAGTAACAAAAAAAAAAAAAAAAAAAAAAAGTAGATTGTGCATTTATGTTTCATTTCGGTCTGTATAGTCACCCTATTTACAACCCAAAAGTAAGGGGTGGGTTGGAGGTGAGGGGTTGTTATTTCTGTGGCATTACCCAGTGGATATAAAATTCAGCTGTTCTGCATAAAATCTTTAGTAAGGCTTAGAAAAGACAGTCAAGTCATCCATATTGAAAAACTTAGTGAAGCTGCAAGAAGTTTATTACTTACTGATAATTTGCAGACTGCAGGCTTTTTGTTCCTTTTTCCTAAGTCCTTGAAAGCTTAAGAAAAAAGGGATCATACAGGCAATGAAATTTGTGTAGAGATTTTCAAATGAAAAAAGAAATTTGCATCAGCAAGAGATGTGCAAGTGATCTATCTGCACTCTCCATCCCATGCCCCTCCCATCCTTTTATTTTTTTCCTCCCCATTGCATCTGATTGTGGTCACTATTTGTCTTCAGTCAGTGTGCTGGACAGATTGAGATAGTGGAAGTTAAAAAAGATATAATCATTGAGATTGAAAATTTTACGAGTTGTGTGTGTGTGTGTGTATCTATATGTGCTTAGAGGGAGTGGCGAAAGCCTTCTTAATATGACAGGAAAACAATTAATTCATTGTAAAAGTAAATCGTAGCAAGAAGAAATGCTGAAATTGATGACTTGTAATCTATTCTATTTCAAATCATGGCAGCATCAAGTGATTTTTACTACTTAAAAATTGTATCCTGCAGTGAATAGCTTTGTCCATCTCTGCTATAGTTCAAGAATTCAGGGCCAGAACACATGCCAGCAAGGGGTGTCTTTTTCTGAAGACACTCTGCAGCTCTACATAGGGTTTCTTTCTATCAATGGATTAACAGTTCAGTATATCTCACAGACCATGAAAATGAATACCTTCATGATCAGTTCCCATGTAGTAGGTGTGAACATCCACATGGTTAATGACTAAAACATCCTGCGACTACAATATTTTAAAATTCGTACAAATGATGGACATTAAGACAGAATCAAGGATAGTGACAATAATACTGTACAGGAGAAGACTGACAGAAAAAGAGTGTGAGAGAGAAGTTGAAAGTGGATTGATATATCAGGTGGGTTTGGATTTATGTATCAGCAGACCTGCCAACCATTACGCATTTCGCGTAATTTATTACGCCCAAGTGATAATTCTTACGCCCTTACGCATTTAGCCAGAATATTACGCATTGAAAGTTTTCAAAAAAAAAAAAAAAAAAAAAAAAAAACGGACGAAAAAATCAGCTTATGTATCTTCAAGAAGCGTTTCCGGTCATGCGCAGTTCGTTTCACCATCTTTACCATTCAGCGAAGTTGCGTCTTTTTTAAGTTTTAGCTACGAAAATGTCGAAACGTGGAGTAGAAAGTTCTGGACAAGATGCGAAAAAGAAAAAACTTGGTCAAAAGTTCCGAAAAGAATACTCGGAAAAGTTCCCCTGCATACGACCTTCGGCTAAAGGTGTAAATTGTGCACGGTGTACCACTTGCGAGTCGGACTTCACAATTTCCAATCGCGGATGGTGGATGTGAAGCGTCACCTCGAGTCATGCAAGCACATCGATTCCTCTAACGCGCCGAATTCTTCCAGCATCAACACTTTTTTCAGACTGTAGACACCTCAAAAGAGGATGAAATTAGAAAAAGGGTAATTGGGGCTGAAGCATTGGTGGCCGGATTTTTCGTCGAGTACAACATCGCTCTTAGCGCAGCCGACCATGCATCCAGCTTTTTACAGAAGCGTTCTCAGATTCGGAGATCGCCAAACAGTTCAAGAGCGGTCGAACAAAGACAACACACATTGTAAGGACCCTTCTCATGGAAGGCTTAACTGCTGCTGCATCTCGACTGCAGAATGGACCGTTTGTGTTGGGGATTGATGGAAGTCAGGAAGAAGGGGGGGTGGGGGGGGGGGGGGGGCAAATTCTTTCCTGGGGTGGTGCGATACTTAAAAAATGACACAATCACCACTGAACTGATAGCCAACCCCACATGCACAGAATCATCAACAGGGGAGAACATTTTTTAGGTTATGTATTTTCTCAATTTCATGTTCCCAGTTTCTCCATCTTCAAACCCCCCCCCCCCCCCCTCCCCCCCCCCCCCCCCCCCCCCCCCTCCTCAAGTTCAAATCTTTGCCAAGTCATTACTATCAAGACAGTTGAGTTGTTGGCCTGCGCTTGTTTTTTCCCCCCACTATTAGATAAGATTGTTCGTCTATGTGTATTTGTCTGACCTTATTCAAGTTTAAAAGGTTGTGCCAGTCTTGAATAAAAGTTACTTTGTGTTAGATTCCTTATAAAATGGGAGCAAACGTTACCCCACTTGTTTACTGTTTATTGTTTACTGTTCCCTGCCTCATTTCATTTCCAATTTTTTAGGTTGTTTCTGGCGCACTATCAAGCTTTGGTGTGCCATGCCATGATGGTTTAGGGGATTTGTGTGTGTTTCCAATGTATTCTACATTTTCATAATTTGTAGCTCTAGATTTCTTGTGACACTTAAAAGAAAAGCTTGTTTTTGAAGAAAAGTAAAGTTCACAAAAATTGTGTGAACAATTTCATCACATCGTGTTTGTTTGAAAAAAGGTAAATGTCGCGCTCGATTACTCTTAGCTCTCAGAAATTACACATTTCTGCCTCACTGAGCTTCAATTCTTACTCATTGGTCTCTTAGGGGGTTGGCAGGTCTGTATCAGGTATGTTTTTGTGTTTGTTTCAGTTTTGAAACATTTTGGAGTTGTGTTTGAACTGTATGGGAAATTCCCATAAAGTAACAGAGTAAGTGAATACATAATTTAACTGTTCCTTCACCAGTTAATTTGTATTGAAAGTAATTTGTTTTAATAACTATGTTAGAATAAGCATAAAGTGCAGCTCTCAAACCTAAAGCAGCAAAAGAGATGTGTTTGCGAAAATGAGAAGAAAATCCACTGTTTTCAAGGGTGAACAGATCCATATTGAGTTTGTGTCCAAGTCTTCAGAGTGGACAAATCCAAGGGACTGTCATTGGATGGATGTAGTGGCTGGAGGGGGTACTCATTCATGTTAGGTCTGTGCTCACATGAAGTCCAGTCATTGTTGTAAAAGAAGCATCATTGGTAGAGTGTTGCTTATGTTGGGTCAGACAGACACTCGGTCTTGTCATCGCATTTAAATGGTGTCATGATGATCTGATATGGATAACTATTGCTCCCGGTGGACAGTGTCAGTGGTGCAAGTTCAAAAGTACAACTTGCCAACAAGCCTGGGTCTGGCTGTTTTATTTATTGGGGATGCGAGTGAGTGGTACGGTGTGAAGCCATTGGGATGGGTGCAAAAGATTAGAACAATAACAAAAGAATTGGAATGAGGTTCTGAGAAGATCAGATCCAGGTTAAATCAAATGATTGATCAACATCAAGCCTCAACTTTGTCTCAATAAACAGTGTCTCATATTGAGTTGTGGTGATTTAAAATTCTTGAATTGTTGAGTCATTGTCCTGTTTGTTGGAGATTTAAGACACTGTTTTAAAAGCTCAAAGTTTGTCAGTTTTGCCTTCACAAGAAGCAGCTGGGAGAGCCAAAGACATTGAAATATTTGCTTTGGAATAGTGTTTTGTTTTTTTCTTCTTTCCAACTGGCTAACGATTGTGAAGAAGGAACTTTTGATTTCTCACACATGAGATTTTACCCATTGGTATGTTCTGTTTGGTTTATCTACAGATCTGTGCTGAATCGTGCTGAAACCTACATGGCAAAGAAACCTGTGAAGCCAACCGTGGCAGCTGCCACATCAGCTTCACCAGTAAGACCACAACGCCGAGTGTATTTGGAAGACAAACAGGATCAAAGCAGCGAGGAAAAGGAGGAACGTCATGTCAAGACCACCAGAACAAGCTCTTTAGACATGCAGATTACCATTACCAAGTCAGAAAAGCACAGCCCTGAGCAGCAGGATCGTGCATCCAAACAAGACCGTCGCAGTCATGAGGACACAAGGACTGTGAAGAAAGCAAAGGAGGCAGATGAAGATCGGGACATTACAAGAAAAGATACTCTGATGAACGTCATCATTCAACTGAAAACAGAAGCAGAAGGGACTCGTCCAGTCCTCGAAGAGAACGAGACAGGCGACACCATGATAGAGAAGAAAGCCGTGGGCATTCACGAGACCGAGATGAGCAAAGAGACCGAGGAGAATCCCACAGAGAGCGAGACCATCACAGAGATGAACGACACAGGGGACGTGACACACAACACAGGGAGCGTGATCATCGCAAAGACCGTGAAGAGCAGAAAACGGAACGAAAGACTTCCACCAGTGAAAAGAGCTCCACTTCATCGGCCCCCAAAGATTTGCGACACAAGCTGGAGCAAGCCGATCCAAAGATGTGCCTAAAAAATCTCAACGCACAATAGACCGAAAGGAATCTGTGATTGATGAGGCCAAATTTGAACCTGACTATGAAGAATTGGAAGAGTCCAGTGGAAGTGGGAGTGAAGAAGTGATAGCAGACCAACATTCCACTGTCAGCACAGAGGAGACTTCAGACCTGGAGGCCAGTCCCTCCAAGAAAGCCCGCACTGACTCTGGGGATGAAGGGAGCAAGAAGAAACATAAAAAAGCCTCAAAACACAAGAAAAACAAGAAACGCAAAAAGAGCAAAAAACAAAAGAAGGAAAAGAAGCACAAGAAAGAGAAAGAGGGCAAAGAAACAGAATGATTGGTTTGTCTTTGTGTGTAAGTAATGTGTGTGTAATGTACAGGCTTTGTGAGGAAGAATATTGCGAGAGAATGTGAGTCTGAGTGAATTATGTATTTTGAGGTCATGTAAGGAGGCATTTTTAGGTCAACGTAGTGGGCAAATCAAAGGAACAAGATTTTATTGGCTAATTATTTTCAGGTGACAGTAATATTGAGAGAAATTGAAGTGTAAGAAAGAGTATTCAATTTTCCTCTGTTTATGATGTCCATGCTTGATAACAAGAACAACTTTGAAAGGTTGGGGTGTTAAGCTTCTAATACAGATATATTGAGTTGATATATCAGTTGTGATTATCATGACCATATTGGAAAAGATTATAAGTAGAAACACTGATTAGATCTATGCGAGGTTTTTTTTCCTTATCTTTTTGACCAAGCAGTGAATGACGTTAATGAATTATTTCTCATTCTTTTCGCTAAAATTTGATTTTTCAGGAAGAGAAAAAAATGTTCTCTTTAATATATGTTTTAATCCATTGTCAGTGGACAGCTCTATTTCATTGCTAGTGCCACACCTGTTGGCTGATGCAGCTGCTAACACAAAGCAGTATTATAGTTGGTATTTGCTGGTACCTATGTTTGGCAACATATTTATCCCAGGCTTTGTGTATGAAGGAGAAGACGGCTACAAACAAGAAAAAAGAATTTTGTTATTTAACAGATTTAAAGTTTTGCTAGGAGTCTTAAGATCCATTCAGTTGCATGAACTTTGGTCCAAAAAGAATGCTCTGGAGAAGTTAGAAAACAAAATGCCAGAGGCAAGCTTGTTTGTCTAGTCAACCACCTGTTATATGCTGATTTAAGTACTATAACGGTATGCTTTCATACAATGGAATGAAACTTGAAAGATGTATGCTTTTGTTAGTAAGCCAGCAAATGATCTTCCATCGAGTGTGTAATTGACTGTTCAAATTTCATGCATGTACATTTAGAGTCAAAGCAGGAGCTGCTATATTAGTTTCCTTATTCTGCTACTGTTTCAGTAGTCTTTTTTTCCTGATCAGTCAGCATGTAGAATAGGACACATACTTTGTTGCAAGGCATATACACGTGGAGTGTACACATCAGGATTTTGAAATGTAAGGTAAACACGCAAGACTGGCTCACTTGCCTGCAAAGTGCATGTCAAACACATTTTGTGTTATTCTGAAAACAAAAAGAAAAAAAGAAAAGAATCAAGGGGATGAATCAGAGCCTTTTTTGTTTTCAATTCATGTACAGAGTCTAAGGACATGATCTATGATAGATTTGTTTTTCAGGTTCTCTTGAGAAGTAAAGTGAAGTGGCTGACAGAGAGGGAGATATTTTTGAAAGCAGCATAACATTTTTTTTTTCTGTGGGTTTTCAAATTCAGAGATTTGGAAATACATTTGCAAGTTTATGAAAGTGATGGAAATTGATAATGAATGAAATGTAAAGTGAATATGTTGGAATTTGTTTTGAAAATGACTTAAATGTACATATATGTTATAGAATATTGGCAAAAGAGAATAGATTCCTCATTCTCAGCTCCCCCAAGGCACAGCTGTTTGCATGAGAATATGTCAGTGTGTGTAGGAGACAAAAATGTTGATGCTTCAATGAGCACTCCAAGGTACAGTGTGCTTTGATGTAAAATCGTATTTTTGGAAATCATAATGTCTTAAATGATGCAAGGTTTGATGGGAAAAAAAATGGAAGTTCTGTAAATTTAACTTTAAGTGAACTGATGATAACTGATAATGACTTGATTAAATGAAAAATAAATCCTTGAAAGGTATTCCAAAAGTTTTTGACCTTGTAATTGTATGTATGTTGCACTTTTCCTCTGGGTCTTTCTCATCAAGCTATTAAAATTTCATTCTACACCCAGCCACGCTATACTGTACATGTGTACTCTTGCATATTCACACACATGGCACAAACATGCGCTCATGCATGCAAACACACACGCACACACACCCCCTTCCACCCTCTATGTGTGAACTCTTGAATATTCTTACATGCACATGCACACATGCAATGACGCTTGTACGCACACACACATCCTTCCGCCCTGTATGTGTGAACTCTTACATATATATTAACACATGTCCAAGCACATGCACTCTCGCACGCATGAAACAGCGCACACATATTCTTCCGCCCTGTATGTGTGAAATATTGCATATTCACACATGCACTTGCATGCACAAAGTACAATACATTTTATGCACCCTCTTGTTGGCATTACTAACAGGGATACTTAATATTCGATTGTCAGACAAACCCTGCATTCTGTTGCATTATCAAAAACAGTTATCCACAGAAATGTATTAATTTCAAATGTGCATGTGGCAATTCACCAAAGTGACCCTTCGTCATTGCTGGTCATCTAGGTGGTGCCTATTCTGATCCTACATCCGCTACTAAGCCGTGTGCAGACCATAGTTTAATTCAGCATGAGTGAGCATCATTCTGTGATGGGTTCCACCATATCTACTTCGAGGCTGCCTGCTTCCATTTCTGAATCAAAACTTCATTCTCCTACTGCAAGAATATCCTTATAGGTTGTTCTCAGAAACCTGTGCTAGATCTGTAACAGGAAGTCCAGCTGAGCAGGAGAAAAAGTTTTAAGAAAAATCAGATTCAGAATTTGCCCCCCCCCTCCTCTCCCCGCCAATGTGTTTCATGATGTAGCAACACTTTTCGAACAACTACAAATAAACATGTTTTAAAAAAAAAAAGAAGAAAGAAACGGATGAAGGATCGGTACACAAGCCAAGCTCTCGCTTTGTTTCTGTTCAAATTATAACTGTTGTAAAAGAATCCTCGGGAAATGCGTTTGTTGTGAGCATCTCCATGTCCCAAATCCACCATGGTTTTTTTTTTGTTTTTGTTTTTATTTAAAAGTATTTCCTCGATGTTGATTTTCATTTAATGATAATGCTTCTCCAATGACAATGGGAGCCTGGCATGGCAGAAAATCCCCGGAATTTCAGAGAAAAGCCATAAGTTGCATCAACAAGGTCAACATCGTACAGGAAAGCAGTAAGACTGCGTTTTAGTAAACAAAAATGCGTGTGTATTAGAGCTCTGATCGATTTGTTTAAAAACCCAGCTTAATCCAGTTGGAATTGGTTCAAACTTGGCAGTAGATATTCAAGCTTGATGCCTCGCCTCAAATGACCTCGTTGGTTTCTGCTCCTCAACAACAACAGAAACAATGGGACAAACACCTTTGCTATAGTAAAGATTTGGCAAGAGACTGTCAGAAAATGCGCGCATTACACACTCGCTACAAGAGACCTACCGACACCAAACGAGGTTGTCTGGTCCCCGACACAAAGGTGAGCACTGGGGTTTGAAGGGGTTTACAGACTGGTCAAAGTGAAGAAAATTCTGGTCGCAGACATCAGTCGGCTCTGTCACCATGAAACTGGATCTGGTGCATTTGCTTCCTCTTCACCCATGCCATCATTGTTACCATCGACGGGAGAGACCTCGTGTTGTGACTATACTCGACGAGGGACTCGTCCCCCATCACCCACAGCCCGCGATGATCCACAGCGATGCCGGACCCTTTCACTCCGAAGATTATTTCACAGTGTCAACAGTGTCTCCTTGTCCTGTGACATGTCTGGGCAGACCCCTGGTAACACTCGTGGTGAGGGTAGTCGACACCCAGATATTGCGAAGATGGCTGCTACATGAACCTTTTGACCCATGAAAAGGTTAAAACATGCACGCGCACACACACACACACACACACACACACACCTTCTTCTTTCTTAGCTGTCCACTTTCATCCAGTTGAAGATTCTGACACTTCATTCACACACACAAACACAGAGAATTTAAAATTTAAAAAAAAAGAAGGCAAAAATCGTATGGTATACTGGGAAAAGTTTTAGATTGGATTGAAGACTTCTTGAGAGATAGAGTTCAGAATGTTAGAGTTGGATCTTCTGTTTCTAGTAATGCTAATGTCATTAGTGGAATCCCCCAAGGCAGCATACTGGGACCTATATTATTTACTATATTTATAAATGACTTACCAGACGGGTTAAAAAGCACATGCAAGATTTTTGCTGATGATACTAAGTTGTACAGTTCACCATCCAAACACCTTACAATGCAAAATGACATTGAGCTACTCATAAATTGGTCTAACTCATGGAATTTGTACTTCAATGCATCCAAATGCAAAGTATTACATATCGGCGAAAGAAACCCTAAATTAAATTACAGTATGAAAGTTGGGGATCAAGAAGTTCAAATAACATGCTGTGAAGAGGAAAAAGACTTGGGAGTAACATTTGATGAAGACTTACTCTTTGACAGACACATTGCACAGACCGTCAAGAAAGCCGTGCAGATGATTGGTATTATTAAGAGAACTTTTACATACTTGGACAGAGATACCTTTCTTAGACTATACAAGGCAATGGTGAGATCGATTCTTGAATATGGCAATGTGATATGGTCTCCAAGACTAAAAAGGCAGTCAATAGAAATAGAAAAGGTGCAGAGAAGAGCAACTAAGTTAATACCGGACATTGCTGATTATCCATATGAAGACAAGATTAAGGTACCTAAGGTTACCATCCCTCAAAGCCAGAAGGATAAGAGGAGATCTGATCCAAACTTATAAAATTTTCAATAATCTAGATGATATTGATCAAGCATGTTTTTTGAACCTGCACTAACCAACATAACCCGTAACAGTTGTGACAAAGTACAAATACAGCAAGTTAATACTAATATAAGGAAACATTTCTTCAGCCAGAGGATAGCACCAATTTGGAATAAACTAACTCCGAACATCAAACGTGCACCAAATATTAACTCTTTTAAAAATCTTATCGATAAGCATGAAATAATAACAGACATCATGTTCGACTTTGATGGTCAAAAATAAAAACTGGGCTCGCTGTCGACCTGACCAATGACAGAGCATATAAAGAAGGGGCATATAAAGCCGTGAGGCTATGATGAAACAATCATCGCCCCTAAATCTGAACCTGAAAAAAAAAGCCTGCGGTCTCGGTGTCTATTTCCTCCGAACGTCGCTGACATCAGACCGAAGGATATTGTGATGCTGGAACCAGATCTCCTGTGGATGCCAACTTCTACGTCAGCAAGAACCCCCCTTTTGCAGAAAACGTTGACGCTGTGCACATTGATTAGTGCATGCATTTTACTCATCATAATGCCTTAAGAGAGTTTTCATCAGTGTTTTAAATGTCATGTCTTCATGTCTGTTTGATTAAAAAAAACACACACACACTTAATAGCCTTTCTTTGTTAGTGTAGACTGGCCTTTGTGTATAACCAATGAAGAAATAAAGGGCAAAGCCCCAAACGGTGTATCAAAGAGTGAGCGGCGTTGATCTGAGTGGCCTCCTCTGGGATGCTTTGTTTGATTGTCCCACACCAGGATGTACAGCTGTCTGGCAAGCAAGAGGCATGAAAACCACGTGATGTGGACAAGGGCGACAAGCGTCTCCTGTTGTTTGTGATAAAGTTCAGTGAGTCATGTGAGTCGAGGAGACTTTCGAATCCTGTGAAGCAACAATTGCTTTATATATATATTTTTTTTTTCGAGCAACCGCCCCTATGTTTATTTCTTTTATTATTATTTAATTTAAAAGCAAAATTGGACTTACTAAGCCGCCAAACGAAGGAACAAACAAAGTACAAAACAGACAATACACGTTTCAACCTATGGGTCTTCTTCAGGCAAGACAAACGCCATTCAAAACAATTGAAACAAAAGGACAGACGTTCATCTCTTTGATCTAGTTTCGCCAACTTTTATTTGCGTGCGCGCGCGCACGCGCGCACACACACACATACACACACACACACACACACACAGAGAAACAATGCCCGCATAAAAGGGCCAGAGTGTGTTTTGTATGTATTTTGGGGGTGTTTGAAAACGGACAAATGAAATGTATCTGTGATTTTTTTATACTTGATTTTTTAACAAAGACGTCCAACTCACGTTGGAAGACGTGTGACCCTAACATGGGATGTTCTTCACTTTTTTTGCCAGAACAATTCAGGAGAGAAAATGATGACACATGGTTCACAAGGGTGGTGTAGCTGTTGCTGGTTGTGGCAGGGATCACGTGACATAGTAGGGGTGGTGGTGAAGGTCGGCCTAATCCAGCTGTCACTTCACTCGTCATCCACTGCAACGGAGAAGCACCGAGTAATAATAACAATAATAATAATAATAAATATTTCTATAGCGCAAATCCTAGATTAGCTCTAAGCGCTTTACAATACAAGGACTAGCGAAAACACACACGCGCGTACGCACACGCACACACGCACACGCCACACACACACACACACACATGCACACGCACACAAACCGCATACTCAGGCACGGGAAGCAGATACGCACAGCACACACGGGAAAGCAGACACGCGCACCTTCGCACACACACACTCACACAAACTGACATCTGTGTATGACCGGGACTTTTGAATTATTAGCCGAAATAGACGGTAAAAAGATGAGTAAGACTACACCATGGCCTGTATGCACGTCAAACCCGATTAGCTTATTCGCGTTTAGGGCTTAAACGCGGTTAGCTATTCGGAGCTTAAACGCGGATAGCCCCTCTCCGGTTTTGGAATGCACGACGCCCTATTCGCGATTGAATAGCTCTCCGCGTTTAGAGGGCAGGAAACGGCGCTCTATTTATAGATTCTTGGCAAAACCGGGGTGCAGCAGGCACTGCTTTCGGTTTAGTCATACCCTCCTTCGTGGAACTTCCGCTGGTACGTGCTTCGTCGGTTTTCGCCAGTCGAAGTTTTTATTGTTTGTGTTAGATCTACTTGCCATGGAGAATTCAAAGCGCACTAGGAAGCCAAATTTCAGTGCTGATGAAATTCGAGTATTACTGGAAGAGATGCAGGTAGAACGTGCGCTGTTATTCAGCAGTTTTACTCCGAGTGTTACCAACCCTCAGAAGACGGAAACATGGAAGAAGATGGCCGAGAAGGTGAATGCGTGCGGGGTGGCCGTTCGCATGTTGCCGCCTAAACCTAAACTTTCGGAACAGTTCTAGGTCATCGTACAGGTCAAACGGGTTCTTTCTGTCACGAAAGATGCGGTTTCGTCGCAATTGCCGTCGCTGTCTCACTTGGAAAAACATCAATGCAGCCATATTTATCCGCGTTTAGGCTCGCTATCGGACCCCCGAGGCACCGATAACTTTATCCGCGTTTAGCCGAGTCGGATAGCTTATGCGGTCTGACGTGCATACCAAAATCTGCCGCCTATCCACCGAATAGGCGCTATTCGCGGACAGCCCTCTATCCGGATCGACGTGCATACAGGCCCATGGATGTATCTTTTTCTGTCTGCACTGAAATCACCTAAAATGCACCAAAGAGTAAAAGAATGGAGGACCCGCAAACAAATGAATTTCTTAAATACTACTGCTACAGTTGTGGGAGGGGAGGAGCAGGGAGGGCGGAGGGGGGGACGTGAAGGCCAGGGCTGGGTGTGAAAAACGTGTTCTTTCTCCTCACTTGCTACCAACAGCTTTGTGATCTCAAGAATTCCAGGGTCCTGCAAACCTTTCCTGTTCGTGAACTCTTGCTGGTGTGTCTGTCACTGTCGTTGCTGATGTGTCTGTCACTGCCATTGATGGTGTGTCTGTCACTGCCATTGATGGTGTGTCTGTCACTGCCATTGGTGCTGTGTCTGTCACTGCCATTTCTGTTACACCTGCCTCCACTCCTGCAGCTACCAGTGCTGCTACTGATGACTCTGTAAGTGTTGTCGGCCATGTTGTAGTGGCTACCAGTGCTGCTACTGATGACTCTGTAAGTGTTGTCGGCCATGTTGTAGTGGCTACCAGTGCTGCTACTGATAACTCTGTAAGTGTTGTCGGCCATGTTGTAGTGGCTACCAGTGCTGCTACTGATGACTGTAAGTGTTGTCGGCCATGTTGTAGTGGCTACCAGTGCTGCTACTGATGACTCTATAAGTGTTGTCGGCCATGTTGTAGTGGCTGCCAGTGCTGCTACTGATGACTCTATAAGTGTTGTCGGCCATGTTGTAGTGGCTGCCAGTGCTGCTACTGATGACTCTGTAAGTGTTGTCGGCCATGTTGTAGTGGCTGCCAGTGCTGCTACTGATGACTCTGTAAGTGTTGTCGGCCATGTTGTAGTGGCTGCCAGTGCTGCTACTGATGACTCTGTAAGTGTTGTCGGCCATGTTGTAGTGGCTGCCAGTGCTGCTACTGATGACTCTGTAAGTGTTGTCGGCCATGTTGTAGTGGCTACCAGTGCTGCTACTGATGACTCTGTAAGGGTTGTCGGCCATGTTGTAGTGGCTACCAGTGCTGCTACTGATGACTCTGTAAGTGTTGTCGGCCATGTTGTAGTGGCTACCAGTGCTGCTATAGTGTTGTCGGCCATGTTGTAGTGGCTACCAGTGCTGCTACTGATGACTCTGTAAGTGTTGTCGGCCATGTTGTAGTGGCTACCAGTGCTGCTACTGATGACTCTGTAAGTGTTGTCGGCCATGTTGTAGTGGCTACCAGTGCTGCTACTGATGACTCTGTAAGTGTTGTCGGCCATGTTGTAGTGGCTACCAGTGCTGCTACTGATGACTCTATAAGTGTTGTCGGCCATGTTGTAGTGGCTGCCTGTGCTGCTACTGATGACTCTATAAGTGTTGTCGGCCATGTTGTAATGGCTACCAGTGCTGCTACTGATGACTCTGTAAGTGTTGTCGGCCATGTTGTAGTGGCTACCAGTGCTGCTACTGATGACTCTGTAAGTGTTGTCGGCCATGTTGTAGTGGCTGCCAGTGCTGCTACTGATGACTCTATAAGTGTTGTCGGCCATGTTGTAGTGGCTACCAGTGCTGCTACTGATGACTCTATAAGTGTTGTCGGCCATGTTGTAGTGGCTACCAGTGCTGCTACTGATGACTCTATAAGTTCCCCCGAAGTCGGAGTGTGGCTGCCCATGTGGCGGGGTAATCAAAAACGGTCACACACGTAATGTTCTCATCCCCAGCTGATGCATTTGTACCATAGTGTTCAAGTACTTCGGCTGTTTGGATGATCCCTGGAGTCTTTTAGCCAGGGTACGACAACAACAACAACAACAACTCTATAAGTGTTGTCGGCTATGTTGTAGTGGCTACCAGTGCTGCTACTGATGACTCTATAAGTGTTGTCGGCTATGTTGTAGTGGCTACCAGTGCTGCTACTGATGACTCTATAAGTGTTGTCGGCCATGTTGTAGTGGCTGCCAGTGCTGCTACTGATGACTCTATAAGTGTTGTCGGCCATGTTGTAGTGGCTGCCAGTGCTGCTACTGATGACTCTATAAGTGTTGTCGGCCATGTTGTAGTGGCTACCAGTGCTGCTACTGATGACTCTATAAGTGTTGTCGGCCATGTTGTAGTGGCTGCCAGTGCTGCTACTGATGACTCTATAAGTGTTGTCGGCCATGTTGTAGTGGCTACCAGTGCTGCTACTGATGACTCTATAAGTGTTGTCGGCCATGTTGTAATGGCTACCAGTGCTGCTACTGATGACTCTATAAGTGTTGTCGGCCATGTTGTAGTGGCTACCAGTGCTGCTACTGATGACTCTGTTGGTGTTGTCGGCCATGTTGTAATGGCTACCAGTGCTGCTACTGATGACTCTGTTGGTGTTGTCGGCCATGTTGTAATGGCTACCAGTGCTGCTACTGATGACTCTGTTGTTGTTGTCGGCCATGTTGTAATGGCTACCAGTGCTGCTACTGATGACTCTCTAGGTGTTGTCGGCATTGTTGTAATGGCTACCAGTGCTGCTACTGATGAATCTGTAGGTGTTGTCAGCCATGTTGTAATGGCTACCAGTGCTGTTACTGATGAATCTCTAGGTGTTGTCGGTCATGTTGTAATGGCTACCAGTGCTGCTACTGATGACTCTGTTGGTGTTGTTGGCCATGTTGTAATGGCTGCCAGTGCTGTTACTGATGACTCTCTAGGTGCTGTCGGCCATGATGTAATGGCTACCAGTGCTGCTACTGATGAATCTGTTGGT
Organism: Conus ventricosus; assembly: GCA_018398815.1. Lineage (NCBI taxonomy): Eukaryota > Metazoa > Mollusca > Gastropoda > Neogastropoda > Conidae > Conus > Conus ventricosus. Next base: position 27,496,678 of record CM031596.1, on the reverse strand, counting down.
GTTGTCGGCCATGTTGTAATGGCTACCAGTGCTGCTATTGATGACTCTCTAGGTACTGTCGGCCATGTTGTAGTGGCTACCAGTGCTGCTACTGATGACTCTGTTGGTGTTGTCGGCCATGTTGTAATGGCTACCAGTGCTGCTACTGATGACTCTCTAGGTGTTGTCGGCCATGTTGTAGTGTCGCCAGTGCTGCTACTGATGACTCTGTTGGTGTTGTCGGCCATGTTGTAATGGCTGCTAGTGCTGTTACTGATGACTCTCTAGGTGTTGTTGGCCATGTTGTAATGGCTGCCAGTGCTGCTACTGATGACTCTGCTGGTGTTGTCGGCCATGTTGTAATGGCTACCAGTGCTGCTACTGATGACTCTGTTGGTGTTGTCGGCCATGTTGTAATGGCTACCAGTGCTGTTATTGATGAATCTCTAGGTGTTGTCTGCCATGTTGTAATGGCTACCAGTGCTGCTACTGATGACTCTCTAAGTGTTGTCGGCCATGTTGTAATGGCTACCAATGCTGTTACTGATGAATCTCTAGGTGTTGTCGGCCATGTTGTAATGGCTACCAGTGCTGCTACTGATGAATCTGTTGGTGTTGTCGGCCATGTTGTAATGGCTACCAGTGCTGCTACTGAAGACTCTCTAGGTGCTGTCGGCCATGTTGTAATGGCTGCCAGTTCTGCTACTGATGACTCTCTAGGTGCTGTCGGCCATGTTGTAATGGCTAGCAGTGCTGCTACTGATGACTTTCTAGGTGCTGTCGGTCATGTTGTAATGGCTGCCAGTGCTGCTACTGATGAATCTGTTGGTGTTGTCGGCCATGTTGTAATGGCTGCCAGTGCTGCTACTGATGACTCTCTAGGTGCTGTCGGCCATGTTGTAATGGCTGCCAGTGCTGCTATTGATGACTCTCTAGGTGCTGTCGGCCCTGTTGTAATGGCTGCCAGTGCTGTTACTGATGACTCTCTAGGTGCTGTCGGCCATGTTGTAATGGCTACCAGTGCTGCTATTGATGACTCTCTAGGTGCTGTCGGCCATGTTGTAATGGCTACCAGTGCTGCTATTGATGACTCTCTAGGTGTTGTCGGCCATGTTGTAATGGCTACCAGTGCTGCTATTGATGACTCCCTAGGTGTTGTCGGCCATGTTATGATGACTCTCTTAAGTGTTGTCGGCCATGTTGTAGTGGCGCCAGTGCTGCTACTGATGACTTTCTGGTGGACCTTGAGCCTGTCCCTCTACATAATATTAACACACAAATTATGCAAGTATAACGGGAAAAAACACACAGCTTAGTACGTAAACACATCCAGATTTTCTGACTGGGATGCGGGAAACTACACTGTATAACAGTTTCATCGCTGTCATATTTATGGAGATCATGACATTCAGCTAGTCAGGGCAGGCTGACACAAAACGAACCGCGAATAACAATGTACTCACAGAACTAATACAGGTAACATCACCACATACTTTTGTGAGGATGTGAGAGTGACTGTAGTGGAAATGTGGGAATATGATAAGAAAAAAAAAAAAAAAAAAAGCAGCACAACTTGCACACGTCATAGTTTATGGAAACACGTAGAGCAAGCTATTCTGATGATACTCTCTTCAGTCTCCTGGAATACGACTTATGTTTCAAGCGGTGAGTCTATAGGCAAACTTAGAACATACTGGAGGTAATGGATTCGATTCCTACCAGACCATTTATTTGTGGGATATTTCTGCTCCGACCGGCTCCTACCCAGAGTTGAGTTCGCTATGGCCTCAACTGGGAAGAATGGGACTACACAGTCGAGTTTCATCCACTCACTGGATGTCGGCTATGTTGTAGTGGCTACCAGTGCTGCTACTGATGACTCTATAAGTGTTGTCGGCCATGTTGTAGTGGCTGCCAGTGCTGCTACTGATGACTCTATAAGTGTTGTCGGCCATGTTGTAGTGGCTGCCAGTGCTGCTACTGATGACTCTATAAGTGTTGTCGGCCATGTTGTAGTGGCTACCAGTGCTGCTACTGATGACTCTATAAGTGTTGTCGGCCATGTTGTAGTGGCTGCCAGTGCTGCTACTGATGACTCTATAAGTGTTGTCGGCCATGTTGTAGTGGCTACCAGTGCTGCTACTGATGACTCTATAAGTGTTGTCGGCCATGTTGTAATGGCTACCAGTGCTGCTACTGATGACTCTATAAGTGTTGTCGGCCATGTTGTAGTGGCTACCAGTGCTGCTACTGATGACTCTGTTGGTGTTGTCGGCCATGTTGTAATGGCTACCAGTGCTGCTACTGATGACTCTGTTGGTGTTGTCGGCCATGTTGTAATGGCTACCAGTGCTGCTACTGATGACTCTGTTGTTGTTGTCGGCATGTTGTAATGGCTACCAGTGCTGCTACTGATGACTCTCTAGGTGTTGTCGGCATTGTTGTAATGGCTACCAGTGCTGCTACTGATGAATCTGTAGGTGTTGTCAGCCATGTTGTAATGGCTACCAGTGCTGTTACTGATGAATCTCTAGGTGTTGTCGGTCATGTTGTAATGGCTACCAGTGCTGCTACTGATGACTCTGTTGGTGTTGTTGGCCATGTTGTAATGGCTGCCAGTGCTGTTACTGATGACTCTCTAGGTGCTGTCGGCCATGATGTAATGGCTACCAGTGCTGCTACTGATGAATCTGTTGGTGTTGTCGGCCATGTTGTAATGGCTACCAGTGCTGCTATTGATGACTCTCTAGGTACTGTCGGCCATGTTGTAGTGGCTACCAGTGCTGCTACTGATGACTCTGTTGGTGTTGTCGGCCATGTTGTAATGGCTACCAGTGCTGCTACTGATGACTCTCTAGGTGTTGTCGGCCATGTTGTAGTGTCGCCAGTGCTGCTACTGATGACTCTGTTGGTGTTGTCGGCCATGTTGTAATGGCTGCTAGTGCTGTTACTGATGACTCTCTAGGTGTTGTTGGCCATGTTGTAATGGCTGCCAGTGCTGCTACTGATGACTCTGCTGGTGTTGTCGGCCATGTTGTAATGGCTACCAGTGCTGCTACTGATGACTCTGTTGGTGTTGTCGGCCATGTTGTAATGGCTACCAGTGCTGTTATTGATGAATCTCTAGGTGTTGTCTGCCATGTTGTAATGGCTACCAGTGCTGCTACTGATGACTCTCTAAGTGTTGTCGGCCATGTTGTAATGGCTACCAATGCTGTTACTGATGAATCTCTAGGTGTTGTCGGCCATGTTGTAATGGCTACCAGTGCTGCTACTGATGAATCTGTTGGTGTTGTCGGCCATGTTGTAATGGCTACCAGTGCTGCTACTGAAGACTCTCTAGGTGCTGTCGGCCATGTTGTAATGGCTGCCAGTTCTGCTACTGATGACTCTCTAGGTGCTGTCGGCCATGTTGTAATGGCTAGCAGTGCTGCTACTGATGACTTTCTAGGTGCTGTCGGTCATGTTGTAATGGCTGCCAGTGCTGCTACTGATGAATCTGTTGGTGTTGTCGGCCATGTTGTAATGGCTGCCAGTGCTGCTACTGATGACTCTCTAGGTGCTGTCGGCCATGTTGTAATGGCTGCCAGTGCTGCTATTGATGACTCTCTAGGTGCTGTCGGCCCTGTTGTAATGGCTGCCAGTGCTGTTACTGATGACTCTCTAGGTGCTGTCGGCCATGTTGTAATGGCTACCAGTGCTGCTATTGATGACTCTCTAGGTGCTGTCGGCCATGTTGTAATGGCTACCAGTGCTGCTATTGATGACTCTCTAGGTGTTGTCGGCCATGTTGTAATGGCTACCAGTGCTGCTATTGATGACTCCTAGGTGTTGTCGGCCATGTTATGATGACTCTCTTAAGTGTTGTCGGCCATGTTGTAGTGGCGCCAGTGCTGCTACTGATGACTTTCTGGTGGACCTTGACGCCTGTCCCTCTACATAATATTAACACACAAATTATGCAAGTATAACGGGAAAAAACACACAGCTTAGTACGTAAACACATCCAGATTTTCTGACTGGGATGCGGGAAACTACACTGTATAACAGTTTCATCGCTGTCATATTTATGGAGATCATGACATTCAGCTAGTCAGGGCAGGCTGACACAAAACGAACCGCGAATAACAATGTACTCACAGAACTAATACAGGTAACATCACCACATACTTTTGTGAGGATGTGAGAGTGACTGTAGTGGAAATGTGGGAATATGATAAGAAAAAAAAAAAAAAAAAAGCAGCACAACTTGCACACGTCATAGTTTATGGAAACATGTAGAGCAAGCTATTCTGAATGATACTCTCTTCAGTCTCCTGGAATACGACTTATGTTTCAAGCGGTGAGTCTATAGGCAAACTTAGAACATACTGGAGGTAATGGATTCGATTCCTACCAGACCATTTATTTGTGGGATATTTCTGCTCCGACCGGCTCCTACCCAGAGTTGAGTTCGCTATGGCCTCAACTGGGAAGAATGGGACTACACAGTCGAGTTTCATCCACTCACTGGATGTGTCTCTGAGACCGTTGCTCAAATTTCCTGACTTACGCTGCTGGTGACTGTATTTGTCGGGCCTGGTTGATGCTAGAATACATCATGAAAATAAGCATAGAGCAGTCCAGCCCCATCATCCAGTCTCAGACTTGAATGGACATCCATAGCATCATCTTCATCATCCTCATCCTTATTGATAAGTATAAACAAAAACATATCAAATTCTGTGTCCCTGGTTCCCTGCTCTCATGGTGACCTCTGTTTTGATTACCTCTCCCTGTCGGTGTCCTTGATTTGGTTCTGCTGGAATCATCAGTATTAATAAATTCATGGGGACTGTTGTCGGACAGATGTGGTGATGCCCTCAGGAGGGAGAGGTCACTCACGCTAGCTCCGCAATTAAGCAATGTATAGTTGCCAGTTAGGGGCTTAGTCTCTGATCTGCTTTTGCTGGATCAGAACAGGCACCACTGAACACCACCGAAAGGACTCGGCTACTTCTTGTGGATTGCCTCATGACAACTTGACCTTGACTGCTCCCTGTGGATTACTGGTGCTGGTGCTGTGGCAGGATGGGTCGGGCTGTGGCTGCCAAAGTGGACGGGAGGTGTGTGTGTGTGTGTGGGGGGGGGGGGGGGAGGAGACGTGAGGGTGTAGAGCCTCAACGATGGCACGGAAGATGAGACACAAAAAAAAAGGGAAAAAAAAAAGCCATGGCGGGGGTGGGGGTGGGGGTGGGGGTGGGGGGGTGTCCTTGTTTGTCCAGTGTGCTTTGTGTGGACATTCACTGAGTAGCTTGTGCTAGGCGAATTCTGCGCCGTTGAAAGTATTCTTAGTTTTTAGAGTTGTGGGCGTGTAATCAACCATTTTCTCTCATCATGGGAGGAAGAGTTATCCTTCTTTGTTACTTTTCACTGCCTCACCTAAGACATCGTTCCATAAACCCACTTTTCTTTCTTTGTATATTTAAAAAAAAATTTAATTGCATTCTTTCTTCAGTCTTTAAATATCGTAATATCTATTGACATGACGAACGCAAATGCTGTGGGGGGTGTCGGGGGGATTAAGGGGGTATGACCACCATTTTGGTCTGAATCAGTTGTGCATTTTTTGTCTGTTCATTGTAACATCTTACGAAATCATGTTTGTTGGAATCTCGCTTTTCTGTGTGCTTTTTGTTGTTTGTTTGTTTGTTTGTTTGCATTCCACAGCCACCTAGCGCCCATTTTGATGAGATAAGTGTTTGTGCGTTTTCATTGTCTTCAATGTAGTTTGTCATGCCTGAAAATGACTAAAGATGTCGAAACGCGTCGTTTTTTTTCTTCTTTTAATTTGTTTGCCTCGTTCGGTCGGCGGAATTGTTTTTTCTTTGTTTTGTGCGTTTTCCCACTTATGCTACTGGCGAACGAAGGGGAAATAACCCAGCTTATCGGGAAAACCGGAACATGGATTAAGTTGCGCATGCGTATTTTTCTACCGGCTAGGCCATGCGACATTTCCAAGATGGCTGCTGGGAGAGAAGCGGATGGTAGAAAGTCGCGGAAAAAGCGAGTCTCAGAATGAAGACGAAGAAGAGATGGATGTTGAAGAGGAACCAGTTTTAATGACCCTCCTGATTTTGTAGATGATATAACAGACGAAGGTAAGTAATAGCTGGCCAGCAATGAATACCTTTTCACAAGTGATGATATGGCGCTGCTTTCTGCGCACGGATTTTGGCACGTACACGCGTAAGTACACGGTTGCAACATATGTCCAAATTTACCGAGCATAAAGATTCTATTTATGTATAAAGTTAAAATGGTTAGGTACCTGACGTTGTTTCACAGGAATACATATAATGTAGTAAGTTGAAGTTGCTATGTGCTCGACGTCTGTTTCACAAGAATTCAGCAGACGGGTCTGTCTACCCTACGATTTTTTTTAAAGCACATTTTGCGAAATTTGAATGGAAAATACGATAATACGCCGAGTACGACAAAATACGAAAATCGGAAACGTTGGCTGCAAAACAAAACAAAAGTACTATTTTCCTGTTTGAAGGCAGGAGTTATTATCCCTAATTCCACTTTACGCGTAGCCTACTCGCTTTCACCATGGTCGGCCATCTTTCATAATCATAGTGAGCCACTGACACAGATTATAATCAGTAAGAGAATGCCGCCACCAGCGAAATTACGCTTTTATGAGAGTGATGAAGAGCTAGATGTGGAAAAGAAGGTTGCCAAAATGAGGGAGCAAATTTTTTTGAACTTGTACCTCACTAAGATCTAGTGAAATAATGCTTCCATTATAAATTAAAACACCTATGCCTGCCTCTTCATGGGACATTTGGAACACCGCCTGCTAACCACATACATGGGCCCACACCGAAAGTATACAAAAGGTACATTGATGATGGTTTGGGAGCCACATCCATGCCTAAACAAGATCTCAACTTCCTAAACTTTGCCCAGACCTTCCATCCCTCCATCCAACTAACCTACACCATTTCACAGTCAGTCAGCTTCCTGGATATCACCAGCTCCCTCGGTCAAAGATGGCCTACTCAAAACTTCCATTTTCAACAAAACCACTGATGCACATGCATACCTAGATTACACATCCCCCCCACCACCCATACACTAAAGACAGCATTCCATACTCACAATATCTCTGTCTTCGCAGACTTTGCTCCAGCGAAAAAAGACTTCTGTACACAAGCACCCAAAATGTCAGAATTTTTCATAAACCATGGATACCCCAATTCCATCATCAATGAAGCTCTCAGCGGCACCACAGTCATATCCAGAACATCTGCTCTGGAAACCCAGCATTCAAAGGAGACGGACAGACTCACCGCATGCCACCTCTTCCACCCACACAGCCTTCCCATTTGCAGGATTCTCAAATCCAATTGGCACATTGTACAAAACCACAAATCTGCCTTCCATACCAGACCCATGATCACATTCAAATGTGATAAAAACCTAAAAGATCTTCTCGTGCGGTCCAAATTGAACAGAATCTCCACATCTACACCACCAGGTACTCGCCCCTGCTCAAAACCTAATCGCAAAATCTGCCCCCTCACCACACCAGACACCATCCTGCAGGGCCCCAAGGACTTACCATATACTTCACTCCTTCACTATTAAACGCACATTCTGCTGCCAGAGCTGCAACATTGTATAATACGCTATTCACACTGCCAGCTGTGTGGCAAGATCTATATAGGTCAAACATCCCGCACACTGGAGACACGCATCTCTGAACACCTGGCCGACATTCGCCATCACTGACCCAAACCGGTTGGTGTACACTTCAACACAACATCAACCATGTGAATGTCTTGGCACTCTTGCAATCACAGAGTGACAGCTTTGAGCGTACATCAAGAGAAACCCATCTCATTGCCAAATTGGGCACGCTACAGCCCCAAGGCATCAACATCCAACAGTAACACAAATACACATACCCACAACTCCCACACCAGTCGGCATAATCGTCCACAATCACACACACACACATACACATGTACATACACACACACCACCACCATAACCCCAACTACCCACTGCATACACAAGTTGCAGCCAGCCACCCCCCATTTATTTCATTTCATTTTATTTTCAACTTATATATATATTTTTTTATTTATATATATTATCCCATTTATTTCATTTCATTTTATTTTCAACTTATATATATATATTTTTTTATTTATATGTATTATTCATTATTATTTATTTATTCACTTATTCATTTCATTTGATTTATTTACTTATTATTTTTCTTTCTTTCTTTCTTTATGTAGTAGACTAGTACATTTTATATTATATATGTATTTTTTTTTTAACTGAATTTTATATCGATTAAAAAAAATTATTATCCTTATTTATTAATTTTTTTACTTATTCATTTAATTTTTTTTATAATTAATTCATTTGCTTTATTTAATTTACCATCGTTTCACGCTCCCTCCCTTCCCCCCCCCCTCCCCCCCCTTTCCCCCAACCCCCTCTTCCTCTCCCATAATCCCCTCATTTCCGTCTGGTGGCCATTTTCAATTTGGAGACGGAACAGGAGAAGCGCAGCTAAGTGGCTACATGTTCTTCTTGTCACTGTCCTAAATATTTTGTGTTTTCGCCTGAAGAAGACCCAAGAGGTTGAAATGCATTATGTCTAGTCCCGTACTCTTGTTTGTGTCCCTGGCAGTGACTAACCCCTCTCTTTTCAAATTTTGCTTCATTTTCCACCCTCGGTCATTGTTTTGAAACTTTAGTCAGACCGGTTATCAGGTAATACTGTATGGACAACAAATTTGAAAAAACACAGCAATCCCATCGAAGATATTCAGAGAAGATTTACAAAAAAGATTAGTGGATTGCAGAAGTATTCATATGAACAAAGGCTTCAGTTTTTAAAATAACCAAGTTTGGAATACAGGCGCCAATGTGGCGACATGATTGAAACTTACACATGGATTTTATGACATTAAAACTACTGGCACATTATTTCGGTTGAATGGACAATCTACAACTAGAGGGCACCTGTTCAAAGTAACAAAAGAATTTACTAAAACTTCAAAGCAGCTAACTTTTTCACTAACAGAATTGTTAATACTTGGAATAATTTGCCAGTCAATATTGTTGGAGCAGAAACTGTTAACACTTTCAAAAATTGTCTTGATAAACGCTGGATACACCTTATGTTTCAAACAAATATTGACTTGCATGTTTAAAAAACCACGCATGTGGTTTATAAAAGTGCGAGAATACGACCAAAATGTTTCTCGCTAAAACCATATAATTATCCACATTGAGCGGGCTAAAGGTTGAAAACGCCTAATATGCCACCGATATGATGTGATATATGATATGATATGATAAACTTTGAAGTGCTTAGTCCGAAGCTCAAAAAAGGTCCAACTTTTGGTGTGGTGCGAAAGGGTTTTAATTGTGCTCATGGAGGGCACAATGACTGCATAAAGCATGTTTCTCACAATTGCATGAAAAACTAACAAGTGGTGAAAGTTCACAAGTTGTTTATTTTGTCCATGTAGGAAAATTATTTTGTGGTGACACATTGCAATATCACATCATAAAATACAGTGTAAAATACAATAGAATTAAATCAAATTAATTTGCTTCTATAAACAACAAATTGAAGAAAAATGCAGGACAGTATTCGTGCACACCACTGGTTGCAACAGTCGCACCCCCTCGCGTCCCTCTCTCTCTCTCTCTCTCTGAGTCTGAGTATTGTTCTCCTTTGAGTCATACCCTTACTTTCATCCTGCATTTCCAAGGTCAACTTGTCTTGACTGTAGACTGAGGAATCTAGGAGCTGGTCCAGCTTGTCATGAAAAAAAGAAAGCACACACGCCAGCTCACGCAGATTTTGCTGTGTTAATGACGTCGAGATCTGTAAGTCGAGAAAAAAAAAAAAGACGTCACAATACGCCAAAAGATGGCATTCCATTCACTTCTGAAGAAAATGCTGATGACCCGGGCCAACCCATGGTAAAACACCAACGGTGACGCAGAAACTGACCACCAGACTTCCGCAATCCCGATAGAACTGGCCTGGCACGTTAGACAATCCTGAATGGGACTACAGCCAACGCCAGACCACTATCACCTCAAGGCCATGGCAACAAGATGAAGACCGTCCCGCACAAGGCACAAAACGAAGGACCTAAAAGAAACGATGCAATGGATACCAAAACGCTGCTTCCATAGGACAGGCACTACCCAAACCAGACAGGTCCACAGCTTTTAGATGGAGACATGGCATAGATGCGACACATCGGAACAAAAAGGTCAGAGGACACACCACCAAGACTTGTCTTCGGTTGATAGGAAATGACGTAACACCTTCAATTGTACAAGCATTTAAAAAGGCCAAGGCGAAGTCTAGTAGGGGACCTGGAGCAGCAGGTGACAAATGCCGAGATGATGACCATGATCATGATGATGTGTAGGTTGGTGGCTGACGCGAATCTGTCCCTATGAACGGCTGATCGTCTTGTTCCCAATTCAAGATGTTTCCTGACACCAGTGACAGCAAAATTTCTCAAGATGTGTCACTTTAAATTCTACTGTTAATTAGCTCCACTCCCCTCACCCACACCCCAAAAAGCGGGAGGAGGATGAAGTACGGTCTCAGTGCTGGATCACTTCTATCTTTTTCTGGCCACTTTGACTGGCAGTAGTTTTTCACTTTGCTGCAGATCTCATCTTGATCCTGTTTCTCCTGGATCTGGTCTCCTGGATCTTTTTCAAACTTGCCTGATCATTCCTGATATTTTACAAAAATACATTCTCAAACGTTTGCATGAAGGACATCAAGGTATTGACAAATGCAGAGCGTTTGCCAGAAGCTATGTGTGGTGGCCAAAGATATCTCAGCAAATTGAAAAGGTGATTAAAGACTTCCGAGTCTGTTTGTGAGAAGAAAAGAAATTTCATCCAGAACCACTGCAACGTACGAAAACTCCAGATTTTCCATGGCAGAGAGTTGGGATTGATCTTTTGAGAAGAAAAATCACCCATATTTGCTGATTGTAGATTATTATTCTCAGTGGATTGAAATTGCCCATCTGAGACAAACCACCTCATCTACTGTCATCGAGCACATCAAATCATTATTTACTTATCATAGAATTCCAGAAACAGTAGTATCAGACAATGGACCTCAGTTCAGCTCTTGGGATTTTGTACAATTTGCAAAATCATATGGCTTCACTCACCAGAAAAGCAGTCCATTGCATCCACAAGGAATATGGAAGCGGAAAGAGCTGCCAAAACCATCAAAATGTTGTTAAACATGGCAGATGATGCTTATATTAGCTCTTCTGAATTGCCGTTCAACACCACTCCAACATGGACTGAGTCCAGCAGAACTGCTGATGGGAAGAAAACTTCAAGCAAGAATACCAACTCTTCCAAAACAACATATACCAGGAGGAAGCAGTGCAAAAAACTTTCATGGAGACGGATGGCAAAACTGAAACAAAGACAAAAGATTATGACCGGCGACACCGGCAAGACCACTGCCTGAACTGAAGGAAGGAGATACTATTTGGATCAAAACCCCAACAAATGTTGAAGCTGTAGTAGTGAGCCAGTCATCTCCACCATCTCGGTACAACAGGTCCTACACTGTACAAACAAGAAGATGCAAAGCATATAAATGTACTCCCAGTATATTCTGAATACGCGTGATATATTCCATAAAGAGGAAAAACTGTCTTGGGCTGGTGTAACCGTTAGTAATGGCTATTCTGGTAAACATCGGCCATCATCTGTGACCTATAATGAACATACTTACAAATTATCAGAAAGATCGGCAAGAACTTTGAGATTTTCCATCAAGAAGAAAACCATTATGGGCCGCTAGTAACGGCTATAATGGTAAACTAAAACTTGGGCATCATCGTTACCCACAATGAACATACCTGCATAGTATCAGAATATGGGCCTCGTACTTTCTGAGATATTCATGAAGAAGAAAAACCATTAGGGGCTGTTATAGCGTTAGTAACGGCTATAACGGTAACTAATACATTGGGCATCAACCATGACCCATAATGAACATACCTACAAATTTTTCAGAAAGATCGGCCACATACTTTTTTGAGAAAATTCCATAAAAAAAGAAAACCCGTTATGGGTCATTATAGCCGTTAGTAATGGCCATAACGGTAAACTAAAACAAACGGGTTGTCATTTCCCTTTACCCATAATGAACATACCTACAAAAATTTTAGAAAGATTGGCCAAGTACTTTCTGAGACATTACATAAAAAAGAAAAACATTTTTGGCCGTTACAGCCATTGTAACGGTACAAACCGTAAACCAAAACGTTGGCATCATCTGTCGCCGATAATGAAAATACATACACATTTTCAGAAAGATCGGCCAAGTACTTTCTGAGATATTCCATAAAGTAAAAAACTGTTTTTAGCCATTAGTAAGGGCTTACAACGGGAAACTAAAACAATCGGGCATCTCCCTAACCCATAGTGAACATACCTGCTAATTTTTTACAAACATCGGCCAAGTACAAGATCGGGCCAAATACTTTGAAATATTCCATAAAGAAAAAAAAACTGCTACAGGCGGTTACAGACGTTTATAACGGTAACCTAAAACATCGGCATCATCCGTGACCCTTTAAAGAACATACCTGCTAATTTTCCCCAAAGATCTGCCAAGTACTTTCTGAGATATTCCATGAAGAAGAAAAACTGTTACAGCCGTTAGTTTAAAGGCAATAACGGTAAACTAAAAACATTGGGCATTATTCGTGACCCATAATGAACATACCTGCTAATTTTTCAGAAAGATCGACCAAGCACTTTCTGAGATAAATTTCCCTAAAGTAGAAAAACCTTTATGGGCCATTACAGCCATTAGTTAACGGCTATAACGGGGTAAACTAAAACATCGGGCATCATCCATGACCCATAATGAACATTTCCTGCTAATTTTCACAAAGATCGCCAAGTACTTTCTGAGATATTCCAGAAGAAAAACCGTTACAGCCCTAGTAACAGCTATAAAGGTAAACTAAAACATTGGGCATTATTTGGTAACCCACAATGAACAACCTATTTAAAATTTTCAGAAAGATCGGCCAAGTACTTTCTGAGGGATTCCATAAAGAAGAAAAACTGTTACAGGCCGTTAGCGTTAGTAACAGCTATAACGGGTAAACTAAAACATGGGTATCATCCGTAACCCATAATGAACATACCTGCTAATTTAAAAGATCGACCAACATAGTTTGAGATATTCCATAAAGAAGAAAAACCTTTACAGGCCATTACAGCCATTGGTAACAGCTATAACGGTAAACTAAAACATCGGGCATCATCCGTGACCCATAATGAACATACCTACAAATTTTCAGAGAGATCGGCCCAGTAGTTGTCTGGAGCGGAGGAACTTATAGTTTGACCAAGGACGATGACTGAATGACTGAAACCATTGTCAGATTAACTCAGTGTACGCATTAAGAAACATTATACAATATAACGTTTTCACAAGCAAAGACAGCTATAACAACAAAAATACTGCGCCCCACACACGACCCTTACTACACACAAACAACAACAAAACACGCACTACATATACAAATAATACACACATTCAATAAAACAACCCAACCCACATATACTATACTACCATCGCACACACAGAAAACACGAAAACCCGCGCAGGCCAGAAAAAATTACTGAGTGTAACACATGCATTCACTCTCACAAACCTCTTAAACGACACCTACAATTCACGGCGCGCTACGCGACGTAACACCCACGGTCACACACACACCACACACACACAGCATTTCTTCGTTCCCATTCTAAAATACTCCCTGTTCTATAAGAACTGGAGTACAAAAAGGAGGATTCAGAGAAGAAAGCGCTATCATCTTCGACACAGAAATAACGCCAGCAGTTTGGGAATATGTCATTTCCACCCAGGCAAGATCTACTCTACCAGAACAGCAGTGTCAACAAGAGGAAAACTGCATGTCTTCTGAAGCACCAGGTAGACGTTAATTTGCAAACCAGTAATCAAGAAGTTCAACCTTGAGCCATCATACAGTCATCACCAACTGTCGTTACTAGAAGTGGCCGATGTGTTTGAGTTCCACAAAACTTGATTTGTAAAATCAGCAGTTAACTGAAAGACAAGAACAGTTCCTGTTAGTTGTGTTTAGTTAGTTCTTAAGTTCAAATCGGAGCCAACAAGCACCTGTGGAAATGTTATTGTTCACATTTGTAGCCTCAGTAAAGGGGATGTAGAGTAATCGTCCTTGTCTGTATGCAAATAAACATCTCTCCGGTATTGACAATATTAGCCAATGAGAACTAAAGGGAGGGAAACTGCGACACGAAGTCTGCTGGAGGCCACATGTCAGCTGTTCTTCCATGTAGGTAAACCCAACATCCACGCAGCAGATTCCACAGTGTTGATCAGACGTTGCTTACACATGTATTTATCTTTTGACATGGTTACAGTATGATGTACAATGAAGTTTTCAATGAAGCATGCATATTACAAAATTCTGTATCTAAGTATATGCATGTCCGGGGAGTACAGAGCATAGGTGGACAGACCTATAAATACATATATACATAAATAGGGAAGGAAATGCAGACAAAGATGTCAGACAGAATAGGTTGGACGTTAAGGAGCTGAGGGAATACAGACATTGTGTTTTCCAACAGTTATAGTAATGAGTCTCATTGATAGTTCTATTGATGAATTATATGATAAAAAAGGTTTACCATCATACGAACAGTGTCATATGTCATGAAAAGAAAAAGGTACCAGCAATTGCACGGTAATTACAAGGAGGTTGATCAAACCATTATATAGAAGAGACAAGTGGTTCATTATGTTGGCCATTTAGTGTGGAAATCTTTATAGTTCATGTTAATGTACACATTGCGTTTTACAATCTTGTATTGAAATTCTAACATTTTCAGAAAATCTGCTACATATGGAAGGCTGCTTTTCAGTTTACATTGTACGTACATTGCCAAAAGAACAATGAAGTGGGAAGTACAATCAGTAATGACTGTTGCATCAAATCCTAAGTCAAGAGAACTAGTGCTTCTGTTAGATTTATGTTCTGGACATTGGTACATTTATCTTATTAATTGAGTAAAAGTGTCCCAAAAAACACTGAGCATAAGTACACTTCCAAAACATTTGGTCAATACTATCCTTACACAGCCACAAAAGCTGCACGTCATTATTGACGACTCCAAATTTCTTTTGAAATGATATTTGTTCCTATACATCTGTGTTAAGCATAGCATGTGTGTGTGAGTGCACGCGCACGTCTTTTGATTATTAGTGGGAAACAAATGTTCATAAAATGACATAGTAACAAGAACAACAACAACTGCACCTGCACACACCAACGCATACACACCCACATCTATACTCTCCACTTTACACACCTGCATCACCCAACCAATGCACCCACCAACACTCGCATGTCTGCAGTATACACTGGGGTCCCTGAGAGATTGTCTTATTTCAGTTGACGTGTGTTTGATCATTTGTGCCGTTAATGGAAAGGCCCAGCATGTGTCTGCGCAATCTCTAGGAATCTTTGCAGTGTTGGCCTTGGAGATTATTCCAATATTTGGTTGCCTGGTGATGTTTCTTGCTCTTTAAGTCTAGATGTGCAGCCAATTCCTCTCTTGATGTTCGGCTCTGATATATGGTTTAGTGGCTTTGCTCTTGTTTGTTAAGGTGATTCTTTAACAAGTGTCTTGGATTCGTAGAAGTGAAAGATCAGAGCACAAGCGCAAAAATATTCTACTTGTAGTTTCCCTCAATGGTCTTTGATCAATAAACAAGGTCTAGGAGATTGTTTCAAATACAACTGATTCTGGACAGACATTTTTGAACCATACAAAATTTCTATTAAAAATGTGTGCCCCAAAATTCCGCTGAACTATGTGGACTCGTGCTTATGCGCACACACATGCACATGCATGCATGTGTACATACATCCACACACACATGCAAACAGGCTGGGGCACACACACACACACACCACACACACACACACACACACACACACACCACACACACACACACACACACACGTACATGCATATACGCCCATATGCACACACGTTTACACATATAAAATGTTCATGGCTTTGCTACTGTCATTTGTCATCTGATTCAAGTGCTATTTTAAAATTTTGTTACAAGTATATTTAGGGACGGAAAAGAGTTTGGCTAACTCATTATACCGTTACAGGAAAGCATAGTTTAAACACTTCAGTGCATCTTAGATTTGGAGGCTCTCAGAATGTTTCCAATTTATGATGATGAAATATTAAACCTCAGTGTCAGCATTTCCCAGCATTCATTGTAAAAGGATCAGTTCTTTCCCCCCCCCCCCCCCCCGTGTACAAAATCGAGAATTTTATCATTTCATGTGCAAGTAATTTAATGCACCACCTTGGCTTGGCAGCAGTGCAATGTCTCCTATTGGTGTTTACTTCAGGACCTGTGATATTATTAACTTAAGTGGACTGCTGGTGCTGAGGGTGCAACAGAATGAAACTGGATTGGCTGACGCTGTGAACCAGAGAACAAGAATTAGCAGTGTAGGGCTAATGTGGTGAGACTTATGTCATAAAGATGAGATGGGGGGAAAAAGAGGGGGGGGGGGGGGAGGGGGAAACCTGTATACCCCCCCCCCCCCCCCCATTTTTCCACAAACTCATTTTGGCATGTGATATGCGATGCAAACTGTTTGTGTGAAATATGCTGCATGACATTGATGACAATAGAGTAATAATTTCCTGCTAATCTCATTCAAATGAGACTTTAAACTGAGGTTTCGTGTGTGAACGCACTCATAACATCTTGCACACATGTAAAATCCTATCACCAACTTTCGAAAGAGAAGGCCAGTTTGGCCGTTGGTATAGATGACACGTTACACATATAGCATGCACCCTGCATGAGAAATGGAAAGAATGAAGGAAATTGAGTGAACGATGTTGAACGATATTGACTGGATGACACGGAAAAGGACTGAATGAAGCGCCAGCTGGTAGTTCTTTAGTCAGCACTACCCAGGTAGGCAGTCTGTTGTATACACGAGTGTGGATTGTAAAGCTCTTAGAGCTTGGTCTCTAGCTGAGGATAGGCGCTATATAAGTGTCACAATAATAATAAGAAGAAGAAGAACAAAATTCATCTTTTTAATTGCAGTATTTTGACAGATGGTTTCAAGAAATTTGATTGAAGATTGATTTGTGCTCAGAAGTATTTTAGTTTTCCTCAGGAGCAAACAGACTACAGACATTTCAACAAGTACTCAAAATACTACTACTTCGTTCGCTCAGACAGGAACCCCAGATGCACTGATGAAGGCTGCCGTCCGGCGGAGGTCCTCCAGAGATCCATAGAGTTTCTCGCTCATCGGTTGGTCAGCAGGCCAGGTCTTTGCTCTCAGGTTATGGTGTGTTGGACAGTCCTGTATGTGATTCTTCACCAAGATGAGGATTCCACCTTTTTGTCTTCCTTCCCTGTCCACACAGTAGGTCTGGTAGCCTCTTACTGTGAAACGAAGGTTCTCTGTAAGGTGGGTCTCCTGGACACAAGCAACATCAGTGTCCTCTTGTGAAGTCTTTCAGTAAAAGGGAGCTTCTTCCTGGAAATTCCCTTAGCATTCCACTGCAGTATCTCCAATGGCCTGCAGTATCTCCAGATGGAGGAGTAAGGTCCCCACCGAGAAAGGAAGGAACTCTGTGCAGGCCACTGGCGCGTGGACACGCCCTGACACTGCTCCAAACCTTACCCCAGCCATGGGAATTAATGGCAAGAGCCGAAGTCGGATGTGCTGGTCCTGACTTGTCAGGGGCGTAACGGCAGCACAACGCATCCCCGCTCACATGACAGACTCAAAATACGAAAAGCACAGAATGTATATAATCATGTGTTATTCAATATTTGAGTTATTGACACGATCGAAGAATAGTGGAATTTTGAAATAAAAAGATATGTTAAAGTTTGTAGTGGTTACTAATCATTGGTAGTTATACAGTTTTAATTCTGTTAATATTCATTCCTTGTTGTATCATGTTTCAGATCTCCTTGGTGATTTGCTGAAGAAGAAAACCCAAGACCACAGATGGGATTGACAATGTGATAGTTGTCGAAAACATACCTGAGGTTGGCCCCGAGAGGTTGGAAAAGCTCAAAAGCGTCATCAAAAAGTTGTACTCAAAATTTGGCAAGGTGGTCAATGATTTCTGCCCAACTGAGAATGACAAAACAAAAGGGTATGCTATAAAATCTTGTTATTACATGTATATTGGCGTCAATATTCCAGCACTTAAAGCAAGTGGAATTTCAAGCATTGGGGTTTCTGCTGCTATGGAATCTTTTTACATGTACATGTATGGTCAAAAATAATTACAGCAGTTTAAGCAAGTTGGTTGTCAAACCTGTAGGTTTCTTTTTTTCCCCCCATACAACTTAATTCAATTCTTGCTGTTTTTCTCTCGATGTCTTTGCTAGTACCCTTTCCTTGCCTTTTTCTAATTTGACGGTGTTATGCATTTTAATTTACATGAAGTGAAGGTGGGGGTGGGGTGGAGACTGTTCCATCTTATTGGAGATTTCGTACTAGGTAGCCAAGATGATTAATTTAGAGAGAAAATACTGTGGATTTAAGTTTTTCAAACTAGTTATGATGAAGACTGGGGACAGTGACTTGTTCATTCAAACCCTCCATTCAACAGGAGCGGTTCAAAATGGCGGGGGGAGAGAGAGCTGATTTGAAAATGCATGATTCGTTTCATTGAATTATTAAAGTGTTTACAAGAGGATAAACTGGTAAACCGTAAAACCTATGAGCTTTTTAATCCGTTGTGAAAATGCTGTAAATGTATGTACAAAGATTTTTTTCTGGGAGGGCAATTGAGATGTCACTTCTTGGTGCAGTCTTTGGATGGCAAATTGCTTTGTGGAAGAAAGTTCACTTTTTCTTCTGTGTTTATTCTTGATTTGTTGACTTGTATTACAGGTACATGTTTTTGGAGTTTTCATCACCACTGCATTGCCCAAGAAGCTGTGAAAATGACCAATGGCTACAAGCTGGATAAGCAGCACACGTTTGCGGTCAACTTTTCTCGGATTTGAGCGCTTTAAAAACATCCCTGAGGAGTGGGAGGAACCAGAGATCAAACCATATGAGGACAAGGTACATAGATTTACCAAAGACTAATTCTGGTTGTTTCAGTGAAGATAGATTATCATACTTCCCATTGGCATTTGTTTTGTTATGGTGTCTACATTAAAGCATATTTGTTGATAAACGTATGTGCATAATCACGCCACACACATACTGAAAACACCGGTGTTTCAGAGCAATACTGTTCTATTGATCCAAACCTTTTGAAGCTTGTAACTCAATATCAACCATTTTGCTACCAAGTTTTTTTCTTACTAACATGTAAATGACTGGGGTACTGCATTAAAGAAAGAAATGACTGAAAACCCTGCAGTTTCAAAACAAACCAAGAAAATGTTTTTGTATGAAACTTTAGTAGATGTAGCTGCTTAAATGGATTTGCTTGTGTGAAATCTGAAGTTACTTATGTTTGGTGGACCTTTTCTTTATGTTTTGTTCATTTTCATGTTGATGGTTTATTGCAGGGCAATCTACGTCAGTGGTTGCTGAATAAAGACTGCTATGACCAGTTCAGTGTGATCTATGATGCTGGAGAAAAGACTGCCATCTTCCTGACAGTATTGACCAAGCAAGTGGAGGAGAGGAATGTAAGTTTAAATCAGTCAAGTGATTTAGATCATCAAACGGATCTCATTATGTCAGTGAATGTCCAGAGCTTTGGTTTTAGGTCTAATGGTATGTGGGACAGTGCAGTATTGTTGTGAATGCCATGCTGAAATTAAGATATGTTAGAGAATATTTTATACTAATGGTGGACCATGATGTTTTGGTTATTGGAATGTCTGGGATGTCATTCTAGGTGTTAAAAGTGGTTCTTTTAAAAGAAAGGAGCGTTGAGCTATGTGGGAGGAGACGGTTTGAGTCAATTCATAGTTTTGAGAAAAGTCAAAAGAGAAAAGTTTCATATGGGGTGTGATGAGCACAGCTTTTTTAGTATGAAATTGTGGTTTCCAGGTGATTTTGTTAGATATTTACAAAAAGAATTACCAGTACTTCATTTCGTAACATATTTGCAATCCAGTATCTTTCTAGAGGTAGATGCTTCATTTTTATTGCATTAAGTTTTCCATGACATGCAAGTGTGCTACAGTCTATTAGCCATGGCAGGAGAGAGCAGATACCAACAGTCAAATTGTATGTTGTTTTTGACTGCCTACAGAGATGGACTGAAACCTATGTTCGTTGGTCACCCCAAGGAACGTACCTGTCCACATTTCACCAGAAGGGCATCGCACCTGTGGGGAGGAGAGAAATTTATCCAGATCCAGCGATACAGTCACCCTGGTGTGCAACTGATTGATTATTCTCCATGTGAAAGGTATGATTTCATGGATGGAAGAATGTGTCCCGTGGAATATTATGTTCGGAATCAATTGACATGGAAGGAATTATCAGTGCATTTATTGTAACCAGTGTAGTGCTTGTCTTTGTGCGACTTTCTGGCTCAGTTCTTGGCAGGTTTCACAATTTCTGCCCTGTCTTTTCAGCATGGTACATATGACATGACAAATGATGAAATAGAATCGAAGAGAGAGAGAGAGAGAGAGAAGCAAGTTTAGGTTCTTGTTTTTAATTTTGGGCAGAGAATTAGAAAAAAAGAAAGAGAAAAGGAAGTTTAAGTTCTTGTTCTTACTTTTGAAAGATGAAAGTATTCTAAGTTTAGATGCCTGTTTAAATTCAGGATGAATGTAAGAATTATCTTTGCCTGTGAGGAGATTGTGGCTACCATCAGATCTTCCACTGCAAATTAGGCACCACATTTTTGTCATTGAGAATGATTGATTTTGAATTCACCTTGTCTGTCATAACTTAGTAAGTTGCTATGATTTTTGTTTTTGAAGGTTGTGATGATGTTTTTGCCAGGTACCTGGTTACATTCAGTCCCCTCAGAGACAACCGTGAAGATCCTCAAGCCATAATCATTTGGGATGTGCGCACTGGCCAGAAAAAAAGGGGTTTCCACTGTGAGAGTCAGACCACCTGGCCAATATTCAAGTAAGTTTGTTCTTATTTCATTCATGATTCAGTGCAAATGCATGAATCAATCCTCTTGCAGTCATAATAAGCCCAAACCGCTTGTCATTTGATAGTAAATTTGCAGTATTCACTGGAAGCAGGCATGACTGGTTCTTCCTATACTGACTTCCATAAAAAAAACGCGAAAACAAAACAAGCTGAAGGTTGGGGGTGAATTTTATTGGTCACAATTGTACAGAGTGGAAGCGAGAATTCAACGCAATTTGATTCATTACATCGGTAATTTGTGAAAATGTGATCAGCAATATGTCTTTTGTGTGGAAAATCCAAGGTCACGTGACAAACCAGCTTGAAGTACTAATACGTGTGTGGCCACCATTTGCGTTGACAACTGCTTGACACCTGCGGCTCATTGAGTGGACCAGGTGGTTGATGCGTCCCCTTGGCACACAAGCCCACACATGGACGATGGCCTGGTGAAGTTGAGCCGCTATTGCTGGTCGTGGACGCAGGAGGTCCAACCGTTGCCAAGTTCATCCCAAAAATGTTCTATTGGGTTTAAATCGGGACTGAGGGCTGGCCAGGGCAGCACATTGACGTTGTTATGCTGAAGAAATTGCTGGGTGGCCCTGGCGGTGTGTGTCTTGCATTGTCCTGTTGGAATGTCCAGTTTGGGTGTTGCGCAAAAAAAGGAACGACATGGGGTCTGAGCACCTGGTGGATGTAGCGCTGTGCATTGACACCCTGTCCGCGACCAGGACCAATGTTCTGAAAGATGACTGGTCCTATGGCGTGGTTAATGCCAATTGCACCCCACATCATAACGTTCAGGCCTCCCCAGGGGTTCCGCTCTACCACACAGGAGTCAGCATAGCGTTCACCAGGTAGACGCCATATTTCTGACACGACCGTCGCCCATGTCAATACAAAAACGGCTCTCATCTGAGAACAGTATGCGTCCCCACTGCTGCCTGCGCCAGTTGATTCGGCTTGTGCCCATTGCAGCCTGTCTTGCCGGTGTCTTGGTGTCGTACCGGACCTCTGTGAGGACGCCTACATGCCAGCCCGTTCTGAAGACGCCGCCGCACAGTGTTGAGGCTGATTCGTTGCTGGAGATTCCCAGGCACCTGTCGAGCAGTGTTAGCGGCTGTTTGTCGCCTGTCCCGCAGATGGGTTCGAACAAGATGGCGATCCTCTCTCAGGGTTCATAGCGTTTGGGAAAGTTTGGAAGTTTTGGAGAAAAAAGAAGTTGTTTTCCAGGCCCTTGAAAGTCTTTGAAAAATAAGAAACATGAATATGGTTTGTGAAAGTTTGTGAATTGGATTTTTGTAACCAATATAAGAAATCCATTTAGAAAAGAAAACGGGGACCATGGAATTTCAACATATAAGAGAAATAACTATGAAATAAAATAAATGCGATCGGATGAACCGCAGGGAAATAAAATAAATGCGATCGGATGAACCGCAGGGAATTGAGCAGAAACGAACTTTCGATTTCTAGTGTAACGCAAGTTACTTCCCTGGAATATCCGGGTCTCTCCAAGAAATCAGAATGCCGGGCCAATGTGTTTTCAGCGAGCTTTGGCTAAAAAATCTGTGTTATAAACGATGGCTGCGGAAAAATGCTCGCAACAAGCAGTCTGCGTACTGTGCAGCATACAGAAAAAAACCTTCGATATAGGATTGATGGATGAAGGAGCCCTCATCAGCCATTAAGCTACTGGTCCTGATGGCATTCCTGCAAGCTCTTAAAATTATGTGCCAATGAATTGACTGAGGTATACCAACTACTTTTCAAGCTTCACTGGACCAGGGTTATACCTGATGAGTGGCGAGATGCTAGCATTGTCCCTTTATTCAAAAAGGGTGACAAAAAAAAAAGTGAAAAACTATGACCGGTTTTCTTTTAAACCATATCAGCAAAAATTTTCTTGAACAATAATTATGTAGCTTTTAATGGACCATTTGGAAAATAGACTTTTTAAATAAGCCCAGCATGGTTTTAGACGCAAAGGGAAAGTTTTTGGGGATCAGCTTATAAAAAACCCCTCAATGTTTTTAAAAAATGTCTTAAAAAACAGACAGAAAATAGATGCAATTTTTTTTTTAAAACCTTTTCCC
The DNA here is from genome assembly GCA_018398815.1 of Conus ventricosus. Taxonomy (NCBI): domain Eukaryota; kingdom Metazoa; phylum Mollusca; class Gastropoda; order Neogastropoda; family Conidae; genus Conus; species Conus ventricosus. Next base: position 27,473,367 of record CM031596.1, on the reverse strand, counting down.
TAAAGCCTTTGATAAGGTTGAAGGGGGGGCCCCTGCTGTTAAAAATTAGAAGACATCGGCATTGGGGGGGTTTTTTTGCTAAAATGTCTAGATCTTTTCCATGTTGGGAAAGCAGAAATTGTTGGGGAAAGGGTCGTCATCCCTTTGGGAAACCGGGTCTTGTAGGTGTAACGGGGAAATGTTCTGGGGCCCTTGTTTTTTAAAATTTTTATAAAGCTAAGTAGAAATCTTCTCCGGGGAAATTATTAAAAGGTTTTTTTTGCAGGAGGGTTTTTTAAAATAGAACAATCAGAAGCAAAAAAGGGAACACGCATTCTAAAAAGAAGTAAAAAAAAGCTTTACAAGAGTGGGAAAGAATTTGGGAAAAAGGGAAATTTTCACCCCCAAAAGTCCCAAAAGGTGTTGTGTTTTGTAATAAACACCACCAACAGATCAGAATACTCTATTTAAAATTCCCATTTTTTAAAAGAAACCAATGCGCAAAATATTTAGGGGTTTTAAGATATAAGTTTAAGTCTTTCTCAAAGGGAAAGAACATTACAATTTAGTATGTAAGAAAAAAAACCAACTCTTAGCTTTTATACGGGAATTCAATGACTGCCCCAAAATTTTAAAGGGAAAGATGTAAAAAAAATGGTTAGCCCAAAGTAGGGAAAATATGGTTCCCTAAAGGGGGGGATCCTTACCATCTAAAGGCCCCTGATCCCTCAAAAGATTCAGAAGAAAAACCGAAAGGTTTCGAAACCCGGGGAACCAAATAGAAAAAAGGGGAAATACTAGGAAAAAATTTGAGGAAATTGAAGGGAAAACCCCTTAAAAAAGGAAAAAAGAGTTTTTTGGTCAAACTTTTTTTCCTTCTTCAAAAGGCGAGCTAAAAAAAATTGATATCCAATGGAAACAATTTGTATTGAAAAAAATTTGCACCGGGAAAGGGGGGGGTCAATCTTATGCCAACCTGCATAAAATTTTATTGACAGCCATTACATTCTTTTTTATCCTAGTTTTTTTATGGTGTGGAATTTCACTCCCGGGGGGTCCCATCAAATCATTCTCTTTTAAAAAATCAAATTGATACGAATTCTTGGGGTCTAAAATATTGACTGATTTTTTCTTTTTTTAATTCCCAAAGTATTTTTTTTTGGTTCCCTTGGGCCCCTAAAACCGGGCCCTTTGTTTTTTAAATTTTTTGAAATGTGTGCGACCCCTTGTTGAAAAATTTTTGTCCAGGGGCCAACAGGTGGTGCACTTTTTTTATTTTATTTTTTTTAAAAAATTGCGGGGCTGGGGGACCTATCTTTTTTGAGGGGAAACCAGTTTTTTTCCGGGAAAGAAGAAGAAAAGGAAGAAGGGGTTCCATCCCCGAAAGGATCCCCTGTAGGTCACATTCTTTTTGGCCCAAAGAAAAAAGAAAAAATGAGCAAAGTGGAATATGATTTTTGGGGGAACTTTTGGTTTCAGTAGTTACCCAAAGCTACCCCAAACGCTTCCCACAGCCTTTCCCTAAAAACCTTCTTTTTTTTTTTTTCTTTGTTCAGGTTGACTTTTTTTCCCCATTAAAAAAAAAAAAAGGGAAAAAATGTGTGGCTGTGAATGAGTTGGGACAAGGTCTTTGCTAAAAAAAAAATGGGGGAAAAAGTGGGGCCCAAAAATTCTGCTCCCCTTTGTTTAAAATTATGTGTGTCAGTTTTTTGCTTTTTAATTTTTAAAAATTAAAACTTGGGGCCCAAATAAAAAAACATTGACTCCCTTTTGGGGAATTGACATTTTTTTTAATTTTTATGACATTTTGGGAACAGAACCCAAAAAATTCGTTTTTTCAAACATCGGAGTGCATTTTTGGCTGGAAAAAAAAAAATATAATAGTCTAAAATTTTCTTTGGGTCATTGTGAAGAGAAGTGATAAGGCCCGAATTTTTTGGTGTTTATAATGAGGAAAATTTTTTCTATTAAAAAGGTAAAAAGTCTGTCTGGTGTGTGTTTTGTTGGGTTTTTGCTTAAATTTTCGTGCCATGTTATCTACTTAATTTCAGGGTTTTTGGGCCCTTTTTTAAAGGGCCCTTTTAAAAAACCGAAAATTTGGGTTTTTTAAAAAATTTGGGAAAAAAGTTTGGGAAATTTTGGGGGTGTTTTTAGGGGTATGAACCCCCTCTTTGGTTGGGGGTTCCCGAGGACGGCCTGGCCCGGGGGGCAATCATCCCGTAGGGGGGCCCCGTGACTCGCAAGCGGGGGCTGCGAAGTTTGATGGTTTTTAGATGTGGGCGTTTAAAGATGCATGGGTTTCCACTTTTTCCGTTTGGGTGAGGAAAAAACCGTTTTTTTTGGAAGGGCCCGAAAGGGAAAAAATTTGTTTTTTTTTGTTTATTTTCCCAAAAAAAAAAAAAAAAAGTTTTTTTGGGGGAAGAACAGTTTTAAAACGGGGTTTTTTTTGACCGAAGCGCACTGAAGGAGACGAACCGGGGGAAAAGAGGGGGAAACGCTCCCCTTTTCGGTAAAGACAACACAGGTCCAGCCTTTTTTGTAAGCCTACTTCGCCCTTTTGTGTTGGTAGAAAAAGTTTTCCCGTTAGGAAAAATTAAAATTTTTTCATGCGTTCTTACAAGAAGGGGATTCAAATTGGACCCGGTTTAAAAAAGGGGGGGGAACAAGTGGAGATGGGGAAAGGTGTGTGGACGGACAAACTTGATGATTTAAAAAACCCCCCCTCGTGGGCTTGTGCAAAAAAAAATTGAGGGTTTTGGGGGAAAAGCTTTTGGTTTTCGGAAAAAAGCCCCTCAATACGGGAAACCCAAAGGCAAAAAGAAAACTTCGAGAACACCGATCAGCAGATCATCGAAAAAATGTTAAAAGGTAAAATAATTACTTTTGTTCTGATCATTTCCCTTTATCACTATCGTGGTTTTAACTTCCACACATCCCAGGGGAGGGGGAAGAAAAGGGGGTTGAACCCTCTCCATAAAAATGGAAAAAAAAAAAGTTGAGGGATGGAGCCATTGGAGGGGGGGGGGGTGGTGGAAAACATAGGAAGGGGGAGGAGGGCGGGCTGGCCCGGAATCCTTAAAAAATTTGTGTTGGTCTTGACGCTTTCTTAAACTCCATCCCCCTTTCCCCCCCCCCCCCTCCCCCGTTTTCCGCTTACTCTCTCCGTCCCCTTTTCCCCAAACCCCCCCCCCCCTTCCCGTTCTCTCTTCTCTTGTGTTCTCTCCCTTTTTCACCTTTCCCCCCCCCCCCCCCCCCAAACAGTTCTAAACCCACTCTCACTGTTTTTCCTCCTTTTAGCTGTATCGTGTGGTTGGCTGTTGTCTATTCCAAAGCTGCCGCCAACGTTACTTCCCCCCCCTATTAGGTATATGTTAAAAAAAGGGGGGGGTGGTGGTGTGCTGTTGTGCAGTTTTCCCCTCTCTTTTCTCTCCCCCCTCTTCCCCCCCTCCCTCCCTTCCCTCTTTCTTCTCCCTCTCCCTTTTTCCCCCTCTCTCTCTTCCTTTTTTCAAAGAGCAAAGGACTTTGGGTTTTCACAGAAATCTCTCTCCTTCCCCTCGTTTTCACACACCACACACCACCACAACACACACACACACCACCACACACACACACACACCCCAAAAAGTCAACCCTTTCAGTCTTTTTTTTGCAAATTTGCAAAAAACTGTTGTGAATAGTTTGTTAAATTTCCCCTTAAAGGAAAAAATGTTCTACTGTTTTTTGGTGAGCTGGGCTGCGGGTTTAAGGACCTTCATGTGGAACATTAGAGGCTGCCGTTGTTTAAATGAGTGCTTTTCTTTGAATTTTTCCCAAATTTTATGCCAGAAGGGCCCTGAAATGCTCTTAAATTTTTATAAAATCGTCTTTTGGGGGGGCGGACCCCCCCCCGCGGGGCACTGCCCCCGCACCCCGCAGGGCCTGGGGGGGCCCCCGGACCCCCGCCTCCTTTTGGGGGGTTTTTTTAGATTTTCAAAGTGTCCCCATGAGATTTGGGGACCCCCGCCCCGGCATCCACACCAGCCTCAAAATGGCCTAGGGGGACGATTGCGTTCCTCGCTCGTTTGTCGGGGGATCTTTTGTAGCGTTCAGACGGCAAGCGTTACCCGAACCCTTTTAGCGCCGGTTTCAAAGGGGGAATAAACCTTTCGTTTTTTTTCGTGGGTTTAAATTTGCTTGCATGGTGTGCACGTTTTCTTCAAAGCAGCAACCCGGGTTTTCCCTTTTTGTTGACCTCCAAAAGCCGGGAAAAGATGTTTTTTGCTCACACAATTTTTTTTTTTGCACGTGGTCTTGGGCCCAAAAAAACTTGCCACAAAGGTTTTAATATTGTTTAATTTACCCCCTTTTTACCCAAAAAAAAAAGGGCCTTTTTAATTTTTCGCGTTTTTTTTTATGGAAGTCAGTATTTTTAATAAAAACAATTGGGGAGGGGAAAAAAGGGATGAAAGGAAGGCCCGTTGTGGGGTGATAAATTACAGAAAACTGCTTTTCCAAGTGTATGGGAGGGGATGGCCTTTATTTGGTGGAGCCGCCCCTTCCAAAACCCTCCCTTTTTCCCCCGTATTTGTAAGGAGAGAAGAAAAAAACGGAAAATACGATCGGGCTTAAAACAATCCCGGGGATAAAAAATTTCCCCAAAAAAAAAGCTCGAGAAATGATAAAAAACCGTTCCAGTCGTGTTTTTCCATACCCCAGACAAATTTGGGGAGGGAGGGAAAAGAGAGAGAAGGGGAAAGGGGAAAGGGTTGGCTTGGGTGCGAAAAAAACCTGCAATGGAATGGCTTTGTCGTGTGTTTCGACTACACAGACACTGGTTGAGAGAGACAGACAGAGAGAGAGAGAAGGGAAAGGAAGGCTTGGCTTGTGTGCGACGAACATGGCAATGGAATGGCTATTTTTAGCCTCTGCCTGGCTCAACATCGACCATCGACCAATCGCGTTAGCTGTTGCGTTAAGCTATTCCAACTTTTGTCCAATCAACGAAACTTTTGAGTTGCTTCTGCTTTCCGGTTGAAAGTTCTACTATCCAGAGATTGTCCAAGTTTAATCGAGGGGGAAAAAATGGAGAAAACTTTGCAAAAGCGGAAAATCGAGGAGTCAACGGCATCGGCAGGGGAAAAAAAAAGCAACAAAACGAGTCAGCACTTCCAAAGTCGTAACTAAGACAAAACCCGTGCTAGGGGAACCCAAATTGGATCAATTTTGCCAGACCCCCCGGGGGTTTTGCGACCTTGTCGGGGTCGGAGGGTTTGCGTGGTCCATACCCTTTAAAGGCTTTGCTGGCGGGGGCATCAAATTTGGAGATAGGCTTTTTTTTTCACACTGCTTTTTGGGCCTAAAGGGGTGCAGATGCTTTTTGGCCCTAAGCTAAACGTGGTAAGGAGTTGATGCCCCTGTAGGGCTTTCCCATGTCAGATACAAAGGGGGGGCCTGACTAAGAGTAACCCGCCTTTCTCCTTTTTTCCTTTTTTTTCTCCCTCCCTTATTTGGGCCCCTTTTTTCTATTTTCGTCTCCCCTTCAAGTCTTTTTTCCACACCTTTTCTCCTGTGGTCTCCTTAAGACCCCCCGCGTTTGCCGGGGGGTGCGACCTGTTCGGAGGGAATGAATCCGGTGTTGAGAGGGCCAGCGCTCTCAACACATCATTTGGGGGGCCTCGGACCTCTCCTAACGGGGGATCCCTTTTTGGCCCGGGTTACTAATCGGGCTCCCCTTCTTGGGTTGGGTAAAGAGGGGCATTCCCCGCTGGCCAAGTAAACCCCGATGCTCAGCCTCTTTTTCCCGGGAGTTGACTGATCAGGGGGATGGGGTTGGTTTTTCTGTTTGTCGTATGTCCTCCCGAAGCCGGGAAGGGGTCAAACATTGTTTTTGGCCCGGGCCCCCTTATTGGACCCCAAAGGGGGTGGAAGGGGAGGGATGAAACACAAATTTCACTCAATTTTTGGTTTTTTTAAAAAATCACCCCCCCCAAAAAAGGGGAAGGCAGCCCCCCCTTTTTAGGGATTTTGATGGGGTGACAGCGATTGGGAATGGGGGTTAAAGAAGACAGGTTTTTTTGGGTTTCCGGGCCTTATAAAGGGATGAGCAAGAAAACCCCTTCACTTGACCCCTTTTTGCTACCCAAAAAGGGGTTTTTTCAAGTATAGCAGGTGCCCCCGGTCCATCAAGAGTTAGGACGCTCGTTCTCATTAAAGCAAATCGCAAAAACAACTGAACAGCTGCGAAACAACGAAACTTGGGGACAGGGAGATCAGGGTAACCCCCACAAACAATTAAATTCATAAAAAGGGATGATTCGCTGGGGGAAATTTATCAGGGGTTTTCAGGGGCAAGATAAAAAACGGAGCTGGCTTTCCCCAGGGTGTGACAGGTACGCGGGGGTGACTGTCAAGAAGGGTGCAGAAAGATGGCCACCAACACCCTCTTTCTGACATTCTGCAACCCTGGCTGCCTCCGGTCATCAAAGTGGGCTCCCCCTGATTTCCGGGGTTTTTTTTTTGTACGTTCCGTCCCCGTTGGGGCTTCCGATGCCAGAATTTTGGCCATGTCAGAGACCGTTGTTCGGGGCAGGAGGGTGGGGTATTCTGCAAGGAAACCCCATGGGGCCGTGTAAAGATCCGGCACTTTGTGCAAACTGCGGTGGCGACCATCCCTCCTCTTCCGGAATTGTCCCTGGGGATTCAAATCGCAATAAAAAGGGGTTTAAGACAAAAAAAGAAAATCCCTTTTTTAAAACCCCGCAAGCAGGTTGTGGGCAGTCAGTCCCACAGCTTCTTCATCTTCGGCCGAAAAAAATTTTTCCAACAGTTCCAACTGGGTCAGTCTGCTGTCAGACGAAAATTTTTAAATTTTTTCGAAACATTGAAAAGGAAAAACTGTCACTCTGGGGGAAAGCGGTCCACCCCCTTTCCCAAACCAAAGTGACTGCCCCTGGGAGGAAAAAAATTCCGCCACCCCTCGACTGCCCCGCAGTCAAACAACTCGCTGCTGGGCAATTAAAAACCAGCCCCCCCCCGAACCCCTCTGTCCTGCCCGGGGGGGCAAGGGAGTTCAACCTATTTGGGAATGGTATTGAGGAAAAAACCCTCCCCGCCCCCCCAAACCCGACCTATTTAAAACCTGTTGGAAAGTCCCCAGCAGTCTGCAATAGTCCAGGAAATTAAGCAACAAATTTACGCTTTAGCAGCAGATGTTGGGGAGGAGATGCCTGATCTCCCCCTTTTTTTCGCCCTCTGCACCATGGATAATACAATATTCCTTGGAATTCCGGGTCAAATTCCAACCCCAGGAGCTCAGCTTCTTTCTCTCTAAAACCTTCCGTCGGGGCCTTCAAGAAACTAAAATTCAAAGCCAAAAACCCTTTACTCTTTCGGGCTTTAAATTTTTTCGAAACCGCACAACCATCCACGCGGGGACTGTCCGGGGCTGTTCCCTTTCTCCTACACAAAACTTGTTGTAAAGTCCCTGTCACTCTGTCTACCTCCCTTCAGCTGACTCGGAGTCACTCCCCCAAAAGACTTGAAAATCTGTTCTCTTTATCTCTCACCTTCTGTCCCGGTTTGTCGTCGGGACCTTTCATCTAAAAGGGGAACTCCCTCGACCTTTTTTGCTTTTTGGGTGACTTTAACGGTCACAACCCCCTTTTGGGGTAGTCCCTTTTCCATCCAGAGGTCTGCGATTGAGGATGTCCTTCATTTGGATTTGGTTGTCTGAAACGAGGGATCTGCAATTTTCCCTCCACTTTTCCACGGGTTTCCTTTCGTGTTTAGATTTGTGGGTTTGTGACCCCTCGCTGTCCGGGAATGATGGTCTGTCCTGACGATCTCAGGGAATGACCATTTCCCTGCCTTCTACAACCTGTTTTAAACTGAACACGTCTCGCTCTAAACATCTAAATTAAAAAAAGCAAACGGGTCTTTTTTCACCATATTTCAAAAGAATTCCGGGACACTGTTTTTTTTCAAGTCCAGACCCGCAAACCTCACTAACACTATGATCAAATGTCTAAAGCCTGTATTCCGGGGTCTTCCGTAAACTTCAAATGCCCAAAAATGTTCGATTCAGAATGCCAACAAATTTCCGTTTGAAAACGGGCTCAGCCGGGTATACCAACACCTTGGCCCCAACGCTGGCCCTCGAAACCCGTGCTAATGGGAACACATTTTAAAATCAGAAAACGTCGGCCTGGAGAAGCTTCTGCTCCAGCTGACATCAAAATTTCTAAAAAAAAATTTGGGGAACATAAATTAAGAAAATCAAAGGGAAAAACACCTGCCCACTGTGAACCACTCAATTTTCGGTTTCTTTAATAACAAAAAAGAAAGCAGTTGCAATCGCTTCTTCAACCTTTAAAAAGAATTCCTCCCTTCTAATAAACAGCATTTTTTGTCAAACACAAAGCCCTAAAAGAAAATCCCCCGCAACTTTTACCCGACAATAAGCTACAATCTTCCTTTTACATTAAACGAGCTGAAATCTCCCTTCTCTTTTGCGCGTTTCTTCCCCGGGGGATAAGACATACTTTTATCAATATTGAAATCTTCCGCAAGAAGTCTGAACATCCTGTTACGGTAAAAACCATGTGGACTACAGGTTTGCTTTCCCCCCTTTTGGCGACGCCCTCTTTAAATTCCCATCCCCAACCGGAAAAGATCTTTTAATCCATCTAACTCCCGCCCAAGCTTTTGACCAGCTGTGTCTGTAAATTGATGGAAAAAATGTCAATGCTGGGCCCCTGGGGAAACTCAAAAACCGATGGCCTTTTGGCGAAAAACGTGGGGTTTCCCGAAAACTCAGTACAGTTGACCATTTGTTTCGTCTGGAATCTACACTTAAAACGTTTTTTTTAAACAGACGCATGCAGTGGCAATTTTCTTTGATTTGGGAAAAGGGCCCTACGATCCCACCGGGAATCGGGGATCTTCAGCTCCACGATCGGGGTTTTCGGGGTCATTTTCCCCTTTTTTATTTCAAAATTTTTTGGCAGAACGACATTTTTTCGGTCCGGGTTGGCACCATCCTCTGATTCCCGAGCAGGATTGGTGTTCCCCAGGGGGGCATAACTCCTGCCCCCCTTTTGTATTAAGATCAAAAACATTGAAATCATTCAGCAGGGTTTTAGACTGCTCATTGTTTGTGGATGATTTTTCCGTCTCGCAACTGGGAAACCTGACCCCCAGTGTCCACGCAGGCTCCACTTTGCGTAATAAAACCACGGGGGGCGATGAAAACGGTTTCACCTTTTCTCTACAAAAACCCCGTGTAAACATTTCCATAATTTCCGTCATTTTTTTTCCCGACCGGGACTTCAAGTAGGGGAAAACTCCCCTCCAGCCGTTAAAAAGGCCAAATTTCTGGGAGTCATTTTTTGACCAAAAACTTAAAATTTCTCACCATATTAAAAAACCTCAAAACGCTTGCCCAAAAACACTGAATATCTGCGGGTCGTACACCACCGATGGGGGGCTGATAAGAAAACTTGTTGCCCCTTTACAGCCCTGGTCCGTTCTAAACTGGGCTACGGGTTTTGCTGTGTACGGCTCCGCAAGATCATCTACCTCAAACTTTGAACCCTATCCACCATCAAGGGCTTCGTCTCTGTCTTGGAGCTTTCCCCACCACCCCTGGTACACCTTACGCAGAGGCAGGGGAACCTTCACTGTCCAATCGCCTGAAAAGTCTTTTTAATTTTTAATCCGACTGTTCTCAGAACCACAGAATCCTGCCTAGACGTGTTTTTGACCCTCCGTTCCAAAGTAAGTTTAAAAAAACCCAAATTATTCCGCCTTTGGACTTCGTATGCACCTCACTGCGGAATGCAGGGATAGACCTGGGGGATTTTCCGATTTTTCCCAAATTTCCCGGGCAACCCCTGGACCTTTTTTACACCAAGATTCGTTTTTGATCTCGCCTTTCCGTAAGGGGTCTACCAGCTCTCTGGCGACAAGGCTTTTTTTTGCCGAGCCTGTTTTCCCAAATTCCCATCCTTTCAAAAAAATTTTCACTGACGGTTCCAATCTGAGGATGGGGGGCCTGTGCAGCCCATGCCCCGGGGCTCCTTCTCAGATATTGTTGGAACATATACATTCCGAGCTTTTTGTCTTTCTTCGAACTTACTGCTCTAGACTGGCTTTGAAGATAATCTCCCATTCTTCGAGGGGAGACTTTTTTGGGTTTTGTCGGATTTGCTTCAGTTGGGGGCCATAGCTGGGCCCAACCTTTAGCATCCCGAACTTTTTCTTTTTTTTTTAACTTTTTTGCAAGTTGAAGGCGGGCGGTTTTCAACATTTTCTCTTGCTTGGGGGTTTCCCGGCCATGTTGGGTCGGGGGAACGAAATGGTTGATGTTTAGGGCCCAAAAACCCACAAGGAAAAAACTGTCCAACACTTTAACCCCTCTCAGATGTGAAACCCCAAAAAAACGATTATGTGAAGACCCCTGGGGAGGGGGATTGGGAAAACCAGACGAATAACAAACCTTTCCCAAACCCTCCAAAACCTTAAAGACTCCTCCCATCTACGTCGGGGGTCGAAAAAAGGGAAAATTTTTTGTGCCGCTGCACACCGGCCTTCGTATTTTACCCATTCTTTCCTTTAAAGAGTGAAAACCCGGGTGCATTCCATGTCATGCACCACTACAATGAAAATGTTCTTTTAGAGTGTTGGGACTTGCAGATTGAGACACAAACATTTTACAGCGGAGTCCATGAAATTCCTGTTCAGGGATTCCCCCTGACGTGACCTTGGGTTTTTTAAGAAATTAACATTTTTTATCTGATTTGAGATTTTACGGAAGAAGATTTTTTAAAAAAGTTTCTGGTTCGATTGTAACGATTCATTTAAAGAGAGTTGAAAGTTTTTTTTTTTTTTTTTTTTTTTTTTTTTAAATGACTGGGGAGTTATTTTTAAATGTGACAGCCCCTTTTGGCCCTCTGGGTCGGGTGGGAAAAAACAACATTACTTATCTTTTCCAACTTTTTCCCCCAAGCACGGTGTGCATTTTTGACTTTTTAATTAGTGCCGGGGGCGCCCAAAGTGTTGGCAGGCACGTGAAGCGGCAAGAAATACGAAAAAAGGGGCAGCTCTGGGGCAATCGTCCAAAGTTACCAATTTTTTCGACTCTGTCTCTTTCCAAAAACAAAATTGATGACAGGGTTGATTCTGCTGAAACCCTGTTCACTCACTTCCTCGTGGGCACAACATTCCACTGAGTGCTTCTGACCATGCGGGCCCTTTTTCGAGCTATGTTTCCAGGGAAAAAAAATTTCCGAAAGCAGCCTAGAAGTGTAAATTTGCACTGAAACTGAAGGATATTTGTCAACAAAGACTGACCTCCCTGTGACTAAACCAAAACTGAACTGAATGGATTCTTAAACATTATCTACAATTGGTAGGCCTACTCCTTTGTTTTTGTTTGTGTTTTTGTGCGACACCCTGTTTTTCCCCCCTGTGTACTCTTCGTTGTCTGTATGACGCAGGAACCAGGTTCTTTTATAATTTATTTTTTTGCTATAATTTTAATAATGTCTGTGATGTTTGGGTACTTTAACAATTGGGGGGGGGGTTTTTTTTTTTTTTTTAAAAATTTTGTTTGGTGTGGGTGGGGGGGGGGGGGAAAAGGGGGGGGTTAAAAGGGGGGGGGGGGGGTTGGGGGGGGGGGGGGGGGGGGGGGGGGCTTTAAAAAGGTGAAAAAGGGGTATTTTTAAGGGTTTTTTTTTTTTTTTTTTTAAATAAAAAAATTAACAATCGTTTTTAAAAAGCAAATTTGAAAATTTACCCGTTGGGAAGGGTTACTGCAACCCTTTTGGGTTTGGAGGTCGGGGTTTTAAATACAAGTATGTGGGTTTTTTTTGGAGGCCCCCCGGGTTGAGGTGCATTTGGGGAAAAGGGGAAACGTGAAATTAAGGGGTTTTTGGGGTTTTCAATTTTTTTGGGGGGGTTGTTTTTGTTTTTTGGGGGGAAATGAAAAAAAATTAAACCGGGTTTAAAAGAAAATTTTTTTTAATTTTCAGCTTCCGGGGAAGGAACTTGCGAAATCCCGCCCCGGAGTCTTTGGGGCCTCGTTTGGGTTTTTTTTGCCCCCAAAATGGCTACAGAGTGAAGTTTCTGGGAATTTTATTGGGAAATGAAAAAACCCAATTGGGGGGTTTATCCCTTTGATGCGTTTCGAGAGTTTGGGGCCCCTATTTTTTTTAAAAAAAAACGTGCAACCCCCCTTTCCCTTTGCCTTTTTTGGAGGAAAAGTGAGAAAAAAAAAAAGATTCTCTGCCATGCGAGGGTGGAGAAGATCATGAAGAAACCGCGACTGCATCCAAAAGCTCTGAGAAGCAGCCCGAAATTAGTGCCAGTGCAAGGGAACACTGGTTTCAAGACGATTTGCTGAAGAAGTGGCCCTGGATACCTAAGCTGAAGACGGTGTGATGCGATGTGAATTGTGTTTGAAACACAAGAAACAAAACGTATTTACGTCGCCCCAAGGTGGTTGTTTAATCTAGATGATTTGATCAAGGTGTGTTGAAGTCTGTGTACAAAGGTGGAGGAGGTTATGTAATGTGGGGTTGTTGGGAGGGGGGGAGTGCCCCCCTTTTTTTGATATGAGGGGGGGACTGCCCCGCTTTTTCAAAAATCCTAGATTAAGCTCTGCAGGGTTCGTACGGTCCTGGAAGTCTGGAAAAAGTATGGAAAAATGAAAAAATCATTTCCTGGGCTGAAACGTCTTGGAATTTTGTAATTTGTGGCCATGGGTCTGGAAAGTCCTGGAATTTTGTAAAAGATGTGCAAACTTTTTCATGATGTCGAATTTTGCTTTGAAGTTTCTTTACAAAAACATTGAAATAGGAATAAAAACAGAAATTAAATCACGCACAATGATCGCGGTTTTCAGATTTCCTCTGGCCGGAGGTTTAGCAGGCGATTACCAAGGGCAGGGCTGCCTACCGTCCCGGAGTATCCGTATTTGTCCCCCGAAATAATAAAATCATGCAGCCTGTCCCTGGAATCCACTTTTTTATTCGATGTCCCGCGAAAAAAAAAAATCCGGGAGAAAAAAAAAAAAAAAAACGAAGTCGAGTTCGTTAGCCGATCACCGACTGACCGACTTTGGTCGTGGCCATCCCGACCAAATCCGTCGAAAAGACCCGAACATTGCCGAACTGATCATGCGCATGCGCATACACCGTCTTCCCGAGTTTTGAAAGCGAGAAAAATGGACGCGAAACAGGGAAAACGAAAAAATGCCGATGGCGATCTCGACAATGGGGCTACTGTCAAGAAGAAGAAACGTCAGCAGACGTTCCTGTCGAAATATACGGAAACCTGGCCGTTTCATCAAGCGTGGCAAGATCGAGACATACGCGTCGTGTGAAATTTGTGCGTGTGAGTTCTCCATCGGATCTGGAGGTAGGACGAAATAACCCGTCACGTCGCTACTGAGAAGCACAAGAAGAACACAAAAATCCGTGAGAGCGAGAAATCTTGCAACATTAGGGGATTCTTTCAGCGCGCTCAGACGTCAACCAGTCAGGAAACTTTTGACGTCATAAGAGCTGAAACGTTGATGGTTGACCTTGCAGCTGAACTGAATTTGCCGATGGCCGCGTTGGACAAGTTGAACAAAGGAGTGAAATTGATGTTTCCTGACTCGGACATCGCAAAGAAATTTCAGTGCGCTAGAAGCAAAGGCACGGCGATTTTGAAAGAAAATGCTGCCCAAGTTACCCTTGCTCTCGGGATTAGAATGAAAAAACAGCCTTTCACAATTTCAACAGATGGAAGCAATGACAAAGGAGGACAGAAACTTTTTCCACTGATTGTGAGGACTGTTGATCCAGACACTATGGAGGTGCGATCGGAGGCACTAGCTGTGCCAGCGATTGAAGGATCAGCAACAGGTTAGTAACTTTTCTTCAGATTTGTTTAGGACTGAGTTTTTTTTTTAGTTTTTTTTATTTTTTAAGTGAGCAATACTGTAGTTTAAAAAAAGGGTAGGCTATATATATACACGTATATATATAATATATATATATATATATATATAATATGTTGTTTTAACTAAAGTATTGCTCACTTTAAAAACAACAACAACAAAAAACACGTTTAAGCTGTTTATCTGCTGTCTCATTATTTCGTTATTCATCACTTAAAATTTTGTTTATTTTTTTACACTTCTTTTTGCACATGTTTGTGCTTACAATAATATGTCTTATTTCTAAGTTTTAAGTACATCTGCTGGGGTGTGCTGTTATATTAATGTTTTCTGAAAGATTAGCCAGTCTGCAGTGTTAATTTAGCCATTTTTGCATATAAATCTAAATGGGTGTGTGTACAGTTTCTCTCTCTCTCTCTCTCTCTCTCTCTCTCCTCTCTCTCTCTCTCTCTCTCCTCTCTCTCTCTGTTGTGTTTTACCCCATATATATTAAGCAATATAAGTTTTTCATCAAACTCCATAAATTCCCAGCTCAGTTTCCTCTGGTAGAAATGCGCTATATAAGATGTAATGAATTATTAACCTAATGATTAGTGGTCATGATAGTGGTGGTACTATGCCATACCATACATTATTACACACCATATGTATTCCCAACTCTGTTTTTTCTAGCACAAATGTGCTGTATAAGATGTAATGAATTATTAACCTAATGATTAGTGGTCATGATAGTGGTGGTAGTTGAAGTAGCAGCAGTGGTAGAAGCAATATAGTAATTTTTTTATTTTGTGTTTCATCTGAAGACAAGAGCCACAAATTTTAAGTCATAACTTCTCTCTCTCTCTCTCTCTCTCTCTCTCTCTCTCTCTCTCTCTCATATTCTGGGGTATTGAATTTGGTTTGGGTCTTGCTGTTTTCAGGTGTGAAGATTTTTGACCTCATCAGGAAGGAGTTTGAGGTCCACAGCATTCCATGGGAAAACTGTCTGGCCCTCGGATGTGACAATGCCAATGTCATGGTGGGGAGAGACAAAGGGGTCTTTGGCTGCATGCTAAAGGAGCACAAGAACTTGTACGTCTCAGGCTGTGTGTGCCACCTCATCCACATTTCTGCAGAGAAAGGTCATTTTAATCATTTTTTTAACCTGCTCTCTCTCTCTCTCTCTCTCTCCTCTCTCTCTCTCTCTCTCTCTCTCTCTCTCTCCTCTTTTTCTATGTCTTTCTGTTTTATTGAATGTGGTGTGTGTGTGTGTGTGCTCACTCTCTCTCTCTCTCTGGTATTTGAAAGGTAACTATTTGTTTTTATATGCCGCTCTCCCTCCCCCATCTCTCTTTTTCTCTGTTTTACTGAGTGTGTGTGTGTGTGTGTGTTTGCAGGTGCAAACTGTTTGCCTCTGGATGTGAGCCGACTTCTTCTGATGTCTACTACTACCTGGACAAAAGTAGTAAGCGTCAGGCAGCATTCAAATGCATGCAAGTCCTACACAGTTTGAGGGAATCCAAGATTCTGAAACATGTCAACACCAGGTGGCTCAGCATTGGCAAGTGTCTTCCAAGACTCATTGATAACTGGGAGGCCTTGTATGATTTTTTCAAAGCTGAGGAGGAATCTGCCACAGAATCAGATGTGAAGAAGAAGTCTGGGGATCTGAAGAGAAAGTTCCAGTCTCCAACCAATAAGCTCTACTGCATGTTTCTGGCTGATGTGACCAAAGTGTTTGATGAAGTCAACACAACCCTTCAGGCTGAGGAGCCAAAGATTCATGTTTTGAGAAAAACCCTGCATGCTTTTCTAAAATCATTAATGCTTAGGTTTGTGAAACCATCGGCTATGAAGTTCACATCTGTGACAGAGGTTAACTTCAAGCCAAAATACAACATCTGCCAGAACAGTGATACCATCATAGGAGATGAGGCAAGTGTGTTTATTGCTCATGCTGAGAAAAACCACTTGAGGCCAGAAAAAATAGAGGAGTTCTACAACAGTGTCCAGGAGTTCTACAAGACAAGCTGTTCCTATATTGTAAAGAAACTGCCACTGTCAGATGAACTCCTCCAGCATGCAGAGGTAGTAGATCCCAGGAAGCAAGGGGACACCAGTTTTTCTTCTGTGGCCTACTTTCTTAATCGGTTTCCAAAGCTGAAACACCTGATGCTACAGAGACTGAAATCCGCTTGGAGTTTAAAAGGTATCAGTGTGCAGACATTAGGCAGTGCATTGCAGATACCAAGAGGGTGGATGAAACCTGGAGAGAAATCAGCAAGCTGAAGGAAGACGGAGAACTTTCTTTTAAATACCTCCCAACAGTGATGCTGACCATCCTCACAATACCCCATTCCTCGGCTCATTGTGAGCGCATCTTTTCAGTTGTGAGGAAAAATCAGACTGATTTCAGAGGCAGTATGGGATGTGAGACACTGGAGGCCCTGGTGGTGGCCAAAAGCAGACCTGGATCAGCCCTGGACAGGAACTACAGCCAAAAACAGCTGCAGGATTTGAAGAGTGCCTATTACCGTTCTCTTCAGCCTGCAGTGCAGGACCTGAATTAACCAAAAGCCATGGTAGAAGTTGTACATAGTGTAAATAAAGGTAAGCTTTCACTTTAATGTTGATGTGGTTGTGATATGTGCTACCGCTGCATGTGTCCCTGGAAATCAGTCTGTGTCCCTGGTTTTGAAAAAAGTATGTCCTGAAAGTGGCGGAAGGGGGTAGGCAGCCCTGCAAGGGAGGTAATTTGTAACTTCATCAATTTTGATCAAATTATCTCCCTTGGTATTAACGCTCTCGACGACGTTTGTAAACTTTTTTTAAACTAGTGTTTTTTTGTTTTTTTTTAAAATACTTTTTTCCTCCAACCAGTCTCTTACACACCATGCATAGTCTGTATGTTCTCTTACAAATGGACATATTTTTGCTGATTTTAGTGTTTTGGCATTTAATACAAAGAGTCTGAGTTTGTTAACCTCTTCCCTGCCTGCCCCGTGTCTATTACGGGGTCGTTTCCGCGATCCTGTACGCCCGTAACCGTGTCTATTACGGGGTATCTTCGTCATCGAAATTTCGAAAATCGGCACGGGAAATAACCCTAGAAATTGTCCCTGACTCTACTGGGATGTTTAAATAACAGTTCTATCCCTTTATCGATGTACTGCAGTGTTAGTAAATTATCGGTTTAGTATTCAAGAAGGGTCGAGCTGATTATCATAATCAAGATGGCGGATCAGAGACGAAGCTCGACACGGCGACCTGTTTTGAAGCGTTATAGCGCACTGGAAGTTTTAGATGAAGTGTTGAATGATATTGATGGTGGTGACGAAGACTTCCAAGCATCAGGTGACAGTGATAGTGATGAGGGAGAGACGGACGGTAACCAGCACCATCCACTTTTGTCAGAACTCGTGGCGGTCACGAAGAAGGCCCGGACTTCGACCCACGTGGTATTGGTCAAGAGCGATACCGGCCATGATTCCGACCAAGAATCAGAACCAGAGCCGATTCCCAGCACCAGCACATCACCCCTACTGTCATGAGAGGTCGTGGTAGGGGCAGGGGAAGAGCTAGAGGTACTGGACAGCATCAAATAAGGGGGCGTGGCAGAGGGCGTGGAGCTCGACAATCTTGCCCCAGTATTCCAATGCAAATCAGTGGGAACTGATGGGAATCGTGCGACTGCCTGCAATTGAGCTGTACTGGTCGAAGAAGGTGCTGTACCGCATTCCAGTCTTCAGCTCAGTAATGACAAGAAACAGATTTCAAGTAAGTTTCTTTACTCTCTCTGAGTCTCTCTCTCTGTTTACTTGTTCTCATTTTCCTTCCACCCTCCTCTCCAACTCCTGTCTATGTCTTTCTTTTTAGCATTACAATAGATGAGGTGATGTGTGTGTGTGTGTGGTGTGTGTGTGCGTGTGTGTGTGTGTATGTGTGTGTGTGTGTGTGTGTGTGTGTGTGCTTCTCTGTAATGTGTGTGTGTGCGCTTCTGTTTTGTGTGTGTGTGTGTGTGTGTGTGTGCATGCTTCTAGTTCTATGTGGTGTGTATGCTTCTATGTGGTGTATTTGTGTGTCATTGTTTATGGTGTGTGTGTGTGTGTGTGCTTCTATGTGGTGTGTATGTGTGTATACTTTTATGTGGTGTATTTGTGTGTCATTGTTTTATGGTGTGTGTGTGTGTGTGTACAAATGTGTGTATGTGTACTTGATTGTTTCTGGTGTGTGTGTGTGTGTGTGTTTGCTTGTTTACACACACTGATCAAATGTTTCAATCCTATTTCAGATGATATCCTACAATTTATCCACTTTCACGACAACTCTGCGATGCCACCACCAGACCATCCCAGTATGACTGGCTGTACAAGATCCGCCCAGTACTGGACCACCTCCATGAAAGATTTCAGGAGGTGTATGAGCCACGGTGAGTGGTGTGTGTGGATGAAAGCCTACTCTTTGGAAGGGTAGGTTTATATTTCGCCAATACATCCCCCTCAAGTGTGTCAGGTTCGGGATCAAGTTATAAACCTCTGCTACCGGTCCGACGATGAAGTGAGGCTGATGGAGAGGCATTTCATGTTCCCCATCCCACCAACACCCAACGAGGCAGCACCAAGAGGGCCTGCAGGGTCTGCACCAAGAAGCTGAAGATCAGGCGTGATGTGCAGTCCCACTGCCCCTCCTGTCCCTCCAAGCCTGCACTGTGCTATCCACAGTGCTACATGGATTATCACACTAAGTTCAACTACTGGGAGTAGTGTGGATCTTGTAGCACAGCTTAGTTTTGCAGTGCATTTTTTTTTTCATAGATCTTCTTCAGTTAGTCAGTGCGTGCTTTTATCTCTGTGTTTTTATATTCTTGAGTGCGTGTGTGTTTTTCTTTTTTTTCATCTTCATGGTGGTGTTTCTTCTGAAACTCTGATTTATTCATGAGTGTGACCAGACTGTTCAACTGGTGGAAATAATCAGACTGGGTTATATTAGTGAGGCTGCTCAACCCAAGAACAACCCCAGAAACCTGCGAGATGTACAGAAAGAAGTACTGGATTAGTGTACAGACATGTACTGAGTGAGTACCAGATGTTTCTCCTCGCATCCAGTGAACACTAACATCAGTTTTTCTAGTGTTTTGTGTGGTTTTATATACAGCAATATGACTGTTTTTTCTTTTGAAACTGTCATAAGATTTGATTTCATCAAATTTTACTGTTTACTAACAAAATCTGATTATTAGTACATCAGGTTATAGACAAAGATGCAAGAAAAAAGAGCAAAAGATGTAAGACTTGTCTGAGTAAATGAGTCAGTAGTGATCACATTAGTAAACCTACTGCAAAAGGCAAAATTTGGTCCCTTTATCAGACTTGTTTACCCCCTTCGAGACCAATGTGTAGTCAGATGACCAAAATGTGTAGTCAGCCATGTCAAATGTGTAGTCTACTTTTTCGCACAAGATAGTATTACTATTAAAAAAAATATTAACATGCACATTAATCTAAATAAAAATGCTAATAAGTGTGTGTGTGTGTGTGTGTGTGTGTGTGTGTGTGTGTGTGTGTGTGTCAGAGTTGCCTACCGTTCCTGAGCAGCCGTATTTGATCCGGATCTAAGTAAAAATATCCCCTTAGTCGGAAAGTACGGTTATCGAAAGTATGCTCCGGAGAAAAAAATCGCCGTGGAAAATTTCGTGGGGGGGGGGGGGGGGGGGGGGGGGGGGGGATTTTGGCTTGCCTTCACCAAGTGTGAGTTCGAGCATGCGCAATGGGAAACGCTTTGTAAACCAAGTTTTCTGATTGGTTGACCCACTTCACTTCACTTCACTTCAAGCTCGCTGGTGGCCTAGGCCTAGGCCTAGTTGGTGCAGGCATTCAAGTTTCAAAATGGCCAGCAAGAGGAAGCAAAGCGATCAGTGTGGTTCATCTGAAGATCGTTCTGAAACTCCACCACGGGATGTGGAAAAACCACGACGAATGCAGGCTTTCAAAACGGATTATTCCGAGAAGTGGCCCTGTTTAAGACCTGGACAGAAGGGGCAAACATTCGGATTTTGCTCTGTGTGCAAGTGTGACTTTTCCGTCGCTCATGGTGGAAAGGACGACTGCCGTCGGCACATCGAATCGAAAAAACATGCCGAGTATGAGAGCAAAGCCAAGGAAGTGGGCAAATGCCTGAAAATATCAGGATTTTTCACTTTGAGTTCTTCATCCAGCCCTGATATGGCTCTTGGTAGTTGGCTGGACTATAAGCAACATGAATTGAATTGAATTTGTGTGTTCATTTATTGTATGTGTATTACAGTCTTAACAGGCAGACGCACTTGAACTGTCTGTTCGGACAAAATCCTGTGTTCCTGATTTCTGAGACATTTGTTCTGATGAGCAAATTTTGGGGTAGGCATGTCTGGTGTGTGTGTGTGTGGTGTGTGTGTATTGCGTGTATGCATGTGTGTGTGTGTGTGTGTGTTTGTGACGCCGTTGGGTCAAAAAGAAATAAAATAAGCTCACCTGTTAGCTGTTTGATATCCAAGCATCGAGTTCAATATCTTCTGATTCATGTAACACTACCAGTTCATGTCCTCTCTATACATATTGTCACTTATTCCAATTTGGATTTAATTGTCAAGAACCACAATATATACACTATTTACACATTTCACATGGTAGTTTACTGGTTGAGTTTCTTGCTGTAGGCACTCTTCAGTGCAGCAAGATCCTCTGTAGTCATGCTCCTCACAGCATCTTGAGGCTCCTGGGGCACTGACTTGAGGACCAGCAGGCTCTCCATGGTGCTGTCTGCCAAGCTGGCTCTCTGGTCTGTGCGGTTCTTCTCACACAGGAGAAGATGCGCTCACAGTGGGCACTGCTATGAGGGATGGTGACAATGCCCCTCATCACCAGAGACAGTTCCTTGAACTGCCCATATTCCACTTCCCCAATGGCCTTCCAAGTTTCATCGATTCTGTCCTTGCGACAGCTGCTGACATCGGTAGCTTGGTAAAGCGAGAACTGTTCTGTGACAGTGCTTTTCAGAAGAAAAGTGACCTACTTTTGGCGATAGGCGAGTTCGGACAAATGGCCTTCACCGCCCGAACGATCTTGTCAGCAGCAGACAGCGGCAAGTTGTTCTGTACCACGAGATGGCACACGATGGCTTCTCCTCTCATAACATCTTGATTGAGACTAGATTCACTGCTCGAAGGTGAAGGCTTTGCAAAAAAATAGCAGAGATGACTGCTTTCCTGCTTTACTCTCAAAGTCCTTGTGAGTCTGGTTCTCGATATGCCGTTTGCAGTCAAACATGCCGGCATGTTTGATCGAGAAATCTTTCCTGCCAATGTGCAATGAGCATAATGCTCCCCTCTTCTGGATGAAACAAGGCACGGGTAGCGTTGATGGTATGATGACAGAAAGGTTTGATCGGCAACTTTTCTCTTCTTTTTGCTGGGAGAAAAGTCGGAAGAATCAGCTTGGCGCTTCGACGAATTATTGTCAGCCATCTTGATCGAAAATGAAAACCGACCGTAACGCGTTCAGCGAGCCGTTCTAACTGCCCCCTAAAGTTATTGGGCAGTAAAGGGAAATAAGTAACTAACAGAGGCGGGCGGGCAGTCCAGCTGAACGCAGCAGCGTGTCAGGCTGCTTGTATGGCGCGTCAAGTTTGTCAAAAGACGGCAACACGCAAAATAGCTTCAGTTTCGAAAATGCGTACGGCGAAATTCTGAAATGCGTAGCGAGGTTCCTAAATGCGTATTTGCGTATTTGGGGTCAAAATGCGTAGAATTCTACGCCAAATGTGTAGACTAAACAGGTCTGCTTTATGTCTGGATTATGGTACCTACAATGATATATGTATGTATTATCACACAAAGCAGACTTTGCTGGCAGTCATATCAGTGCAGATGTTTATATTATGTTCAGTCAATTCTAACATCATTTTTTTCATAGTTTTGTATGTTTGATGAGCTGCATGTATGTGTGTGTGCCCAAAAACAGTCATTTCATTTACTAAAAAAGTTGGTTATGTTACTTTTTGCCATATTAATTATCAACAAAATCAAAATGTAATGACATCACATCATGCCACAAGGTATAAGGGGAAAACATGCAAACAATCTAGGAGATATCTCAATAAATGAATGAGTAGTGAACAGATGAGTGAACCTACTGTCAAAAGCAGAATTCTGTCCCTTTACCCTGGGATTGGGGTACCCCAAAGATGTATATATTACCACACAGAAGAAGACTTGCTGGCAATAATATCAATACCAGATGTTTGTATGATGTCCAATCAATTACTAACACCAATTTTTTTCCATGTTTTGTATCTCATCGGTTTGATGAGCTGCAATGTATGTGTGTGTGCCCAAAAACAGTCATTTCATTACTAAAAAAGTTGGTTTATGTTACTTTTTGCCATATTACTTATCAACAAAATCAAAATGTAATGACATCACATCATGCCACAAGGTATAAGGGAAAACATGCAAACAATCTAAGAGATATCTCAATAAATGAATGAGTAGTGAACAGATGAGTGAACCTACTGTCAAAAGCAGAATTCTGTCCTTTACCCTGGGATTGGGGTACCCCAAAGATGTATGTATTACCACACAGAAGATGATTTGCTGGCAATGATATCAATACCAGATGTTTGTATGATGTTCAGGCATACTCACACAATTTTTTCTATGTGTTGTGTGGTTTGATGTGTTGCAGTGTGTTTGTGTGTGCTCGAACACTGTCTTTTTATAACAAAAACATGTTGATTGTGTTACTTTTTACTATACTAGTGCCACCAAAATCAAATATTATGATACCACATAATACCTCATGCTATAAGGAGGAAAACTGCAAACTATCTAACAGATATCTCAATAAATGAATGAGTAGTGAACAGATACGTGAACCTACCACAAAATCAAAATTCTGTCCCTTTACTCCTGAATTGGGGTAACCCCAGTGATGCATGTATTACCACATAAAAGAACATTTGATTGGAATGATATCAATACCAGATGTTTGTATGATGCTCAGCCATACAAACACCCATTTTTTTCATTGTTTTGTGTGGTTTGATGTGTTTCAATGTGTGTGTATGTTCAAAAAACAATTATTTTGTTTCAAAAAAGTTTATCATAATACTTTTTACCAAACTATTTGGCAACAGAATCAAAATATTATGAGATCTCATTATATGACCAGGCACTAAGGAAGAATCATGCAAAAAAATCTAAACATATCTCCATAAATGAATGAGTATTGAACAGATTAGTGAACCTACCACTAAGCAAAATTCTGTCCCTTTACCCTGGGATTGGGGTACCCCTAATTATGCATGTGTTACCACACAGAAAAACATTTGCTGGCAGTTAATATGAATACAGATGTTTGTATAATGTTCAGTCAATAAAATCACAGTTTTTTCACTTTTCTCTTTGGTTTGATGTGCTGCAATGTGTGTGCGTATGCAGAAAAAGTGTCAATTTATTACAAAAAATGGTTGATTATATTGATTTTTATCATACTTATTGACCAGCCAAATCAAATTATTATGACACCATATCATAGCAGAGGGTATAAGAAAAAACATGCAAAAAATCTAAGAGATATCTCAATAAATGAATGAGTAGTGAACAGATGAGTGAACCTACTGCAAAAAGCAAAATTTGGCCCCGGCACACAGCAGTACAGAAAAGCACTTATACTGTGGCAAGGAAGGGGTTAATGTTCTTTTGTGTGGTGTACTGGCACACATCACTCTGATAAAAACTGAAAAAAAAAGAAATGGCAGTTTGATTTTTCTCTGTTCAGGTTGATGAAAAATTATTTTAAAACAAAGATTTTTGTTTTCTTTGTACAAACAAAATTTTTAAGTAATTTCTTTTTTCATCAACCTTAACACAGAAAAATCAAAACTGCCGTTTCTGTTTTCAATTTTTACGAAAGTATTGTAACCTTGAAACAGAAAAGGCACTCCTTGAAAACTTGAATTTTGTTTTGGGAGTCTGTAGGAACCCTGTACATACACACACACACACACAGCTCTCTCTTCTCTTTAATACAAAAATGTCAAAATTTAAATACGGAATTGAATAGAGAGCACATTGGCTTGTAAGTACTCAGCCATGTTGAACATCCAAATTAAATGAAAGGACAGTTGAGAGGCCGCGAGGCCCAGTGTCCTAATTACCTGACCTGACCTGACCTGACCTGACCATATCTCTCTCACACACACACACAGTCACACTCCCACAAACACACACACACACTGTCTGTCTCTCACACACCTACACCCACACATGCGCGTGCGCACTCACACTTACACACACACGTCTCTTTCTCTCTCGCATACATGATAGATACATACACTGTCTCTCTCTCTCTCTCTCTCTCTCTCTCTCTCTCTCTCTCTCTCTCTCTCTCTCTCACTGTCTCTGTCTCCGTGTCTGACTTTTTCACGCACGTGCGCACACACACACACACACACACACACACACATTAATTTTTTTCATAAGTATGAATGCTCTGCTATCATTAAAGCAGTTCTTTTCTGGTGTGTTTAGCATGGTAATCACATACAGAGGTGCACGCACACCACACATTCTGGGGTCTGGAAAAATTATGAAAAGCCCTGGAAAAAGTCTGGAAAAAGTATGGAATTTTGTTTGGTCACATCTGTGTGAACCTGGGAAGCGTCAAGTACAGCCCTGTCATGTAGTCTCAGACGAAATGAAAATCCATTGCATCATCTTAAATCATCCTCATTCTCATCGATCAGCATTTTTAAACAAAAGTCTCAAATTCTGTGGCCCTTCATGCCCTGCTCTGCTCTCATGGTGACCTCAGTTTCGATGTCCTCTCCACGTCTGTGGCCTTGGTTTGGTTCTGTCGGGGTCACTAGTATCGGCGAGTCCATGGGGGCTGTCGTTGGACAGACGTGGTGGCGCCCTCCGGAGGGAGAGCTCACTCACGCCGGCTCCGCGACTAAGCAGTTATTGTCGTCAGTAGGGGGCTTAGTAGGTGGTGTCCTGCGTATGTTAGATCAGAACAGGCGCCACTGAACACGCCAAAGTGACTCGGCAGCAGTGCAGTGTCTTCTCTGGTGGGTTGCCTCTTGACGACTTGACATTGACTGCTCCCTGTGGATTGTCGGTGCCGGGGCTGCGGCGGGGCCGACCGTGTTGTGGCTGTGGACGGGGTGTCGGAATGAGCGGCGTGGGTGCACTGCCTCTGAGGTGGCGCAGAGGTTGGGACAGCAAAAAAAAAAAAAAAAAAAAAAAAAAATTTTTTATAGAGTTGCAAATGATTAAAAAAAACAGTGCCCTAAAATACTTTCAGGACCATGTTTTGTGATAATTTGCAGTATTATTAGGATGGCCCCATTCAATTTCAAGATTGGAGGGATGGTTGTTATCAGTTTCAGGTTAGGGACTTGTCTCCAGTTAAACCCCAGAGGTCAAATGAACTGTATTTGAAAATCAAAAGTTGAAAATGTATGAACACTTTGAGGTCTTGGACTGTGAGTAAAGCAGATTCAAAAGGGTTGAAACAAATGAACGACTGGGGGCACACTTGCACTCGTGCACTTAAATGTTGCAAGGTGGACTAAGTGTGGTCAGACTGTGATGTTAGGCATCATTGATAATGGAAGTTGGGGAAGAGTAGCTTTACTGGTTTTGAGAATTTTTACAAGAGGATGGCAAACTTTTTTGTCGGAACACGTCGGTACAAAGATGAAGTTTGTTTTTGAAGTTATTAGTATGCACAGTGATAATATTTTGAAAAGACCAACATAAACACCGTGTGTGTAAATGTGTGTATACTGGCAGGCAGAGACAGATTGATTTTGAAATGTTTTGTATTCAGGACCAAGTTAAAAACCAATGTATAGCTTTTCCAAAGGATCAAGCATGCTTTTCAAAGTAAAATCAGTCATGTTGCAGTGTTATGGATAGTTTTGTTGCAATGAACATAATGAAAAGAAAAACTGCATTGGACAGAATGGAAATTAATCTCTTTTTTTGTAATCTAGCAGGAAACAGCTTGCAGAATACATCTCCATGATTAATGGAAATATGGAAGACAGAACATATATTGTGAATTAATCAGTGATATTCAGATCTGCTAGCCCAACATTAGTTCAGAGCCAAAAGGGCCCAAGTTGTAGATGTTGTTGTGCAAACAGAGAGAAACACATCTTGATGATCTTGTCATTCACGTCTCCATTTAGAGGGCAATGGACATGGAAGTACCTGTCACTAGTGTCAGGCACTGTGCTACAGTGGAGTCATTGCTCATAACAACAGAAGAAGGAAAAAAGATCATGTTTGTGATCAAAGCCCCACTTTAAAGTATTGATCAGGAGCACAAACCACCCACTGCCGACTTCAGAAAGACTGATTGCTACATAGGGAAATTTCTGAATTAACAGTTCCTTGTAGGGAAATTTCTGAACTAACAGTTCCCTTTTAGCATATCTTTAACTTTCTTACAGAGTCATTCAGCTGCGTTGAACAAGATGTTGAGATTTTTTATCATTCAATCCTGTTGCATTTTGACTACTCTGTCATTTCATTTTGTTTGTTTGTTTTTATGTTTTGTGTGAGGCCATTTTCGAAATTATCAATGTCTGTACAGTATTCTCTGTCCAGTGCTTTCTGGCTGGAGGAGAGTGTAGGACTAGATATTGGAGTGTATTTTGGTGTTTAACATAATTTTCTGTCTTGATTACATCCTTATTTACGAATGTGTCAGGTGGAGCCCAGATGGAGCTTACTTTGCCAGAATGGGGGTGGACACCATCAGTGTATATGAAACACCAGTAGCCTTTTTACCTTTCTTTTGTGTGTGTGTGTGTTTATAAATTATTGCGCTTACTGATGAATGCCGTGTGTGTTTTGTAACATAAGTAGAACTATTTGATAAACCTTTTGTTTAAAGCATTGTTTTACAGCTACTATGTGGACACAGTATTAGGTAACTATAAATTTCCATTTGTGAATATGACAATGGAAGTATATAAAAAGAAAATAAATCCCATTCAGAATGATTCGACCATATTAACACGAATATATCTTTATACTACACCTCTAATGTTCACGCACACTGGATGCGTTATTGTAGAGAGTCAGAAAACTAAGAGTAGAAAGGGATCCGATGTCTGAATGTGTTTTATCTGCTGTTCAATATTCATGAGTATATTAAAATGTAATTATGGGTTCTTTTTTTCTTTAGTCTTTCGGACTCCTCGACAAAAAGAGCCTGAAGATTCCGTCTATAAAGTAAGTATTACAATTTGTAATTTTGATTTATCTACAATTCTGTGTGTCCTGATTATTCTGATTACAAGAATTTCTTTTTGTCTTCTTTTTGCTGCCCTCACTATTGCGTTACTAACAACACCCTGATTATAATGTGTCTGTACCATTTATAGCCACACCTAGATTTCCATGTCATGTGTCAGCACTGGAAGTCCACTAGGAGCAGTCAGTCTCTGTAGTATATACTGATGGACTGGTGCTTGATCTGATTCACCACAAATCTGTCTTCTGATGACAGTAATTGCTTAGTCAGTGTTGCCAGGATGAATGAACATCCCCCTTCACAGGCAGCAGTGGGCCGATCAGCAGTGCTCATGAACTTGCCAGTGCAAGCAATTTTAACACACAGACTCGCTACAGATATTGAGAGGAAGTCAGAACTGAGGTTGAGACGAGAGGGCCAAAGGATGGTATTAGATATATGACAGAACTGTACACTGCATTTCCTTTTGTAAGAATATGTCTGGGTTGGCCAAGTCTTAGGGATAGGACAACTGCAATGTCAGAGCTTCAGATTGTTGGCGCGCCCGCGCCATTGGCACATATTTTATCGGAATGACGCGTAACAGTCAGTGTGTATGCGCCAGCCTGGCGCGTCATAAAAATCGCCAACTTGTCTCGATCCTCGGTCTGTCGGTACCAAGCCACACCAGGTCCAAGCACATGTGGCCACACAACGGAGTATAGTACCCAAACTGGCACCTTGCTGCCTTGCCTAGCATCGCTGTGTGTGATTGGCTGACAGCCAAGCACAACAACCAATCAGCGAACATCTTCAGTTTTACCTTGCAAAGGCGAAATCGTCTGGGTCCAGAAATCGTCTGACTTTTCAACACGTGTGGAATCGTCATCGTTCTGCTAAAGACAAGATGCCACCGAAGAAAAAGTCACAAAGTGAAAACCAGTGGCAGCTAACTTTGTCAGCAATGTTTTCAAAGGATAAAACGAGTGTAAGTGTTTAGTTTTTATCTCTTAGCTGAAAATTGAAGCCATCATTGTTTTTCTCTCCCTTCTAGTCTCTCTCAGCCAGCCGGCACTGTATTTACCCCACTCCCCTTTCGGCTTTCCACTCCTCCCTCCCGCACTCCATTGTCTTTCTCTCCTTTCCCTTGTATCTTATCTCAGCAAGGCGGCATGTGTATCCCCCCTCCCTCCCCTCGCCCCACCCCCCCCTCCTCCAGCGTTTAGTGGGTCAGTCATCCAGCAAACTGCCACCGCTAAAAATAGCTAAGTGCCATGAACACATCGCGAGGAAGATGGGGTGGGAAAAGGGAAGAGAGAGAGAGACCGAGCAGAGAAGAAGAAAAAAGAGGGTGGGGGGTGTTGGACAGTACACACACAAACAGACACCACACACACACACACTCTCCCTCTCTCTCTCACACACACACACACACACACACACACACAGAGAAGAGACCATGGATGAGTGGAGACTTCTGAAGAGAACAGTTCTGAGTGAGCAGTTCCCTAGAGACGACTTTGTGACTCTGTGGCAGGCCATCTGCAAGTTCTACCTGAGGACTTTCCAAACCTTAAGAAGCTGACAGCCTGTGCTCTGACCTTGCCTGTCCACACAGCAGATTGTGAAAGGTCCTTCTCGGTGCAGAACTACATTCACACCCAGAGAAGTGCACTCACAAACACACATTGTGACCAGCTGATGAGGGTGTGCATTGATGGACCTAGCTTCCAGGACATGCCCTTTATGAGTGCAGTGCAGGTGTGGGCGGAAAAAACGCAGGCGGTACCTGTTCAAGGACTAGGTGAACATACTTTGATTGTCAATGACCATCTTTTTCAAAATTGACCCATCATTTTGCATGGCCATGGGTCATTGGGCCCATGATGTTTGAAAACAATCTGAAGCTCTGAATGTTGGTCAGGGAAAAAGTTAGTGGAATTTGGACTGTAATGCTTATAATTATCTCAAGAATGCTTCAAAGTGCTTGATAAATGAAGTTTTTGATAGAGCAATGGTTTGTGTGTATGTGTGTGGGTGAGAGAGAGAGAATGAGAGAGAGAGAGAGAGAGAAAAAAAAGTACAAAAATATGCAGATAATTGATAGTATATGTAAAAATGAATTCAAGTTTATTTTGGATGTTCGACAGTGCCCACTTTCCAGCTGTCTGGTCCAAACTGAATTCAATTGAAGTGTCTGTAAGAAGCATTTAAAGTATGTATGAAGGCTTATTTTTTTTTGTATCAGTCCCTGAATTTGATTTTAAAAGTCCATGAAAAGCCCATAAAAGGTCTTGATTTTTTTGGTTTGGAAGTCTTTATGATGTCTATTAATTGTACCATGTTAAACTGGTGCAAGCTTTGACCAGAATGCTTATTAGCTTTGGCAAAAATATAAGATCTGATGTATTGACTTTATTCAGATTTCATTACCATTTATTTATTTCCTGTGATGTCATCTGGCTTTCAAGAAATGTCTCACTGGAACATTGTAGCTACTTATGAAAACATACCGTAAAGTTCGGTCTATTGAGCGCACCTGTATATAAGCCGCACCCACTAAATTTTTTTTAAATCTGAACTTTTTTCACAAATAAGCTGCACTGGTTTATAAGCCGCAGATATATACAACACAGTCCGATGTGCCGCAGGCGGCAGCTGGCCGAGCGTTGAGTTTACAGTGTCGAAAATCACCACATACAATGTGTTCACTGTATTCATTGGCGTTTAAATAGGTCAGAATACAAGAGCATGTTTCCAGCTTTTCTTCAGTCTTTTTTTTTTTTTTTTTAGTACGATGTGTTTTTTAAATCAATTAGAATCGAAGTTTTTATGAGGCTTCTTACAAGTGTTGTCTTTCCAACATCATTGCTTTAAAAAAAAAAAAGCGAAAAAAACAACGCATTAACGATGCGCTAGAAAGGCAGTTCTCTCCTGCATTCATTGGTGTATCAAGCTAAGCGATTGGTTGAGTACTCGAAAGCGCAAGCCAATCAAAGCGAAGGTATCAAATGCAAACCTTCACTCCCTGTCCATGATTTCAACAATGGCGGATCGAAGCCAAGGTCTGACAATGAGTTGAATGCGCTAATCGTTTTTGAATTGCAAGACGCACTTGGTAAGATAACGCATATAATAACAAACCAGAACATTAATGAAACGATTCGATTGTTTTATTTCGCTTAATACCGTGCCAGTGCTGAGTTATTTTGTTCGTAATTCAGCTAGTGTTAGTCAAGATTAAACAGGTCGGAAACGGCCAACACATTGCACCGTTCGAAGCGATCGTATTTTTGTAGAAGATAAACTGATGAAAAAAGATATCAGTAATGGGCTTTACGTATGTCGATTCCCGTATTTCTAAACGGGTTACTGATTCCATCACACGATTACACAGAAAATCGTAGTTAAAAGCATAATAAAAATTCATGAACAGTAAACACGATATGGTGAGTTACAGAGAAGCTAAGAATAGACGAGAGTGTGATGCTTCTGAAATCGGAAAAATCCGCAAATAAGCCGCATCGTTGTTTAAGCCGCAGGGTTTAAAGCTGGGGAAAAAAGTCGCGGCTTATAGTCCGAACTTTACGGTACTACATATTAGATAACAATTAAAGACTATTGTGCATGCTGAGCACTTCTCTGAAGTCCAAGACAAAGATGCTGAACATTCCTGTTGCAGACCTGTTTACTCTTACGATTTTGCCATAATTTTTACGGGAAAAAATTGAAATTACGGGAATTACGGCCAAAAAAAATTATTACGGGGGAAAAAAAAAAAATCTTAAACGCAAAGTTTCTTTTGCTACGATTCCGGTCAAAAGGCAAACAGCATTGAAGCGTTTCCAGCGTGCCTTGCGTCTTATCCTTTGCAAAGATGGCGACGAAGCGAACACGCGCGCCCACGGCTGGTTCATCCAAATGTTCAAAAGTTGCAAAAGTTCGGCAACAGTTCCGTGAATCATACCTGAAGACGCCTGGAATACAGAGATCGTCACTTGCGAAGAGTATGCCTTCTGTGGTTACTGTTCATCGGATTTTTCTATCGCGCATTCAGGCCAGTATGACATAGAGTTACACTGCAAAACGAAAAAAACACCTGAAGTACGTTGAAACGAAGAAAGATGCCGAGTCTTCACAGAAACTGACATCGTTTTTCACGACTGAAAAGAAGAATACCAAAAAGGAGTTCGATGATTTGTCTGTCATAAGGGCAGAAGCAATGGTAACGGAAACCTTGGTGAAAATGAACGTGCCATGTCTGTGTCTGATGTTATCTCAAAGACTTTCAAAAACGCCTTTCCCGATTCTGCCATTGCCAAGAACTACAGTTGCTCCAGGAATAAGACTACAGCATCATCAACCACATTGCTGAAACTGAACAGAAGTCATTAAAGAAGATCATTGCCAGTGTGTGTGTATGAAAACAAGGATACTCCCACTCCCAGTTGTGGGTTTACAAGTTCAAGCATGAAACAGACTTGAGAGTGCCTGGTAGCTGAACAATTTGAAGGTAGCTAAGTAAAGTGTTATTAAAAATTAAATACTATAATTGTATAATTAACCAAAGTCTTGTTATTATGGTATAAAGCTTTACATTTGATATACATGTGTAAGTGCAAAAAGTCGCTCTAAATATTGCGATTATGAAAATTACAGGTTTTTTTCTGAAATTACAGGTTTTTTTAATGAGACATTACAGTACACGAAATTGGGGTAAACAGGTTGCTGTTGTAGCAGCATTTGTTGATAATTTTCTGTTATGAAGCAAAGCAGCATGGCATAAGTTTGAGCCTAGTTTTGCCAAATATTAGTGGGAAAAATTTGAAAAGTAATAGAAGGGGAGCCTGAAGAAGGTACCAAAAACCTTTTTTTATTTAAAGCCCAGAGATTATCATGAGAAAATGTCGTTTGTAGAGACTTCAGTTGGTCACCAACGGACAATATCATCGCATACTGGTACCAAGGAATCCAACACACCTGCCCGTGTCACCTTGATAGAAATCCCGAGCCGGAAGGAGCTGTGGGGTCAGGAACCTGTTCAATGATGGGCCGACTGCAAATGCACTGGCAAGAAGAACGGTGATCACCTGTGCGTCAAGGTGGATCGCTATTCCAAGGCCAAGAAAGTGGAGGAGAAGGATCAGTACAAGTACAGCGTAAGTTATTTCTATACGTATTACATGTTTCTATGTTTTTTGTTCTGTTTTTAAAACAAAGCATTAAAAAATTGTAGGTTCTCATTAAGTTTTATGGAGCAAGGATCAAGGAGGCTCTCCTTTTGGTCTGTGTTCTTTCTTCGGTGCCATATGTAAAAGATCTGTTTTACGAATAATTTGAAACATGGGATATCTTTTTCAATGTTATTCATAGTTGTTGTCCAGCTTTTCAAAGCTTTATGATGTGCATTGAGCTATAAACTAGAATACATTGTTGTCAGGAAATTATTGGTAATTTTCTGTTAAGCTTTATGATATGTATTGAACTATAAACCAGAATACATGTCTGTCTGGAAATTATTGGTATTTTTGTGTTGCCTTCCATTATGATAAAGTGAAAATGACAGATAAAACAACTGCTAATTTATCTGTTGGATTGAAATTTGTGTCTCTGAGTAAGTGTTTTTACGGGAAAAAATTTTCATAAGAGTTAAAAGTTTCTTTTCCAGTTTTGCGATCCGATTCATTAGTGTGGGTAGAATATGTCCCTGACGACAGTAAAACCAAACTGTTGAACATATGTGCCAAAGATGTCCCATGTATGAACTGCCAGTAAGACAAAAGAGGTGTGGCCCTTTGGCTCTCCACCATCAACTGAATTCTACAGGTACTACCAAGATCTAGCAAAGATGGCTGTGTTAAATCACTTGAACTGAACTTGTCATGTTGCTGGGAAGGCCAAGAAGAAGAATCAATATTTGGTAAACTTATGAAACCTAAATGATTTTTTTTATTCTTCAAATTTTGATGCAGAATAGCTTCAGATTGCCAGCGTACTGGCAATACTTTCACATGAACATTGTAAGTGGCATGAGACATATCAAGCTCATGTGCCAGGCTGTCATGTACCTGTCCCAATGATGCGGAAGTGGGATCGGTCCTCTTCTCTGTCACTCGATCTTGTGGAGCATCAGAAGTGAGAAACTGCCGCCTATCCATGCAAACGCAGTATATTCTTGGATATGAATGATCGGCTTTGATTGATTTGGAATCTTAAACAGGAGAGATAAGTTCAGGATCAGATTACTAGGTTATATGCATGACTGCTAAGACAAGCACCAATTCAATTTTTTTCTTTTTCTTTTTTTGTGGTTTTTATTTGTTTTTTGTTCTCTAGAAATCTTGAATTTAACTGTGCTTGCCTCTTGTGTGTGTGTGTGTGTGTGTACTATTAGCGTGTGTGCGAGAGTGTATTTTGAGTTCAGTTATTTTGTTTTGGTTTCTTTACTTTCTGAATAGTAATTTGTCTATCATGAAAGACCATGAAACAGTCCTCAGAACTGCTTAGATTCCATTTCAGCAGGGGGCTTTGACCCTGGACTGGACCAGGGCCTAGGCAGCCCCTGGACTCCTGCCCTTTATAGAGAACTTTCCCGTCAGTTGTTCTCCAGTGTGCCCTTTATTTAACCCTCTTGTACTCAGTTTCTCTGACTGCAAACTTCCCCTAGATTTCAGATTCTTTTACAGGTTTCAGCCTAAAAATGGGTATGTGTGATTATTAACTTATGGGGAATGTATGTGAACCGCTAGGAGAAAGAAAATTGGCAGACAGTTTCAGAAGAGCATGCACTTCACTTTGAACTCTATTTTGTCTGTCTTAGAGATATAGGTCGTGTCACTGTCACCAAATTGTCACCAGACACGTGAAATTTTATGATGACAATCAAGTTTACAGCATGCAAGCATGCGCAGTCACCATGCTGATGCAGGCTGTTAGTGTAAGATGAAACCTGAGGCCTACCTGACGTAAACCATCTGCTGCCTGGCAGTACAGGTCCCACTGGTTGTCCCACCAATGTCATACAAAACTTGTCACATGTCACACACAATACTATAAAAGAGGGTCAGGTGCGCCCTTTGCAGCTTGTTTTTGTCTTGTATACCTGTTTCTTTCATCAGTAGCAGTCTTAAAAAACAAAGAGGAACAAACAAAACGAAAAAAACAAGTGGTGTAGCAGTGTCAGGTAACGAGTGAGCCGGCCCAGTGGGTTCCTGAAACGGACGCACCCCTGCCGTGCCGTGTGTCGCGGGCCTCCATTTTGTCTGAAGCGCCGCCAGTCGAACATTGTATTCCGGGTCGCTTTGCACTTCACCGTCTTCTTCAACACTACTACCTACTTCTATATCACTTTCATTCTCCATTTTTCTTTCAAATGTCTCCACTTCTACAATAATTTCATCTAACTCCTTTCGAGTGGTCGACCATCTCGTCGTCGTTCGTAGCAGACGCGAAAGCCGCCATTGTGAAAGTCGGTCAGTTTCCATTCACAAAGTTACTCGCTGCGTTTTGTGTCTATTCTCAATGAACACACACGGTTCCATCACCCAAAAATAGTGCCAACACATGATTGGGCCATGCCTGAGTCTTCCTAGTTACTGTCTGCGACTGTGTGTGTCTACACACGTGATCACTGCGTGATGGAAAATTCCCACAGAGAGGTCCCGGTACGTCCCGGTACGGGAAGAACAGGCGCCCAACGTTCAGTCCCGGATTCTTCCGTTGCGAGTATAAGAGGGTTAAATACTGGCTGTGCTGTGTTCGTTGTACTGTGGTGTCAGCAATGAGAAAAATGCTTCCAAACTGGAGATAGCATCACAGACTGGTTAACAAAAATTGAACAAGCTTTTTTTTTTTCCCCTCCTTTTTTGTAAAAAAGCAAATCAAACGTTTGCTATTATGATAATAATAAATCCTCCTTCACGAAGCAAAGAAGACAATACACACAGGTACACCCAGCCCTCTCCCATCTCCCCTATCACATCCTATCCCACACTCCACCATTCCTGCCCCTCCCTCCCCTGACTTCTTCCTTTTTTTGTTGGTGGGGGTGGGGGGGGGGGGGGGGTCTAATGTTACAGCTGTGAACAGTTATTAGATTTAAGATTCTCAAGTGATTTTCATATTCTGTCTCCTTCCCCATGCACCCCACCAACCTCCTCTCTGTCCCTCTTGCTGTCACTCTCCCTCTTGCTGTTTCTCCTCACACACACACACACACACACACACACACACACACACACACACATTATCTGTAACATCTATACACATGGAGTGACAGATCACAGTTTACACATACGTGCGTGCATGTACACACACACACGCACACACACACATGCGCACACTCTCACTTATTCACTGGCATATGAATAAAGTTGCAAATTGTAACACACACAAAAGCACTTACACTGACGGATACAGTGACACATTTAATTTAATCTCTCTCTCCTCTCTCTCTCTCTCTCTCTCTCTCTCTCTCACACACACACCACACACACACACACACACACACACACACACACACACACACACACACACAGACGCATTGAAAAGTACAGTTAGAGCAAATTTATGGTGCCAGTGCCAACAACTGGTTGAAAATAATGCGTGAGAGCTCTGAGGAATTGACTTGAGTTTGAATCGTGTCTTTGCTGTTTGTCTCCTCTCTTAAACTACTAAGGGACATGTTTCCCATGATGATTGGAAAAAATCTAAAGTCCTGTTCAGCGATGGAGTAAATGCTTGCCTGTATGTTTTCTTGATTGCGGTGATGAATAATTCTGTTCCTAAAGGGATGTGTTGTTTCAGGGTATCTACTACAACTTTGAGATCTTCCGCATAAGAGAGAAGCAGATTCCTGTTGACAAGGTGGAAACTAAAGGTAACCTTCCTTGTGTGTGTCTAGAGATGGATGGAAAGATTTTGTTGGGGCATATGAAATTTTCACAAATTCAAGCAAGAACTTTATTTAAATACATCTTTCTCTCTCTCTCTCTCTCTCTCTTTCTCTCTCTCTCTCTCTTGATAGACTGATATCATAAATTCAAGCAAGGACTTCGTTGATATTATTGAATAGATCCCCCCTCTGTCAGTTATTGTGAATTAAATATATCCCCCTCTCTCTGTGTGTTGGTCTGTCTGTCTATCGATTTATCTATCTGTATCTGTCGCCCTTCAGTTCACCTTGGCCATAAGTTTTGATCTCTCGCAGACATACTTTCTTATTACTGTTCACAGGTTGTCCCACAGGTACTTTTGCCTTGGCCTAAAGGGAAGGTTTTTGCCTTCAAATCACTTCATTTATCCATCTCTCAGCTCATGGTTTTCTTCAGGGTGATGGTTACAGTTTCTAAGTCGGTGAGACAACAGCCAGTCCAATGTCAGCTCCTCCACAACATTCCTCTGAGAACCAGAGAATTTTGTCCTAGACCTGTTAGTTCTCTAGCTGTCCGTTTCCTCTCCTGGATTTTCTTGCGAACTTTGAGATAAGATAATGTTGCTTATAGCCCAGCCGACCGCAAAGGGCCACACCAGGGCTGTACGAACTTTGAGAAATCAGACGGTCCATTTCTTAGGATTTCGTTCACTTGGTATGCGTTTTCTTATGGATCGAAATCTCCTTCACCTCTTGGATGCCTGGGCCAGAAAGATTTCAGTCTTTTGCCTTTCAGCCCACAAACCTTGTTAGTGTTGGCTAGGTCTGGAACTTTGTCAATGACATCTCTCCCCACCCCCACCCTCCTTCAAGCGACGCTTGGGATCAGTTGTCATTCTGAGAAATCCTGTTCACAATGTCCCAGACCCACTCTACAGCTCGGTCGACCGGTTTGATTGAGGTTTGGGGTAGCTCTGTTTCTTACCTGGCCATTGCACATGATCTGTAGCAACTTGAGCTTTGCAGATTCATGTGTACACATCTTTTTCACCTCTGTTTCTAGAGACCAGAGGTACCTGGTCCTAAAATGGTGGCTACAAACCTCATAATGTCCAAAAGTTGAAAGTGCCCATGGTTGCTGTGTACAGCTGGTCTAGGTGTTGGGACATTTTTTGTAAGTTCCATAGTGGCCTTCAACACCGAGTTGCAGTCTTGGAGACCTGTGCAGCGACCCTCGCATGTGGGTTTATTGCCTCCATCCTAAAGTGAGCGTGCTTCTCACCATCCTTTCTGATATTTTAGCATTTGTTTGGACAGGCAAGTATGAAGAAAGGGTATTTACTACTAAAAGTAGTTTAATGATACACTTACCTGTCTAAACACAAGGACACCCTCCCATTTCCCCACATAGCCAGGAAAAGGTAGAACTACTAGAAGTATTAAATTCCTGTTTAGAGCAAACAGTTTGCGTGACAAAGGGCAAAACTGATTTTGGAGAGAGAAAAAAAAACACAAACTGATTGTGCACATATGCACCTACACATGCTGTATGCTTTGTTTGCGTGATTATGCACGTACACACCTTCACATACTGTATCAGAGCTTACTCTAGAGCGCGGGATTTGTACAATCCCCCGAAAATCTGTTCCTTCCCACAATTATCGAGTCTCAACGCGGGCAGACTCCCGCACAGTTGCAGGACTGCCCGCCCTGTTCACTGATCGTCGCGGGCGCTTGTTTGTCGTCTGCTTGAAAAACTGAAAGTAGAACTGAGCAGGAGCGAACGATTTCTTGGTATTTCATTGGCTGTTAGTGTAAATCAACCAATCGGCGGCGTTCCTCTCCTTCTCGATCACCGACGAGAAGTTGCGCGAGTTTAAGACGCCATATTGGATATTTTCCAAAATGAAGCATGCACCCACCTTATTTGACTTCGACTTTCGTGGAAGAAAAGTGAAAAAAAGATTCTGTGCCATGCGAGGGTGGAGAAGATCATGAAGAAACCGCGACTACATCCAAAAGCTTGGAGAAGCAGCCCGAAAAGAGTGCCAGTGCAAGAGAACACTGGTTTCAAAACGATTGGCTGAAGAAGTGGCCCGGAGGGGAGGGGGGGGGAAGTGCCCCCCCCTTTTTTTGATATGAGGGGGGGGCTGCCCCCTTTTTGAAAAATCCTAGATTAAGCTCTGCTGTATGCTTTGTTGGCATGATTATTTACTTGCCTTCGCATGCTGTATATTCTGTGTGGGTATGTGCTGGGGTAGAATGGATGCATGCTTGCATGCACACGCATATGAACTGAGCCTGCATACATACACATACCACAAAGAATTAATGAAACATTGAGAAGTTGTGAACCTTGCGTCTTTGCAGAACAAGTGTTGGCTTTTGCATGGGAACCTGTCAACAATAAATTTGCCTTCATCCATGGGGAGAACCCTCGCATCGGCGTGTCCTTCTATGCCATTCAGCCCAAGGGCAAAGTGGAGCACCTGAGTAAGTTCCATAGAAGAATGACAGGATACAGTGATGTTCACCTTTTTGATATTTTGAATGGGTTTTTAAAATGGCCTTTCATAAAATCAAATGCAGTTAACATGCGTGTGGAAATATCACATTACATTTTTTCTTGAGTCATGTTTTCATTTCATATGTGTACTATAAAATGTTCAGGCCTTCTGATTTGTTTTTCATTTCAGGTGTGTATTATGAAACATTCATGTGTTCCGGTTTGTGATCAGGTGACAAGTTCTTATTTATGTGCAGAAACATTTGACAAGCGGCAGGCAAACCATTTGTTCTGGAGTCCCAATGGACAATTCATTGTTCTTGCTGGACTTAGAAGGTAAACATGACTTTTGCTGAATTCCAAGGGTAAATATTTCAGGAACAAAAGTACCTAAATATTACTACAGATAGTAAAGTTTAAACCTCTGTGTTGAGTGCACTAAGCAGTGCAATAGAGTTCCCACTTAACATTTCATCGAAATCTTGTGGTTGCAACATCGTTCCTGCTGGGGTCCAACTTTCCACCCCACTAAAATGTTACGGTTGTGTGTTTGTTCTTGCATGGGTTCCCAGTCGTGTTACTATTTGAGGCAAGGAGGCTGATCATCTTGCAAATAAAGAATTGTCCAGGTCATCTGTCCTGTACACAGATCTGTTATTAGTTACGTTGAGGATCTCTGACAAAAGGACTGGACACACTATATGAACATTTTCAGGTTCTTTCAGACCTTGAGAAGTTTCTAAGAATGTCCCTGACAGCTGCAAAGAAGAAAGTTTCATGCCTGTAACACACGAGCCACTCTTCTCGTATGCATTCAGATCAGGAGGCTCCTTGGTGCATAGAAAGTAATGAGCCATCAGTGAAACATTTTCATAGTTTTTGGATTCACGTATTGTTGGGATAAGCACTATGCAGCATCTCTCCCTGAAGACCTTGTATCGAGATGTCCCATTTTATTTTTTTGTTAAGAGTATTTTCATTTTTAAGTTTTTGTTAAAAAATCCAGTTTTTAGCCATTTTAACAAGTTTGAACTGGTTTATTAATCCTTTTTTTTTTATTGAAAAAAAAACTATATATGTGTTATACATACACAGAATCAATTTTGAAATGTTGACAGTTACGATACGTCCTTTGGGGTTGGTTGGGCTTTAAACAACAAGAATTTGATTTTTTTCTTTTAGATGCAAAGAAAACAAATTCTGAACACTCATTTGAACAATGAATACATCAGTGTGTTCAGAATGGACCAGGTTGATGTTTGGAAACAGATTTAATCTATAAGAATATGCTTTGACAGATTGTGTTTTTGTTTTCAGAACTGTGTGCGTTGTATGCGAATGTTTGGACATATGTTTGAGTGCCTATGTTTTGCACATTTGAATATGTGTGCAAAAGTGAGAGAAAAATTTATGAATT
Organism: Conus ventricosus; assembly: GCA_018398815.1. Taxonomy (NCBI): domain Eukaryota; kingdom Metazoa; phylum Mollusca; class Gastropoda; order Neogastropoda; family Conidae; genus Conus; species Conus ventricosus. Next base: position 27,433,407 of record CM031596.1, on the reverse strand, counting down.
TGTTGAGGTTAGACAGTTGTTGTTTTTTGGGGGGGGGAGGGGTGCACTCTGAGGGGAGGTAATACTGCATGATAGACATATCGGGGACATTGGTACATGTTGATTGGTGTGGCGCAGTATGAATGGCGTGCTGGAGTTCATCGACACCCAGGACATGACGGTCATGGCACAGACCGGCATTTCATGGCCACTGATGTAGAATGGGATCCCACTGGACGTTACGTCACTTCAGCTGTCAGCTGGTGGGGCCATAAGGTGAGTCGGGCAGGAAATTCAAGAACTGATTCATCCAAAATAAGTTGAAAATCAACGTGTTGGTGATTTTTTTTTTTTTTGAAGTGGTAAAAAAGAGAAAGAAAAGCATATGTTCAAAGTGTATCAGGTATCCCACTTTCCACTGGTAGTATGTTATCGCAACATACTGCCACAGTGCACACAGTAGAAATTGCTGCTCCCGCTGACTGGTAGTTGGGGTCAAATTGAAACACGACATTCAAAGGACTGTTTTATGAAGGTAAGCTTATGCGCGCAGATATAATCTTTTTAGTTCTATCAAATCGTAAGAGGAGGAGAAGGGGTGGTGGAGGAGAAGAGCAACATGATGGAAAATTTTTGTAGGCCTGTCCAGAAACATTTGCACCCTCAGTTGTACCAATGATAGGAAGGGAAGGTTGGTAGGTATCAGGTGATTTTTGTTTGTTTGGTTGGTTCTGTTTCAGTTACATCATAGCCTGCTAACCACACAAGGCGGTGTAAAGGTCACCATCACTTGCAAAAAAGTTCCAATTGTCGTGGAAAAATAGCAAGGATTTTCACATAGCAGACAGGATTTATTGTATATCAATTTCAAACTTTGGTGTCCGAATGGCAGGTGGAACGAGGCCATGTTGAATTTGAAAGCCATTCCTTTTAGTGTATTGCAGTCGGATTTTTTAAAAGCTGAATCATTAGTTTTTAGAGAGTTGTTGCATAAAAAATTTAATGAAAATGCTGTGTTAGCAAATAGTGATGCAGAATGAAGAGCTTGTGCCATTCTAGCTGCTATACTTTCACTATCAAGTTGCTGGAAAAGACTGGCATGTTACAAATTAAACGGGAGAAGAATTTGTGTTGAGCAAAGGTATAAAAAGTGGGCCACAAATACTGGGGAAACCTACAAACTGCAGAAAAATTCTTCCAGTAATAATCTTCCAATGAAGACTTGATGAAAGACCTTTTTGTTACTGGAACATTCTCTTTTATCTATTACTATACCATAGATTCTCTATATTAAAAGACCTATTCAAATTTTTTTTTTCAGGCTGTTCCACAGGAGTTCCACTCTACGAAATACACATCCTAAAGAACATTTTTACTAGATATATGGAAGCAGTAAATGACAAAAGGTTGTCATTGCTCCGCTTTCTTGTACCTTGTTCACAAATAAGCCACGAAAGGCAAGTGGCTTGGTTCCTTTTATTCACCGGCAGCCTTTGCTTCACAGTGAAAAAGACCGTAATGAGTACCGTAAAGTTCGGTCTATTGAGCGCACCTGTATATAAGCCGCACCCACTAAATTTTAAAAAAATCTGAACTTTTTTCACAAATAAGCCGCACCGGTTTATAAGCCGCAGATATATACAACACAGTCCGATGTGCCGCAGGCGGCAGCTGGCCGAGCGTACATAGTGTCGAAAATCATCACATACAATGTGTTCACTGCATTCATTGGCGTTTAAATAGGTCAGAATACAAGAGCATGTTTCCAGCTTTTCTTCAGTCTTTTTTTTTTTTTTTTTAGTACGATGTGTTTTAAATCAATTAGAATCGAAGTTTTTATGAGGCTTCTTACAAGTGTTGTCTTTCCAACATCATTGCTTAAAAAAAAAATACCGAAAAAAACAACGCATTAACGATGCGCTAGAAAGGCAGTTCTCTCCTGCATTCATTGGTGTATCAAGCTAAGTGATTGGTTGAGTACTCGAAAGCGCAAGCCAATCAAAGCGAAGGTATCAAATGCAAACCTTCACTCCCTGTCCACGATTTCAACAATGGCGGATCGAAGCCAAGGTCTGACAATGAGTTGAATGCGCTAATCGTTTTTGAATTGCAAGACGCACTTGGTAAGATAACGCATATAATAACAAACCAGAACATTAATGAAACGATTCGATTGTTTTATTTCGCTTAATACCGTGCCAGTGCTGAGTTATTTTGTTCGTAATTCAGCTAGTGTTAGTCAAGATTAAACAGGTCGGAAACGGCCAACACATTGCGCCGTTCGAAGCGATCGTATTTTTGTAGAAGACAAACTGATGAAAAAAGATATCAGTAATGGGCTTTACTTATGTCGATTCCCGTATTTCTGAACGGGTTACTGATTCCATTAAACGATTACACAGAAAATCGTAGTTAAAAGCATAATAAAAATTAATGAACAGTAAACACGATATGGTGAGTTACAGAGAAGCTAAGAATAGACGAGGGTGTGATGCTTCTGAAATCGGAAAAATCCGCAAATAAGCCGCATCGTTGTTTAAGCCGCAGGGTTTAAAGCTGGGAAAAAAGTCGCGGCTTATAGTCCGAACTTTACGGTATGTGCCAAAATGAACTATGAGCTGCGTATGCATTTGCTGGTTTCTTCATGTCAACAGCGTCATTTAGGAACACCCTTGGTTGTAAGGAATGGTAAGTTGGTGTTGGTTGTTGCAGGTGGACAATGCATATTAGTAAAAGAAATAGTAAATCGGTGTAGGTTGTTGCAGTTGGACAATGCATACTGGTAAAAGAAATAGTAAATTGGTGTTGGTTGTTGCAGTTGGACAATGCATACTGGTAAAAGAAATAGTAAATTGGTGTTGGTTGTTGCAGGTTTGACAGTGCACACTGGTTAAGAAATGGTAAATTGGTGTTGGTTGTTGCAGTTGGACAATGCATACTGGTTAAGAAATGGTTGGTTGGTGTTGGTTGTTGCAGGTGGACAATGCATACTGGTTAAGAAATGGTAAATTGGTGTTGGTTGTTGCAGTTGGACAATGCATACTGGTTAAGAAATGGTTGGTTGGTGTTGGTTGTTGCAGGTGGACAATGCATACTGGTTAAGAAATGGTAAATTGGTGTTGGTTGTTGCAGTTGGACAAAGCATACTGGTGAAAGAAACGGTTGGTTGGTGTTGGTTGTTGCAGGTGGACAGTGCATACTGGTTAAGAAATGGTAAATTGGTGTTGGTTGTTGCAGTTGGACAATGCATACTGGTGAAAGAAATGGTTGGTTGGTGTTGGTTGTTGCAGGTGGACAATGCATACTGGTTAAGAAATGGTAAATTGGTGTTGGTTGTTGCAGTTGGACAATGCATACTGGTTAAGAAATGGTTGGTTGGTGTTGGTTGTTGCAGGTGGACAATGCATACTGGTTAAGAAATGGTAAATTGGTGTTGGTTGTTGCAGGTTGGACAATGCATACTGGTGAAAGAAATGGTTGGTTGGTGTTGGTTGTTGCAGGTGGACTAATGCATACTGGTGAAAGAAATGGTTGGTTGGTGTTGGTTGTTGCAGGTTGACAATGCATACTGGTGAAAGAAATGGTTGGTTGGTGTTGGTTGTTGCAGGTGGACAATGCATACTGGTGAAAGAAATGGTTGGTTGGTGTTGGTTGTTGCAGGTGGACAGTGCATACTAGTTAAGAAATGGTAAGTTGGTGTTGGTTGTTGCAGGTGGACAATGGCTACTGGATCTGGAACTTCCAGGGCAACCTTCTGGTGAAGCAACCCATGGAGCGCTTCTGTCAGCTCATGTGGCGACCTCGACCTCCTCCTTTGCTGACTGAGAAGCAGGTTAAGGTGGGTCTTGTGTTTTTATGTACATAGGCTTTGGTATGCATGTAATTGTGTGTGTAAAACTGGGTGCCCGAATGATGGTCTTCATGCACTTGAAATTTTTTTATGAATGTGTTGTCACAGCTGTTCTGTAAGTTGGCTAAGCTGCTAAGAGCAAAAGGTGCTTGGAATGAACAGTGTAGATTCTGAGAAAGGTACTAACAGGTACCAGCAAGCTGATAGGAGTCTATGTGACCACTTTGGGAGATTCTTGATCTGTAAATAAAAGTGGCTGATAATGCTTGGTCAGGAGGCTAAGAGACCAATTTCTTTAGCTTTTTTTGTTTTGTTTAAACTTACGGAAAAGTTATGGTTACATATGACATGTTGGACCAGAAATAATGAGAACCAAGGCTTTGTTGAAAGGGATTATCAGGAATAAAGCACAGAAGAAGTGATTCTGTTGACAGAGATGTATGGTTTACCAGTGTCATTTTCACTGAATTTGTGATTTTGTCGAGCATTGTGGTGAAAGCAACGGCAATATAGGAGCTACTGAGAGGTTTTGTTGCTTTGTTGTAGAAGAGAATTGAATCTGGCAACATTTCAAATTGTACCATCATAGATCACTCTGAGACCTCTCCATGTGACCAACCTTTGTGTTTCAGTGATCTTATCCACTGTTCCCAAGTTATGGTCTTGTGAACGATGAAGAGTAGACCTGTGTATGGACAGAAGTTCCAAATTTATTTCTGTTCACAAGTGCTTGCTCATTTGATGCAGTGACAACTGGTAAAAGACAGCAGTTGGATAAATGAATTATGAAACGGCGTCGCAGATAGGTCATGCTTGTTGTTTCAGGAAATCAAAAGAAACTTCAAGACCTGGGCCCAGAAGTTTGAGACTGAAGATGCTATGCGCAAGATGACTGCCTCCAAGGTAATGAATCTTATTTCCAACTGCTTTTGATGTTTTAAAACAGTGTATTATTAATACTATCGACATTTTACTAATTAATGTCTTTATCTGATGAAGAAATTGCGCTGTGCAAACCATTTTGTTTGCTTGTGTGCTCTTTTGAATTTTTTATTTAGAAAATTTTTATAACTTGAAAACTCCTTGAATTTTGTTCTGTGAAAAGTGTGAATGATTCTTGAACGAGTATCTGGATGTGTTCAATGTTTACATTTTTGCCAAATGAGTTTTGTGTAAAAATTCTTTTTAAAAAGAATTTAAATTGTATTTCACAGGCAAATTGCATCTGAATGAGTTGGATGGAGTCGGTGTAAAGATGATTCAGCATCCCCCCCCCCCCCCCCCCCCCCCCCCCAGGCAAGTCTGAATCAAGCCTACAGTTGAAGTGGTTTCTGTCCAGGTCCCAGTAAGAGGTCACACATATTGGATTTTTTTTGTAACAGTTTCTGCTGTGGAGAATGCAATGACATACAGAATACAGTTAGTACATTTGAATATTTTCACTTTGATGCTGTAGGAAAATCAACATCACCCTTCATGTTTGAGCTTTGCCAGCGTCTAGTTAGGTGTGACATAGCAACCATTTTCTCCCATCATGAATAACGGGGTTTTCATTGGCTTTCTGATTCAGGTTTTCATGCTAGTGAAAGGCAAAATATCATCAGTAATTTGTGAATTTTGCTGTACAGAAAATGAAAATTCCACACTTCTGTTTTTCTGTTTTCTACAGGAGTTGATTGAAAAGCGCCAGAACATGATGGAAGAATTCAGTCGTCTGCGAGAAGAAAAGGAGGAACTCTTCAAAGAGGCGAAGAGCAAGCGCCTGGAGCTCAGAGGAGGCAAGTTATTTTGTTTCTTTGTAAATTTTTTTTTTTTGGACGAGTGCATTCTGGTTTGTATTCAGTTCAGCTGTATCTTGTGTCACTCTCCTCCCATTGGCATATGAAACCGGTCTTCAGTGTTCAGTAGAGATCTTGATTTTTTTTTCTTCTGAAGGTGTTGGTCTTTGTGGAGAATTTGGTAGTATTCTTGAAATTAGATGGTTGTTGTTGTGCCCTGGCTAAAAGACTCCAGGGATCATCCGAACAGCTGAAGTACTTGAACACTATGGTACAAATGCATCAGCTGGGATGAGAACATTACGTGTGTGACCGTTTTTGATTACCCCGCCAATGGGCAGCCACACTCCGACTTCGGGGATTTTGGAGACTGATAATATTATGCTAGGAGCTTGTCACGACTGAGGACAATCTCCGCATAACTATGCAGAGCATAACATTTTGATGCAGCCTTGGTGTTCTAGCTTATGTCACTTGGCCTGACACAGCCTTAAGCCAAGGCGGAGATGTTTGAAAAGGAGAAAATATCTAATACTAAGGGTGATGGTAGGATGTAATGATTTTCAACATGCTCTGTTGGAAGGATAAGAATCATGAGAGAATTTCATATTTAGAATAAGAATTTTGTTTTGTTACCTGTCAAAATCCTGAATGATGGCCCCCCCCGTCTTCCAGTGCCCATGCTTGGTCATGTTTTTATTGTGGACACCGTTTCACCTGTGTGATATCTCTCTTCCTGACTTGCAGGTGTGGACACTGATGAGCTTGACAGCCATGTGGACAACTTTGAGGAGGAGACTATCGAGTTCTTGGTCAAGGTTGAGGAAACTGTGGAGGAGTAGTCGCCTCTGTTGACGCTGCTGTTCGTTGGTCCATCAGAGTACCATCTTCTCCCACCAGTCAGAGGATATTGGCCTGTCAAATTCTCTTCTCTGTCTGTGCTAGGTGTGACAAGATCTGCTCATCGCTGCAAGACCTGTTATTTGTACTTTGGACATTAGTTTTTGAAGGATTGGGAACTTGTATGTGTGTGCCGGGTCATTGCAGTGGATGCTCAAGAGCATTTTGTTGACTTTGTGCCAGTGACCAGCATGTGTGGATTGTTTTTGAGGTATTTTGCACCGTCATTGAGTATTTTATTTGGTCATTTCTCGGGGTATTTCCCTCCACCATTTAGATTAGGTGTTGGTTTGATTAGTCAGCTTGTATCATCATGTCATAAAATTGCTATTTTTATCTTTATTGTAAAATACTATGTTAGTGTATTTTCTAAGTTTTGTTCTCGTGTTCCAAGAGCTTGGACAGGTATACAAAGTAAAACTTTTGATAACGTCAAGAATATAATATTAAACACAGTTGAGTGTTTGGTATACCATCTGCATGTATACTGTTCATTCCCTTCAAACTCAGCTAAAATAAAATTCATGTTAATGCAAAAGAAACTTGAAGCCATTGAGAAATGAATGTATTAATCATAGACGATAGAGCAGGAGATGACGCACAATTCCAAATTCGGAATATGTTGAAGGGTCTGCATATGTTCACATTCCCCATGTCCCCTTTTGTATGTGGACACAGTTTGCATAAAGATAATAATTTACATATACCATAATTCTTTGGATATGACATACCCAGTGGTTCAGATTGCCATTTTAAGGACTTGATTGGCTAATGCATGGCGGCAGTTTTAAATTTGCCTGCTTGCGATAGGTTGTTGTATGCTACAGTTAGTTGGCGTCTTTACTTCGTTGTGTTTGTGCTGCATCAGCTGCTGCTTTTTCAACCTTGTATGATACTCCTTGTCGCTGGTTAGTGATTTTCAGGGAGGATCAGGCTATCCTCGGAGGCATTGTTCTGAAGCTTAAGCAATGGCATGTCACTGGTTTTGTGACCCACTGTAGCTTATGCACAGTGGAACATGTCTTTTATGCACATAGAATTTGTTTTATGGACACCACAAGCTTCAGTCTCCATGGCAAAGTCCATTTGCTTTCGACCAATTAACTTGGAACTCTTCTTTCTCAGAGACCACAGTCACTCTCTTTGACTCTGCCCTTTATTTTTTTCCATTTACTGTTTCTTTACTGTCAACTTTTTTTTTCTGTCTTTGTGGTTCTTTCACTTTTTTTTTTTTTTTTTTTTTTTTGCTGTTCCACTTTCTGTGCCACCTAATGCATTGCACCCACGCTGCTAGTTCCGACACCCCGTCCACAGTCGCCACAGCCTGGTCAGTCCTGCCGCAGCCCCGGCAATCCACAGGGAGCAGTCGATGTCAAGTTGTCAAGAGGCAACACACTGCTGCCGAGTCACTTCGGTGGTGTTCAGTGGTGCCTGTTCTGATCCAACATACACAGGACACCACCTACTAAGCCCCCTACTGACGACAATAATTGCCAGGGATGAAAACTCCTCCGCCGTTTCCGCCGTCTCCGCCGTTATTTTTTCGCATCTCCGCCGAAAGAAAAAGTCTCCGCCGAAAAATTATTCGAAGAATGATGCTCAGAAACGATCTCAACTTGTCTGCACAGCGAATTTCTTCTCTGTCGGTAATGTTCTCAAACGGCATAGTTCTCATTCTGTTTCCTTCCAGTATCATTTCTCATCATGGCGTCGATTCACAGTGAGAGTTTGCCACCAGTGAGTGCAAACAAAACGAGAAAAAAAAAGAAAGAAGTATGTGAACCACTAGAAGACCAAGTGGCAGCAGAAGGACGTGTGTGACCGCAGAGTCGCGGATGTAATAAGAAAACATGACAAAGACGGCGAATTTGAATTGTTTTGCGAGCCTTGCCAAAAACGTGTCTACTTTGGTAGTCGTGGCTTGTGGCAATCAGAGATCACATCGAGCGTCCCAGTCACCAACAGAAAATGTGTGTTTCCCACACCATTACCATTACAGCATGTTTTCAGATCATTGGGTATGCAACAATCTATGTTTAATTTCCAAAGATAGTTTGACTCCTACTCTAAGTACTTCAATCTTCAATCTGCACACAGGTCAATAATAGTCAACAATGACGGCTGACCTACAATTTTGAAGATTGAAGACTCCTACTCTAAGTACTTCCACTCGTAGAGTCTTCAAAGCAAGGGAAAAACGTCAAAGTGACGAAAAGAATATAAAAGAACAAATGACATCAAAATAAACTGATGTCGCAACAGTATTGTGTAACACTTTTCCCCTGGTAATAATGCAGACGTTTGCTACATTTGTTAAGTGTCTGCTAACAGCCCCCCTATGAAATCCTTTTCCACCAGCCCACTCCCTATATACTTCCTCTACTCCTCCTCCTTCTCCCCCAACCCCCACCTCACCCCACAACACACATACCCCACACACTTCGCCCCCTCCTCCCCCCCCCCCCCCCCACACACACACAAACACCCCCCCCCCCCCCCCCCCACACACACACATCACACACACACTTGTCAAGAGGGGGGGGATATGATTAGTTGTAAGAGGGAAGTTGGGGTGTGTACTGTTGTGACATCAGTTTGTTTTTATGTCATTTGTTCTTTTATGTTCTTTTTTGTGTTTAGCGTTTCCTGACGAAGGGTCTAAGGCCCAAAAGCTTTTTTTTTTTTTTAAAGGACTTCAAAGTAATCGTTTTTCATATTGTGTTTATTGAAGTCCAGCAGTCGTTTTCATACATCTGATTTACTTAGTTTGATTTCCCACTCTGATTTACTTATCTACAGGCCTTATTCTTTATGTCCTGAAAGCACTGTTTGTCCAATTTTCTTTGGCTAGAGTTCTGAGGATTCATCATACTAAATGTTTGTCTCAATTGACATAGTTTCTTTCCACATCAGTCTCGGTCTTCATGGTGTTGAAAGCTGTTCTATAGAATGAGTTGTTTAGAAGCAAGAAAGTGATTTCTAAAGATTTTTATGCCATATTTAATACAAAATATGCTTCAGCTTCAGGGGGCGCCGCCCCCCTGACCCCCGCCAGGCTGTTGCCCATGTACCCCACTGGGGGCCCATGGTGAACCCCCAGATCCCCGCCAATCTCCTCTTTTTTTTAAAAATCTGTTTCATCCCTGATTGCTTAGTCCGGAGCCGGTGTGAGTGAGCTCATCCTCTGGAGGGCGCCACCACATCCATCCAATGACAGTCCACATGGACTCGCCGATAGTGTGAGAGCAGAGCATGAAGGGCTACAAAATTTGAGACTTTTTTATGCTGATGGATGAGAATGAGGATGATTAAGATGATGCTCCGGATTTCCATTCCGGTCTGAGACTGCATGACAGAGCTGTTCTCTATGCTTCCTTTCATAATGTATCCCGGCGTCAACCAGGCCTGAGAGATAGACACCTGCAGGGTTGGTCAGAAAATTTGAGCAACACTCTGAGATGCAGTTGGCTTTGCTATGAGCAACATTACCTTACCTTGTTCTGGAAAGTCTTTTGGGGTGGGGGGTTCTAAACGGCAAGTGAACACGCTGTCCATAGTGAACGTCAAGTGTCCTTCCTGCAATGTCTCTGTAGCCTTATGGCTTTTTTTTTTCTTTTTTTTTTTTTTGATCGAATGTATTTTTCTTCCATTGCATGTAAATGTTTCCCTTTATTTCTTTTGAAACTTTTTTTTTTTTTTTTTTTGTGCATGTGTGGGTGTGAAAAATGGAGAGGAATAACTGGAACTTTGCACTGCCTAGTTTGATCCACTTTACAAATGCCAATAATGTATCTGCCTTGTTGATAACTGATGCAAGTAAATGGATGAATTGAATTTGATTCACACATTTCAAAGGCATCAGCTGTTCATGATGCTTATTACCTTCTGGTATGTGATTGTCATCTTCTCCCAGCAAGCTGTAACTTGATTAACTCTACGATTCAAGCCCTTCCGTTTCTGAAAATTGGGAAAATTAATTGATCTATTCAAGCCTGTCTCTGAAAGCAGGGAAAACACATCATAATAATGAAAGAATCTATTCAAGGCCTTTTCTTCTGAAAATGGGAAAACACGTATGATTGAAAGACCATGGAAATGGGGGGGGGGGGGAGAGAATCTCTTCAAGCCCTTTTACTGAAAGAAAATTGGGAAAACACGTTATATTGAAAGAATCCATTCAAAGCCGTCTCTTTCTGAAAATGGGAAAATGTATATTGAAAGAATCTATTCAAGGCCGCCTGAAAATTGGGAGAATCTGTTCAAGCCGTTCTCCTTCTGAAAATCTGGAAAGCGTTGTTGAAAGAATCTATTCAAGGCTGCCTTTTCTGAAAATGGGGGGAAAAACGCATTGAATGAATCAACTCAAATTCTAGTGTCCATCTTTGGTTATTAATTTTGATTGCTGTTTCTTTTCTTTTAAATTGAAATACACAATTTTTTTTTTTTTTTTTTTTTTTTTTAAAACAAGTATAGAAATAGTACCTATCTTTATAATTATTTCATAACATTGTGCATGTTTTTTGTTAGGTTCATTGACAAACCCAATTTAATTGTGTACTAAATATGGCTGAAATTAATGAAGGCAAAAGCATGCCAGTGTGTTTGAGCCGTTGCATTGTACTGTTTTTTGACAAGTTTATCTTGTGGAAATGAAAGGTTGACTTTGTGGTGTGATAGTTGAAGATACTGTAGGTAGAAACTGGATCATTTTTTGGTTTCAAGTAAAATGAAACTGCTACCTCTGAATAGGGTTCAGACAACATGCAGCTTTAGTAACGCATTTTCACTCTGGCAGCTAAACTGAAGTTTTGTGGTCTCGTTAGTCGAGCCAGAAAACGCACACAGTTCAGTGCCATGTAAAGTCTTTATTTTCATTTGCCTCTATAAAGACCTTTCTTGCATAACATCAACAAAGTAGAGTAACAATCCAGACCAGTGTATCGGTCCTGGTGTTTAAACGCGTCGGCAAAATGAAACGACAATCCAGTTACAGGATATGTTTCTGATGTGTTATGCGGAGAGGTGGCACGAAAATTTGACCATTTTCTTTCAATTTTTTTTTTTGGTGCTCAAGAAAGTCTCTTGAAACCATCTGTGGTAATTTTTGTCTGTTTTAACATTTTTCTTAGTAAAAAAATTGACATTATTTGAAGGTGCGTATGAAAATTTCTTACTTCATTTCAAATTCAAAATAACTTTTTCAACAATGATGTGCAAGGAACACAATCTCTGGATTCAGACTAGCTAGCTTGGTTGTCTTTATTAGAAATAATTTCTGCATGCTAATAACATTTATAAGTCAAAACAGCACTTATCATTTGCTATTTCTATTTGAAAAATTCTAAAGCAATGAAACGCGAAGCCCGATGGCCACCACATGGAGAAAAAAAAAACGGTTAGATTTTATAAAAATCCTTTTTGTAATTGCATTACTGTAGCTTGGCAAAACCAGAAAAGTTTATGTTTTAAGTGCCTAACATGTCTGCTATGATAGAAATGGTTGTTTTTATGAACCTTTTTTTTTCCTCATTTTTCCCATTTGTGGTCCCCAAATCACAAAAGAGCTTTCAAATTGCCCAAATGTTTTTTCCTATTTTATTTTTATTAATGGAAAAAAAAGTTTTAAAATGGTTTAATTTTCGTGCCGCCTTGAGCACATGAACAGAATTCAAGTCCTATAAAACATCAAAAGAATGGAATGACACAATCCAGCTACAGAGTATGTTTCAGCCCAGGTGTGTCAAAGCACAGCATTTTTCCCCAAGATACATATAAAGAGACACGGTTTATATAAAAGCAAGATCATTGCGTACAAAAACTTCTTAAGCCCCTTTATTATTATTATATATATATATACACAAACTTCTTTCATTCAGTAAATAAAATGTCCCTCCTTCGTATCACACGCATATACACATTTATGTGCGACGCCTTTGTTGATAAAGTACAAACAGGGATAGCAGAGTCCATGGCCACCTGTTACTGCAAGCATGTGTTAATGAGCTGGGTAGCAAAAAGTTAATAAATGAACACACACTTGCAGGTTTCACTTTGCATGGTGAGATCGAGACTTGTTGGGACTCTGCACGACGAGAATATATGCCATTTTATACTGAATAAAGGTGTGGAGTCATCTGGAGAGAGGAGTGTTCTTGCGTTTTATATGGCAAGGGCCATAATCACCACCATGGTGGCTTCACAAGTCTATTGCAGCATAGTCATTTTTTTCATAATCGATCAGAGAAGTTTAGTTGCTTTCATGTGTTGCATCCACTGGAGGGGCTTTAAGAGAAATTTGTTTGAGGCATTGCCCCAAGTCCTGTTTCTGGCCATTGGTGTAAAGGTACATTCATGGTAAAACGGGAAAGACAGAAGGGCAGCATTGCCAGGACATGGTGACAAAAGTTAATATTGTAATCGGGGTGGGGGGGAAAACAAAACTACACATTATTTTCTGTACATCCAGTCAACAGACTTGACCGACACATAAAGAGAATAGCACTATTCTGCTGAATAATCCAGAGGAATTTGCACAGTCCTTCGAGGATAAAAACCCCCCCCGACATCTTCCAAGATATAGAAGGACAATGCACTGCAGATCTGAAGGAACAGGCTATGAACTTTCTGCCAAGCAATTTAACCCAAAATAGGGTTCGTGCAGTCCTTAATTTTGTGGGCCCCTTTTTCAAGGCCTTGACAGTTCTTAAAAATCAGGCAATTTGCTCATAGGTTCAGAGCTTAATCTAGAGCGCGGGATTGGTACAATCCCCCGAATATCTGTTCCTTCCCGCAATTATCGAGTCTTAACGCGGGCAGACTCCCCACAGTTGCAGGACTGCCCGCCCTGTTCACTGATTGTTGCGGGCGCTCGTTTGTCATCTGCTTGAAAAACTGAAACTAGGACTGAGCAGGAGCGAACGATTTCTTGATATTTCATTGGCTGTTAGTGTAAATCAAACCAATCGGCGGCGTTCATCTCCATCATCTCAATCACCGACGAGAAGTTGCGAGAGTTTAAGGCGCCATATTGGATATTTTCCAAAATGAAGTGTGCACCGACCCTATTCGACTTCGACTTTCGTTGAGGAAAAGTGAAAAAAAAAAAAAAAAAAAGATTCTCTGCCATGCGAGGGTGGAGAAGATCATGAAGAAACTGCGACTACATCCAAAAGCTCGGAGAAGCAGCCCGAAAAGAGTGCAAGGGAACACCGGTTTCAAGACGAATGGCTGAAGTGGCCCGGGGAGAGAGGAGGGGGGGGGAGTGCCCCCCTTTTTTTATATATGAGGGGGGGACTGCCCCCCTTTTTCAAAAATCCTAGATTAAGCTCTGAGGTTCTTAAAACATGCTTGAATTTTGTCACTGCCAATGATTTTTAACAGTGTGTGTGTACTGAATTTAAAAAAAAACACGAAAGCAAAAGAAGTCGGAGTTGACTGACGATCATGCTGACAAGTCATCTGCTACAGCTAAAAACACCAGAGTTAATTGCCTTCATGGAGCCTGCACACGTGATAGAATGATCGGCCGTCTTGAAATTGATCAGCCGACATGCCAGGGAAGTGTTCATTTACCATTGTTTAGCTGGAAAAAAGGAGCACAAGGGATGGTTGCAGGCAGAGCTTAATCTAGAGCGCGGGATTGGTACAATCCCCCGAATATCTGTTCCTTCCCGCAATTATGGAGTCTGAACGCGGGCAGACTCCCGCACAGTTGCAGGACTGCCCGCACTGTTCACAGATCGTTGCGGGCGCTCGTTTGTCGTCTGCTTGAAAAACTGAAACTAGGACTGAGCAGGAGCGAACGATTTCTTGATATTTCATTGGCTGTTAGTGTAAATCAACCAATCGGCGGCGTTCATCTCCTCCATCTCGATCACCGACGAGAAGTTGTGAGAGTTTAAAGGCGCCATATTGGATATTTTCCAAAATGAAGCGTGCACCCACTCTATTCGACTTCGACTTTCGTTGAGGAAAAGTGAAAAAAAAAAAAAAAAAAAGATTCTCTGCCATGCGAGGGTGGAGAAGATCATGAAGAAACCGTGACTACATCCAAAAGCTCGGAGAAGCAGCCCGAAAAGAGTGCAAGGGAACACCGGTTTCAAAACGATTGGCTGAAGAAGTGGCCCGGGGAGAGGGGGGAGGGGGGGGTGCCCCCCCTTTTTTTGATTGGGGGGGGGGGGGGGGGGGGGACTGCCCCCCCTTTTCAAAATCCTAGATTAAGCTCTGGTTGCAGGCAGGCCCTGGTGGAGACAAAACCAGGCCTTTTGCCGCATATGCAAAAAGGTCCTAAGCTGTCAATGATTTAATTTGTGCCTGCACGTCATGATTATTTTTCTTAAAATTGCCCTTTAAGCAAGTTCTTGAATATTTTTTCATAAATTGCTTGAAAAGTACTTAAAAAGGTCCTTGAATTCTTTTGTCAGGAAATATGTATGAACCATGTAAGAGAGTGCCTGGTGGAAGCGTTTGATTAGAACCAAAAAAAAGTGTGAAAGGCATTAGGTCCCTTTGACCTGGGCGGGACGAGGCGCAGCGGGGCTGGGGAATTTCTCGTTCATGTTAAATGGGCCCTGCCATGCTTGATGTTTATGAAGGGAAACGTCTGCCTCGTCTTGGTTTACTATGAATGGACCCCAACAAACTCCAGTTGTCAGCAGTTTACACCCATGCCAGTGGGCAATATCACAGTATTTGGAGGACACCCTTGATTAATCGAGTTCTAAACTCTGAAGAACCTCGAATGAACATAACTTGAGTGCTACTGGGTGAGATGAAGCAAAGCTGATATTTTAATAATGATAAATCCGTGTTCTTGTTGTGGTGTCGCGTCAACGCTGTAAGTCAATCATGGAAAATGGAAATAATCATAATAGCATGCAAACATCTCAAAAACCTCATTCTGGTTTTGTTCTTTTGCTATTTTGATTACATATTTTTCATGATAGACTTAAAGCACTGAAGACAACACCACTATCTTGCACAAGAACATAGACTGTGAAACTATAAACTTCATCTCATCCACCAATACTGAGGAAATGCTTTGACATTCACCAGGTGCCCTCCAATACCACGAAACGGGCCATTTGATTCCAAGCCTGAATGCAGATTATATGCATACATTTACACTGTATTTCAGATGGATGCTGGAGGTATGCAGAATACAAACTGTCCAGCTCCTTTACATTTTTCTTCATTCAAACATTTGTTGTGACAAACTGTGGTGAATTTTTCTTCATCACCTAAGAAATTCACAGGGTTCGTACGCCCCTTGAAGACCTTGAAAACCCTGTAAATTTCAACTGGGTCAAAACGGCCCTTGAAAACTGCAGATATCCCTACCATCCCTGAAATCCCCTTAAAAATCGTTTTTTCGGACCAAAACTGACCGTAACAATTGAAGACGAATCGGAGAACAAACGCGAACAAGACTTCGGCCATCGATTTTCGCCTCTCGATCGTTTTGTGTGTCGTTCTGCTTTTTAAGCAAAGGGAAGCAATTCAATAGTCGGTTGACTTCCGACAAAGAGTGCCTTGCTCCCTCATCTTCTACGATGCGTCTGTCATCATGCCTAAGGGAAATTGCGCATTTGATCCGTTGTGGCTACAGAAGGAAGAATATCGAAGCTGGATCACTGAATGCAGAGACAACAAACATGCGTTTTTCTGTAAAGTGTGCAAAAAGACCATTGATGTTCGGGCAATGGCCAAATTGGCGGTTTGCAAGTCATGGAAAGAGGAAAAAATATGTGGAATTGGAAAAGCGGATAGGCCGGTCGTTAGTCTTACGAACTTCGGTCGGCAATCATCAAATTCATCAACATCAGGTCAGACCCTTTCCTCAGTAAGAATCGTCAGCCAATCCACAATAACAGCAAGTGGGACAGATGTGTTGAAAGCTGAAGTGTTGTGGACGATTCATGCCATCAACAATCATCACAGTTTCCGATCTGCTGAAGACAACGCGAAACTGTTTGCAGCAATGTTTCCGTATTTCTTGATTGCGACGAACTATCGGTGTGGGGAAACCAAAAATAGATATCTTGCAACTTTTGGCATTGCTCCCTTTATCTGTCAGAACTGAAAAAAAGAGTGAAATCACAGACTGAATCTTCAAATCAATCGTCACGTCATCTCCATAGACTTTAAGTGACTCGTGTGCGCATTTGTTTTAAAAAAAGAAAAGAAAAAAATCCTACTTTCTTGTTTAAAAGGCTGCATTCAAACCCACCCCTCCCCCTAACTGCTACCAGCTAGCCTACACACACACTAAAAAAAAAAAAACACCCAAAAAACTATTTTATTCACTTAATTTTTTTTAAATTAGTTACTTTCATTTTATTCATCTACTTATTTATTATAATTACTGCCACTATCATTATTACCATTACTCTCCCTTCTATATATATATATATATATTTTTTAAAATATATATATATGTATAAATTCCCCCCCCCCCCCCCCCCCCCCCTCTCCTTAGCATTATTATCAATCCACCTTAACCACAACCGTCATGAGTATATCACACCACCCCACTAAACCAGCTACACAACCCATTGTCCCCCCCCCCCCCCCCCCCCCCCCTTTTCCTCTCCCATAATCCTCAGGTCGTTTCTGTCTGGTGGCCATTCTTCCTACCACATGGACAGATAAGTCACTCTTTGTTCTTTGTTTGTACTGTCCTAAATGTTAAATGTGATCTTTTTTCTGAAGAAGACCCACGAGGTCAAAATGCATCGTGTCTTGTCCTGTGCTTTGTTTGTCAATGTCATTGGCGGTAACTAACCCCCTCTCTTTCTAAATTTTGCTTCGTTCTCTGCCATCAGTCACTCCATTTTGAAACAAAAAACCCCAGGTAAGTGTGGAGCTGCAGGAAGGCTGACCATGTTCACCTTTCCAAGAGGGGTAACCTCGCTCCCTATCCTGCCCCAGAGCAAGCATTAGGCTAGTTCAGGCCCGCCAACCATTCACACACACACTTCCACACGACAACACATACAGTGGCAGTATTTTAAAAGTAAAGTTTGCTGAACTCCCTCCTGAATTGTGCCAGAGAGGGGGCCTCGGCTGCAGCTGCCGGTAGAGAATTAATGAATAATATATGTCATGCTTTTTGATGAATCATTGAATAAGGACTTGAAACGAAGCAGCTGGACATCCATGTCAGATACTGGTTCGGAAAGCAGATTGAAAGTTTTCTGATTTCTCAATTTCTGTGTAAAGACTTCATTTTTTATTTTTTGTATATGATACTGAGCGTGGAAAAGACTACAGAAGTGTAATTACCTTTCATCATGGCTGGATTACATGTGTAAGGTTATTATTCACTCTTTTTTTTCAAACTGTACGGCTAAATTTGCCCCTTAAAAATTAAAATATCCCCTTTAGAAACCCTTGAAAAACCCCTGAATTTTTTTTTCCTGTGTGGAAGTGGGAACCCTGATTCAACAATAACCTGCTTAAAATATTATGCAAACTCATTAAAAGAATTATTTATCCTCTTAAAAAAAACAACACAATGTACCTACCTACTATTCTACCTGAGAGTGGTAGTCAAGACAAACGATTCAACTATAAATGTCATTCTGTGCAATAAAAATATTGATGAACATTAACAATGTGGCAAAAAGATACTATTTTTTGGAAGGCACCAAAGAGTTTTCCAGATTTTCCAGGTCCACCTCGTCCCAGAGAGGGAATTTCAGGGGAATGCTGCTGGTCAGCTGGTCAAGGTGGGGCAGCAACAAATTGAAGAGCAGCTCAGATCCGGAAGTTGAGAGATGCAGTCCATCATTAAGCAGGTTTTGCCAGTCCTGCAAACAAAAGTATATAGCAACTGTACAGGCTGTGTAGAAACTAGAACCTCTGTTTTAGCTTGCCATGATGAATGAACAGAACATGTTAATGAACAGCATTTCAATTAGGATTTTTTGGCCATCTACTGGTAAATATCCTTCTGTAAGAATCAGAGCGCAACAGCTGGACAGTGATTTAGGCTGGCCATCTACTGGTATATATCCTGCAGTAACAATCGGAGCGCAACAGCTGGACAGCGATTTAGGCTGGCCATCTAATAATAATAATAAATCGAGCTTATATAGCGCTCTTCGATGAGAGAAGAAGACTCATCCTCAGAGCGCTTTACAATACAGGAAAAATGAACATCTACTGGTATATATCCTGCAGTGACAATCGGAGCGCAACAGCTGGACAGCCATTTAGGCTGGCCATCTACTGGTATATATCCTGCAGTGACAATCGAAGCGCAACAGCTGGACAGCCATTTAGGCTGGCCATCTACTGGTATATATCCTGCAGTGACAATCGGAGGCAACAGCTGGACAGCCATTTAGGCTGGCCATCTACTGGTATAATTATATCCTGCAGTAACAATCGGAGCGCAAGAGCTGGACAGCCATATAGGCTGGCCATCTACTGGTAAATTATCCTTCAGTAAAAATCAGAATGCAACAGCCAGACAGTGATTTAGGCTGGCCATCTATTAGTACATATCCTGCAGTAACAATCAGAGTGCAAGAGCTGGACAGTGATTTAGACTGGCCATCTACTGGTATATATCCTTCAGTAGCTACTAGCAATCAGAGTGCAACAACTGGACAGTGACTTTGGCTGGCCATCTACTGGTGTCCCACAGTACTAGTGTCCATCCTTCAGTAACAATCAATGCAATAGCTGGACAGTGATTCTGGCCAGCCAACCACTAGTACACATCCTGCAGTAACAGTCAGAACACTGACCATCCACCAGTATGAATTCTCCATTAAAAATCGATAAACTGGACAGTGAATGAGGCTAGCCATCTATTAGCATCTATCTCCCTGTAATAACAGCTGGGCAGTGACAGCATGCAAACAATTCTGGCATTTGAGAAGAAAAAAGTCTTCAGACGGCTTCTCTACATCTCTACACTGAACAATCAACAAAGAAAAAAATGAGGGCAGCAAGTTAAGACACTCTGAAACGAGACCTTTCACAGCTGTCAGATGCAGCAAGCCTGACAAGGGGCATGTCCATGTCCAAGACAACCTACAGGATACAGAGAAACGCAGATGTCGCTGAAGCTGGCAAAGTTCCTGTCAAGCTGTGAAAACTGACACAAAGACGACGCCAACAACAACAAAAACACTAAACCCTACAACCTGACTATGCTGCCTCTGAAAAACAAGTATGTACCCAGTGGTACATGAAGATACCCCCGGTGTTCTTAAATGTGTTTCCGTCACTTGAAACAGCAGCCAGGTGTTTTCTGATTTTCTTTACCTATATTTCGGTTTTTTTTCATGGTGTTTTTCATGATGCATGGAATAAAAAACGCCTTCCATGCATGCTTCATCCCTCTCCTGCTCACATCTTGCCAACTTTCACCAAGCACGTCTGTTGATTGCTGTATCTACAGCACGCTGTGCCCCTACATTATCACTTAGAACGTTCATCTGTCCGACGCTCAAAGGAAGCTGGACAGAAGCAGCCATCCTCATGCAAATGCTTTGGTCCCCTAACCCCTTGCACTCATCAGTGGGCCGTGTTGCATCTAGGTCTTCACCCTGGATGCCCTTTTGCTTTTTCCTTCCTCCCTTGCACTTCTCCAATTTTTCCGTAGTGTGTAGACAGCCTGAACGTCCATGACTGTCAGAATCTCCGATTCACTTTTGGTCCTCCTTGACCAGATCCAGGAACACTCTTATCTGTGTCTCTCTCACTGCCTTCGGGGCTCTGATCCTCTCCTTCTCCGAAACTCAGATCTTTTTTTAAAATCGTGGGCAGTTGTGCTACAAATGCCCCGGTTCCAACCTCTATAGCAACGACACTGGCCTGGAAACCAGATCCCCACAAGTTTCTCGGTCCTGTAGACCTGTACTTCTCTATTCTGTTCAGATGTTTTGCACATACACAATAAATAGAAGGATCAAACACCTGTTTTCATATCAAGTTGTTCATACTGTAGAATGTCATATTCACCTCATTCCTCCACAATTTGGGCTATTCTTCCTAGAGTTATCATATTACTGTTTTTCTTTTTCTTTTTCTAACCTTTCTATTCTATTCTATCTTTTCGTAGCTGCAAAGTGAGAAAACAGTTTTCCATCCCTTTCTTCTTCCAGTCAATGTACAAAAGCATAAATGAGTTAGACCCTATTCATTTCTTCCTTCCTTTTTTGAAAATCATTTTTATATCTTCCATCCCTACAAAGAGTATGTGGTTTGAATAGATTAATGATCATTTGCATACCTAAAAAAAAACCAAAATCACACTTTCAATAAACCATTCCTGATACTAAGTGGAGTCTGAAGATGTCTTCTTCTTCCTTGTGTACTTACCTCTACCTTCATCATGTGGGCATACAGGTCCACTCGTTTTGTGCCACACTCATGAGCCACATCCATGCATGCATTGGCATACTTTCTTGTGGTCTCATTGTCTTCGTTACATCTTTGCCTGTGGTCAACAAGAAACACACAGTCTGTTGTCAAATGACCATAAGCCGGCTTTAATGCTCTGTCTTCCTGTTGTTCTTATACCAGATCAGGATTTAATTCAGGATTTTGCTTCAATGTTTCTTGTCTGTCACTGATCCACAAAAACTTGAAATGACCGTCATGATGGCACGACAGTAACTGGACACATTTAATTTTCAGGCCACCTCTTCTTCTGCGTATGCATGCGATACTCCTGCGGACACTCCTTATATGGACAGACAAGTATTAATCCCATCTACCCAACAAAGGGAGTGGAGTTTTGTGTGTATGACCATTTTCAGGCCACCAATTTTTCACATGTGTGAATTATTTCATTCCCCCAGTAAAGATGTAATATCAAGCTATAATAATTATGTATAGCATTATTATTATTCAATTATAATAATGCTATACATACGACTCTATGCCTAGAATGATGCTGAGCAGATCAACATGAAGAAAAAAAGTTGCATCTTGGCAACACAAACACAGTGAACAACTTCTGCCCATGCCAGTTTCATTGAACAAGTGTTAACCTTCAATGGACAAGTGTTAACCTTCATTGAACAAGTGTTAACCTTCATTGAAAACAAGTGTTAGCCTTCAATGAACAACAAGTGTTAACCTTCATTGAACAACAACTGTTAACCTTCAATGAACAAAACTGTTAACCTTCATTGAACAAGTGTTAACCTTCAATGGACAACAAGCGTTAACCTTAACACACTTGTACTCAAAGATCCTATCACCCTGCAGTCGTACTGCCTTTAGTTTTGAATCTCTATATTTCACTTTGCTACTCCCAAGCCCATTACAGTTTCAGATTAGTCTTCAGTATATTTAAACACACATAGAGACCGATCATGGAGTGTCCTGATGAGGTTTCTCCTGCATCTATCATATTCAGACTCATTCTTCCCATTCATTCCTTGTGACCATTCATTTCGAGTTTCATGTCTTATTTTTTTACTAATCTGTTCTGTACCTGTTCCCCCTGCGTCCTGTAACACATTCTTTTTTCCTTCTTTGGTCTGTCGCTCGCTGGTAACCACCGCCTTTGTCTGGTCTCTGCAGTCACGTGAATTCAAATCACACTGGCACCCAACATGAACATGGTCATTATTGTCCAGCTATCTTCATGTGTTGTAACCTGGTTGTAACGGCGCAGTGAAGGGCCCCTGTCCCTACTGCCCTGGGACGATTATCCCATCTGTCACAGTGGGGTGGGGTGGGGGTGGTTGTGGATACCAAACCTGAATGCAGTTTCGAGCCTCTCCCTGTATAGCCCCCACTTTCCCCCACCTATCCCCTCGCTCCTACCACTCCAGCTCCTTTCTGCTTACCTTCTTTCCTTTTCTATCTCTACCCTGCCCTCCCTCACCTCTGCTTTCTATTCTCAGTCCTCTTCCACCTGATTCCTCATCTTCCCCACTGTCACATTCTTTGTCTTTCCTTCAATACTCCTGTTGTTTCATCTTTTCTGCCCACGCTTCTTACTATCCTCAACTGCCCTCTGTCATCTTTTCTGCCCACGCTTCTTACTATCCTCAAATGCCCTTCTGTCATCTTTTCTGCCCTGCTTCTTACTATCCTCAACTGCCCTTCTGTCATCTTTTCTGCCACGCTTCTTACTATCCTCAACTGCCCTTCTGTCATCTTTTCTGCCCATGCTTCTCACTATCCTCAACTGCCCCTCTGTCATCTTTTCTGCCCACGCTTCTTACTATCCTCAACTGCCCTCTGTCATCTTTTCTGCCCATGGCTTCTTACTATCCTCAACTGCCCTTCTGTCATCTTTTCTGCCTGGCTTCTTACTATCCTCAACTGCCCTTCGTCATCTTTCTTTCATCTTTTCTGCCCAGGCTTCTTACTATCCTCAACTGCCCCTCTCTTTTACCTCATGCTCTCTCTTTGCTCTTCCTCTTTAGGTTCTGCCCTGGATTTTCTCACCATTTTGCTTCCTCCTCTTGGACTAACCTTTTCCCACTCCCAATGTTTCCTCCAACCTTAAGCTCATGAGACCCTCTTCTTAAATTCTTTCATCTTAAGTCATTCATTCATTTAACCCTCAGCTTTAAATCATGAGCAGTGTGGTCTGGAAACTTAGCACATATGGACTAGTCCTGCATGCAGCGACGCCTCCTTAATGAAACTGAGAGTCTTGTCAGCTGGCTCCACTCTTTACTACAGAGAGATATCACTTTGAAGTAGTCCCCCTTCATGAAGGCTTTGCGGCTTGCTTTGTCTTCCTGCATCTTCGACTTTTAGATTCAATTTATTATTAAAAAAAAAAGAAGAAAAAATGGTAAACAAGTACTGACTTAATTTGGTTTTGCAACAGAGTAACGAAATCAAAGTCTACACAATCTATGACCATCACCCATTTGCTTCACACAAATATTTTCTACGGACAGAGAGAGATGACAAGAGAGACAGAGAGAGTGAAACCAACTTGGACAAACGCCCCCTTTCTTAATACACTCAATTTTCCATGCTTCTGCGCAGAATGCAGGTGGTGAGATCAGGATGATTTTGTCATGGGAACTCCAACCGACTGGGGGGAAACAATGATCCATGTAAATTCATGTACACTGACACACATCTCTCCCACACACTTTCTAAAACAAGGTCAAAGGTCTCTGCAATGTGATCACTTTTAGGGTTTGATGAAATACGCTGATGATCTATCACCATACTTTTGAGGAGAAAGTGTGTACGTGTGTGAATGAGCATGTGCAGGTTGGCGTGTCTGCGAATCTTTTTCATTCAATGCGTGTAAATCAAAAAATAAAATATACAAAAACGGCTCAGGAACAGACAGTTCCTTGCAACGGACATTCCATCATGAGTTCAATAAACCAACAGACAAAGCATTCAAGTCACAAAGAGGTCATTCATATAATATGAACAGATACAGCCGCAAGACTACCCAACTAAAACAGTTATATCAACAATGCACCCATAAACAGTTGGCAATCTTTGATCAATATGACTATTACATTTTCATTTTAGTAATTGACTTTAACAGTTATAGCCTTCACAATCAATAGATAATAAAGTTTGACTGATAGGCATTAGGTTATATGTTCGAAACCTTATCAATAAAAAGGACATGTCAAGCCATGTCTTGTTGTTCTCTGGTTCACAACAGAATATCTATCGCTCTGTGACCCTCACATGGTAACACCACACTTGGGAAATGGCCATAAATAATTAGACTTGAAACTGCATAGTTTCCAAACAAAACTGTGAAAACACAACAAAACAAACAACAACAAAAACCACCTCACACACAACCAACTTCTGACCTTGATTTTCAGTCAAGGTCAGTTGGATATCCCAACTTTTTGAGACCTGACATTGAATATGGATCAGTAAAGAATTATCTCAGTGACTGATTAACACAAATAAAAGTCAAACTGGCTCCGATATGGCAGTCAACATCAGGCAACTCAATGATACGTAACTGAACCAAGGTCAAATGAGCGTTTGCAATTAACATGAGTAAAAAAAAGTACCCTCTGATCTAAATAGCTTTGAACTGTGAGCACCCCTGAGACACCATAGACTAACACACATACACATGTGTAAACCATCTCCCTCATCTGCTTCCGGTACATTTTCCCCTGCTTTTCCAAGAGCTCACCACAATACAGTCTCAGCTGCTGGACTTTCACCTTCCCCATGCACCCACACTCCGTGCACTTACTGTGCTGATATACCCCTCCTGTGCCTAAAAACAATGTGGATTTTGAAGCATGATCACTAACCATACCTGAGGACTTGGCAGACAAGCCTGTGAGATCAGTCCAGCCTAAGGTGAAGACTATCAGTAGACAGTGGATATGGTGTAAGAAAGCTTAAGAATTAGGGAAACGACAGAGTACATGCGAACCACCAGGCAGGAACTGGGATCAAAACAAAATGAACTGATGGTCAGCGATAACAGAAAAGCAAAGAGAAACCTGGTGATGCAGGAACGGAAGACAGAAGAGGATGCCAAAAGAACCCAGAAGATAGTCCAACAAGGTCAACTGGGGCGATGGACTTTGTGGGAAACTGCACTGCAAAGAAGTCTCAGGAGCAATGCTACTATAAAAGCTTTTTTTTGTGCCATCCAAATGCTGTGCAAGACTCCAGGTTATCATAAAACTGTTGTTGAAAATTTTCTTTGCTTCTAGCTGACCAGAACTCGGGATCTGGTGTAACAACACTGTACTGTCTCCTTTTTTTAAAAACAAGCCATCTTATTGTACACCATACATGGATAATACCAGTACTACACAATAATCAAAAGAAAAACGGTTTGGTATTGGAGATTGTCTACACTAATACGTAGACAATACCAGTTCTACAAAATAATTAAAATGGTTAGACACTGAAGAATGTCTACACTAAAAACAAACAGACTTTGAATGTTAAACAATAACATATGCCTTTTCTGTTTATTTGTTGTTGCGAGACCAAAACAAAGTAACTAAAGTCACAGAGCCCATAAAACATGAAAATTATCACCAGTCCAGAAAAAAGATGTCTAACTTTAACTCAATTCTCTCCTTTTCAAATATAATATAGCATCACAATGAGTTCCATCTCTTTTTACTTGGTGTTTTTGGTATGAATCGCAAAGAAAGACCAACAGCTGAAGGATGTTTATTTCTGATGCATGGAAAAAACCTAATACAAGTACCTAATTTGTATTGAGTTCATTTGTCCCTTATCCTTTAAAAAAACCATTTGGTTGATATGCACCGAAGATTAAATGACTTTGTGAGCAAAAAGAATTTCATGTTTAATTCTTTCCCATATGATGCAAAGTAACAAATTCTCTCCCCTAATGCGCAATTTAAAAAAAAAATCTAATTGTATCCCTCTATCTAGAAATGCTTTAGCGACCAGCCACCACAGCAAAGTGTTAGCATAGTGGACTCCTGGCTGAGAGGTAGTGGGTTCAATTCCCATCAGAGCCATGTGAGAGTTTTCTGCCCTGACCGGCTCCTATCCAGGGCTGAATTTGCTATGGGCTCAGTTGGGAAGACTGGGACCGCACAGTCGAGTTTCGTCCACTTAATGGAAGCATCTCAGAGTGTTGCTCAAATTTCCTGGCCAACACTGCAGGTGTCTATATCTCTCGGGCCTGGCTGACCCCAGGATATATTACGAAAGTAAGCATAGAGTACAGCTGTGTCAGGCAGTCTCAGACCAGAAAGAATTTTGTGGAATCATCTTCATTTTCATTGATCAGCATAACAAAGAGAAGGTCTGAAATTCTGTGGCCCTTCATGCCCTGCTCTCATGGTGACCTCAATTTCAATGTCCTCTCCACATCTGTGGCCTCGGTTGGAATCCGTCGGGGACACTAGTATCGGCAAATTCATGCGGGCCGTCATTGGATGGACGTGGTAGTGCCCTCTGGAGGGAGAGCTCACTCATGCCGGTTCCACAACTAAGCAATTATTGTCATCAGTGGGAGGCTTAGTAGGTAGTGCCATGCGTGTACTGGATCAGAAGAGGCGCTACTGAACACAACAAAAGTCACTTGGCGGCCGTGCAGTTTCTCATCCAGTGGGTTGCCTCTTGACACTGACCAGTCCCTGAAGATCGCTGGTGCCTGGGCTGGGCAGGCCGTGCCAGGCTGTGACTGTGGGCAGGGGATCAGAATGAGTGGTGTGGGTGCAGTGCCACTGAGGTGGAACAGAAGATGGGGACAGCAGAAAAAAACAAAGAAGAAGAAATGCAATAGCCTGTTGTAATATATCAACACAGAGAGCAAGACTTGATCTTTGCATCCCGTATGCTGTTGGCCAAAGACTGTCCTGGTGTTAAAAAACATGATTTTGACTGCCCGACGTCAATTCTGTCATTTCTTTTTCTCAGCTGTTTGTGTGAAAAATACCATCTCTATTGTTAAACAAACAAACAAAAAGCACTTTTTCCATTAGCTCAGACCTAATACTAAATATGAAATGTGACTGCATCCATTAACCTTTACCAGCCAAGGCATCCAGCAGTGGAGGACAGGATTTCTTTCCCTTGAGCCGAGTCACCCAAGTCTGGATGACGGACAGACAGTAGTAGTACATTCTGCCGTGTCGTCCACTATCAGATGACGGGAACATAAAAAATTCCTACACTTTCCATGAAATGATCCAAGGGAAATAAGCTCTGTAACTAGTCTTGGGGATGTTGGAGCGAGTTGTAGACCTTACTTTCAGTGGCCTATTGTGAACTTGGCTGACCCCAGGAGCTTTGAAACAAAGAAACTGATGGCACTGGCGCGCGGCACGAATTTCCTGTGCCAGAAAAAAATGTCGGTCAGGCGAAGGGTGGTAGTGATTTCTCGCTCAATGAAGCGTTTGAAATCATATCACAAAGTGGATCTGGTGATAAGGGGAGTGATAGAGAGATGGAAAACTTTGAAAGAGAATAGGAAAGTGAATTGTTTGAAGATGCAGCCATCCCTTCATCTTCCGATTTGGTGTTGTAAAAGAACGGAATAGAATGCAAACAAAGCATTTTTTCTACTTGTCAGACATGTTTTTCAACACACAGTCGTGTGTACACATTGAAAGTAAATGATTTGAAATTACTATGTTCGATTAGTTGAGTGTTTGTTCTTTCCTGTGACACCTAACACAAGACTGTCAGTTGTTGTCTAGCTACCATAAAAATAAATTAAAAAGTGGCAAAATATGTGCGTCGGCAGGGAATGAGCGCTGTGCGCGAGCATGCGGCAGCAGGGAATCGTGCTGTCCGTCCGCTCTCGGCTGGATAGTATTAAATGGCATGGTAAAAAAAAAAACAACCTAGAATAGGTCTTTGAGACTACAAATACAATGTGATAGCCTAGATGACAGGAGCAGCAGCATGGAATGTTGAGAAAACGTTCAAATTTGTTTCTCACCTCTGTCTCTCTTATCTCTATATACATGTATGTGTAAGGCTACATCATTTGTCAAATTCCACTGATTTCCTGTCAACTGATAATAATCAACAGCTCATTTCACCTGTGACACTTACCGTGAAATATTTCACCATTGCTGTCAGGCCGTCTCTGTACTCCTCCAGAGGAACGTGCTGTCTAGGGTTGCCTCCAAGGTCATTGGAGTCGTTGGCACCCAGGAAAATGGTCACCACAGCAGTGTTCTCTGCCAGACCTTTGTTGACAATCTGAGGCAGCACACGCCGACACCAGCGCACATTGTAGCCAGAAAAGCCGCGGTTAATCACATCGCATTTCCTGTGGAAATGAAAAAGAAGAAAATAAAAAGGACATGAAAGACAGGTTGTAAGCCTTCAAAATAAAGAGTCTACTACTTTCTGTAGTCTGAATGACAATTCCTCCTACCCCCTCCACCCCCCCACCCCCCAAAATATATACAAACACATACATATACAAAAAAATACCCAAGGAAATGTCTTGTCCAATTTTCAACATCACAAAGTGACAAATTCCAGAGCAGGACACCCCACCTTTTACCCCATATAACAAACACTTGGATCCATTATTCTCAAATGAAACAAATCCTCTAACATTGTATCATAGCATTAAGGACGGATCCTTAATTTCATTAAAAAAAAAGGGTGGATATCCCTACATAACATATATATAAAGTAACAGAAATGAATAAATAAATGGAATAAATAAATGGATATTACAACCAAACCCATGTAAGCCTTGAGAGATGCACCTTAGCTGCACAAAAAAAAGATACATTCATTTGGCAATTTCATCAAATTAAGTCCAGACCACCTATTTCATACAGCTGCCAAAGTGCACTGGAGGACAGATGGGGGAAAGGAAGGACGACGGAGAGAAGTGGGAGAACACAGTCTGACACAAGAACCCAGACCAGCTCAATAGCAGCACTCTCCACCACTCACAAACCACCGACTCATCAATTTGCGTCAGTTTTATTTCCATGACACACTACAGCCTACCTGAGCTCACAACGGCCCTGTAATCAATATCCAGCTCAAAACATGACAGCCAGTGCGACAGGTGGTGCTAAGTGACTGAACTGAAGGGCTGTCGCGGCAATTAACGGTTGCTCAATAAGTTACTGTCACTCAGGCCACACACTTCATTTCAATGGCTGTCATGGTTTAAATGCAGGCAATTAAAAGGGAATGCCGCGTTCAGCCACACTTATGCCTGCCTTTGCCCAGCTGAACTGAAACGACGTGACAGTTTGGGGCAGTTTCGCTACCAGCACTTAACGGTTAAGAAGGTTTAAGTTTTCTGCATATGTAGAGAGGAAGGGAATGAGAGATCTTCTTTCTCTCTCCTTTACTCTGAGGAGTCAGTGGGGCACCACTCTCAGCAGCGCCGGTGCCTCCAGCTTTGTCAGCTGGTACCAAGACCAGGGTCTGGGCAGATGTTTTCAATGTCCTGTCTGCAATGGTGTCAGTCCAGCGCCCCCCCCCCCCCCCCCCCCCCCCCCGTCTTCCTCTCCATCTCCCTCCCTCAACAGTTCCTAGCAGAAAATGTGAGTGTGCGTGGAGGAGCATGCTCACACAAGCCCACAGAGCACACGCACATGTACACATGCACACACCACACATATGCACATGCTCACACACACACACACACACGCACATGTACACCGCATACACTAGCACACACACATGGGCCCATGCCCACACACCCATGCACACTCATACACACGTGCACACTCTCCACACACACATACAATAGATAAAAAAAACTGGCACAGCCAATGTTTGGTAGGTACCCAAGGTCTGACCATGCGTTGGGCTAATGCGCAGGTGTGACATCCGCTAAACATCCTAGTCATGAGACCTTCTTCTTACATTCTGCATCTTAGTTACTAATTCATGTATCCATCAGCTTTAAATCATGCGCAGTGCTGTTCTGAAACTTAACAATGTGATGTAGCCTATATGGACTAGTCCGCACGTGGTGACACCTCCTTGATGAAACTGAAACTCCCAGAGGGACAGTCTTAGCAAGTCTACTGGATCTTATTACATGGCCAAACCAACACGGTTTTCTTTTCTTAACTGATGTCAGCAGCCTTCCTAAGGACTGTGCTCTGTTTGATGGTCTGACATGTTCATTCATTGGTGATATAAACAGTATATCCGAGTATTTTGCAGTAGCTGAGAAATGGATAATTCTTTCCGGAACCGCTGTGAAGGTCCATGTTATACATGCCTACAGGAAGATGTATGAAGACACTCTAGGGACAGCTCGACAGCAGAAGATCTTCAAGAAACATCCTCAGACGAGTGTTTTAGACCTGAACTCCACACTCCAAGGGGGACGGGCCACATCCAGGCATGACTCCAAGATGCCTTTTGCTGCCACTCCCCCCCCCCCCTCCCCCTTTTCCCCGACACTGCTGGAATTCAAACCAGTAACTTTTGGATGGGCGGGGCATCTCAAGGTGTTGCCTTTTTAGATGGATGTCTTGCCTACACCGCTAACACTGTAACAGACACCTGTTTTAAGTTTGGAAATTAACACCTTCTCAAGTTCACTTTTGTTCCTCCTCAACCAGATCCAGCTGGAACTCTTTCAGCTGCCTCTGCCATTGTCTTCAGGGTTCTGGTCCTCTTCTTACCAGAAACCCAGAGCTGCTTCATGAGATAATAAGCTGATGAGCCTACATGTCCCCTTGCTCCAATATAGAGGACATTGGTTTTTGAAGTCAGATTCCCTCAAGCTCCTGGCTAGACTGGCATACCTCTCTGTCTTGTTGATGTGAGCTTGCTCCATTCTGCTTTCATATCTGACTGCGAGTTTGATCAGAATCATTAGTTTTGGTGAACCTGAGTGGAGAACAATAATCCCTCTTGTGCCACTTTCCCTGACATCTCTGGACGGTTCTAGCACCCTTTCCAGATCTGCTGTGAGGCTCCGTGTTGTACATGCCTACAGGAAGATGGACTAAACCAGTGCATGCTGGGGCCTGAGCTTCTCTTTGATGAAGACGTTCCACACAGGAGTCAGCCTGGAAGGTACAGATGAAGTCTGCCCTTCGGAAAATTTCTGATTTGAATTCCCCATTGCTAACGATGGATCCCAAGTGAACTGAACTGTTAAACAATTCCTAAGTTTTGTCCAATAACAGTCTTGATGGTTAGACAATGTCGTCTTCTTGGCTCTGATCTCCATGCCATGTTTTCTTGATGTTTTATTCAGTCTTTTAACAAGCTAGTCAAGTTCCTGCTCACTGGCAGCCAAACCACTGCAGTCATCTGCAAAGTCAAAGTTCATGATGGTTCTTCCTCCAATGCTCATTGTGCCGACATGATCAGGTACTTGTTTTGGCCCTACTCATGCCAGATTAGTGCTGGTTCTTCACAAGAATGATACCCACTGTTTGGGGAGAGTCATGTCCATCGTCATGATGCTTAATGCTTGCTGGGAGTGTTAGCAAGAACCAAGTCCTTGTTGCTGGCAAATTCTTGCAGGCACAATCCCATAACATTGGTGGTCTCATCACAGCAGAAGCCCAGAAAATTCCTCCTGTCTTTCCGGGCGTCTTTACCAATCTTGGAATTACAATCATCCTGCATTATGAGGACGTCTTTCTCGTTACCTTTACCGATGAACATTTATAGCAGAGTGAAGAATTCTTGAATGCAGAGAGGAAGAGAGCGGGATACACCTGGAGAGAACTGGAAAGGGCAGCCCAGGACAGGGTGCGCTGGCGGATTGTTGTTGATGGCCTTTGCTCCAGCGGGAGCTGATGGCTTGAACTGAACTGAAGAATTCTTCAGTCTGGTCATCATCATCATCTGACAAGAGAGCTTATATTACTACTTCCATGATGTTGCCAGTTTTGCTTGCAGGTGGCCAGTCATGATCCTGGTGTAGACAGGGCAGCATCCCAGTCCTTCACTCCTGATGTGAACTAAAACCTCCTCTCCACTGACATGTTGGTCTTCTCCAATGCAGTACAGGACACCCCCTTCTTCTGTCTCTACTTCATTATATTTCCATTCAACTCCACAAATGCCCATATGGCAATCTCATGGATCAATTCCATCATTTTTCAAACTTGCAAGAGTTTTCTTACCTTCCAGGCAGCAACTGTGAAAATGTTCCTTCTACAAATGGATCCTTTTTGCTTTCACCCTTTGCGGTCGGCTGGGCTATAAGCAACATTATCTTATCTTGTGGAAGCAGACGGAAGGCACAACTGTTGACAGGATGGGCTGTGACTGATCCAGTATGGCCTCTGTGTACTTCTATTTCATGTGGCTTCTCTTGGGCAGCATTCCTCTCTCTCCAGGTCAGATTTTCCTGATGCATTTCTTCCCCACTTTGCAGCAGGTAGTATTGGATTGTTATGATTACCAGAAGCAGTTCAAAGTCTTTGACATGACCAGAAACAAATAAATCTGTCTCTTCCTAATTCCTAAAAACCTGTCTCTTCCTATTTACTATGTGGTTCTCTTGCACTTCTGTTTTAAGAGTAACATCTCTCTCTCTCTCTCTTGCTTATACACACACACACACACACACACACGCACACACACACACACACACACACACACACACACACAGAACTTCACCAGAACCTCTCTATAAGTTTACTCATTTGTACCTACCACCATGTCTGTTCATCTCTACTTAATATCATGTCTCTCTTTTCACCTATTTATTCTGTACTTTGCAGTGATGGAACAACAAGTGCAAAAAACGCCCTCAACCTCAACCCCTCCCCAATCAAACACAAGTGCTACCATCCACGTGGCACTGTCAAAAGATCTCACCTCTGCAGATAGTCTGCCACACGGGCCCCCCAACAGCCGTCAGAACTGAAGCTGTACTGCAAACAAAACACAGTCCTGTAAGAAATTTTAGAAGGTATTTGAAACAACTCCGCCAGTTAACATGGACAAACGAATTACAAGACAAAACATGATGCATTTCGACCTCTCAGGTCATCTTCAGGCAAATAAAACAGCACTCAGGACAACAAAAATGAACAAGCAATCACTAAGACAAAACACGACGTGTTTCGACCTCTTTGGTCTTCTTCAGGCAAGACACACAATACTGGATAATAAAACCAAAGCACAAGCCATCACTTATCTTCCCAAACTGGGGCAAAATGAACGTTCAGTTCCATTCAATTCGTGTTTTGTTTTGTCAATTGTTTGTCCCTTTCGTCCGGCGCAATAGCATTTTTTTCTTTTAAGAGAAAGAACCAGTCTGACGACATTAGGGAGGGGGTATCCCAGGCCCTCTCTGTCACAAGACAGAGCCAGAGCAAGGCAGCTGTCATCAGTATGAAGCATGTTCTACTTATGGCATCCAGTGAATCCGTGTACAGACCATTTCCTTATTGTGCCATAGTAGGAAACTGGTTAAAAAAAAGAAAAACAACAAAAACAAAACAACAATATAGTTCAACAACAACAAAAAACCCAAAACAACAACAACAAAAACCCCAAACCAACCTTTCATAATCTGGCTGGACTGGTTTCACTATCATGGATTTGATCTGAGCAAGGTGGTTCCCTCTGCTCACTAAACCCATCTTGCGCCCAATTTGAGGAGATCAGTGATTGTTCGTTCTTTGTTTTCATTGTCTTCACTCTCGACTGTTGTTTGTCTTGCCTGAAGAAGACCAAATAGGTCGAAACACGTTGTGTCTTGTCTTGTAATTTGACGGTCTCTTTCGTTCAGTGGAACAATACCTTTTCCTTAAAAATTGTTTCAATTGTTTGAAAACCTCCACACACACACACACATACACCATCACCACCACCACTACCATCACCACCACCACCACCAACCACAACCACTACCAACAAACCAATCAGACCAACTAAAATCAGTCTGTTCTGACAACAGATTTAATACATTTGTATAAAATCGTGCTGCTTATGGAAAACAATTGTACAATGTTATTCCAGACACACGGTCTTTCATATGATGATGATGATGAGGAGGAGGATGATTATGATGATGATGAAATAATAATAATAATAATAATGATAACAATAACAATGATAACAATAATAATGATTATAATAACAGTAATGGCAATAAAAATTTAAAAAGCAGCTACAAGTGACAATTCATAATCAAAGGAGAGAATCTTTCTGCTAAATCTCCCTCCTCTCTCCCTGTGTGTGTGTGTGTGTGTGTGTGTGTGTGTGTGTGTGTGTGTGTGTGTGTGTGTGTGTGTGTGTGTGTATGCATGCGTGCGTGTGTGGTGGTGTGTGAGTGTGTGCACACATGTGTGTATGACTGCTTCCTAAAACTATAACACACTCTGTTTATTTTTTAAACCCAATGTGATTTTCCTGTTTAAAGAATTTCTTTAAATTTGAAAGCTAATTCACATTTCCCTTGATCACAACATTGCTAGTGCTTCGTTCACGCCTCCGTCTTCCCAGTAAAAACTGCCCGCATCAAAACAGAGTTTCAAGAATCACACCAAGAAGAGTTCTCACACTGGCGAAAGTGGCATCTCACCTATTCAGAAAGATCACAAATGATACCAAGCTCAATGTCAGCAATTTGAAAAAGGAGAAGACAACCTATTCCAAAAGGTGGAACAGAGCTGTAATGTTCTTCATGTGACAAGACAATTGGGAGACAGTGGGCTTGTTCATATATAACATTTGTCTAAACCCATATCAGCTGAGATAACTAATGGTGATAATCATCCAGGGGCAGATAGTTTGAGGAGTGGACCTGTCCAAGTTTGAGGTGTGGACTTGTCCAACACTGCACCCACACCCACAATGCTTTAAGACAGAGATAAGAAAAACTCCAATTTTCATAATGGACATCGCGAGTTCAAACTCACTTTCTCAACGCGAGCTTAATACTTTAACTAACTGACCTCTGTTGCTGAACTACCAAAAACATGATATATTAAATTTCTCATGTAGAATTGATCTCAGTCATATGCCTTATATCTTTGTATTCTTTGTCAGCCCCTGAATCAAGTGTGCCAAGATTAATTTTGATGCCTGGGACTTCATATGTATTCCATCCATAATCCATCTTACAGACGTACCCCCCGTTTCACTCACTTCACCAACACTGCAGCTGTCAATATCTTTTCACCTAGCACACACAAAGGTGTTAGAACCATCATCTATTTGAACCCAATCAGAATGATCTATCCCTGTGGATATTGTTCAGCCCTTGTCCATCTCTACAGCCATTTCCTGAATGAGTTATGGGTTCAAATGGTAAGCAAAAAGATGCACTGATCAAACACGACGACTCAGTATCTTTCGGCCTGGTTGATACAGTGATATCAAAGGAGGCATAAAAATGTGCATGTTCCCAGCCCCCCCCCCTCCCCCACCTTAAATGGTGATCCCTATCTGCACTTATCTGTGAAGTGGTGTGGACTCTTTTCTTTCTTTCTTTCCTTCTGCTAAGCAGCTGATACTCCTGCGACACTGCCTGAATAACAGGCAGTGGAGTTTGATGTGTATGACCATTTCATCCCGCCATTAAGGCAGCCATACCCCATCTTCGGGGAAGGTGTGATGTCAACATTACCCTGTGTGCCATAGCACTGTGAGTGTGGATGTCAACATTACCCTGTGTGTCATAGCACTGTGAGTGATGTGGATGTCAACATATCCCTGTGTGCCATAGCACTGTGAGTGAGTTGGTGGATGTCAACATTATCCCTGTGTGTCATAGCATTGAGTGAGTGTGGATGTCAACGTTATATCCCTTGTGCCATAGCACTGTGAGTGAGTGTGGATGTCAACATTATCCCTGTGTGTCATAGCACTGTAGGTGAGTGTGGATGTCAACGTATATCCCTGTGTGCCATAGCACTGTGAGTGAGTGTGGATGTCAACATTATCCCTGTGTGCATAGCACTTAGGTGAGGTGTAGATGTCAACGTTATCCCTGTCTGCCATAGCACTGTGAGTGAGTGTGGATGTCAACTTATCCCTGTGTGTCATAGCACTGTGAGTGAGTGTGGATGTCAACATTATCCCTGTGTGCCATAGCACTGTGAGTGAGTGTGGATGTCAACATTATCCCTGTGTGTCATAGCATTTTAGGTGAGTGTGGATGTCAACGTTATATCCCTGTGTGCCATAGCACTGTGAGTGAGTGTGGATGTCAACATTATCCCTGTGTGTCATAGCACTGTAGGTGAGTGTGGATGTCAACATTATATCCCTGTGTGCCATAGCACTGTGAGTGAGTGTGGATGTCAACATTATCCCTGTGTGTCATAGCACTGTAGGTGAGTGTGATGTCAACGTTATCCCTGTCTGCCATAGCACTGTGAGTGAGTGTGGATGTCAACGTTATCCCTGTGTGTCATAGCACTGTGAGTGAGTGTGGATGTCAACATTATCCCTGTGTGCCATAGCACTGTGAGTGTGGATGTCAACATTATCCCTGTGTGTCATAGCATTGTAGGTGAGTGTGGATGTCAACGTTATATCCCTGTGTGCCATAGCACTGTGAGTGAGTGTGGATGTCAACATTATCCCTGTGTGTCATAGCACTGTAGGTGAGTGTGGATGTCAACGTTATATCCCTGTGTGCCATAGCACTGTGAGTGAGTGTGGATGTCAACATTATCCCTGTGTGTCATAGCACTGTAGGTGAGTGTGGATGTCAACGTTATCCCTGTCTGCCATAGCACTGTGATGAGTGTGGATGTCAACGTTATATCCCTGTCTGCCATAGCACTGTGAGTGAGTGTGGATGTCAACGTTATATCCCTATCTGCCATAGTACTGTGAGTGAGTGTGGATGTCACACAGGAATTTGTTTAACTACTACTGCGAGCACAGCAATAAAAGAAGAGTTTCCGAGTGAGCCCTCAGCTTGTGAGGCCAAGCCTAGAGACTGACAGCTATGCGATTTGTCTTGGCCTAAACACAGTCATGTTAAATCCTATCAGTCATTTCAAAATTACTGTCATGTAAAATCCTATTGCTGGAATAAAACTCCACTATAGCTCTCTAATGCAATCTGTGCATTCTTCTTTGAATACAACTCAGGAGGTTAAATGCCAATGATCTACAATCTGACAACATTTTCTGTACAGCAGTCCAGTAGTTCATGGGTCCCATATTAACAACAACAAAAAACCCATACAAGACTGTGAATCTGGAACAATATTCAAAATGACGCTGCATGTGAAAGTAGTGGCTAACTTACCGCCCCCATCTCAGTTTACATTGTTAACAATCATCAGCGTATTATATTAAGCATTTAAATGCAAACATCTTTTACCTCAAGAGTTTAAATGCACAAATCTACCAGACTATTACTGTTGGGTTTGTTTTTGTTTTGCCAAGAATTTTTCTATTTCCTGATCTTGGTATCATTTCAACCTCATTTGGTAAAATTTGACAATTATCCATGTTTTTTGCATGCAGCATCATGAATATATCATTTTCTTTCTATAAACACAAATCATTTCAAATATTTTCAATGTGTCAGGTCATATTTGTGTACTTCTTTTTTTACCATGAAGGTACAAATCAAGTTTATGTTTGAAGAAAGTTGTGCTTTGACAGTGATGACGGACAGAAGATCTGTGAATGAGTGTGAAAAATATGGGGGCTGTCACAGTACAAAACGTCACTCCAGAATAACGTATCACCTGATAGCATTCTGTACTGCCTTTGAGGTACAAACTACCACCCTTCCACAAAATGTCACCTTAAAAGACATTTTGTACTGATATTGCTGTACAAAATACCACTCAGTTCAGCATGTCACCCTTGAAGTGTGCAGCGAACCAAATGGTTGCCATTTGTGCGTGAACAGTTTGGAGTCAGGTCTGGACTGTGAAACCCCTCTCACAAAAATGTGGATGGTCTTGGCCTCCACAGTTTGTTGGGCAGAAAATTCCATGGGGCAAAAAAAAAAAAAAAAGGCCTGCATTCTCTGTGTTCTACATCCATCTGACTGTCCGACAGCAAGTGGTGAGGCACTGGGCGATGGTGCTAGGATGTGTTTCTTTTTGACTATTTGAGTGTCTTTATGCTCACCATGTAGGTTGCAGCATATGGCCAATCTTGCTGTTTGCTGTTTTTGTAAGGGCAAAGCCACTTCTTACTGCTCAACCATCATGATTTCTGAGACGTTATATGTATAAGTGTTATATGTATAAGTGTAAACCTTTCTCTTCGTTGTTGGGCTACCTATAAGTTGATCAATGCCATGCTGGTGATGCCAATACCCACCTAATAATAAGTATTCAAGTACTGGGCACACAGAACTGAGAGCTGTTGGTAATTTCCCGGACAGTCAAAGAATTTGTCTTTAAATTCCTTCTCAAAAAGCCCTGCATCTTGTTGGCTTAAGAGCTGATACCTAATGTAATAATGCTTTTTGGATTTTGGATCTTACAGATGGTGACCCGTATTTTTCTGACCGTTTATGTAAAGTGGCCATGTTATTTCAAAGCATTCTTCAACTCTCTTGCTTCTAGTTAAAGGCTGTGCAACATGACACCCACTTTGAAAAAAAAAAAAAAAGAAAAAGATGAAGAAACCCGACCTGACCCGCCTCAACCATAAAAATATATTTCACGTGTGTCAAGAATGCGGAAATAGCGCTGAAAAAAAAAAAAAAGAAAAGAAAAGAAAAATGAATGCTAGATTACTAGCGAAACCGTTTTGTCCTCTATACCAGGAGGTATTTTCTGTACCACAAAGTCAGTACAGAATGTCACCGAGTGAAAAGCTCTCAAACTACCTGCAGCACACAATAGGTTTGCCGTTCCAATGCTGCCGACTGCTATGTGGTCGGGCAGTAATGTAATAAACGGGCCGACATCCTGTGCCACGCAACTGACTCTACGTCCTCAAAGCAAAATGCTTCTAGGACAAGTTGTGTGCAGTAGCAAGCTGCAGCACACAACTTGTCCCTGAAAACATTTGCTGTGAGGACGTTGAACTCAACCATCAACTGCAATGAAACAAACTGCAGCGTTACTGGAACACGACAAAAAAGCAGAAGAACACACAAACAAAGTGTGAAGTAACGCAGTTTTAATGCACGACACAAAACATTTTGTCGTGCATTAAAACTGCGTTACTTCACACTTTGTTTGTGTGCTCTTCTGCTTTTTTGTCGTCAACCATCAACTGTGCTGCGCTGCACTCGTACTCGAAGTTAGTCGCCGGTGTCGACGTGTTCCGGCCACACCCTTCACCCACTATCACCTTCCGTTTGCAGTTTAAAACAAATAGTCTACGGGGTAACACTTAAACCCTAAGGAACGGAACATTCACGTGGTAAGTAGTACCTGTGTGAGAGAGTCTCCGAAGAGAATGGCTTTCGGCCAGCTGTCCGCTGCAGACATGATGCTTGAGGAAAAACAACGCCGAAGCATGTGGAAGACGGGAGGTCAGAGTTCGGGGTTGAGGTAAAGGTCAAGTAGATAGTGCCGGTGAAATCGGCCTAATTGATTCAATTAACAGACTCTTTTTATGGCTGAAAAAAATGATATAATTGTTTGATTTTGGATTGATTAATTATTTCTATACTATAATGTTTAAAAAAGGTGCAAATGCTTGTCATTTGCTGACTCCATGCGTTCCTGATTTGCAAAGGAATGTGATCGGTAGAAAGGAGTTCACTCTATTCCTTTACACTTTCGGTTTTATCGGAGTGCACAGCGGTCATTGCGTCATATTTATTGCAGAGGATTGAAGCCTTTTGTCCAGGAAGCTTTGCTCTAGATTCAAAAACTTGTGTAACTGATGTTCATGTTTTGCCCGTAACAAATGCAAAGTATTACATATGGCAAAAGAAACCCTAAATAAATTACAGTATGAAATTGGGGATCAAGAAGTTCAATAACGTGCTGTGAAGAGGAAAAAGACTTGGGGTAACATTTGATGAAAACTTACTCTTTGACAGACACATTGCAACAGACCGTCAAGAAAGCCGTGCAGATGATTGGTATCTTTAAATGAGAATTTTTACATGTTTGGGGACAGAGATACCTTTCTTAGACTATACAAGGCAATGGTGAGATCGATTCTTGAATATGGCAATGTGATATGGTCTCCAAGACTAAAAAGGCAGTAAATAGAAATAGAAAAGGTGCAGAGAAGAGCAACTAAGTTAATACCGGACATTGCTGATTATCCATATGAAGACAGATTAAGGTACCTAAGGTTACCATCCCTCAAAGCTAGAAGGATAAGAGGAGATCTGATCCAAACTTATAAAAATTTTTAATAACCTAGATGATATTGATCAAGCATGTTTTTTTGAACCTGCACTAACCAACATAACCCGTAACAGTTGTGACAAAATACAAATACAGCAAGTTAATACTAATATAAGGAAACATTCTTCAGCCAGAGGATAGCACCAATTTGGAATAAACTAACTCCGAACATCAAACCCGTGCACCAAATATAACTCTTTTAAAAATCTTATCGATAAGCATGAAATAATAACAGACATCATGTTCGACTTTGATGGTCGAAAATAAAAACTGGGCTCGCTGTCGACCCTGACCAATGACAGAGCATATAAAGAAGGGCATATAAAGCCGAGAGGCTATGATGAAACAATCATCGCCCCTAAATCTGAACCTGAACCTGAACCTGAACTAATAAGGCTTTTTGTGTACAGACTAGAACTTACTCGCAACGATTTTTATTTTATTTTTTGTTTTTAGCCTTGCACCCCTCACATGTTCATGTTGAGGGAACCCTACACCCATCATCATGGGGTTTTGTTTGTTTGTTTCGGGGGTAGTCTGGAGCTAGGTGAAGGCTCATATTTTCCCTAAGAACTGGTAAGGCAGGCAACAGTGGGCCCCTGGGCAGGTCTAACTCCCCCCCCCCCCCCCCCCCCCCCCCCCCCCCCCCCCACCTCTGTAGCTGGGTTTTAGCCCTAGGTTATTGACTGTTTCCCCTCCTTTGGCACCCTAATAATCAACAGATCTCCAAAAAGCGGGGGAATCATCAGCTCATTATGGGCTGCTCTATTGAAGAAGAGGAAGAGGAGGAGGAAGGAGGAAAGGGGTAAATTTCAGCTTGTTTAGAACCTCCAAAAACCGTGGAATTTTATTTGATTTTTGAAGTAGCCTAGTTATCTATGTGATTTTTAATGACGATGCATTGCAGTCTCACATGCAGAGCTGTTCAATGCCGAGATGACTTTGTCAATAAAAACGTTTTAAGCCGACCAGTGTTCTTTCATTTCTTTGCTGTTTAACCCGAGATTGTGTTCTCGTGTTCTTTCAGCATCGAGAAAGTGTTAGTAAAATTTAAGTAGACAGATCGTATAAATGATGACGAATCTTGTAAACTTCAATGAAGTCACATAAGAACCTTCTCCAAGCTGAAAAATTGGAAGCCCTAAAAAAAAAAGTCCCTCTTAATGCCGGTAATTTTCTTCTAAATTTCCGTTAAACACCCTTGATCAAGTCATTGTGTTTTTCGCTAAGATATGGACCCCAAACAGGATTTCCCTGTTCCAGAATCGGGCGCACTAGTGCCTTTAACAAAGAAATAATATCTTTCGATTTGTGGTCATCGTTAAAAGAAGGCCAATACCAATAACCGTGGAGCAGTGATTGGCGTCGCGGATTCCTGGTTGGGAAGTTTTAGGTTCGATTCACATCAGAACCATTTATATGTGGGATTTGTCCGCCCAGCCGGCTCCTACGCAAAGCTGAGTTTGCTAAAGGCTCAGTTGAGAAACGGTCGAGTTTCATCCACTTAATGTATACGTCTCTGAGAGCGTTGCTCAAATGTCACGACTAACACTTCAGGTGTCTGTATCATGTTATGAAAGTTAACTCCACAGTAAGCTTACAGCCCTGTCATGTAGTCTCAGACTGAAAAGGAACTCCATCACAGCATCCTCATCATCCTCATCGATCAACGCAACAGCAAACAGTCCCAAATTCTGTGGCTCTTCATGCCCTGCTCTCATAGTGGTGGCCTTCCATTTCCTCTCATCAAATATACCCTTGAGGAGTTCATGTCGAGGTCGACGGCATCGGCAACTTCATGGGGACTGTCGTTGAACGGAGGTGGTGGCGCCCTACAGGTGAGGGGGGCTGCGGGGGGGGGGGGGGGGGGGGGGGCGCTCACTCACCCCGGCTCTGCAACTATGCAAGTATTGTCGTCAGTAGAGGGCCTAGCAGGTGGTGTCCTGCGTATGTTAGATCAGAACAGGCGCCACTGAACGCCACCGAAATGACTCGGCTGTAGTGCAGTGTCTGCACTGGAGGGTTGAATCATGACGATTTGACATTGACTGCTCCCTGTGAATCGCCGGTGCCGGGGCTGTGGAGGAACAGGTCAGGACGTGGGGGTAGTGCCATGGAACTGGCGCAGTTTGTTTCATCAAGGAGGTGTCACTGCGTGCGGACTAGTCCATATACGCTACACCACATCCGCTAAGTCTTGAGACCACACTTCAGATGACTTAAAGCTGATGGATGAATGAGTTAATGACTAAGATGAGAGAATTTAAGAAGAGGGTCTCGCGCCTACGACTTAGCAGATGTCTGACCTATGCATTCCACCAACGCGCTGGTCAGACCTTGAGTGAAAGTGGCACAGAAGATAAGACCGAAAAAAAGGGCCAACGATTCAATTGGCTTCTTCTTTTCTTTCTTTCTTCTTTTTTAACCCCATCATTTGTATCACATCGCAAAGCATAGCACTCGCTGACTTTATCCCCAAACTATACACAATTGTCACTGCCAAACTATACACAATTGTCAGGGATAAATTAGAGAGTGTTTTTTTGTTTGTTTGTTTTTGTTTTTTTAAAGCTTTCGCGCGCACTGGAGACCTAATCTTAGAACAGAGTGCAGTCGTCGGCTTTTTATGCCACCAAAGCTTTGATCAGTTCGAACAGATTTAAAACATTGGAACATGGCGAAATTTGTGAACATTCGAACCAAAACTTGTCAGTCTGGTTACTTGCAATGGGCCACGGAGACAGGGAGAGAGTCTGTCCATATCTCCGTGGTCTATTTTTCGTCGATCCCACTTTGGCGTTTCATTCTGTTCCAGTCCGGGATCCACCGGCACACCCATGCACATTGCCGACCTGCAGTGAGACCATCTAACGTCAAGCAGCACGAGATGTCATGCGACGATACAGTAGAACGTCTTGCACCATGATCCAAGACCTCAAAACGGACCTCTCTCTGAGAGCGAAGGACAGCTCGCTTGCTTATGCTCTACAAGATGCTCAGCGGCATCGTTGCCACTGACGTCAAGACCAAATTCAAACCTCCACCTCCACCACCACCCAGCGACAAGGCCCCAGTCAGCAGGTCACACAACTGCACTGCAGACTCAGGGCTGTTTGTTGACTCACGGTGCAAAATGCAAGAAAACGAATTTTTTCCGAACCAGAGCACGTCGTGAAATGACAGCACAAGCACAATAAACCTGCTTCTTGCAAAAGTATATCGGACGGTGAACGCAGGACATACTACCGGTGCTGCACGCACACATCGGAACAAAACGACTCCCGCGTAACTCAGGCCCTGCTGTGACGCTGTGAGCCATATCAGCTAATCCGTTCCCTTGGAGTGGAAAGCTTGAAAACAGAGCTTGTGAAAGACTGTAGCATAACTGGTAATAAACTAGAATATAACAAACAACAACAACAAAAAATGGTGTCAAGTTATGCTCATTCATTACGCAATCCACAACAGATGGACAGGTAATGTTTTGACAAATGTTTTTTTTCAGATTTTACAAATAACAAACATGACAAATGCGCAAAACAATACACCTCAGATCACAGTGGGCATGAAAATGATGTATGTTATTCATAACAGCCGAAGGGGGCACATTTATCGAACTTTTCCTGGTCTACTTTGACAGATATTACTTTGCACCTTGTTTTTTGTTTTTGTTTATTTGTCTTTTAGATTATTCAACAACAAAAAATAGCGGGGCGAGGGTGGGGTAATGGGGTGGCGGGGACAGTTTGCCTATTTGACTAGAACCAGATGACTACATGTAACAGAAGAGTGCAGGGTCAGCAGGGAAGGACATGGGTGTAGAGCTCTACGAATCCTAAGGAGCAGTGAGCAGTCAGCCTCATTAGTAAGGGATCATGGTTTACATCAAGGTCTCTCCCCATAAGTCTTTAAGTTTTGGCCATGGCTGACCTGAACTTTCTGAGGGTGCTTATCTTTCTCCTGTGACTGTGTAAGTCCTAAAACGAGTGAATGAAATAAAATTAAATGAAATCAAGTGAAATGGAAGGCCACATCTTCAGCTTCGGCATTGACCAGAGAACTGCCAGCCTGAGTATAGCGCTTGGAGAAGACCTTCCACTTTCTGTCATGCACCTTCAAGGAGGACGGTCTTTGCCCAGCTATGATCTTTTCCACGCACGAAGAGCGTAAACGTCGCTCATCTCACGCGTATCACCTGAGATGCAACTAGCGTAGAAAGAGAGGAACACGGGAAATGCGAGCTATGAGCCCTACTAGTCCTACATACATTCAAACGTAGAAATAGAAATTTTCTGAAGTTGGAATATGGCTGCCTTAATGCGGGATTAAAAACGGTCATACACACAAAACCCCACTCCCTTTATTGGGTAGATGGGATTAATTCATGTCTGTCTATATAGGGAGTGTCCGCAGGGTATCAGCCTGCGTACGCGAAAAAACAAACAAACAAACGTAGAAATGTGTAGATCGATGGGTCTTATAGAACAATTGGTCGTTACACACATTCATGAATTCCCAT
Source organism: Conus ventricosus (assembly GCA_018398815.1). Classification (NCBI taxonomy): domain Eukaryota; kingdom Metazoa; phylum Mollusca; class Gastropoda; order Neogastropoda; family Conidae; genus Conus; species Conus ventricosus. Next base: position 27,388,725 of record CM031596.1, on the reverse strand, counting down.
GTGGTCTAATGGTTAGGTTTTCACCTAGGCACCCGGGTTCAATGCCCAGCAAAGAATCCCCCCCCCCCCCCACACACACACACACACACATACACTACCCCGTTTTATGGCTTGTATTTTCAAAGAGAATTAAAAAAAAAAAAAACAACTAACAATGCGTAGCCATATTAATGTGATTTAACTGTGTCTGGAGGATGGCATGATGGTAGGCGACCCATCTCTCTCCTTCCACCGTCCTTCCCTGAGCTGAATCAGATAACCATTTACAGCTGGTGACAGAGAGGGTTTTCAAGCTGAAGAAATTCAAAGTGGGGTTTGAACTCACGACCATCAGCTCCGCTGCCAAACGCTCTGACAATTTGACAACGGGTCTCTAAAATACTTTATGGCCCAAAATAAATGTAAAAAGCAGTCAAATGAACGGGACATTATCGGGACTTCTGCTTGAAGGACCGAAAGGATGCGAGTTGGGTCAAATAGATCAACGACACTCACTTCTCTACTTCCCTCCTGACAAGATCCACGAAAGATTTCACGCACACACGAACATCCACTCTGAACTCGGGATATCATAGTCACCAAAACACCGAGGAAAGAGAGTGGAGAAGGACAGTGGTGGTGCTAGGTGGTGGTGATAGGGGGTGGGGGGTTGGGGGGGGGGGGAGGGGGTTTGGAAGATGTGAGAGGGTGAGTTGAGAAGAGCGTGATGTGCGAGGCAGGCGTGAACGATTAACCCTCTCATCGCTTACAGTCTAAAGAGTTGATGAGGACTTGTCGAAAAATTACTTTTTGCTTTTTTTTATCAGCCAGTCCTCCCAGTAACCGGCCTCTCCCCCCCTCCCCCACTCCCTCTTCCCTCCCCCATTCATCCGAAAACGTGCTTTTTGGATAACTTTTTTTTTAAATTATTTTATTTTATTATTTAAAAAAAAAAAAGATAACAAAGCATGCAGAACGAGTTGGGGAACCAGGCGAAATCTGTTATCAGCCAGTCCCCCCAACACACACCCTGCCTCCCGCCCTGATTCACCTTTCGCCCCTGCAATGAACTCAGTGAAGAACCTTAATCTTGTGACCTGTCTCTTTGGGTGCACACCATCACATTGAGTGTGTGTGTGTGTGTGTGAGTGTATGTGTGTTCGCGTGAGTGTGTGTGGTGTGTGTGTGTATGTGTGTGGTGTGTTGGTGTGTGTGTGTGTGTGTGTGTGTGTGGTGTTTTGTGTATGTGTGTGTGTGTGTGTGAGTAGGAGGTATGGAGGGAGGAAGGAGAGATGGGGAGTTCCTACCGATGTTTTGGTATCTCTGCGCAAGGGAGAGACAATCTTCACGGAGTCGAAATGGGCCAAGTTTCTCAGCGAAATTATTTTACAGAACGCATAGTTTACGGTTAGAGAACAGGAAAAACCTCATTCCTAAGCCACTTTCTTTCACCCTCCACCGAGTTTTTTTGGGCAAAAGGTGCACCCCCTAAAAGAGCAGAGCCTTTTCCTGTGGCGGAAGAGAGAGAGAGAGTCACCACCGGCAGACAGACAGAGAAGAGAGAGACAGAGAGAGAAGACTACAGACAGACAGAGAGGCGGGCAGACACACACACACACACACGCAAGCGCATATTACAAGTAAGACGTCAATAACCACAAAAATAACGATTATATACGAAACAAACATACTGTGCAGGGTTATCCGTTTTAATACTAACTACTAAACTTTTAGATTTCAGTTTTTTGTTTAATCCTATGTTTTTCCTGTCATTTTCAATAACAACATTTTTCGCGCAAACATTCTCAAATGAGTCTCTGTCTTTCCCATGTGAAATAGAACTACAGTCCTGTAACTGTTACTCCAAATAGTTCTTATTAAACCTGACTATATTTAGACACAAAAATCCACACACTTATTTCCAGCATGTCTCCACGAAAGCTATTTTCGACAAAGTGTTTCTCTTTTTTAACTATGTCTCTTCTGCCGAACCAGTCATCTATAATATATGTCTGCGTTCCTTCAAACAGTCTATCAAACTGTTCTAGAACACCACTCAGTTTATTGTCTAGGATTAACTACAAATATGTATCATCAGTCCATAAAACCCATCAATATGATTATGCCTATAGTTCCATCTAGTGTTGGCAGAAAATCACAATAATATTAAAATTTATAGCGAAAAACTGTTTGTAACAGTCGAGGATAAATATGTATTTTTCACAACCAGTCCTGCCCCGACAACTCAATGAGCAATGATGAGTTTTTTGTCATAAAGTTTAACGGCTCCATAGATAATTTATACTAGAATTTAATCTAATCCAGTTTAATGTTTTTATCATGCTCTCTGTCAAAACTTGTTACAGTATATAAAATCCTATAAGGCCTAAATGTGTAAGATTAATCCAATTCAGTTGCGGTAAGATTGTTTTTCTATTTAGACTAATATTGAATTTGGTTGCTTGTTGATATGGACCTTAATATCCTCACCAATGTGAAAGAATGAACAGAACAGTAACTTTAAAGACTGTCAACGTCTAAGTTTTTGCCATCTAATTAAATACCTTTTAAAAAGGAACGTCACAAACCCGCCCACAACCGCCATCCCTCCCGTATCTTTTAAGACAGAAATTTCAAATATTATTGTGGAACGTGTCCCCTAATTTTCATTTGCGGCATGAACAGTAATTTTTGTAGAAGCATCTTTTAAAACCCGCTTCTCTTCTGTGGAGGAAATGTTACTGTTTTTTCCCATACGGCCTTAATTTCAATCTCTTTCCGACTATTGACCATCTGATAAGACTTACATGTAAAGGGCCAGAGTTAATGCTTTTTCTGAAACTTTTTGACGGCTAAAATATGTAAATGAGGCATTTATGAATACAAATTATTATTTCCCATTCTAACTAGGTTCTAAGTGCCAATTTGAGTCAGGTTTTCGAACTATTTATATTCATACTGGCCAACTTATTTTGCCTCTAGATTGCGCAGTTTGTTCTAGTTTAGGAAACTTTTGTATTGTCGCCAACCCTCTTTGCGTTTATAATCAACATCTTTAGTTGTACTCCAAAAAAAAAAAACATACAAAGCGCCTATCTCACCATTCTGTTCCAAAGTCCGCAACGTCTGCAAGGTCTTTTAATTCTACAGTATATACACCTCACAGGCGCAAAAGTACTCCTGGTTCTTCTGGCCCACGCGGACATTATTTTTTAGTAACGTAATTATTTTATTTCCAAAACAATGTGCAGGTTACACAATTTTACAACTTTTCCCCGCTTTGTCATTATTTATATATTAAATGAATCCACCCAGCCCACACACAAATCTTTTAAACTGTAAATTAGGGAATTGTATAATTTCCATAATCGCAATATGCAGCTTTCCCGTGACGGAAGAGAGCTCTTAAAAAAGTTGAGAGGCCTTCCATCAAATAAGTTATCATCAGGCTCAGCTCATCCAATGAAACATAAAGTAATGAAATGTAATGCAAGATCGAGCGGATTTTCTCCCTCAAAGTAGTTTGTCTGGCTCAGCTATAAAACTATGAGTGGGTAAATTGCTAGTTGTAAAGCCTAACAATTTTAGAGCTTAGCTCTCTATCAAAAAAGTATAAGATGGTTTTTTTCTTCTTCTTCAAGCTGAAATGTTAACATTGATTTTAGATTTGCATGTTAAGTTTGAGAGTAATGATCAAAGTTAACTCATTGCTCCTTTTAGTGAGGCAAAAACCCGTAAATAGACCAATCCGGAATTGTTAACTGGCTCATTTTGGGTCCCTGCTCCTGTCATCTTTTAGTACCTTATTAATCTCCTTGGCTTCGCTTATATTAAACCATACGACTTTGAGAATATTTTCATGGAGCGCGACCATTTTGGCCCCGCATTGTTATCAATAGCATGTCCTAAAAACGTAGGAAGGACGGTCTTGGGGTGTTATAGTTTTACAAACATTTTTTTAAAACAAATTAAAAATGACGCATTCAAATTGCTGATGCAAAATATTCTGTTATGGGCCACACTACAATCTTAAAAATATAGCACTGATACTCTTGAAATTGCTGTGACCCAGACTGCCTCTTTCATAAAAAGGTGAGTACTCCATTAAGCAGATATACTTAACCCCCCTAATAAAACACCACATCAAGAAAGCGTGGTTTAGTCATCCGATCAGTTTATCAGAACCTGTTAAAACTTAGCTGTGTTTTGCGCATCAACTGGGTGGTGGAGTGTCGTATGCTGGATCATTTAAATCACCATGATCCTTTGGTGAGGTCAGTGTACAGATTTCATATCTATTACAACACCTTCGAACGTAATTTTGACAGAATTATGCAAGAGCGCCATTGCCAAATGACAATCCATTTAATCCACTCAGCAAGCAAATAGCCATGAAGGCTTTTAAAAAGGATCGCGACATAACGAATATAATATTAACATCAAGACAGGCTTAAGACAAACGGTTGGATCCAAATCATGGTCTTAGGCGACTTATTTTTCGGGGCACGCACAGAGAAGTATAACTATGACTGGCATCCTCCTTTCAAAACATTCTTTTCAGGCAAAACTGTACAGCCTGGGACCCTACAGCAAGAGCATAAAACAGCATGTACAACATTTATATCTAGACACTTCTAAGGGCCTAACTAGGGCGGGATAGAGCGAATAAACCAGACTGCTATTCGCACTTACGTTTGGAGTTTGCTAGGGGCCCGCAAGCACAGGCAAGATCAAGCCATAACTGATCCTCAACTGGCTTTATGACGCGCACAAACAATACTTAGCAACTTTAGAGGACGCCATTAATTCTACAGTTGATTTACCTCAAGTATAGAAAGGTACCAAAAAGTTTCTACAAATACGCTAAGATCGAAAGTAGACTTTGCTGTTGGAACCTGGTTTATATCAACTGCCTTCTGACCTTCAGACTCCAGGTAGGAATAATAATAAACTATAATAAATAAATTCATATATCGAGGCGATTGAACAGAAAAGGTTGGAAAAACGAAATAAATTCTAGAGCCAGTAATATTGCAAGCAGTAAGCAACACCCAAGATTAGTCATCCAATCCCCGAGGTCCAAAGCCAAAGGCTGTTGAAGACCCGGACTCTGTTCGCGATGACATAATATTAATAGAATCAGCGCTTGTTCTTGGATTAACTGCCGTAGGATTACTTGGTACTATACCTTACTTAATAGTAACCCCAACTATTAAGAGCTAATGTCCATAAGGCATCGGCCATAAAGCCAACTACCATTGCTTGCAGTAGACAAAAGCCAGCTGACAACACCCCCCTAATATGCCCGGTCAAGCGTACTATAGCTTTACACTATTTTTTTTAATAAACTCCGAAATGATCAATTGTTTTTTTACCCATGATTTATCCAGGCGGAGATGGAGGCGAATGGCGGCGGAGCACTGAACTTTTGCTCTCCCACCACCGCCAGTAATAGCATCACCAGTGTACTTATTGCAAATCCTAAGGCAGTGTATATCGGCTTGCTAATGTGACTCCATGACTCTCTAAACAGCGTTCCGGTATTCGTTCTGTCTATGTTTGTGTCTCATAAAAATTTTTTCGATAGTTTTCTCTTATTCAGTTCACAATTGAGTTCGTAATTGGTCTCGGTTAGTAGTTAGCACTTCTAGTCTTGCTGATCTTTCTTGTTCAAGATCATTAAGTCTTTGGGTTATCTTTCTTTAATATCAGGCCCTAAGTTGGCGTCATCAGCCGCAACGAGTTTTTCTTTTCTTCTCTTATTATATGCTCATCTAGTTCACCTGGTTTTGGCTAAATTGTTGTTAATTCGCCTTCTAATGTTCTAAAAGCAATGAATCAAAGGCCGTTTATCTTCTCGCATGGTAGCGGTGATCGTGTAAAAGTCTTATTAATGCTGTTTCTTTGAAAAACTGGTTCTGCTTCTATTGCAATTATTAATTTCATCTGCCGGATGATTATTAATTCTTTAAGTTCCATGTTTTGTTATTTGGTAGCTGTTGGGAGTTCCTGCAGTGTGTTTTGAAGTTTAGCAACTGCATCCCTATCCTAATTTTAGTCAAAGCAAGACCAAGGCGATTTTGATCTTTTACACTAAGTCTTTGTATTATTGTACTCTAGGCTAAAAAACTTCTGATGGTCGTGTTATAGTTGTAAGCCGAACAGAGTTCCCTTGAATCGCCCCTTACAACAAAATGACCATCGACTAATTTAAAATCATTTGGTCTATAAATTCGGGAGGTTCTGGCCTAAACTTTTTTGAAAAATGCTCCACCGCACTTTCTGTTAATTGCGCCGCAATTGAGGAGCGCTGAGGATGCGTGTCAAAGGGATCATTCACTACATATTGTCTCCAGGGTCAAAAACATCATAATCTCATCATCTTCAATCCCGCCATGATTTAAATAATTAACTTTTATTGGGGTTTTATAAAAAAATGGCAAACGCACATGTCTCGATTCTTAACCCGAAAAGAAGACTAAAAGAGAACCCAATGGCGTGAAGGGAAATAAGCGGAATATTACGTGATCCAAATAATCCATCTACTATGATGCGGAACAAATTGCTACTGTCAAATTTCCCCACCTAGGGGCGGATGAAAGTGATTGTGCCAGGCTCCTGCACGTCTTAACTTTCAAAATAGAACTCGCTACAACAACAGACACCAAACAGGACAGTAGTACAGAATCTGGGCGGGCATCGTTAAGAAAATTTCTATAAAACATGAGGGGCAAGAAATATTTTCTTTACACAATGCAGACATATTTTTAACCTATTCTGATCTATGGCTAACCGAGAATGAAAGGGCTGAACCTTGCGTTTCAAGGAATCGAAAATGACGATGGGACTAAAACAACAGAATAGACGCCGCAGATGTTAAAGACAACAAAAAGCAGCAGCTGTAATTTTGCGTATGGAAATCGCTTTTCCATTCCCTTAGATTTTGAGTGTTAAAGCGCAGCCCCAAACATACAAGGAGCATTAAAAGACAGACGTCATATGAACTAACTTTTAACGAATACAAACGAGTTATTAGATCAACAGACACCGAAGCAAAGTACAGCATATCAGACATCTTGTTAGAGTTTGACTTGATAGCAACCCTAAATTGCAAAGATGATTGGGGATCAATTATAAGTCCCAACTACATATAGATTACGAAAGAAGTGATTCATCATACTACATATCCTAGAAGCAGGGCAGACAACTATATGGAATTTTAGTTTTTTAGTAATTGCATCACATTCACTTAAAGGTATTTTATTGCTGTGTGAATATGAAGAACCGATCAAAAGAGCAAGGAAAAGTTTTTAATTCCTAAAATAACAAAAGTGCAATGTACAATTGACGGTAGTCCTAACCAAATCTACGCTAGCGGGCCTTAGACCTTATCATCATTTTGACGAAATAAGAAAATAGTATTGGGGTGGGAGGGGTAGAAATCCAACAGCAGACTAGTTTCTAAAGATTTTACATCTTCACAATGTTATGCTTGATGATTATATAACAAAAAATACGGATTATGGATTACCTAAGGTCAACAGAGATAATAGTTTGTTTGGAAGCGGAGAGAAAAGTGAGAGACTAATAAAACATTCAAATTGAGTAAAGAAGAAAAAGCCGATAAACTCTAATGTACATTTGGTTTTTATTATATGACGCATCTGAAATTCACAATAACAGATATAACAATGTAATATACTAAATTAGTTTTTCATTTTAATAAAAGCATGTCTGTTAAGGTTTATCCAAATGTGCCTACAGCACGGAGATGCCAAGAGAAGAGATAGCAGGCAATTCTGCTGTTATAGAAACCCCTGACATAAAAGTCACCCTTCAGATTAACAAACAATTACGCAAACTTGCAACAAAAACTAGAGCAGGACCTTTCAAAATACAGCATAATCCCACACCGAAGTATTCTGCTGCCTTTAATGCCTTACATATGTTAATACTGGGGCATCGACTATAAGCCGCTCTATCAGCAGGAACGAGTGTTTCTCCATAGCAACGGGCATAGGTGCACCCGCAGCTTTACCCGCTAGGAGGTTTTGTCTTAGCTCTCCGGCCTTGTTCATTAGCTGTAGGTGCTCTAGCAAAAAATTATAAACTAAACTCCAAAAGCACACAGCTATGGATCAACCTAATAACGCTTAAACTTAGTTCGTTTAAACTGACAATAAATAAAGCGCTTGTATGACTCAAACATCACGGATGAAGAATTTTAATCGTTTTACCAGGTCGATTTTGATGACTACAAAAGACAAAAGGTTTGATCTTCAAAGAAAGGCGAGGGCAAGTTTTTCTCCAACAGCAGACGCCGAGCAGACTAAAAAAGGAATGGCTTAAAAAAAAGTAAACGAGACATTAAAACTCTGTTCTAAACAGCTCACATTAACAACACCAAAAGGTGTTTATACTTTAGTTTTATGAGTCCAAGCGCCAAAAAGACCTTGATATTGTTCTGATTAAGTATTTTTTTTTTAATTTAATAAATAGTTTTTGGCTTAAAAAGAAAGACAGCATGGCGTAAGGATCTAGAAGGACAAGACGAATTGTTTGAAGAATGCTTGAGAGAGAGCGTTTATCAAGAGCATCTGAATGAAATGATTTAGAAGTTATTGACCCAACATACGTACGGGCGGGGGAGCAAGTGTGTTCATGCAATTTCTCAAGGTCAAGTAAACTAACAATAACCCGCCAGTTAAAGTAATGTTAGCTGTTTTACATTGACTATGATAACAAATAAATTAAGAAAATCTAGAAGTCTGGGCCTCAACTAAACAACAACTAATCCTTCCTCAATGACTTAACACCCGGTTGGGCAACCAACTGCTTCACAAGTTTGAATGCTGCCGCAGAAGAAGCTAAAATGAGAGGCTTCTGGTTGGTCAGAGGGCGAAGTCTTAGAGATTAGATAAAACAGCTAAGTATGCACCGAATGTAGGCAAGGCTTACAATCCAACTACCTCGGGAGATGGTTTTAAAAGTAGAGCATGTTAACATACAAAATCAGAGCAACAAATGATTCATGTGGTGGTGTTCTGCAAGGCAGCAACATGTCCGCGAACACCAGAGAGCAGTGACTAACATCGCAATCGCCAAAACTTAACATTCAATGGAATATCCTTTCTCTGTTAGTGTAGACCAAATTGATCATTTGAAGAACAAAACAACCCAATAACTGTTAATGTATTCAATGGAGAGGAAACAAATTTGGTGCCAATTAAAGTGTCCAAGACATCCAACAATTAGGCGAACCCGCCAAAAGTCATGTGGACTTACTCCTACTGTTTTCGCCAGCAGGGCTGCCCCATTCACATTGAATACAACAATGAGTAACAAATGCAGCATACTTCAAAGATCTGGCAACAAGAATTCTGTAGAAAATGTTAACAAGATGCCAACTTGCCAAGGCCGCGAGTGAACATATAAAACATTGTAAAAGTTCTGTAGACTTGTAATACAGAACTAATACGCCCCCACCTGATCTAAAGTTAGTTTTAAGAACTGGAAACGGATGCAACATTCTCCCTTACGTATTTACGCAGACTTCGAGTCGCATTTTTTATTTATTGTTCCTTATGAAAGTGCCAGCGCCCACAAAAGCTTCGAAAAACGGTCCCCTAATGAGTAATCATCAGATTTGTTCATTTGCTTTTGTAATGTTAGTCGGATGGCGTTTATTCAAGTCCAAATAAATATAGAGGGCCAGATGCTGCAAATACTTCTTAGAACGCATGCAGAAAGTTGCGCAATGACTGTTCTAAATACTCTAAACTAATCTGAAATCATAATGACGTCCTGAAGACCGACAACATTATGACTCAGCCACACATTGTTGGATTTGCGGTTAGAGCTAACGCCCAAGAGTGAAAACCCCACAGTAAGAGACCATGATCCATCATTAGTGGGCAAGTTAGAGTGCAGCGCATAACAAATAGCTAATCTTCACTAAAGTTTTGAACCAAAGACATGGAAAGCTGCCTTATACTTTCACAACAAGCGGGTTAATGCACTCTCACCTTATAATGAAGCAGTAGACGCGCCTTAGGGTGTCATGCATTGCACAGTCAACAGAAAAAAGTACATGGTGTTACACTTTAAATAACATGTCTTTTCTACGATGCTATGCAACACATGAGGCTCAATTAGAGGCACTGGCTATTCCTAAAAGTCCTGCCCAATAACGGAAGAATATTTTGACCCAACACTTTTAGAAAGGGCGTTTACCCTTACGAGTACATGAACAGTTGGAAAGGTTTGGACGAAGATACACTTCCACCTAAAGCGCGTCTTTTCAAGTGCTTAGATGTGAGAAAGGACATCAGTGATTCTGATTACCAGATCACAAGAGCTTGGCAAAATTAGATATGTAAAACGTGGGAGTACTATCATGACTCATATTTAATGGCAGATGTATGTTTGTTGGCCGGACGTCTTTGAACAATACAGAAAGACCTGCATGAAACATTACAGTTTTGATCCCGCCACATTATATTTCTCCCGGTGATGAGCTGGGACGCTTTTCCTAAATTTACGGAGTAACAGATTGATGAAAAGCTGACCTACCAATGATTCAGATGATTGAAAACGGATTGCGTGGAGGAAATAGTATGGCGTCGCATCACTACTGGTAAAGCAAACAACAAATACTTGACGACTATTACCAAGTAAAAGGACTAACTATCTCATGTATTTAGATGCAACATCTGTAATGGTTGGGCCAAAGGCGCAATCACATCCATTACGCAACTTTAAAATGTACACAGGTACGAATATTATCAAAAGGCTTAAAGTGGTTGGGCATTTAACGCCCGATCAACAGCGGCGGTTTTCATTCTAGAATTTGACCTTAGAATAACCTCAGGAACTCCATGCACCTGCAAAATGACTAACCATAGCATCATGAAAGTTCTAATGATGAGATCCAGAGAGCCACCTAAACTGTGCCCCAATCTTCGGGCAAAAAAAATTAATGTCAGCCCATTACAGACTTCTACAATTTTATATAAGACATGGTTTAAAGTCACTTAACAGCTGTTCATCGCAATAATGCTTTTGATCAAGAACAGTTCATGAAAACACATACATCATGAAGAACACTGATCTCAGAACTAAATCCACTAGCTTCAGAAAAAGACATTTTCAAGCTGAATACAACAGCTGTTTTGAAAAACTAAGGAGAATCCGCACAGCGCAAAGATTCAGATTAGTCCACCAAGAGAACGAAGCAATAAGCTGGACTTCTAAACCAAATTATCAGGACTTTAGAAGATTCCATGATCCACCTTTTTGCCATAATGATGAAAAAAAAGAAGTCAAATTGGACAAACCTGTATTTATTATGGTTTACTTTTAGAATTATCAAAGCTTTGATGTTAGAATTTCTTTATGACTACTTTAAGCCCGCGTATCCTGAGTCCAGAGAACTTTACACAGATAAGACAGTTTTAGTTATAGATATCCCTACTGAAGACATCTATAAGATCTTGAAACCGAAAGTAGTAAAGGGCATGCGGATGGTAAGAAACATCTGATTACCCTAAAGATTTAGCCTTTGCCTTTCAATTACTAACAAGAAGTTTAAGTAAAGATGAAGGATGAATTATCTGGAAAGGTAAATCAAGAGGAGTATGTGGGGTTAAGGTCAAAAATGAACAGTAATTTTCGCGCCAGGAAAAATCATTAAGAAAGCAAAGGGAAATATCTCGCATCGTAGTGCAAGTAAACAATATCACATTACAACTACAAAGAAGCATGAATGCAATAAGACTTTTCATCATGACAACGTAAAACGGCGATCTACTCTACATGTAGATCAACACAACTGTTGTAACAAAGAAGTCATTAATAGAACAAACACAAAAACGGGTGTTTGTTAATCCAGAGTTTTTCATAAGCAATCGTGCACTGGAGACCGCATAAACAGGGGTTTTATATTTTTATCAGATTCAACTTTTATTATAAGATCAATCATAGCATCAGCCAATTCATTTATAAATCTTTCTCATGTTTGCTTGACGAGTTCGAATTTTTTTATTATTTCAAGATATTCTTTTCCCCCAATTTGGGGTTTTGGATTGTTAGCGATCTGGATGATTTAGCATGCATTGATTAATCCTCGAAACTGGTTTTCCTAATAGCATTACACGCATGACGACATGAATACCCGTATCATTTTCCTGGTCTCTTCCTTACCATTCTTGTTTCGTTCTGCGCTTCCTTCTGGCCTTCCATTTTTAAAACCAAATATACTTAATTAATTTAATTAAAGCGGAACTGTGTCTGGCCGGAATTATCTGCAGTTCTTCTTTCACACAAGATCCTTTTTGGAGGAGCGGTTGTTTGTTTGTGTCAGTTTCTCCGAAAAATAAAACACGGGAATTCATCTTTACAATTCTTTTTTATTTCATATGGATCACACTCCAAACCTGAACTGTTGCCCTGATGCGAGTGTCCCCTTCTGCAATCCCCCCCGGTAAATAAAGGTACCTTACTTTAAACCAAAGGGGGGGGGGGGGGGGGGGGGGGGGGGGGGGTAAATAGTTTGCCGGATGAAGACTCTCCTTCAACAACATTTATTGTTCTTTTGATTGCTTGTACAGGATTAAACCCTTTAAATTCTTCATTATTCAATGGCGCGCCAAACTGAGGGCATCTTCTAACCCATTCCTGTGTTGCGAGAATTGTCAATCAGCTCTCTGTGATACTGGGTAGGAGAATAGTCCTTTCGGCTAAACTGTTTGTTAAAGTTTTCAACTAAGCCTGTATCTGTGAACTCCCGGAATGCCTCTTCTAATAGTAACTCTGTGTTTTTAAACAATAATTGATTCACTTGAACCTTTAAATACTTTTCCATCAACGACTTGAATCATGCGAGGGTATTAAAGGCCTCGTTGGTATATCAGTTGTATGGCAACAGCAACAGTCAAAGCACTCTTTTGTGTTAATGGTTCAGCATCTTTATATCTTGAAGCTATGACAATGACTGTGAGTGCGTACTTAAATCTTTTTTCGTCTAATCCTATCAAGGGTAAATATAGAAGATCCATTTGATGGTGTCGTTTGGAGTTGTATTGACAAAGTGTGGTCTCTGTATTCGTCTAGGTGCAGGTAAATAAATTTGCCAAATCGCTTGTTTAGATAACCATTCTTTTGCTGTTTGTTCACTGACTCCTGCCGCTTGGCTTAGCTTTTTGTATTGCTGCGATACCCTTCCAATATCCTTTTGGGCGAATAATAGATTTTGTTCATTTTTTATTCAGCCAATATTATGCGCAACAAAATACACAACGGTCATATCCAACGACAATAAACCCGATTTCTTGCATCTTTTGTTTTTCTGATGGTTGACTAAAAGTCACTGAATTTTGGTGGGGGCAATGTCTGGACCGGTTTGCCTGTTACAAGATAATATTGTTTTATTGCTTGATCAACATTTTAAATGTGTAAGCTGCATGCCCCTGTTCTTTCAATGTGTCATTAATAAAATCTAAACTGCTCAAGTCTCTGCTTTTCATAGGCGTCTTGTGCAGCTGCTAGTTGCTCCATAGCTTTGTTATGTCTTTTTCTCTCGCCGTCATCCCGTAGTTTACTAAATGCGAATTACTTCCGCTAAAAGCAAGCGCATTAACCACAGCGCCGCCTATCATTATTGCGAGTGAAGCCATTTTTTATAAATGTATTTTTTTCTTACATATTTATATTGTCTGGAATTATTCCTTGCTTGACTAGAAAATCTTTCGTGCAACCGAAGCTGCAATGATAGCAATCAGCTTTGCTGAATCCTCAAGTCTAGTTTGCCAAGATCTGCTGGTTTAATTCTTAACAGGCTTTTACCAAGCATTGAGTATCCTACACTTAGTCCTCCAATAACAGCAGAATGGTATACAAGGTTAGCAACAGTTTTTTCGGTGCTCATTTTTAGAAAATAAAATAATTATAATTATTAAAAACATGAACAGTGATGATCTCCTACAGCTACAAGGCGGCCTAAACCTTCCTGAACTTATGAATGACCAAGTTGATGATCAAGCTATTAATGCCCAAAAGGAGAGCCTGTATTCTTTGGCAGCATGTGAAAAACAAAACAGTTCCTCGGAACTGAATTCAGCATAGAACAGATTCAACAGATGCCGCCGCAAGACATTTAAAGTATCAAACAGGTATGAACGCGCAGCTGGGGTCTAGAATGGTGAAAAGTGTGGGCAAACGTTCTTCGTTTGTACACTAAAACAGTCAGTAGATTTGCTCCCATTGATTCTGAACAAGATCTTACGTATGATTTAACGCAAGATCCTGTTTTAACAAAGTCATTAGAGTCTCTAGGGTGTGATTTATACTATAGATTTGGAACATTGTTATCGCATTAATCATGGGATTAATAACTTTTAATCATATAGATTTTATTTCCCTTCAAAATGAACGATCTGGAAAATCAGCAGAACCAGAAAACACTGAATCAGGTGGAGAAAGTAACCAAGCCAGAAAATCGGCAGATAACACTGAACCAGGTGGGACCATTAAAAATCCTGGGCGTGTTGAAGCAGGAAGAAAATTAGCAGAGTGGAACAGACAAAAAAAAATAATGTTACAGCATCATGAAAACATAACGCCGCCAACGCCAGAACAAGTTGATTCAATGCCAGCTATAAAAACTCCATGTGATACAGGGCCCCAAAGTCTTCAGGGAAAATTGAACTTAAAACTGTTGCCATTTTTGGCGCCCTTGCTGCTGCTGGGGTGGTTATTACTGTTATAAAACATATAAAGAATGGCAACAGAAACGAAAGCTATCAAAAAATCTGAGCCACTAAATGCAGAAAGAGACAACGCACGCCAAAACCACCAATAACAAAGCATCATTTTTGATCCATTTTCAAATGGAATAATATTTTAAGAACTTAATTTTAAATTTTTTTATAAAAATAGATCATGGCGTATTATAAAATGATGAAGTCAATAAATAAAGACCTGGAGTCTATAAAAGACATTTCCATAGACCCGAATTGTAATCAATGCGGTTGCTTCGGATGTAAAACCTTCCTTAAGATTTATGCAGAGAACGCTGAGCAAGACATCCTCACGATGAGCGTTTTTTGAGGCGTGTGTGTACTATATTAGGCATCTGCTATTTAAGATAAAAACATAGATTGTATTTTTTTTGATAATTATAAGATAACTTAATAAGAACTTATGTTGTACTTAAAGGATGACTTAGTTATGATCTTAGGTTAACTTGGGTAAGAACTTGATCAAGAACTTATTAAGAACTTGTGAATGACTTGAGGATGACTTTAGGGCAACTTGAGGATGACTTAAGGATGACTTAAGATAACTTGAGAATAACTGACTTGGAGTAACTTGGAGTAACTTGAGTTAAGAACTTGTGGATGACTTGAGTGTGTGCATGTGTGTGGGGGGTGGGGTGGGGTGGGGTGGGGGTGGGGGACGTGCGTGCGTGGGGGTGGGGGGGCGTGCGTGCGTGGGTGGGGTGGGGGGACGTGCGTGCGTGGGGTAGGACAAAACACACACACACACAAACAAACAACAAACACAAACAAACAAACACACAATAGACAAGGCCAGTGCTTGTAAGACTTGGCCTAGTTTGCTGTGCTCCTCTTTTCTCAACCAGGCTTGCAACGGCTTGGCAGAGTTACAGCAGTAATTGCTGTAGCCAAGCTTTATGGCGGCTCTAATCGCCAGTAGTTAGTACATCCGTCATTGTATATTTGGAGCATTTATATGAAGAATGTGCTGGCCACACACTACTCCTCTCCATACTGGTAGACGTACTAAGGCCTGCCTAAACCCTATCTAGTTTGTTTGCCAAAACATTCAAAAATCGTTTATCCAGTTGCATAAGGGCACACTGCGTTTTTTAAACAATCAAACAGCCGAACAGTACTATATTTAGAGTCATGTCATACTACAGCGTGGCTCGTGCGCTTTCTAGTCAAACAGGCGAGCTCGCCTGATTGACCCAGTATTGCTTGGGTGCTTTCTAGCCGATCAATGCTGGCAAAATGCCAGGCCAGCGGTAGTAAAACTGGCTGTGGAAGTGGCTCAATTACTCCTGCCATGCAGGTTCTAACACGTCATTGTATATCATGCCAGAATGCTTTAAAGTTGGGGTTGGATTGTATGTATTTCAGAATGAGTTTTCGTTTGTTGTATAACTCATTAAAAGAAATCGCGAGTTTGTGAAATTTTGGATAGAAATAGAAACAAAATGACACTTCAATTAGTCTTCTTGCACGAGTTAGATCAACCAGCAAATCTTCTTTTAGATAAGACTCCCAGTTTTTTGTTTTTGACTGTTTCAAAATTGTCTTTGCTTTCTGAAGCCAATGCCTAAAAAAAGAGCCTGAGAAAGAGATTTCCTTTCGTCATCTTTCACTGAGTAACAAGCCCGTGTAAGATGGGGGTCATTTCTTGAACAGTTTCAAAGGTTTTGGTTTCATCAAATGGATCGGAAGGCAGCTCACAAAGCTGTTTTCAAATATTTGTCAAGATCTTCAACGAGAGTTCTGTTTTTTGTTGAGGAAACAAAAACGAAATGCTTCCTTTTGGCTTTGAAGGAGGAGAACAAGGCTCGCCACTCAATTTCTTTGTCAAAAACTTTGCCATGGCCTCATAATAAACAATGTATTTTTCCACAAGATTGGTCTGTTGATCGGAAAGTTTTCCTTGCGAAGATAACAACACTTCATCCATTTCTTGAGTAATATTAGTGTCACTTCCAGCACTGACAGAAGCATTGAAACACCACTTCCCTGACTCGCCATGTTTTTAACACACACAAGTTCTCTCTGAAACGTCTTTACAGCCCGCCGGTCGAATTTAAAATGGCGGCGGCTGTGTATGGTGAGCACAACACAAAGTGTCACGTGATTTAAGCTCGGCACTTGATTTGATAAGAGGCTTATGCGAAGTAAACATGACTAGAATTGACAAGCCGTCTCGCCATCGAGTGTGCGACGTCGCGTGGTCTCGCAGCAGTTCCAACGGGGCCGTCAGGTGTGCTTTATTGATTTTTTGGTCGCAGTTTGTGGCGAGCCGTGCACTGTGTGCGAGGGTCGCTTGTCTGCGCAAGCCGCGCCATAAAATGCTGTGTGTGTGTCTGCCCGCCTCTCTGTCTGTCTGTCTGTCTCTCTCTCTGTCTCTCTCTTCTCTGTCTGTCTGCCGGTGATTCTCTCTCTCTCTCTTCCGCCGCAGGAAAAGGCTGCTTTTAGGCCACTTTTGCCCAAAAACTCGGTGGAGGGTGAAAGTGGCTTAGAATGAAGGTTTCCCTGTTCTCTGCAGTTGGCGGAAAATAGAAGCAGACGGTCGTGAAATCTTTTCATTAGACAGTGAGGCACGCACCCCTCTCTGAGCTGCCCAGTGAGACTTGGCCTTGGTCTAGGGACCAGGGCAATATAGCCTCACGTCAGTAATATGCCTGGCACTTTTTATCATTGGTCAAAATCTCGGTATACTGGGACGGAAGTTTATGCTCGACTGGAGAGGACGCCGTTAAAAGCTTTGAAACAGGTTTCTGTCGTCTGTTTTACTGTTTGTCTGTCTGTCTGTTTTACTGTCTGTCTGTCTGTCTGTCTGTCTTTCGTTCTTAATCCTTTTTCTTCTTCATTTATTTAAAAGCTTCACACCATCTGATAGCATTAACGAATTGAAGAACAGGCTCGCATATGTGTACGCACGCACATACAGGGATACACACACACACACACACACACACACACACACACACACACACACACACACACACACACACACACGG
>CM031596.1:27312394-27369961 GCA_018398815.1 Conus ventricosus | reverse complement strand
CCCCCCCTGCAATGAACCCATGAAAAAACCTTTAATTGTGACTGTCTCTTGGGGTGCACACCATGCACATGGAGTGTGTGTGTGTGTGTGTGTGTGTGTTGTGTGTGTGTATGGTGTGTGTGTGTGTGTGTGTGTGGTGTGTGTGGTTGTGTGTGTGTGTGTGTGTTGTGTGTGTGTGGTGTGTGTGGGTGTGTGTGTGTATGTGTGTGTGTGTGTGTGTGTGTATGTGTGTGTGTGTGTGTGTTGTGGTGTGAGTAGGAGGATGGGAGGGAGGAAGGGAGCGATGGGAGTTCCTACGGATGTGTTGGTATCTCTGCGCAAGGGAGAGACAATCTTCACGGAGTCGAAAATGGGCCAAGTTCTCTGCTATTTATTACAGAACGCATAGTTATGGTTTAAGCGAACGGCAGGGGAAAAAAACGAGTGTGTGTAAACACCGACACGCACCCGTCACCTTCATGGTCCTCAACAACAATCTTCAGTTTTCAGAAATCGCACCGTCTCATCAGACCGTCTCATCGTGTGTGCGATGCGCTAACGTGTAGAGTTTTTTTTTTCTGCCGCGACCGGGCCCTATCCAGGACTGAGTTTACTAGGGGCTTCAGTTGCGAAGGCAGGATAGGATCACACAGTCGAACCTCATCCTCTTAAGGATGCATCTCTGTGCAGCTTGCTTAAATTTTCTGACAAACACTGCAGTTTTATGTATCTCTCGGGCCTGATTGATGCCGGGATATCTAATGAGATTAAGCGTAGAGTGCATCCCTGTTACGCAATCTCAGACTAGAATGGAAATCCGTGGCATCATCTTCATCCTCGTCGACCAGTACAACAATAAATGATGACGATAACGATAATTGTGGCACTTCATGCACTGCTCTCATGGTGACCTCGGTTTCGATTTTCTCTCCATGTCTCTGCCTTCGGTTTGGTTCTGCTGGGGTTATTGGCAAGTTCATGGAACTGGTGTTGGACGGCGCCCTCCGGTAGAAAAAGCTCATTCACGCTGGCTCCGCAATTAAGCAACAATTGTCGTCAGCTGGGGGCTTAGTATGTGGTGTCCCGCGAACGTTGGATTCAGAACAGACATTACTTAACACCACCGAGATACTCTGCAGCTGACAGACCATTACTTAACACCACCGAGATGACTCTGCAGCATGTTCAAGTGGATTGTTTCATGACGATTTGACAATGGTCTCTGTATACAAGACTGGCACAACCTTTTTGATCTTGAATGTAGTCAAACAAACATAGCTGTTGCTGTAAACATGTGTCAGATCAGGGAAATATGAACAAGCCAATCAAACCGATGTTGCCTGTGTTTGTTTGAATCGATGTTAATTTTTGTTCGTTCATTTCTCCTGTGAACTTGTTCATTCGTCAGGTTCATGGTATGCGAGCAAGCTCGGGACATCCTTTTTTCCTTTGGGGTGGGGGGTGGGGGGAGGGTCTTTGTTCTGTGTGCTTTGTGTTGGCATTTCTGCTAGCCCACTTGCTGTCGTAAGCAGCTATCATTTGGAGCTAGGGGCGTGTTATTTATTTTATCTCATCATAGGACATGATTAGCCCACTTATTCATTGTCTCTGCACTGTTGTTTGGACTGAAGCGCAAAGACTGCTCTTTCGTCTCTCACCATATACTGCCAACAATGATCTACATCAGAGCTTTGACACCCGTCTTCTTTGCAATAGTGAGCCCAAGCTAAACATGTAGAGTATGCCCTTCACACTGGAAATTCTGCAGTAACGGTTTGAGACGAACCATGCAACTCACTTCTGCACTGATTCTGGTATAACGTTGGTCCTCAATGTCCTTAGAGGTCTTACATGAGCTTGCATGCTCCAGAGATAAGATAATGTTGCTTATAGCCCAGCCGACCGCAAAGGCCACATTTGCATGCTCCAGGAGGTGAGCTTAAACAGGCTGTGCATGCTTTTTCGCATGAAGCTCATAGGAGGGCAAATAAAAACATGTATGCAGAGAGCTAAGATTCCTGCTGGCTTTGCATCAAAGAGATCCTAAGAGCTGGTATTCGCCTGCGTAATGATACTTGACCGTTCGCACAATTGCTAGGAATAGCCTTGGAACTGGTGTTAGGTACGAATGATTGCCCATTACTGGTGTTCTATCCATCTGGGTTTTAACCAGGCCTCCCGTTGGCAAACAAATACGATGTCAATGAGCTGCCGTGCTGCGTCTCAAGTCAGTTGCATGTGTCAAAGAAATGACACCTCCTTAGTCCACTAGATAAACCGAGCGTATCACACAAACACACACACACATGCGTGCGCGCGCGCGGTGTGTGAGTGTGAGTGTGCGCGTGTGCACACAAGGGGGAAATATTATCTTTCAATATTCATGCCAAGGCTGATAAAGCCTATAAGCTGTGCGTCATTGGTACCATGGTAGAAACAAAAACAGGCCAGGTCTTGACTGGGATGGAATAGTAGATTGAACTCTTGGAAGGGCTATCGTCATAAAATAGATTACAAGATGCTTGACATGATATGAAAGAGCGAGAAACAGGTTCGCTACTTACACACACACCCACACACACACACACACACACCACAACTTTAGAACCAATCATGCACACGCACAAAAAATTATGTGTACAGCTTCAAACGCTGTGAAACAGATCTCTTTCTCTCTGGTCTCCACAAACACACAGAGGCAAAGGTGGGTGGATGGGTGGAGTGGAGATACTATGACAGAGACACAGTAAGGAGAGAGAGAGAGAGAGAGAGAGAGAAGAGAGAGAGAGAGAGAGAGAGAGGAACTGACGCGCACAATCCAAAAGAAATTGTTGAATGCATTTTATTCACAAACGAAGATGTGTTGACTGACAAGAGACTGTCGCGAGACAACAGTGCGCCACACCAACGCTTTTTATATATCTCCACTGTGCCAGACAAGACGTGGGACCAGCCAACAAGGACATGCGCTTAAACAATGTTTTCATTGGTTTCATTTCTCTTCCTGTTTTCACCTGATGCTCTACTGTTCTGTATAGTGCTGCACTTCTACATTCCACAACGATTTCAACTGATATTATCTGGGGGAATCACAGGACTAATCGGGAGGATCAACAAATGCGTATCAACAGATATAACTACAGAGCAGCAGCCACGAGTGTCATGTGCACACAACAGAGAGGATGGAGAAGCTGTAGGCACAAGAAGCGACCTTGAGAGCTTAAGATGGTTGTAGTATTTGTGCACAATTACATAAACAAAAACACACCTTTTCATACAAACTGAAGTACAGAAGTATAATTATGTATATATGTACAACATGTTGGAGTCATGAAGACCCTGACCATGCAGTTTCCTGTACATACAGAAAAGCACGCACCCATCTGTGCATGCACCAACCATACACACAGGTGCGCATGTACACAAACTTGTGTGTATTCTCCTTTAAAAAAGAAAAAGCACTGTACCGTGTTTTAAATTTTTTTTTTTCGCGCGAGCACACACACATGCGTGTGTGTGTTGGTCATTTATATGCAGACAGTACTGCAATGGAAGTTGCTGAAGATTCTTACCCTCACTTTAAAACAATGTACTCCAATAAGCAATTATCACACATACAAAGCACCCAAGAAAACACCAACAGTAATACCCCAACTACTAATACCGAACTGGTATGGTTGATTTTTCGAACTGACTTTTTCCGTTGATCTCTCTCTCTCTCTTTCACACACACACACCACACACCCAACACACACTGATAGTTATCCAACAAAAATTAAGCTACAGTCTTCATTCAAGCTCTGAACAAAGTTATTTTAAGCGCAGTCAGCTAAAAGACCAGTTTCCCCATTAGCATATCTCATTACAACTAGGGCAAGGGTGGGGAGGGCTGGGGAGGTAAGGCTGGGGGGGGGGGGGGGGGGTATTCACAGGAGACAGAGCTGTACAAAGGACAACAGGGACCTAAGAATCCAAACCACACTTTCTTCAAGATGTTGTTAACCCCCCCTCCTCCTCCCCCCACCCCCCTCCTTGCTGTTTGTGTTGTTCCATTGTGGGACGTCAACCCTACATTTCCATCCCTGTCATTCAACACACATGAAAAGAAAGAGGATAGCACTGGCCACTAAGTGCCGTTTCTGTCTCTTGTCCTGCTGACTGGACCGTCAACAACTCTGACCTATTTTTCCACACTGTACTGAGCTATTCTGCAACATATTTACCATTCATAATCACTCTGCCTCACATCACAGTACAGCTCACCACACAATTGTACTTCACATAAATCGATCAACTCAATTCTCCGCCATGGTACACTGGATTGGGGTGAAAAACATGATGGTGCTATAATTCTGAAACATGGATTTCAAAGGCCCGCTTGATGTGCAACACAACAGGCCCAACTAGTCACAAGCGCATACTGCGGACGATACTTGGACCATCACAAGCTACGAACATTACACCCTGCTAGCTTACAATGACAAAGTGACACTGACATGCTGACATAATGGTCAATCATCTGGACAGCAACCGGTCAAGGACAGATCAAGGCATGCTGGCAATGTGGTATAAGAACATGGACAAATCGATCACGGGTAGGTTTTCAGTAGGAGAGAAAACAAAAATTGCAGGCCTCTGTAATATACATATCTCTTGATCACGGGAAACGCTGTAATCATGTGACATTTGATCGTTTTAAAGATGGACAGATGGTAGGAAAACAAACGTAAGAATAAGCTTCAGTGAGACAAACATCACCGGATGGACAGTCTCCTCCTTCCTCCTTGCTATCCCCCATGACTGCTGATCCACAGAATAAGCTTCAGTGAGACAAACATCACCGGATGGACAGTCCTCCTCCTTCCTCCTTGCTATCCCCATGACTGCTGATCCACAGAATAAGCTTCAGTGAGACAAACATCACCGGATGGACAGTCTCCTCCTTCCTCCTTGCTATCCCCCATGACTGCTGATCCACAGAATAAGCTTCAGTGAGACAAACATCACCGGATGGACAGTCTCCTCCTTCCTCCTTGCTATCCCCCCATGACTGCTGATCCACAGAATAAGCTTCAGTGAGACAAACATCACCGGATGGACAGTCTCCTCCTTCCTCCTTGCTATCCCCCATGACTGCTGATCCACAGAATAAGCTTCAGTGAGACAAACATCACCGGATGGACAGTCTCCTCCTTCCTCCTTGCTATCCCCCATGACTGCTGATCCACAGAATAAGCTTCAGTGAGACAAACATCACCGATGGACAGTCTCCTCCTTCCTCCTTGCTATCCCCCATGACTGCTGATCCACACAACAACAGCAGACCATCATTAGAAACGTCTCAGATCACACACATCAATGCCAAATCAGGCTTTCATTGATACTTTGGCTTTTTGATTGTAACTGCATGCTTTCACTGATATTTTTGGTCTTTGATTACAAATGCCTTTCAGACCACTATCTTTTTTTTTTGACCTGAGGGGAAAAAAACCTTGGGGCAGAGTTAGAAAAAGTCTTACATGCATTTCATGGGGTTTCCCTTTCTGTGATTTGTCAACAAATATACCCATAAAACTGTCTAATGCACCTGCCCGTTATGTGCCTAAACTTGCAGACAAGACCAGTCAACTTCAGATAGAAGTACAGCCTGTGGAAAGATCACGTCCTGCACCCAAACATGAACCTGTAATTTACAATTAAGACACAAAATACTGATCTGTCTGAGCAGAACTCGCCTGCACGACACCTTTCCTCTCTAAAACCCGAAAAATGTGACAGAGTGATGAATCTATCATCATACAAAATGTCATGTCGGAAAAATCCAACACCCCTCATATAAAACGTCATGTAAACTTCAACTGAGACTGGCAGCTTGTTGCAGAAACAGGCTGTTGCACACGATCTACCCCACTTCCATCCTCATCCCACCTCACACATGACATGACGTCTACCCCACTTCCATCCTCATCCCACCTCACACATGACATGACGTCTACCCCACTTCCATCCTCATCCCACCTCACACATGACAGACGTCTACCCCACTTCCATCCTCATCCCACCTCACACATGACATGACGTCTACCCCACTTCCATCCTCATCCCACCTCAACACATGACATGACGTCTACCCCACTTCCATCCTCATCCCACCTCACACATGACATGACGTCTACCCCACTTCCATCCTCAATCCCACCTCACACATGACATGACGTCTACCCCACTTCCATCCTCATCCCACCTCACACATGACATGACATTTTAGTCAATCAAAAAAAAAAAAAAAAAAAAAAAAAAAAAAAAAAAAAAAAAAAAAAGCTGAACTCCTGGGGTTCACATACGAAACATCTTTCTAAGCATGAAACATGAGGTACAAGAATCTGCGTTATCGATTTATCCATCATCATCATGATGAACAGAACCTGAGAGACAGACAGAACTTTAACCACAGTCCAGAATATTCTGTGAGGAGTAGAAGAATGGCAGGAAAAGGAAATACCAGGAATAGGAGGATGAGGACGAGTTGTTAATATCTGTCTCTTTTAACAGGCCAGTTTTCAGACTAAAAAGTTTGTAACATGAAGTGACATGCTTCGGTCATGTCGAATTAAAAAAAACAACAAAAAACGAAGGTATGGTTTGATCGGCATAAACACCTTTACTGTGTAAAGTTACATGTTTTACTGAGAATTAACGTAAAAAAAAAAGAACAAAAAAATCAATATCTCTCACTCATTACCTGAACCGTCAACATTCACATTTCAAAAACATGAAAATGCAAATACCTAAACAAGAAGGAGGTCAACGTTACGGTTACCAGTAATGTCAGTTTTCATGCTGTTTCTTTGACTTGCCTACAATTCTCCAAAACAAACACTTCACTGAACCTTAAGGCCTAGCAAACAAACAAATATAACCATACAGTTTGTTTTAAAACATGACTGATCCAAATGATATACTGCTTAAAAATCTGAACCCGCAAGCTAAACTCAGAGAAACCAAACAAGTATTATGGACTGCTCACTGTTTAACAATGTGGGTAACTTCCAAGATCCCCCCCCCCCCCCCCCCCCCCCCCCCCCAACATAAAACACCTACCACCTACCGCACTAAAACCCTTGAATCTTGACAGTACTCTTGCAGACGAAACTGGAAGTCCATAATGTGTTGCACATCTTTTAGATAATCCACAGCAGTTTTAGAATTGTCTGTTCCATTTCATCTGCAGAATCATCCATTTCTGTATTCCACGTTTTCAAAAAAAAAAAAAGAAAAAAAAAAAGGTGTTACTGAGCTGTGGTAACCTTGCCTAGGAAGAGCAGTCCTGCCTGATAGTAACTTCACACCAACAATATCTGTTGCAGTGACAAATGCAGGGAAATGCAGTACATCCCATTGTTCCTATCATAGGTACACTCTGAAAATCAACCAACTTGTCTTCACAAAAATATTGCAATTACATATCATCAGGTGACTATCATTCCAGAGGAATGCAACACTAACAGGGCAAATACCATTCCATGCTTCAAAACCCAATTATCACCAGAAAACATTCATTTAGTAACGTTCATTTCAAGGCATAATTTGAAAGTGGCAATCCAATCAGAAAAACAAAACAGAACAAAACATACAACAACACATTTTTAGCATGATTGTCTAAAATGAAATTCTGTACCTATTCCAAGAAGAGGGATTGACATTTTGATTTAAAAAATATCAGTTAATACTTGGTATTCAATTGTTCTGAAAAAAAAGGATCTCTTATTCCCTTACTTAAGAGCTGAACAATAGCTTCCAATGACTGGAATTTTTTTTACAAAGCTTATGATATTTAAGGGAAAAAAAACAATAAAAAAAGGAAAAAAGTTGACCCGATGTGGGAAAAAAACAAGTCACAGACCAGGATGCACTGAGGATGCTTTTCACCCAGTTCTCCCAACTCACTGGGGGAAAAAGATTTTAAAAAACACAACCCATTCCCTGAAAACATGTTGGACAAAATCATCCAGCCCTGATGTGGTCTCTGCGGTCGGCTGGGCTGAGAATAATGCAAGTCCCCTTCCACTCTATCCAGTAACACTTGAATGTGGTTTGACTCCATTAAGTCAACAAACAACTCACACAGACACACACATACTCTTTCTTGCGTTACTTCCAATCTCTTATTGATGAAAATGAACATCCCCCCTCGCCTTCCTCTCCCCCCCACCAAAAAAACAGCCCCCCCCCCCCCCCCCCCCCCCCAGTGTCACTGTTAGTTTTTTTCCTTTCTTTCTCTGAAACATACTTTAGCATGTTTGTTTCAACCCCCTGACAGCCTCAGTACGCATCTCTTGCATACCTGTTTTTGTTATCGTCAGACACAACCACAGCATGTTATCCTGTATGTGACTTGTTTCGTCACACACTTTCACAACAGACTGAAGATGGGCGAGTTCCAGCACACTTCAGTCAGCCAGCTGATTGATTCACTTCCTTCACACGTGAGCAGTGAGACCCCTCTGCATTGGGAGGGAATTCTGCTGGCAGCTGAGTACCCCACACCCCTTGTCAGTCACCGTCAACAGGTCTTGGGAATGCTGACAAGCACAAAGTGGGTGTCTCTGACAATTTTTGCATGCAGCCAGGTTTACTGACAGCTGACTGTCCAGTTCAGTGGACGTTTAACTTGAACTGATGTGTGAAGTGAGGACCTGGTATGGGGTCATCCACATTGGGGACTGGGTGAAGGAGGGAAGGGGGCGGGGGGTGGGGGGGGAGAAGATGATATGGTGCAAACGTTTTGTAACGTTTTGTTCGTTCAGAGGCCACATAGAATGGTGCAAACATTCTGTTTGTTCAAAGGGCACATGGAGGGTAGAACAATGCACTGGTTTTTGACTTCAGATCAGACTACATATGGACTGGCTCCATTTTCAGCAGCAGACAGGTTGAACAGAAATTCAGCTTTTGCTGCAAACAGAGGAGCTCCTTCACATCAGAAATTAATCATGACAGACATTGTCAGGATACTGAGCTTTCAGTACGAAACAATATAACTGTTCTCCAGTGACCTGGGGCTGCTGGTCTGTACTATATTCAGACCTATGAACGCCATCGTCATCATGTTGACCTAAAATGTTTTAAATGGAATGGGGGTGGCTGGCAGGTGAAGATCTCCAATTCTCATTAGGAAAAAAAAAGGTGAAAGTTAATCCTCTTTCAGACTGATCTCTTTCAGACCGATTAGTGATTAAGATGTGGGTGTGAAGGGTCATCCTAAGCACAGTGGTACGTTTGCTTGTATCATGACTCATATTGGCCTTTCCACAAAGTGGATGAATATACAGCGCTACAAAGCCAGCAATAGAGAACAATAGTACAGGTACGCTTTGGTCAACAGCAATGCCTACAGTAAACATTTTATACGTTCCTTCTGATTTCTTGAGTGCCTCTCCATGAAACAACTCCTGCATGGTCCCATCACCCACACGGTCCCACAATGAATCAGTTTATTCTGTCATCTTGCAGTATGCCAGTGTCCCCCCCTTTCTGAAGTTCAGAACATGATACTACGTTTTCTCGCTTTCCTTATTCTGTGACTTCTGGCACATCATAACACATGTTTATGCCTGTCTGCTACATCAACAGTATCAACCACAAGACTGATTTTCTGTCTTTCAATACAATTTCAAAATTGGCATTTGCAGTGTCAGACATTTTCATATGGTGATTATTCATGATGAGGGGGAAAAAAAGCATGAAGAACCTCCTTGCTGGCTTATGTAATAACTTTGATGATCATTTTGACTTTCATACCAGAACAGCCTGTAGTGTGTGTGTTTTTTAATTTGTTCTTATTTTATCTTTGCTTTGTTTTGTTTTTTGTTTTACACAACGCTAACCCATGATGGTAAAAATTGATACTGGCCAAGATCCACCCATAAATACAACAAAGGAATTTGTCTCAAGTGTACTTCAGAAACGGATCAACATAGAGTCCATTCCAATGTAAACTAAATGCATCCCCCCGTCTCCCTCCAACACACATCCACATATCTCTGACCTACGCAATCAACGTTTCATGTTTCATGCAATGATCATTAAACAGCAAAAGAATCAACCACAGATATATCATGAACTTCAAAATACATCTCCCATTTCTAATATCAGTAATTAGCATGAAGTAAACTTTTCAAAGAAGCAGAAAAAAGGCAAAGACGAGTGTCACCAACTGTGTATATTAACATGGTCTCCTTGAGTAAAGCAACAATTCAAGTGTACTCTCTGCAACACCGGTAACGAAGACTAAGACAGGATTTTCTTTTTCTTTCCCTTTTTATGTGATCAACAAGTTATAACTTTGAAATAATGCTGCCCTGCTCAAGGTTTTCAATCTTGTTTCAGAAATGTTCTGGATTATTTCAAATAATCTTTTTTTTTCCAGGCAAAATGAATGTATGTATATTTATCACCTTTTTCAAGTAGAATGTATGCATAAAATGTGATTGTGCATGTGTACATGTTGTGTGTGTGAGACAGTGAGTGACTGTGTGTGTGTGTGTTTGTGTGTGTCTATGTAGAGAGAGAAAGAGTGGAGAGAGAGAGAGGAGAGAGAGAGAGAGAGAGAGAGAGAGAGAAAACTCACATTTGCTTACAATAGCCAAGTCATTTCAAACAAATCTCCACCAGCCCTCAACATAACCAGACGAACAAACTGTTCAAGATCATGAAGTTTCCCTTTCAGTTTCAGCACATTTCGCTTCAGTACACTAACTTTAACTGTACAGACATGGACTGGTACTGTGAGCAAGTGTGGGGATTTTGAAAGAAGAGTGTTCGAACAACTGAAAACGGCTGTAATGTTCTCATGAAGCTAACAGTGGGGAATGTGGACAGTTCTAAATCGTAACAGTGTCCAGTATTCTGGTAAAAAAAAACCCAAAAAACAATACATGGAAAATGAACAGGAGGCAAGATAGGGGTGTGTATAAATTTCACAATACCAACAAGACTCACCGGTTTTCGAAATGCTGGGACACAGAAGCAGCCCCAACAATGCTACTTTTCTGTTTTGCGAGGGTTTGTCAGCAGAAATTACTGAATGAATAATGATTTTCGAGAATGCATGTGCAACTGACAACCCCGGTCCCTCCCCTCCCCCTCTTGGGCAGAGTTCATTTAGCATTTGGGATCAACTTTCTCTCAAGACATGTTCATAATTCTTCGTACTTACATGAATTTGTTTTTGGTTCTAGGAGGAGGTAATTTTTCTCATTTAGAAACTGTTAGGTGAAACAGTAAATACTGAACTTCTCGTCATTTTTGTTCAAGAAAAAAGCAGCTATGAAGTGATATACGAATGCAGATCTGTGACAAGTGACACATCATTGTAACCAGCATAGTGTGAGCAAAATCAGAGACACCAACATGACCACCAGTGTCGACCACTTCACACAGAGTTTGGCAACCACCAGTGTAATACTGTTATGGCAATTTACATCAATCCCATGATCATATAAGCAGTCAAAAATCATGAAGTATGTACACACAAATTTACTGTTCACCACAGAGAAGACTGATCCTAATTTCATTCCCAGTTAGCTCACAATAAACAGGATATCATAATCATAATACTGGTAGTGGAGTGAATATTTCAGGACAGTAGTCAGGTTTCACACACATCTTTTTTCCCTCTTTAAATCTCAAAACACATTTTGAAATCAAACCACTGTGGATAGATGTATCACGATTCGACATCTTAAAGTATTTCAAGTTCTGTGCATATGAAGTTCAATGTTGGAATCAGATGCTTTATCGTATTTCAATATGACCTGGGAAATTAATTCAGCTTAATTGATCATGTCTGAGTATCTCACACATCACATTAGAGCCAGACACTGATCAAAGCAAGTAATCTTTAAACTGATTTTTTTCAAATTGAGATGAAATAACATTTGTTTTTTTATGTGTATCTCTATATAACCTTTGCCAAGCTGAGAAGTGTGAAAATGTCCTCACAATACCTGAATGACAAACCATTCTCCTGAGGAATGGAAGAGGGAAGAAAACGGAAAAGGCCCTCACAGAATTTGAATAACATTCTCTCTTTAGTGCAGTGGTCTGCCTAGGCTTAGAGCTAACATCTGCACTATTCCCTTGCATCACTTTCTAACACAAGGCAAGCCAAGTTTCACTGTGTTTGGTCTCCATGTGTGAAATGCAAGGCCGCCCTGTCAGACAGCTGAAACTCTCTGAGCGAGGAGCCAGACCTTTGTACCACAGGACTCAGTATGAAAGTCCATGAAAAGGAATCCATGCGGGACAGCACTAAGACACTGGAGATGATCCAGTTGTCAGGACACACCGTCTGATTCAGTATCTGTCATAGTCTCATACTGATGAAACGGACATTGTTTCCTGACTAAACACCAGATTTTCCTCTCAAAGTCTGAGCAGAGGGCATTCTGTAAGGAAGTGCCGTACCTATAGCAAAATCAATGTGGACAGCCAAATGTGCAGGCCTACTTGTACCTGATCTGCAAAATTCCCCTGTAGTTAACCCAGCTCAAAACATCCATTATCTGCCATCCTGTGTGCTCACTGATTCAACCCACAAACACCATCACCAAGTCACTGCTGATCATAGTGCCAAAGTATCTGTGCTGCATGCATCATGTGGAATTTAAAATCACTGACTGGAGATAAAAATGATAGCAACAAAAAAACTGAATTTGAGTTGGAAATAAAAGTGACAGTTCAGAAAGGGAGAAATAAAGACATTAGGCTGTGACCACTCCCCGAAAGCAGAAAAAAAGGAAACTCATGAGCTAGAAATGGATGTGACCCGTTGCACTTGTTCATGCCAGTCCACTGGACTTCAGAGCCTTTCTCTATAAAACTGACCATACTACACAGACTGTTCTTTTGTGAAACGAACCTTTCACTATAAAACTGACTATACTACACAGACTGTACTTTTGTGAAACGAACCTTTCACTATAAAACTAAGTACACTACACAGACTGTTCTTTTTTTGTGAAACGAACCTTTCCCTATAAAACTGACTATACTACACAGACTGTACTTTTGTGAAACGAACCTTTCCCTATAAAACTGACCATACTACACAGACTGTACTTTTGTGAAACGAACCTTTCCCTATAAAACTGACTATACTACACAGACTGTACTTTTGTGAAACGAACCTTTCCCTATAAAACTGACTATACTACACAGACTGTACTTTTGTGAAACGAACCTTTCCTATAAAACTGACTATACTACACAGACTGTACTTTTGTGAAACGAACCTTTCACTATATAACTGACTATAATACACAGACTGTACTTTTGTGAAACAAACCTTTCACTATAAAATTGACTGTGATACACAGACTGTATTTTTGTGAAACTTATCGTGTTTAAAATTTGGTGCATTTTTGCATTTTCCCACTGCCACATTTTGGTGCATTTTTAATCTAATCAGTTATCAATTTGGTCCTGTTAATGGACTTCTGGTGCTATCACCAGTATGCAGGAAAAGTCATACATGCTATTTAAGTAAACACTTTACCTTTGGACAAATAGATTATGTCTTAAAATTTCGTAGTTGTGCCCCTGACTCCAGAGTGGCACAAGGTTTAGAAATAACAGCACTCATTCATGTTGAGGAACATATTAGAGAACATACATATCGAGGAAAATCCATAACCCATGTTCTGGTGCACAATGCTCAACAGATGTCATCGAGGAGATTTGAATTACGTGTTCAAAGTCAGAACGTTATGGAACAGGCAATAAAGAGCCCGAAAAATCAATTTCCATAAAACTACAAAAGACAGGAATGAGGACACTGCAACCATGCAGCAGACTGGCTGCATATCATGACATTAACAAACGAGATACACCTGACTACAGCATTGGTGAACACTTCAGTGTGACCAGGCACTGCTGACCTTCAACTGACTGACCAGTTCCAATCTTTTGGTCCCTAATGTCTCCCACCATCTTCAGTGAGCACTTCCATGCACTGGCCACGATCTCTGCCAAATAGAACCAAACCTAATTTGTCTTGTGCCAGAGCTGCTTATGAAGCCTTTAAAAAAAGACTGTTGAGAAAAAAAAGGATTATGAAGCAAAGTGAAAACCACATATGCTGCTGCTGTTGTCAATATAGACAGGATTCTAGAAGCATGCAGTGTGTAGCCTGGTCTAGTAACGTGACACAATCTTTGCCTGACACTTGTATTTCTCCATTAAATCACTGTGTGCAACTTCCCCAGTTTGTCTGACACTGCATTTCCCCATCACACCATCATGAATAACCTGGTTTGCAGACACTAGTATTCCTTATCACACCATAATGTATAACCTCCCAGCCCAACACAGTAGTATTCCCATCAATTGTGTGAAACCTCCCAGGTTTGCCTAACATGCAGGATTTTTCCATTTGGGTACAACCTCCCAGGTATACCCAACAAAAGTTTTCCTCCACCTGGGTACAACCTCCCAGCTTTGCCTAACAGTGTAGGATTCCTTCACTGGGTACAACCTCCCAGCTTTGCCTAACAGTGTAGGATTCCTCCACCTGGGTACAACCTCCAGCTTTGCCTAACAGTGTAGGATTCCTCCACCTGGGTACAACCTCCCAGCTTTGCCTAACAGTGTAGGATTCCTTCACTGGGTACAACCTCCCAGCTTTGCCTAACAGTGTAGGATTCCTTACCTGGGTACAACCTCCCAGCTTTGCCTAACAGTGTAGGATTCCTTTACCTGGGTACAACCTCCCAGCTTTGCCTAACAGTGTAGGATTCCTTTACCTGGGTACAACCTCCCAGCTTTGCCTAACAGTGTAGGATTCCTTTACCTGGGTACAACCTCCCAGCTTTATCTAACAGTGTAGGATTCCTTCACTGGGTACAACCTCCCAGCTTTGCCCAACAATTCAGTATTTCTGTACCTGGGTACAACTTCCCAGTATGCCCAACACCGTAATATTCCCACACAATACCACTGTGTAAAACCTCCAAAGCTTGCCCAACACTGAAGGGCTCCTCCATCGGGATACAACCTAAAAGATTTGCCAAACAAAAATTGTATTCCTCCACCAGGTTTGCCCAACACTGTGGTGTTCCCCGATCACAGTACTGTCTCCAAGGATTGCCTGATAAAGAAGTATACCCATGTCAGACAACTGTCTCCCAGTTTTGCCCAACACTGTAAGATCCCCCTGTCAGGGAACACCTTCTAAGTGCATCACATGCTGCCACAGGATCAAATGCTTAGGCGTTCACTGTCATGAGAGCAATCTGGGCATAGAGTGAAAAGAAAGGGAACAAAAACACTGATGAACATGTGGTGAAGATGTAGAGGAGACTGACACCAGAAGTACAGCAACCTCAGCTCTATGTTAACACCCGAACAGCTGACAACCACAAATATGTGCAAACACACTGTAGTGTGATGGCCGAGATCGCCTTTACTGTTTTTCTCAGTCTTCTCGTGTCCAATCCAGTGACCAGTGTTCAACCAGTATTTTTGCCATATCCTGTTCAATCCTCTTTGCTCAATGTCACCTTGTATCCAATCCACTCATCTCAGCTCACTAAGTAATCTTGTATTGAATCCCGTCATCACTGCTCATCCACCAGCAATCGTTTCTTCAGTCTATTTAGCTCTGCTTGACCACTTATTTCGTCATAACTGATCCAACTATACACTGCTCAACAGTTCATCGAACTTTGAAACTGAGAAATACAACAAAACAAAACTACAAAAGTCTTCTTTCTCTCCCCAGATGTTCAACATTCACAAGGAAAAGGTGGCCATTACTGCAAGTTTTTGTTGAGCTTTCTTAAGAGTTTCCGGGCAAAACTCCACTCTGATGCAAATTAGGACACCCGTAAGATACCTGAAGCCCTTCTCACATTAAAGCAGAACACACCATTGTAAATGTCTCCATCCAAACTCGATACACACTGGGCCCAGTAAAGGTAAATTTAGCTCTTCTAGTCCTCCAGTCTGAGCAGACTCTAATGGATGAAACAAGAACACTTGGCAAACCACTGTTGTGCAACTGAAGCATTGTTGTGGTTACAACAGACCAACAATGTTGTACAACAGTGATGCACTTAGCAAACATATGAGTGACCACCTATTAACAATGGAAACCTATGCAGATGTAAACATCCCTGCCGTTCTGTTCTGATGGTTTCTCCCTAGCTCTGTCCTGAACACTCACACTCCACTGCACTCCACACCTTCCGTGTTTTCAATTCGGTCTACCAGTATTCTGTGAAACTTGACCACTTTTCTTCCTTTCTTTTTTTATTCTCACCTTATCTGTACTTAAAGTTTTTTGTTTTTTTCTTCATCAGTCTTGCAGATTTTCTTTGCGAAACTAGCTGCATCTTACTTTCAGATTCAGCATGTATGGATTCACTTTACAAATGATGCACATGAGAAATCAGACGTGGTAAGCACTGTTAGAATACAGATGTTACACATCAGTCCTCAAGGTACTGAGAAACATAAATTGGAAAGCACAGCATTGTCCTACACACTGGCATTACTTTGCTCTTGTTATCAGTCCCACTTTCTAAACACAGTACACTTTGTTTTTTCTTATTTGTAAAGTACAGTTTATAAAGTGAACCGATATCAATATTATGCCATTAATGCACTCAAACACTGGCAATTTTTGTCCAATGCTTTGCACATCAACACAGTCATGGAAACATACAATATGGACACATTTTTTTTTCACCACACACAAAGCAGTTTTCCTGCACTAACTTTGCTGTGTTCATATATAATCTATAGTTGGTCTTCATTCCCTGACTGTCCAATGTCCTCTTGGCTGTAAATGCAGTATGACAGTTTCTGTTGGAGCCCTTAGACACAGACATAAAAAAAACCAATCCTAGCAATGCACCAAGAGACACCACTCCCTCCTAATGATGCTCACTGTACGCTCACTTCTGTGGCTGCAAGAAGCCCAGTCCCACTGGGGAAATGACTGCAAGACAAGCACGGTGAAAATGAAGTAACAGTTATAGGTGAAACTGCAGTCCTTGGTTAGAGGAATGAACTACATGAAGAACAGTAACTGATGCAACAAATGGTTTGACAGTCTGTAGAATAGTTAACTGCTGCTGCTGCCCGGTGGTTGAGAACTAATAAAGCACTTCTGCAATGTTTTTGTGTCAAGGCCACCCATGTCTTTAGAGCTGGAGGAAATCCCCTGGCTAATGTGGCCCATACCTTCCCTGCTTCCTCCCTCCCCAGCAGACAGTGAAGGATGGGGATCTGGGTCGTGGAAAGCGTCATCAACAAGCACTTCTCGTATAAGAACAGCCTCCTCAGAATCCACACTCTCAAGGCTGGTGGTGGACCAGTTGCGGACCTTGCGGTAGTGCATGAAACGGTTGGAGCCAGAACCCCCTTCCTGCCCCTCCATGCCCTCGTCCAGCTCTTCCGAGGGTTTGCGGCTAGATGGGGAGGAGAGAGGACCTGGAGACAGAAGACTGTCCACACTGGTTCCCAGGTAGGTAGGATGAGGGGAGTGGACAGACTCTGATTCCACACTGTCTACAGAAGACACGGAGCAGGTGTGAATGCCAGTGGAGTACTCCTGAGAGTCTATGGTGTCTGTGCTGGAGATGGATCCTGAAGCTTTGTGTGTATCGCCATCATCGGGCACAGACAGATAGCGAGCTCTGCGTGAGGTACGTTTGGCATGAGTGCGCATGTGCCTTGTGATCATATCTCTACGGCAGGCCGCGTAAGGACAGTGGGGCAGCGGTAAGGCTTTTCACCGGTATGGGTGCGACGATGTGTGTTGAGATGGTCACTTCGACTGAACACCTGTCCACATTCCATGCATTCATACGGTTTCAGGCCTGTGTGTAGTCGCATGTGCCTTGTCAGCATATCAGAGCGGGAAAAGGAACGATTGCACACTTTACAGTAATGCACTTTGTTGTTGTCGCCGGCACGTATAGTCTCTGAAGGCAAGTGTTTGGTCATGTGTTTGGCCAGATTGTCATTGGTAGGAAACACCTGGCCACACACCGGGCACAAGTAGGTCACGTCAGACTCTGACAGAGATCGTTTACTGTAAAAGTCCTGCTGGTCACCCCATTTGGGGTCTGGCAACCCTCCACCACCAACAGGCTTGCCACGCAGGAAAGCGGGAGGAGGTGTGTAGGGAGCCCGAGGCGACACAGCCAGGCGATTTACCTCCGACATGGGGTTCGGGATGGAGCCTGGAGGGGGGAAGGTGAAGATGCGGGGAGACATAGGGCTGGGAGAAATGAGGTCCGAGTCCGAATGGGGTCCTTCATGGGGACTTGGTACATTAAAGTTGAAAATACGTCCCCCTTCAGGCACAGAACACAGTGGAGATTGAGACTGCGGGGACATTAGTCCATGAGGAGAGTATGGTAGGCGATGAGGGGACCGAAACACTGGCGAAAAGATCTTAGAAGCTGGACTAAGATGTTCTGTATCAATGAGGGGACTGGAGCCAGAGCTGGAACGAAATCCGGAATAGAAAGGTCCGCGAGAGAGGTCAAGAGGCTCTCTCTGGTGAAGAGAGGGAGGCTTGTGTTTGGTGCGTACATGCATGGTGGGCTCCATGAATACATCACCCTCATCAGCGCTGCTGGCTCCCACCTCTGCGCTCTCTGCCTGCACCATGTCTGTGTCTGAAGAGGACCGGCGAGGACTCTTGGGCATGGGGCTGTCTGTGTGCTGAGGGCTCTCACTTCTTTCCATCTTTGACGATGGTCTCTTCGAGTCACTGTGGCTTTCTTCCTCACAACTCTCAATCCTTTCCATGGATTCTTCTTTGACTCTGCGATCACACTGGGGTGTGTCTTTCAAACTCAGCACATAGCGTTCATGAAGTCGTCTCTTAAATTTTGAATGGTGGAACTCTGGGTCTGGCTGAGATGTAGCAGACTCCACTCCCTCCTCCCTCGTTCTGCATGCTCTTCCTCCTCCGAAGCCACAAAGAATGTTTGGTGTGGTAAGTTCTTTCTGGTGAGAGGAGAAGGAGAATGTTCGGAGGGTGATCGCAAAGACAAAGATTCTGCCATGGCCGAAAAGGGAGACTGCTCTCTGCTGCTGCTGCTGTCCTCCAGCAGACTGGAGCCCGTCTCCGAGTCCACCAACGTTTCACTCAGCTCAGTGTCCCCACTGTACATGCGACGCCGCTCTCGTTCATGCTACACAAACAATACATATTTCGTCATCACTGACACATTCCAGCAAATCTTTATAAACATTATAACAAAATCTTGATGAAATCATTACAAATGACTCAAAATTCCAGATCAATACTGTCACTAAACAGTATGACTCGTATCACTTTAAAAAAAAATTATGCCTTGTTTAAAAGAAGATACTGACAAAGAGTTAATGCACATCTGCGGTTGTAGAGATTTTACAGCTCTTTCTAGATTTCTGATTTAATGTTAACCAACTCGTCACATGTGCCTTAAAATAGCGTCAGGTGAATCGTTGACAGTGCAAGTCTCCTAAGTAGCAACCTAAAAATTTTGCAGAATGGAAGAGATTCTGAACACTACACAGAGTCTCTAATAAGTGCATCACAGCACACAAACACAGACACACACACATCACACCTGCCAGAAGAATCCAAAATGCCAGAAAACACTGAATTAACTTCATGCACCATCTTTCATCACAAAATGCCATGCCTAAGCAATAAGTCAAGGGAGAGTTGCTCCATTCTGACTTTAAGCACTCTGATTTTCTCAGCCTGACATGGCGTTTTCCTAGCAAAGGGCTTAGGCTACCTCCATTTCCCAGGCTGGAAGCCTAGTGGGCTAACCAGTCCGGCTGGCTGAATTTCTGCACCTGCAGAAGTGAGTAGTGAGTACTCATAGTGGTGAGTGCATCATGTCCTTTACACCTGCAAATGTGATGGGAAAATGCTTCAAGCATTGAACTGTAGTGAAGCATTGTGGATGTTTGTGCCTGGGGTGCCAGAGAAGTCCTGAATTGCTAGCGCATGGGGAGTAGGGATGAGTTAAAGAAACAGGCATGCCACTGACACACTGCACATGAAGCAGAAAAAAAACACAACAAACAACAGTTTTCACCTGGGAATCAAATCAATCACATATTAAGTAAATGGTGGCAAATTCTCAAACCTTGAAAGAAAAAAAGGAAAAAAAGCAGAGAGAGAGAGAGAGAGAGAGAGAGAGAGAGAGAGAGAGAGAGAGAGAGAGAGAGAGAGGAGAGAGAGAGAGAGAGAGAGAGCGAGGAGACAGACAGACAAAGCTAGGGAAATGGGTGCTTGCATTCCCAACCCTGAATGTTCCTGACCTGGCTATTCCTTACAATGTAAGATGCCAGGATCCAATATGGAGTTACGTCCCCTCCTATGTAATCACAACCACCCTCCAACGGCCCTGCAAAGCTGTTGTGGGAGTGGTTTCACATGCAATATGCTATCACTCACTGCCAGCTGACCTGCTACAATGTGGTGGCTGCATTTCACAGGCAAAGTGTCATCAGCCAGCCCCCTACAACGTGCCTGCTGCAGTTTAGCATGCAATGTGTTGTCAGCTAACCTGTTGAAATGTGCTGTTTGCAGTATTTTCAATCAACCATCTGTGATGCTCTCACTGCGTCAACATGCTGAAATGTTGTGGTTGCAGTTTGACATGAAACATACAGTCAATGAACATGCTGCAATGCTGAGCTTGTGGCTTTTTTCTCTCTCCTGGATGTAATATAGTGTGAACCAACCTGCAGCAGTGTTGACTCCACCTCAGAAGACTGTGGCGGGGTGCCTATCTCCAGCTTGACCTCATGCTTCACCGGGACATAAAAGGAGAGCTACCACTGTCAGATCCCAGGTGGCCTGATGAAGATGAGGCCTGCATGTCTGGGAAAACGAAGCGCGGGGAACTGGTACTGCTGCCAGGACTGATGGGAGAGTGGTCTGTTGTTACCACCTGTAAAAAACATGTTTCTGTCAGAACTCTCCTGGAAACTAAACGTTTAAGTCCAAAGCCTTTAAAATAATCAAACCTCAGTGTGTCATCTTACATACATAAATGTGCTTTTATATAACAGTGATTTGATTGAATTGCTGTAAGAATGACAAAAAGCACGAAAACAAAAGATTTTGTTTAATTCTAAGATAATTTTAATGGACACTTTAAAACAGCAAGAGAGAGGTTGCTTGTCTTTTTTGGTTGATTACACCTCACAGAAAGAAAAATAAAAACCCAAACCAACCAACCAAACAAAAAAACACAATAAAACCCAGATGAACAGCGACAATTTCTTTTCAACCAGTGTCAAATTATCTACTACAGCCTCTAAGTACCACTTGGATATATACCTGTACACGTTTTTGAAATGATTATGCACACAAGACAAGGCCGTGTAACCACATTTTAATAGCTTTATCTATTCAAACACACTACTTACCTGTAAGGTGGGCTTCTTGTCTAACATGGTGGAGGAATAACCTGTAGTGGAGAGCTGATACTGAACAGGAGAGTGGGTCTCTGACTGCCAGTGATGACTTGATGCTTTCTGCCGCGTAGGTATCAGAGGTCACAGAGGAACTGCTGTCCGTGGGTCGTCCTGCAAAACTGGAAGGAGGATGCAGCAAGGAGACAGCTGGGGAGCGGCTGCACTGCTGGTGTTCTTTGGTTCTCCAAAACGCTGCTCCGAAATGTTTGTTTTCTTCAAGACTGGCCAGTTCCTGCTTCTGGGAAGGAGCTGACTGCTGGAGGTGTGGAGGGAGCTGGATTGGTGAGGACTGAAGGACTGGGGAGTGGCTGAGTGGGGAGGCCTGCTTACTGCTTTCTGTTGCTGTGGAGGGTGGGACAGGCTGAGCTGAGGGGCTGTGCCACTTGTGGGCCACAGCAAAGGCCGGGTGCTGAGACACCGGGATGCTGGAACTGGGAGGTTGAAGCTACCTCAGGAAAAGCCAAGTGCTGCTGCTGCTGCTGGCACTGTGCCACAGTATTGGGATGTGGAGAGGGGTGAACCCCAGATGAAGATCAACAGGATCTGTTGACAAAGGCAGGTAGGAGCTCGAAGCAGGCTCAGTCTGACTGAGTACACGCTGACCCAGATTCTGAGACCCTTGGTGATGAGTAGAAGGTAAAACTGAGGACGACGAGTGCACAAAGTAGGGTGGACTGTTCACGGGCTGAGACACAGACAGGGTCTCCTGGAGACGGGAATGAGAAGCTACAGTGTAGTGGGCATGGCATGAGATGCGGAGAGGTGTGAAGACGTCTGAGGCTGGCACCCCATCATGATGTGCACTGGGCAAGTCAGCACAGGACTGTGCTGACATGGACTCCACACATCCCCATGGCGACCTGGTGACCTGCCCCCGGCCCAAGCATGACTCACACCTCACCTGTAACATACAGCATACAACCAGGTCAGACTGTGAAGCATACTACACAACTTAGCATCAATAATCATGTGCTTACTTCAGAAGTCCCTGAATGGCAACAAAATCTTATCTTCAATGACTGGTTGTATTGGGACTACCATTCTATCTCATATTTGTGTGTGTGTGTGTGTGTGTGTGTGTGTGTGTGTGTGTGTGTGTGTGTGTGTTGTGTGTGTGTGTGTGTGAGTCACTGTGTATATATGTATACACACGCATGTGCCCACAAGTATGTGAGTGTTTGTGCATGTATTGTGAAACAGGTCAGGAGAAGTACAGACAGAGCCCATGACCCTCAACCTGGAAATCAACCTTCTCTCTTAACATTCAGCTACCACATCTATCCACCCAACCATTCAAAATGAGTATACCATATCTTCTGAACCCTTAGGATAAGATAAGATAATGTTGTTTATAGCCCAGCCGACCGCAAAGGGCCACATCAGGGCTGTCACCACGTTAAAATCAACTCACCAGTCATTTAAAAAAAAAAAAAAAAAAAACCACTTTCACACATCTCATTAAATGACATCGTCTAGAAACGCACCAGAAATTGCATTAAAAATCTTTCTTCCGTAAAATCTTAAATCAGATGAAAAATGTTAATCTCTCTCAAAAACTCAAGGATCACATCAGGCGGGACATCCCTGAACAGGATCTTCATGGACTCCGCTGTAAAATGTTTGTGTCTCACATCGTGCAAGTCCCAACACTCTAAAAGAACATGTTTCATTGTGAGTGGCGCATGACATGGAATACACAACGGAGCTTCTTCACTCTTTAAAAGGTAAGAATGGGTAAAATACGAATGGCCGGTGTGCAGCCGGCACAGAACTGTTTCCTCTTTACGACCTCCCGAACGTAGATGGGAGGAAGTCCTTAAGGTTTGGACGGATCTGAAAGAGTTTGTTACTCGTCTGTGTGTTCCAATCCTCTTGCCAGAGGTCTCTCACATAATCGTTAATTTTGGGTTTCACATCTGAGCAGGGGATATAAACGTTGGACAGTTTCTCTCTTGTGGCGTTCTTGGCTAAACGATCAACCATTTCGTTCCCTCCGATGCCAACATGACCAGGAACCCAAGTTCACGGGTTTGTTACGAGGCCTATGACGATTGGCCCATCTAGGGTAGTAGAATTGTTCATTTGGTTGTTGTCGTCGTTGTTGTCGTATATCTGTCCCTTAATGTGGCTTGTGGTGTGGTTGCACCTTTGGTGTGGTTTAGCTCAGGTTAGGTTTACTTTCTCTCTCTCTCTCTCTCTAATTCCACTGCCCGTGCAATTCATCCTGCAGGTTCACGGGTGGCTGGTATCTTTTTCTTGTACTGGCTGTCTCTATCGGCCTCTCACCTGTCTTTTCACCTGCCGCACATGCGAGGTTCCTCTTAGGCTTGAGGTATTCTCACCGTGACGTAGCGTGGCATGTTGGCCGCCATCGCTTAGGCAGGTTTCTCTTCACTCGAGCGGAAGATGTCTCTGGGAGCGCCTGCTCCGTCCTGGTTCTTCACCTATCGTCGAAGGTACAGTCGGTACTTTTCATTTCCTACAGTCGGCCTGTAGGAGGGAGACATCAACTTCATCTTTTTCCGCATCTGCGCTGCTGTCCTCTCGACTGGACAGAGGGCAGAGAGAGTCGTTTGACCCGCCTCTTTTGGGTCACCCACGGGTAGCTGGTAAGCATCAGTTTCGTGGTTTATTTGTTGTTGTGTTTTTTTTTGATGTTAGCCGCTAATTCTTCTCTTTGCGCAATTTGTTTTGGTTTTCAAAATTATAAAAGAAATATTGTTTGAGGCCACTTTTTCTGGTTAATTCAATCTTTAAACCTGGCCAGTCAAATTATATTTTAAAGTCTTTCTCCTTTTTATGCATTTGGTGATGCGTAGTCGGCGGGGATGGGAGAGAACCTGGTGATTCAGGTTGGTACTTGCTTGGTCTCGCTCGTCCGCCCCTGTCACATTCGCCGGACTCCTTATTCTTCGGCCACCGTCCGTTTGTGTGCAAGGAGAAACGAGTTTTATGTTCGCGAGCGTGCGTACGCATGATTTGTCGTTTGGATGCGTGGTTGGGGATTTGTGTTATTTTGAAATGTGGCTATAAAATGTGATAATTATGCCATTGAATTATTATTTGCAAATGTGGTGGCAGTTATAAAGCGATGGTTGCTGTGTTGGTCATTTCCTAAGAAAGGAAAATGTTAAACGTGAGTGAGAGAAGGATGAAGATAATTCATATTTGTTTTATAGCCTGTTAATTTAATGCAGTCTCTTACCTGCTTCGTATGAGAAGACTTTAACGAACATTCCTGATTTGGTTGGTTTGCTGTGTTATGCTCGGGACTGTGTTGAGCGGTGTTGTTGGTGTGTTTAGTAGACCTCCCCTCGCCCATCATGCGAGTGGCTGTTAGGGTTTAACGGCATGTGGTCAGACTGTACTGACTGCGGGGTTCCATACCCGTCTTTCTACTTTCCTCCCAGTTACCTTTTCCCTCCTCCCGGAAGCTTCACCCGGAGCACGCACTGGTTGGGGCCACGCACTGGTTGGGGCCACGCACTGGTTGAGACCACGCACTGGTTGGGGTCACGCACTGTTGGGACCACGCACTGTTGGGGCCACGCACTGGTTGGACCACGCACTGGTTGAGGCCACGTACTGGTGGAAAAGCCTGTGGACTTGGCTGGACGGTCCTGATCCCCGTCCAGGACCTCCAGCAACAACGCCCCGTCCCCCGGACGCGCTCTCCACCGTCCGTTTGTGTGCGTCAAGGTGTCGGCCTTGAGCGACTCTCTTCAAGAACCGACCCGGTTTGGAGCACCTAGTGCGACAGGGTGCTCCCGTGGACTTGGGAAGGCATGGGGTGTGGGGGCACTACATGACATGAGAAAGGGATGGGTGCTGGAAATGTTTATTTATAATTGTGTATGTCATATGTGTTGGAATGCTTGATTGTGATTGTGCATGGTGCGTGTGTTGAAATATTTATTTGTGATTGCGTGTGTGGTGTGAATAAATTGGGGTTTGTATCGTAATCTTTCTGTGTGGGCTCTTGCGAGGCGTGTGAGGTCAGTCATTCCCTTCACTCCCATCTAGACCGATCCCTGTCAGGGCAGACCTCCATGGGTCGGTCGTGACACCAAGCAAGAGTAATGTTGTAACCGTCCGCCTTCAACTTGCTAAAAAGTTCCAAAAAAAAGTAAAAGTTCTGGATGCTGAAGGTTGCGGCCAGCTATGGCCTTTCTGAACCCTTACATGACAAAAAGAACAGCAGACACATTCAACATCAAAGCCCAGGTAAAAGGAGATCTAAAAGTGACCCTTGTCACCTCCCCTTCTCCATTGCTCTTTATTCTTTTCTTTTCCCCACTAATGTTCTTCTCCCCTCAAAAATCAAAAACAGATCTGAATGCCTACAAGGTGCCAAGAACTTTGAAACAACCATGCCTGAACACCTGAACAGAAGGGCCAAGGCCACGGGGGACAGCGGGGCCTGGAGGATCAGATGAGGGGGAGGGGGAGGGGGAGAGGGAGGGAGGAAGAGAAGTGGGGAAGACCCAGGATGTAGACAAGGCTGGAGGATGGATCAATACGGCGAGATGACCTCACCACCACACCTGTGCACACATACCATCCACATGATGTCCCCACACAGTGCATACCTTTTATCCATGCCGCCCCCTGGTGTCAGTTTGCCCACATCTTTTCATGACAACCAACAGGTGGAGGGAAGAAAGGGGGAAAGGGGGGTGGGTGTGAGCGGGGTTGGAAAGTGGGCAGTGGGAGATGGAGGAATGGGCAACAGGGACATGAGGAGGCAGGCCCCACAAGGAGGAATGAAAAGAGTCTGGACCCATCTTGTATGTTAAACCGAACGTTAAGGGTCAACATATATTAAACCTTTTAATATCTTTTCACAACTGTGGTTCTCTTAAACCCCACCCCCCTTCCATTCCCCTCCCCAGCATGTCAAAGTTGAATCAATTTATTCCTTTCCACATGTCACAGACAGACTGGTTTACATACAGGGAAAGGTATCAGGAATGACTAAGGGAATGGAGGGGAGGGAAAAGGGATGGGGGAGGGGCTTGATGTAAGTAGCTCTACATCAGTACAAGTCTGCCAGAACTTAAAGCACCTGAGAAACTTGCTAATTAATTCATATCTTCCATATCAACGTTTCATGAACATCTCTTTTCAGTTTTCTTTTTTCTTTCTTTCTGCGTACGCAGGCTGATACTCCTGCGGACACTCCCTGTATAGCCAGGCAGTGGAGTTTTGTGTGTATGACCCTTTTTTATCCCGCCATTAAGGCAGCCATACTCCATCTTCGGGAAGCTCTTTTCAGTAAATACAAGACAAAGTGTCATCTCAAAAGGTCTGACTGACAGCACCTCTGAAGCGTTTTTTTATTCCGATCACACACAACTTATTAAAACACTTACTCATGGATTAATAGCAGCATGCATTTCATATTCAGAAACTTGTGATGACATAAACAAATGCCTGATACACTCTATGTACAGCATGCTATATACGTACAGGCAACAAAGACCAGGAAAAACTGTGACAGAGAAAGAGACAATCGCAGCATTGTTTGTCACAACTTTGCTAACAAACAGCAGACAGACTTACACCACTAAATGTCACATGATGGAGAAGCGTTTATTCACTCAGTGATGCTGTCATTGACATGTCTGCCTCAGCGACAAAACAGTGTACTGATTCAAGGCAGCTCACTCGTACATCCTTTACCA
Organism: Conus ventricosus; assembly: GCA_018398815.1. Classification (NCBI taxonomy): domain Eukaryota; kingdom Metazoa; phylum Mollusca; class Gastropoda; order Neogastropoda; family Conidae; genus Conus; species Conus ventricosus. Next base: position 27,342,794 of record CM031596.1, on the reverse strand, counting down.
CTTTCATTGTTTGTCAAACACATGTTGCCCATGATGGGAATGTCCCTTTTGGTGCATCACTTTGTGACCCTTTATATGTCTGTTCAGTGTGTGTGTGTGTGTGTGTGTGGTGTGTGTGTGTGTGTGTGTGTGTGTGTGTGTGTGTGTGTGTTTTGCTGTGTTTGTGTTGTGCTGTGTTGTGTGATGTCAAGAGAAGAGAGAGAGAGAGAGAGAGAGAGAGAGAGAGAGAGAGAGAGAGAGAGAGAGAGAGAAGAGAGAGAGAGAGATAGAGACAGAAGGAAGGGTACTTGTGTATGATGAGAGTGAGAAAGTAGTTCTTTTCCAGTCATTCACCTATCTTCCAGTGCTGCAAGTGGTTAGACCGTTTTTCTTCCTTTCTTTATTTAACCTCCACTCCATTTCCTTGCCCACCTCTCTTTGTCCACGAGCTAACACACAGAGAGAGGACAAAGAGGGCAGAGAGAGAGAGAGAGAGAGAGAGAGAGAGAGGAGAGAGAGAGGGGTCGGAGGGGGGACCTGGGTGTGCCAGCCGACCTGCCCACGACCTCAGCTGATCAATAACCGCTATGTGGGCAGTCACCTCAGGCCTGCACCCCCGCCACTGGTCACTCCGCTGTCTATATATAACGGTGCTCAGCCCCCCCCCCCCCCCCCCCCCCCCCCCAGCACGGTGTTGTACTATGGCCTGATGCCAGACCTAGGCCTGCCTGCAGCCCGCGCTCGCCATCACGTGGCCTGCCTCTCGCTTTTCAGCCTTGGCCTCCTCCCTGCGCTCCCATCATCCCCATCCCCAACCCATCCCCCCCCATCCCCCCTCTGCATGTGGACACTAACATCATGGTCATTCTCCCCCCCCCCCCCCCCCCCCCCCCCTGTTTTTTCACCTTTACTCCCTGCTCCCCACTGTTCTCCAAGCCACCCTCATCAAATAGTAGCATTTGTGTATGACGTTTCTGTATGGGCAAGTGCTGGAACTATGTGCGAAGGTGTGTGTGTGTGTGGTGTGTGTGGTGTGTGTGTGTGTGTGTGTGTGTGTGTGTGTGTGCGTGCGCGCGAGCGTGCGTGTGTGCGTGTGTGTATGGGGGGAGAATGAGCTAGGGGGGTGTCAATGGGGTGGGGTGGGGAGTAGGGTGGCGCCGAAGTGAGTGGGGTGGGACTGACAGTTCTTGAATTAGAATGCATAGCTCACAACCACTGGGATCGTACGAGCGAGCGAGCGAGAGAGAGAGAGAGAGAGAGAGAGAGAGAGAGAGAGAGAGAGAGAGAGAGAGACGAATACACAGTGCTGTCACCACACTTGGTGGGAAGGGGAAGACGGTGGAATGCCCTATTCTTAAAAAAACAAACCCATAAACCACAGTGACAACACATTTAATTTTGCATCAGTTTAGTCGTACGGCACATACAGTATTCACATCCTTCGGGTAGATACGATGACAAGGCCGTGCTGAGGGCCTCTGGCATCCTACTTCTTTTATGGATTCCAGTTTACAAGTAGGTTATGTCAAACACAAAAACAACAACCGCACTGACATGCAACAAAAAAACACGTTCCTTTAAAATGTGGACACGCACAAAAACAACAAAAAGAAAAACCCTGCAACAAAATTCTGAATAAAGAGAAAGAAAAAAATTACCTTGCGGAACAAAGATAGGGAAATGTGACATAAAGGCAGAAAACCATTAGACCAAAGAGACAAAATAATGACAATAATATTGACAACGACGATGACGATGACGATACGGCCGAGTCAAAAAAAAAAAAAAAAAAAAAAAAAGAAAAAAGAAAGAAAGAGAAAATTACTACCATAGAACTTCCCGAAGGCTAAACAAATTTTGAACTAAAACACACACACACACAACGCGCGCGCACACACACACACGTGCACGAGGGAAGAGAAGAAGAAAAAAACAAAACCAAAGAGAAAAAGCCAACAGTGGTAAGATGAAAGATGCACATGTTGGAAGATACAAAATCTTCCAGTGTTTAAATCTGACCCGTCTCAAGACAGCCGCAGTGGACCGTTTACAGACAACACTCGTCCCACAAAGCGCCAAGCGAACACCCACCATGAAGTGAACGATCCCCACACAGCAACACGTTTAGAAACGCAGAGGGTTTGATCATTAGCAATGGGGTCTGTGAAAAACGCATTATAGAAGGTCAAAGCTTCAGGCGCAAAGAAGCCAACAACCTTTCAATCGAAGAAAGTGCAAGAATGTTGCAGGCAAGCTCGAGGAAAAAATCTCACCTAACCAAACCAGTCAGCACTCTTTTGGTCTCTCGTCTCTTGTGTCTTGTGACGCTTTGACGTCAGAGGATGGTGCATCTTACGCCTGGGTTTTAGGATTCCGCCACCACCACCACCACCATCCCCCACCAGTAAACATTCTCCCAAAGATCTCATTTAGTTTTACATGGCACTTCGCAGCTCCCATCCCCCCCCCCCCCAAAAAAAAAAAAAAAAAAAAAAATAAAGAAAAGAAGGAAAAACCAAAACACTCACCACTGTGAACCTCAACGACAAATAAAACACTCTAACCTTTTTTTTTTTTCGGCTGGGACTTTTAACAAAAATACACTTGACCCTGAAACAAGAAAGTCGATCAACGACAGTACATGTTGTTGAAAACAAAACAAAACAAAAAAAACACACACACACAAAAACACAGCAGCAGTATGACTGTGCCAAATCAGTCCCACCGAGGTCTAGGCTCAGCACTCTTTACCTAACTGTTACGACTGTCGTTTTTCGTATAGTGTCGTCAAATGGGGGAACGTTAGGAGAGCGGGGAGAGGGGGTGGGGGGGGGGGGGGGGGGGGGGGGGGGGGGGGGGGATGGGGCGGGGGGGGGTGAGAGAGGGGTGGGGTGGTGGGGGGGGGGTGAGGGGGGAGGGGAAGGGGGGGGGGGGTGGGGGGGTGGGGTGGTGGGGGGTGTCGGGGGACGTAATGATGGGGCCAGGGCAGCCTGGAGGTGAGACCTTTGCGAGGCCCCCTTTCCCACCCTCCGACCTGCTGAGGTCAGCTTTCCGCTCCACTGCCAGGCGCAGTCAGTCAAGAGGTAAAGTGCCACCCCCCCCCCCCAATCCCTCCTCTCCCTTCCCGCGTCTGCCAGCGCAGCCAGCACAGCCGTGTGGGGTCTGACCCTACTACAGTGTACTACTTTCCCCACTCCCAGGGCTCTGACTGCCTGCTAACACCGTGACACCCACCTCACTACGCCTGCCCCCCCCCCCCCCCCCCCCACCCCCCCTCCCTCATCCGGTAAAGGGCAGCGAGGCGTGACTTCAGACTATGACTACCTACCTACCAGCGCGATTATGTCAACACGGACCCGCCATTCCCCCGCCCCCACGGCCTCGTCAGTCCACCCTTGATCACCTCCCGCCGTGAAGTGAAGCAATACAAGGTGGAGGAATACCACACAGAAAAAGAAAAAAAAAAAACACTGACACAGAACACTGGTAAAGAAATGGTGCAAGACATCAGCAAAATAGTCCACCGCTCACTGTGGCTGAAGTTGTGAGAAATAATTTACAAATGGACTATAAAACAACAACAACAACAACAAACAAATAAACAAACTAACGAAACAAGTCACTTACACAACATGGAAAATGTCCAGTAAAAGAAGACGGTATAAACTAAGCCCCTGAATAAACACAGGATGGTGAAACATTTAACACTTCGGTGTATTTTTTGACGAGCCTCTCCTAGTGCACATTTTAGTTATATAAGAACAAACATTGATTCATAGAATAGTTCATGCTGAACTTGGAGCATTTACATGTAAATAATAATGCAAACCAATCTGACGAAATTAAGTCTTTCAATTTGTACTGTAGTACAAGATCCTGCTCCGAAGAGGAAGCAATTTGTACAAATTCATTCTCTCTCTACTCTAGCCTAAACAATATCCGTGTACTTATAATTTCATTACATTTTCTTCGGCTAGTAGCTCAAACGAAGAAATAAGAAACGAACCACGCATGTTTCAGTTAACCAAAGATCCTTCTTTCATCTCTGAATATGCTATACACTTCCTACCATTCCAAAATACACTGACATGGGAGAGGATGGAGGAGGGTGGGGGTGGGACTGGCTATCAAGACTTATCATCAGGACGGAAAGCGAAACGGACCGACGCGGCCAAACCGATAACACACGGATCCCGGAAAGTTTTTCTTTTTTTTCCTGGGAGTAGTCGGTGTATCTGAACATATGGAAGTATAACTGACAGGGAGGGGCTTGGCACATGACGACACAGTCCCCACACGGTGGGACACGGCGCTGACACAGGGGAGGAAGGTGCACTCCGGAATTTCTTTTTTTTTTTCCTCCCCAAGGAAGAAGTTTTTGCGGCAGTTGGCGGCCTTGAAGCACTTTTGTACTGATCAAGGAGAGGGAAGCATCTTTTCCCCCACATGAACACCCTTACTGTAGCTGACAAGCGGACATTCCTGCAACTGTTCACTCACTCACTCACTCAGTGTTCGCCAATATCAATGCAATAGAGATTCCAGGAAGAAGCACGGTGGACTGACTGACGGACGGACGACCCCCCGTTCCCTCCGGAGACAACGTGATACAGTGAGAGGACAAATGCAAACTGCCCCGGTCAACAGCTGTAGCATGACCTACTTACCCACTTCCAGCCTCCCCCTTCCCCTCGCACCCTCACCCCTCCCCGTTGCCGACGTCACTCCATACCTTTTTCTTTTCACCTCGGCTTCTTTCCCAGACTCGCAGTTTTCTCCCCCCGCTGCAACTTGTAGGATTGTCTGTCTGGTCTGCCGGCGCACAGTAGCACCCCACGCACACGCAGCGACCGAGGCTCCCCCCCTTCTTGTGCGTCAAAGCAGGCAGAACAGCAGCACGCTTCGCAACTCTATGGCACCTGCTTCTTCGTCTCCAGTGCTCTCTTCTCTCTCTCTTCTGCCACACTGTCCGTCTGTCTCTCTTCATGTGGTGGCATGCGTGCATGCTTGTGTGTGTGTGGTGTGTGTGTGTGTGTGTTTCTGGTACACTCCAACGTTGTTACACATTCTGACCACTGACAGTGAGCCTATCAAGCCGAGCGGAGTCTGCCTGCGTGCATACCGTGAACTCGCTCTCGTTTTCCCTCCCTCCTCTCGGCTGGGGCTGATTGGCACATTCCTCTGTAGTATTACGCACCCACCCAGTCGTTATTAACGGGAGCAGTGACTCTGGCATCTAGTGACCTCATACATCATTCCCCTAATCTACTTCTCTCACACCCACAGACACGCGCTCGCGAAAAGTCTGCAGAGAGAGAGAGAGAGGAGGAGGGAGGGGCGCACGCAAAGCAGTCTGTGCAAACACACACACACTAACAGAAAAAGAGGGGAGGATGAAAGATATGTGCGCGAGAGGGAGGGAGGGAGAGAGAGAGAGAGAGAGAGAGAGAGAGAGAGAGAGAGAGAGAGGAGAGAGAGAGGGGGGGGGGGGGGGCTAACGGAAACACACACGTTCCACATTTTCACAGCCTCGATTAGTTTCGTTGACGACGTTTTCTTTCGCACAAGACTCCACCATATCAGATACACGCCACAACACTGATAACGAGGAGTCCAAATCCAATAATGGAAAAGATAGAAGCATTCTACCCATTCCTGCAATAATGACTAACCAGGACATGACAGGCTGGGACCACCACCACCACAAGCCGTGAGATCTACCCGTAAGCAACAAATGGTGCTGACCTGCTCTCTCTCTCTCTCTCCTCTGTGCCAACTTCATCAGCTAAGAAGACCATGAGGATGAAAACTCTAAAAGCCTAATTCAACGGTAACACAGGGTGTATACATGCCCTTTTCTTACCACCACCATCAACCACCCCCGTTATTAAAAAAAAAAAAAAGGAAAAAAAAAGCACCACTATGACAGAGCCAGATCTATAAACTATGCTCTACAGGTGAATGCCCTGGCGGTACCATGTAACGAGGTCGACAGCCATGCAACACTTGTCAGTTTCTTTTCTTCTTCTTTTTTTATTTCTTTAAAAACATATCTATTACTAATTTTTTTTCTATACGGCGAACGAACGGTTACATCCTCAATACGTAACAAAGTAAAGTTTCATCGACTATTTTTTTCTTTAAAAAAGAAAAAAAAGTAATCAGCTAACAAAGCAAAGTTTGATCGGCATCTTCATTTGTAATTTCTAAGTTTGCTTTAACCACACACACACAATCCAGCAGTTTTCCACGGCTCACAGAGAGAGAGAGAGAGAGAGAGAGAGAGAGAGAGAGAGAGAGAGAGAGAGAGAAGGAAATAAGAAGAGAACATAATATGAAAACAGCACGCGTTGAAAGAATCTGCACATTGCACTTGGGGATCCAGTTGCGTGGGACAGAGATCACTGCCTGTCAAGGGAAACCTAGAACAGTCAAATGATATTCCTTGGTTAACATACATAATCCCTCTTCTTGCTGTTCGGCTGTACCCCTGGTCTACGGCAGGGCTTGAAAATACCTACCCGTTCGACCGTCAGGGACAACCGAACCTTCTGGTGGACGTGGGAAATTGCCCTCTCCACCTGCCCAACAGGTAACCAATTTTTGACCGTCAGTCAGTAAAACGGCAACCTATTTTTGACCTTGTGTCAATAAAACAGCAACCAATTTTTGACTGTGTCAGTAAAACAGCAACCAGTTTTTGCCCGTGTTAGTAAAACAGCAACCAATTTTTGACAGTGTGTCAGTAAAACAGCAACCAGTTTTTGCCTGTGTTAGTAAAACAGCAACCAGTTTTTGACTGCGTGTCAGCAAAACGGCAACCACTTTTTTTAACCTTGTGTCAGTAAAACAGCAACCAGTTTTTGACTGTGCGTCAGTAAAACAGCAACCAGTTTTTGACTGCGAGTCAGTAAAACAGCAACCAGTTTTTGACTGTGTGTCAGTAAATTGGCAACCAGTTTTTGACTGCGTGTCAGTAAATTGGCAACCATTTTTGACTGCGTGTCAGTAAAACAGCAACCAGTTTTTGACTGTGCGGCAGTAAAACAGCAACCAGTTTTTGGACTGCGAGTCAGTAAAACAGCAACCAGTTTTTGACTGTGTGTCAGTAAATTGGCAACCAGTTTTTGACGGCGTGTCAGTAAAACGGACACCATTTTTGACCTTGTGTCAGTAAAACAGCAACCTGTTTTTGTGTCTCAGCAGAACTTCAACTAGTTTTTGACTGTGTGTCAGTAAAACAGCAACCAGTTTTTGACTGTGTGTCAGTAAAACAGCAACCAGTTTTTGATTGTGTGTCAGTAAAACAGCAACCAGCTTTGGACCGTGTGTCAGTAAAACGGCAACCAATTTTTGACCATGTGTCAGTAAAACGGCAACAAAATTTCGACCGTATATAAGTAAATGGGTGATTAAGCAGTCAGCCTCAGAGCTGATTACTACCCCCCCCCCCCCCCCCCCACTCCCTCCTCTCCGTTTTCACCCCTCCCCACGTTTTTGTTTTAGAGCGGAACCCCAACAGAGAGCGCTGACGCAGGGCATGTTCTATTACTAGAACGTGGTCAGCTTGCGCTGAGTCAGCCAGGAAACTGTGGGTCAACTCCCTTCATGTCTACCAACGTGTCAGCACTGAGACTGGTCAGCGACAACACTGCAGGTCCACTCCCTTCAGTTCTACCTCTCAGGTGAGCCCGTCCAGTCGTGTGCAGAACATTCCACTGTTGACGTTTTTTTCATCGACTTTTTATCAAACGGCTTTGTTACTTGGGGATGGCGAGTAGAAGTCTGGAGGGACAATGTAGACTTTTCTGTCTGTTAGTTCCCCAGGACAGCTTTACAAACTATCTGGGAATTTCATGCCCTATACTTTTCGTGCAATTGATTCTTCTGTTGGCGACAAAGAACATGAACATAGAAACTCAAAGTCTGTACAACATACCAGTCATTTTCCGATCCTAAATGTCAACCAAGCGTGCAGATAAACTGGAAAAAAACAACAACTTATGATTCTGAAAGGTTTTCTTTTGGGACCATACCCATCCTACTGAGGTGGAGAATAACAGACAACCATGTAACAAAATGAACACAGAGACCAAAGTCCTAACAGACCTAACTAAACCTCTTGTTGTGAGGTATTGACGGTCAGGTGCTTACGACCTGAGGAACACACAGTGCCCGTCATTCTACTGCAGCGCGTAATGACAACCTCATTTACACATGAGCTGAGACTCTCAAGAGTCTTGCCAACCACTTTCTCCCCACTCTCTTTCATGACACCTGAATCTTTTAATTGAAACACTGAGTCTTTAGAATCACACCCATTTCCCCCAAGTGCCTTATAATGACCTACTCATAGACACTCCAACTTTCACCGACCGTTCTGATCTGGCTGATCAACGCCAAGACGACACAAACTTTTCCCTCACAAAGTCTCGGATGAATGAAGTCACCAGACGGCAGTGACTTCCTACTGATTGTAAAGCACAGAATCGCTTAGACTCTTCAGTTCTTTTTTTTTTTTTCCCTTTTCAAACCTTCGCTAGCTAGCATGGCTAATGTCAATGACTTTTTGGTCACATAATTGTTGTCTATCTACTGCACGAGCCATTCACGAATTCTTTTGACTTCTTTCCTTCCGAGTTGCCCAGAATTGGACAGATATCGTGAAGAGTGTGAAAAAGTGAGGAGGGAGGGGGGGGGGGGGGGGGGGGGGGGAGAAGAAGGGGCTTGGGAAAGGCAGAGCGGTTGGGAGAGGGGTGGGTGGGTGGTTTGAAAGGGGCAGTGGTGTCACCGGGATGCATGATGAAACATTGCATTTGCATCTGCTGTTGTGTCTGCCACACACCAACTAACTCGCTCACTCTAGCTTGTCACGTCATGATGTTTACACCCCCCCCCCCCCCCCCTGGCCACATCAGGATCAAACTAGCACAAACACATTAAGACCGGAGCTATGCGCAAATTAATGCTGAAATTCAAAATCAGGTCAAATTCGGCTCCTAACAAACCCATCCAAAACAAAGTTAATCTTCAACCATGTTCAAGTCAGTTTGAATACAAAATACTGATTTCTGTTACGGAAAAAAGGGCAAGCTAACAAACTAAATTGTTGTTACGATTATTTCTACTACTGCTACTGCTTTAAAGTGCTTTACACTAAATCAACCAAAAATATCGCTTCTATGCCATTCGGTAAGCGATATTGGGAGAGTCCACATGTCTAAAACTCTACATTCAGTTAATCGGCGAAATGACAATATGGCACTTAACCGCTTTAAGTATACGGATTCCAGAATTACCTAAAGGAGAGGCATTCCTTGAAAATGGAAAAAAGAAAAGAAAAAAAGGTACAACCCCCAGGACACACCAATCAATGTCGTTTTCAAGCAAATACAGTAAGATGCCTCAACCCTCCCCCCTTTCTCCCATCTCCCTCCCACCCATTATCCCACCGCGGCGATTCCCAGGACCACTGCCTGATTCTGTATGTCCTATTGCATGCATCCAGTCATCTCAACATACACCTCTAGATGAGTCCTTTGTCCGGATAATGATGGCTGTATTCATCTGCCATCTACTAAGTGCGTTGGTATTGTTTCATGGCAGTAGAATAATGTTCAGATGTACCATAGTCCGCCTTCCTCCCTCCCCCAAAAAACAACAAACAAAAACCCATGGTGAGTCTGTGGTTTGACTGACAATTGGGTACCGAAGGGTCTTTAGGAAAAGAAAGTGGGATGGGATGAAGGGAAAAGCAACAAGAAACGCAAAACGACTACCTAAGCAACTTAACTGATGCACAATATGAATATTAGCACTTACACATGCAAACACACAACCACACAAACACATATACACAATCACACGCGCACACACACACACATCGCTTGTGAGGGGGAGGGGGGGGGGGGGGTAAGGGTATATGAAGTTTCTTTCCTAATGAAGTCCTGTCATCTCACTGCCGCCCATAACCGATCTTTTCACAAAGTAAACTTGCGATCACGTCAACAATTCCAAAGTTGCACAGAAACAAAATAAACACGCACCTAGTGCTGAGCAATGAGCAGCCTTGAGAACAAAAAGAAATGAACAAGACTTTACAACACAATCTAAACCACTTCGATGGCATGTCCAATCTAAGATCGAAGTCCAAAACATAAATGCACCTGTGGGGAGGAATGTGTCAAATCGGTCACCTCAAGAAAGAGCCGTACTCTCAACACCACCAATGGTTTCAACCAACATCTGGTTCACATCACTGACAATCAGGAATAGTGGAATGAAGCGGACAAGAATGAAGAGGAGAAAAACAAAAACACTACCCCCCCCCCCCCCCCCCCCCCCACACACAACACCCTCAACGGAAAAAAAGCCACCCAGTCTACCACGCTGCCTGTCCCTTGGAGTGACCCACGCCCAGCCTTTCCACGGGCTGTAAACACCCATACCAGGCACTCTTCACGGAAGTAATCAATTCTGACGCCGAGCGGCAGCTGGCTGTGACGCCGGTCACACAATAAACGAGAAACCGCGCCCCCCCCCCCCCGCCCCTCCAAGGTCACAGCACGGTATGCCGGCCTTGAAGGCGGCAGTCGTGACTAACGGGCCAGCGGAGGCCCCTCCAGCCAAGATAACAGCACACACCTGCTTTGCTCAGCTGGTGAAGCGGCGTCGACCCATGCCAAAGAGGAGCGGGTCAGGCTCCGCGTGACTGGTGGCGGTGGTGGTTGGTTTGTTCGTTCTGGATATTAAAAACAACAAACACTGTAAATCGCAAATTTCGGTTTAATCAAAACCGTTTTCAAGTTAAAACACAGAAGACCTCTCGTTTGTTTTCAAAGATGTCGTTTGTTGCTGTATTGTGTAATGGTATCGCGAGCTGCTGTACATTATACCACAATCGACTGAAAGCTTTTAAAAAGCACTCACTGTGAGTCAAAGCTTTTAAACAGCACTCACGGTGAGTCCAACTGGCAACACTTTGCGCACGGCCTGACCAGCGATTTGAGTTCATCAGCTGTAAAGCATGTTTTAAGTCTTGTATATGAGACTCTTCTCAACTCTCTGTGTGTTTGCGTTTGTTTCGGAGGGAAGGAGTGGAGGCGTCGTCACATCTGAGCCACTTCAGAGGCTATAATTATTCCCGCCCCGCTCACTCCCTCTCCACGTTCACAGCTAGCTACATCCCCCCGGGCTTGTCCACGCCGCAGCCTCATCACCAGCAATCCACAGACGGCACTCAATATTAAGTCGTCATAAGGCAACTTCCAAGGAGACACGCACTGCCAGTGGTGCCTGTTCTGATCCAATATACATAGTGCACTACCTATTTGGTCCTTTACTGACAATAATAACTACTGGGTCATGGAGTCGGCATGAACCCCCCTCCCCCGCATCCGTCCAACAACAGCCCCCCCCCCCCCCCCCCCCCCCCCCGACACACACACACACAAATTTGCTGATACCAAGGACCTCGACACGAACTTGCTACGGGCACAGACGAGGAGAGAATTCAAAACTAAAGTCACAACAAGCGCAGGGCATGAAGAGTCTTCTAACTGCTGATCGATGAATAGAAAGATTAGGAAGATACAGGCACAGAGCTGTATTCTGATCAGAGACCACATGACAGGACTGCATTCCTCATTTACTTCCCTTACATATCCTAGCGTCAACCAGGCCTGAGAAAAAAACAGACATTTGCAGTGCTGGTCCAAGAAATTCGAGCCATATTCTCAACGACGCATCAGTTGAATTGAAATTCAACTGCTTGGTGTCAGACTTGGTGTTTGAGCCAATCGCAAACTGTACAGTGGGTAGAAGCCAGTCAGGGCCGGAAAATCCCTCATACAAATGGTCTGATGGGAATCAAACCCTCGACTTCCCAGCACACAATCCCTGACGCTAACCACCGTGCATTGGCAACTGATTTTTCCAAACACTTGTTTAGGTTTCTTCTCTAGATCTTTTATTTACCAGTGACCCCTTGTGCATTACTTACTCCCAGCTATGATATATGGTGTAGCATGTATGGTATCCCATGCGGAGAGACGCTTCCTTCATGAAGCTGAAACTGTATGCCGCCTACTGGTTACTTTCAGAACGATCGCTCACATGTTGGTTGAATTGCACGAACCATTCAATCCAAAATCATACGTCGTCACAGGTGTTAAAAAAAAGAAGCTCACAACACCTTGTCGGTGACAAACTAAAAGAATTTTACGTACACTACTCCCCCCCCCCCCCCCCCCCCCCCGCACCATGTGTACATACTCTGGCAGATACTGGACCTGTCCAAATAGCACTGTGAAAGCGCGGGTTACAACAGGCCTCTTGGTACATCCCCCAAACAGCCACGCGGTGTTCTAGGGCTACAACAACATCCCCCGCTCCCCGTTCCAACCTCTTTATAGCACCCACAGTTGTGACCCAATCAATACGTGACGTGACAACACGCTACTCGAAACGCACCGACTTCGTTCGTCCCCCTGTCACATGTCAACCGCCCACTCTTCATTAACCACACGGCCACCTCAGCTCTCCTATCCTCCCCATCCCATCCCTACTACTTCTTCGTTATTTATACCCCCCCCCCCCCCCCCCCCCCCTGCGCGCGCTCCAACCCCTCCCATCCTCGAATGGTCATGGTGAAGAAGGGAAACAAAGAAGTCGATGGCACGTCTGCTGGATGCGGCGACATGTTCGCCTGCACAGTGGTGTGCCGATAGACAGCCCGGGCTAATGACTCAGTCACTACAACACAGACCCACACCTTGCTATCACCAGACAAAGACAACGGCTTATCGACGCCCCGCTCCCCCGTCAATACACACACCTTTCATTACGCAACCCACCCGTTTGGCGCGCTGCTGGCACGAGGGGAACACACACACACACACACACCACCCAGAGAAGAAAAGGAGGAGTAAGGGGAAAGTGGTGGGGGAGGGAGAAGAAAATAAAAAAGTTAAGATGTGGCACTGGAAAACAAAAAAAAAAAAGAAGTTTGAAAAAAAAATAATAAAGGAAAAAGAAAACAACGACCAGACAAAAAAAGACCAGGAAGAAGCAGAGGCACGCGAGTCATTTCAATATTTCTTCTCTTATCAAGCAAAAAACAGTGTATACTATTTCATGTAACAAACTCGAACTCCCTTTTAATCGGATGAACTGGGCTGCAACATGTTTGTTCAGAGCGGTTGTAATAAATACATGGAGGCCCCAGGTCAAACACTCTATTGAAAGATGTTCCCTCTTCCACAAGCGAAGGTCTTACCCATGAGCCACATTACAGCTGGCACGTAAAAAAAAACAACAACAAAAACCCCTCCTGTCCCGTAAAACGCGGGCGATAACAAGAGCTTGACCCCATTTCAGCCCGTGCCTTTCCATTCCAACTGAAACGGCTGTGCGGCCGTACATCACTTGTGCTGGCAAGGACGCCTTCAACACGGGCGCTCTGCTGTGCAGGCGGTGTAGTGGAGAGAAGGCAGCACGCACAACAAGCGTAGCGCGGCTGGAGTAAATCTGACCTTTCCAGTCCAGCAGCCCGTGTGGATCGCGTGAAAGGAAGCTGACGTCAGGAGGAGGAGGTGGAGGAGGAGGAGGAGGTGGTGGTGGTAGGAGGAGAGAGGCGGACCGCCCTCGCCAACGCTGTGGGAGGGGAAGGTCGGTCGGGCGGGAGGGAGAGGTGGGGTGAGAAACACGGTGAGTGGTGAGGGGAGGGAGTCTGCTACGACCTCTCAACCCAAACGCCGTTCCCCAGCTTTGCGACTGAAATCTAAACGGCTAAAAAAAAAAAAAAAAAAAAGGTAGTGGAGAGGGGAGGGGAGCGTGAACTCTGTCTTGTATTGATTCACATAACACCGATTTCACACTCCGCTATCCATCCATTACCCCCGCTCCCTCTATCCCCCTCCCCCACCCACCCCACCCCACCCACCTGGAATTTCCTACCATAGCCTCTCTCTGTAATCTATCTCCATGCTCCGAACTAACGCATTTCAAACATTCATGAAGGCGTTCAAAAATTCCGTTTTCTGCTGTTTAAAGATAAAGACTGCCCCCAAAGAACACAAGCTTCACTCATGTGCCTGTCACAACGGACGGACACCTTGGAGAATGGTCAAAACAGCTGAAAAATATTCTCTCACTGATGCATTCGCCATCTAAAGCTGTCAAAAATCTGTGGAAAAACTATTGACCACTGAAGCAGAAATTGCCATGACATGACTTTGGGCCACCAGGAAGATGTGAATCTGAAGAATTCTAAAAGTTGCTTCCATTTATAATACTACAACAAAGATGTAAATCTGAAGAATTCTAAATGTTGCCTCCATTTATACCACAACAAAGTCAACAAGACAGTCACAGAACAATATACGCCTGCCGGCCAGGATGTTTCTTCTGACCTTGAAATGCTGACCCAAGGTCACGGCTGTAACAACAAACAACTGTCTGCATAGTAACCCTCACATCGAGAAGGGCATCACGTTGGAAAAAGTTTAAAAAAAAAAAAAAAAAAAAAAAAAAAAAGTGAAAAATTGCAATCGATGTGGGAACAGACGTTAAATTTGCTCACTTCATGATCCTGACCTTTGCCTCTATAGGTCAAAAGTCAAATCACAACCGAAAAATTCAGTCGATCTCGTTCAACTGTTAGGTGAAAAAAAACTAACAACACTGAAATCGCTCTGCAGCTTCATAGTAATAGCTGTCTGGGCCAGCAGACAGTCTAAGCTGTTGAACGACGACCTTCACCTCTGGTCAAGGTTGCTCAGAAAAACAACAACAACAACAACAACAACAAAACCCTCTCCAATTTCAGTAACACTTTCGTATTACTCTTCTACTCCAAGTCTGTGTTTATTCACACTGAACTGGAAACTGAAACGCAACGTTAAAGTGTGAAACGGTTTTGGAGAAATACGTAAGAATGTTGGGTTTTGGACAAATTACAACAATGAACGCATGTCCTCAACAGGTTTCTCTACGCTGACGTGTAGTGAACCAAGGTCCAAGTACAAAACAAAACAAAACAAAAAAAAAAAAACCCCACACACACATTTGGAACTGCGTGTCTCTGAGTGCAACCCAGCATCAGGAAAACCCCCAAAAAAACAACCCAGGAACTGACACTACGTAAGAAATTCAGCAGCACTGCTTACGAACAGAGCACGTATGCCTTATAATGTCTACATGGATCTAGACCTTCATATCAGGTCAATGGGTAACCTGTGAGTTGTGACAGCTATGCAAGGAATCGGACCAATTTGCTTTGACAGAGAAACATAGTCTTCTTTGTGTGTGCGTGCGTGCGTGCGTGCGTGTGTGCGTGCGCCGCCGTGCGCGCATCTTCATTGTGACCATACACCAAAGTCAATACACTCGTGATTCTCAACACGTTTTCTATGCTTAATGATTGCATAGGAATTAAAAATAGGTCTACGCTTAAATTTTGCTTTGGTATTAAAAAAAAAAAAAAAAGGCAGTTACAATCAACAAAAAATCTGCTGGATGCTGAGTAAAGCTCTCAAGCTCTCCTACCATAACCATCCTCACTCGCAGAGAAGAAAAAAAAGACAACGAAACAAAACCCAATCTCCAACAGACAATAAGAGAGAGAGAGAGAGAGAGAGAGAGAGAGAGAGAGAGCGCAAGTACAGCTTTACCACTGTCCCTTTCCCATCATTCTCGTTCCGTCCTCTCACCCCTACCACCCCCCTCCCCTCCCCACTCCGATCCCTCACCCACCCCTTCCCATCGAGACCGAAACCAAATGGCAAGCGACGACGACAATCTTTTAAATTAATAATATCACCTTACTAATTGAACCCTGCCAAGGATGGCGGGGGTGTCGTCGAGAAGGGATGGTGGAATGTGGAGGTTGGTTGGTAGTGATGAAGATGAGCGGCAGGGAGGAGGATATAAATGATTATAATGTAAAGGTCAAGACTCAGTGACGCCTTATTACGGCTGAAAACACACAACTTGTCTCATCCAAAATAGCAGCAGGCGCGTTTCCAAGCGGACAGGGAAATGTAAACTTAACCCGAAAGTTAAAAATACCCTTCGCCCTCTTCTCTGTCCACCCCCCCCCCCCCCCCCCCCCCAAAGCTTCCAATCTACCTACATCCTACATCCCAGAAAGCGCCTATTTTAGGCATCCTGAAACCCGAAAGAAGCCAACAAAAACAAGAGGCCTTGAAAGGGCAAACAACAACAGAAACAAAAAGAGTTTTATGTCATGAATGCTGACGGATGATGACATCTCATCTCGGGGATCGGTTGGAATCCACGTGTGTACCACACACACACACACACATATAATAAACGAATACATTCCAATGATAAGTAACTCAGCACCATTCCAGCAATTTACAGAGCACTTGGTGTTGCAATGACTCCAAGAAATATTGAATTATAAACAAAGCTTGCTCTTATGTCTTAGATTGAAGAAACAGGGGAGATAAGCATTCATATCTGCAGTGTAGATATATACTGACTTCCATAAAAAACGCGAAAATTTGAAAGGCTATTTTTCGGGTAAAAAGGGGGTGAATATACAATATTGAACCATTGTGGCAATTTTGTTTGGGTCCAAGACTCACGTGCAGTGAAAAAATTGTGTGAGCAACACATCATTCCCGGAATTGGAGGTCAACAAAATTGGCAAACTGGTTGCTGCATGTGAGGCACGTGCACACCATGCAGAGCAAAGTTAACCAGCGACAAGTACGCAGCCTTTTATAAAGCCGCGCTACAAGGTTCAGGTAACGACTTGCCGTCCCGAGCGCTACAGAGATGCCAAGACTACGAGCAGAGGAACGCAATCGTGCCCTAGGCCATCTGGAGGCTGGTGTGGATGCCAGGCAGGTCGCCAACATCTTTAACGTCCACATCTCAACCATCTATCGTCTGCAGCACCGCATTCGAGTCACTGGTACCACTGATGATCGTCCCCGGCCAGGCCGTCCTTGGGTCACCACACAAAGAGAGGATCGCCATCTTGTTCGAACCCATCTGCGGGACAGGCGGCAAACAGCCGCTAACACTGCTCGACAGGTGCCTGGGAATCTCCAGCAACGAATCAGCCTCAACGCTATGCGGCGGCATCTTCAGGAGAACGGGCTGGCATGTAGGCGTCCTCACAGAGGTCCGGTACTGACACCAAGACACCGGCAGGACAGGCTGCAGTGGGCACAAGCCCGAATCAACTGGCACAGGCAGCAGTGGGGACGCATACTGTTCTCAGATGAGAGCCGTTTTTGTAACAGTATTGACATGGCTGACGGTCGTGTCAGAATATGGCGTCGACCTGGTGAACGCTATGCTGACTCCTGTGTGGTAGAGCGGAACCCCTGGGGAGGCCCGAACGTTATGATATGGGTGCAATTGGCATTAACCACGCCATAGGACCAGTCATCTTTCAGAACATTGGTCCTGGTCGCAGACAGGGTGTCAATGCACAGCGCTACATCAACCAGTGCTCAGACCCCATGTCGATCCTTTTTTTGCGCAACACCCAAACTGGACATTCCAACAGGACAATGCAAGACCACACACCGCCAGGGCCACCCAGCAATTTCTTCAGCATAACAACGTCAATGTGCTGCCCTGGCCAGCCCCCAGTCCCGATTTAAACCCAATAGAACATTTTTGGGATGAACTTGGCAGACGGTTGGACTCCCTGCGTCCACGACCAGCAACAGCGCTCGACTTCACCAGGCCATCGTCCATGTGTGGGCTGGTGTGCCAAGGGGACGTATCAACCACCTGGTCCAATCAATGAGCCGCAGGTGTCAAGCAGTTGTCCATGCAAATGGTGGCCACACACGGTATTAGGACTTCAAGCTGGTTTGTCACGTGACCTTGGATTTTCCACACAAAGACATATTGCTGATGACATTTTCACACATTACCGGTGTAATGAATCAAATCACGTTGAATTCTCGCTTCCACTCTGTACAATTGTGACCAATAAAATTCACCCCCAACCTTCAGCTTGTTTTGTTTTCGCTTTTTTTATGGAAGTCAGTATAGATAGATATATATATATATATATATATATATATATATAATATATATAATATATATGATATAGATATACAGAGACGGAAAGAGAAACAGAGAGACAGACACAGCAAGAGCGAGATCAAGAGATCAAGAGAGGAGAGAGAGAATGAGCGAAAGAGAGGGCTATTTTTGAGAGTTACTGCAACAGCAACAAAATTGTATTCCGATAGGATCCATACACGCTGCCTCTCAATGGTAAGTTTTCTCTCTATCCTCGAAGTTTTCAGTTTGTACACGCCAAGAAAGAAACTTACAGGAGAAGAGAACAAAAAAAACACACACACACACACCCAAAAAAAAGAAAAAGAACAGAACAAAAAAAAAAAGAAAAAAAAAAGGGGGGGGGGAGGGCAGGTGGGGTGGAGAAATGGGAAAAAGAACAGAGAAATAAATCACATAACCCACAAAACGCCCTTAAACTGGAAAGAAATCTGCATGTCTACAAGAACAACAACTCTTTCTGTTCCAAACACCACACCACACCACATCACAACACACACGTTCATTTAATCTCCCTAAACACCCCAGCTATCCGCCCGTTGCATCCTACACACCAACACACCGTGCCACGACATCCACATGTTCTGGGAAAGTAGCCCAGTACTTTTCCACGATACAACAGAGCCAATCCATTAGGCCGATCCCTGCAAGCCGTCGCTCGTGGGAAGAGGAACACCTACCTACAAAACAATTCCTGATCGGATACTTTCTATGATTAAAACGCCCCAAACGCCCACGGAGCAAAATCAGGTGACAAAACACCAGCGCGTGTGCAAGTGAAAGAATGGGGAGAGGGGTGGGGTGGAGAGAGAGACAGAGAGAGAGAGAGAAGGGGCGTGAGTGAGTTTTTGTGTAGGAGGAGTGGTAGGGGTTTTCGAGGGCAGCAGGGATAAACATGAAGCGCACTGCAAGACATGACCTTTAGCAGATTAATCTGGCATCGAATTAAGGCAGCATTCTAAATGTCAAATGACAAGATTCAGCGCACTTATCAATCCTATTACATTTCAATCTACAGAAACACTGCTGAGACTTGAAACATAAATAATGTTAATGCTTTGTTTCTTTCTTCCTTCCCACCCCCATCCCACCCCTCCTACGGTAAATCAAACTGCACCATTTGAAGTTCTTCGCAAATATATGTGGGTTTTTTTTCTTCTTCTATTAATGAATTCATTTTCACATTAATTCATCCAACCATATATCCAACACACACCTCCAACTTATCTATCATTATCTTGCAATCAACGGCAAACTTTTTTTGTTTGTTTTGTTTGAATGTGCCATGGGGGAGGAATGGAGGGAAAATATGGTTCTGTGGTTATGCAGTTCACCGACCACAAAGTTTACAACAGAAAAAGGTAGCCATATCCACACAAGCAGTCCTCTGCCTGATGCTCAGTTTCTCAAACTCAAAAAAAAAATGGAGAACTGATATGTGTCTTTAAGAATCCAATGGTATGTTTGGTACCATGAACCAATATACCACTATGAACTTTTTCTTTGCGTGGCCACACCAGATAGGATTAGCTCGTTTCTTCATAATAAGGCAGACACAACCAAGATACCACACTTAGACCATACAGAAAGCATAAAACGCTTTTAGTTAACAGACAAGAAGAACAGCACACTAGACTTCATTAAACAAAAACTGAAAATGAAAATAAATTAAAAAAAAACCCATTCCAGAGACAACCACTTATAGGTCATAGCAACATTTTTCACCAATAACTCACCAGGAAGATAAGTAAAGAGTGACATTCTATCCACCATTGCCTTCTTTCATCTGTTCTTGATGATAAATCATTGGCAACATAACAGACCTCATAAAGATGGACAATGAATAAGGATTTCACTGGCTATTGCTCTAACCATGAACTTCCAGGACAGTTGTACACAAGTTACACTGTACTGGATCAACATATTTCTGATACCAACGACCTCCGCATCCCATCCCTACACCCAGCCAGAAAGCACATTCACACAAACACTGTATGTGCATGAGATGCACAGAAATCTTAGTCCCCATTTTTCCCCCCTTCCAGAAGGCAACTCTGCACGAACTCAGCAGACACCACAGAGTGCAGGGTACATCCCTGCGTATCAAAAAAAAACGTGGCTTGACACATTAGAAGCATGGATACGTCCCCTCACATTTTTCTACCCCTGAACACTACAAAACTGATTTCAAATCTGTGCGTGCACCCCAACACCCATCACCGGTCTTCTCCATTCTTTTCACACGTCGCCTGCCTTCAGCTATATAGCTTAGTTCAGAATTTAAAGTGCTGGCGCTGAGATATAACCTGTCTCATCCATCAAGACAAGGTAGTTCCAGCTTGATGGGATGACAATGTGACCATAACACGTTAAGGCCCTGACAGAACCTTGCCAACACTCAGCTACAATTCTGCTTGTGTACGTGAATGTGTAGGTAAGACAGGGTGGGAAGAGAAGAGAGGGAGGGGGAAGGGGTGTGTGTGTGGTGGGGGGGGGGGGGGGGGGGGGGGGGGGGGGGGGAGAGAGATAGAGAGAGAGAGAGAGAAAGAGAGAGAGAGAGTTAATAAATTTTACTGCCTGTACAAACACCGAAACCAACAAACCTGTCAAATTGTTGAAAGCTTACGAAAAGGAAAAAAACCTAAAGCCTTTTCACACTTTTCATGTGCATGCCAAGTCAGACTTAAGAATTCTCTGTGCGTGTGTGCGTGCTTGTGTGTTTGTGTGTGTGTCTGTGTGTGTGTGCGTGTGCATGTGTGTGTATGAGTGCGTGTGTGGATGTGTATGTGTAACAGTGTTTGCTGCATATGTGTGTGTGTAAATGTGTGTGTGTGACTGTGTGTGAATGAGAGAGAGAGAGAGAGAGAGAGAGAGAGAGAGAAGAGGTGTGTGTGTGTGTGTGTGTGTGTGGTGTGTGTGTGTGGTGTGTGTCGTGAGGGAGGGAATGTTTCTGTGAGTTCTTGTGTATGTACGTGTGTGCATGAACAAGAGACACACCAGAGAGAGAGAGAGAGAGAGGAAGAGAGAGAGAGAGAGAGAGAGAGAGAAGAAGTATACAGACAGACAGACACTGAGACACAGACACTGACTTCAAAATTTTGCTGCCTCTACAAACAACGAAACCAACAAAAACAATCAGACTGCTGACTGCCTAAGGGGGAAAACACACAAAACATAGCCATCTACTTTCAGAAACATGCCAAAACTGTGCTACCCTCTGAGCGAGTGAGTGAGTGTGTGTGTATTGTGTGTGTGTGTGTGTGTATGTGTGTGTGAGTGTGTGTGTGAAGAGAGAGAAGGAGAGAGAGAGAGAGAGAGAGAGAGAGAAGAGAGAGAGAGAGATTTCACTGCCTCCACGAACACACTATCCAATAAAACCGACTCTCTCTCTCTCTCTCTCTGTCTATATTACAGCGATACCGTGAAAAGTAAACTATACAGACCAGAAAAACAACAACAACAACCAAAACAAATAAACGGCAACAACAATTACTTCAGGAGGTATACAATCCACGGGAAAACTCTGGATATACCTGACGGAATAATATGCTGTGTGCACGTACTATGTGTGTATGTATGTACACACGTGCGCGCCTATGTCCCCTCTCTCGCGCGCGTGCCTGCGCTGCAAATAGGTGTGAGAACCGTATGTTTGTGTTATTGCCATGGACAAGAACGATCTCGCGTTCCGCTCGACAGTGTATTGACCGAACCTGGTTGCGAGTGAACAGGCGATGAATGCACATGATGCACCCCAAGACACCACCGCCGCCGCGCTCAAAAGAGGAAAAGAACGTCATCACTCGGGCTGACGAACACACCTCCCCCCCCCCCCCCCCCCCCCCCCTCTTTACCAGTCTGCAAACAGTTACACAAGCCAAACAGGCTGGAAGGGAAGGGGAGGGGAGTTAAAAAAGGCGGGATCCACTTGCCTCTCCACTAAACAGAAAGGAGGCTCTCCGGTGCCTCAAACTGGTCAGTGTGTCAGTGTGACAGCTGTACCTGTCCCGACTCGATCAGCCACTAAACATCATCTCCGGCGACTGTCAATAAAAGCACTCTGACGTCAATTCCTTGGCACACACCGCACACACACGCACGCACACACAAACACACTCCCTCCCTCCTCTACTCACTCCGAAACCCCCAATCTCTTCATTCCCTCCCCCTGCTCCTTTTCTCGCAGTCTTCCGATTTGCCTCCGGTGGGGTGGGGTGATGGTAGTGGTGGTGGTGGTGAGTTCGTTCTCTGTCCTTGGCGAGGGCTGTCAATGAGAAAGCCTCCCCATCGATCCTCCTCCCCCCCCCCCCCCCCCCCACCCTCTTTCCTCTCCTCCTTCCTGTTTACTCTCGCAGGTCAGGCTGAACCTTCCTCACTTTTGATTTATTTGTTTGAACTCGGTCCATGGAGCTGATGGTGCTATGCTGGCGTGACAATCTCTCAAAGACTTGGGGAAAAACAAAAAGAAAGAAAAAAAATGTTGGGTCAGTTTGTGTGACGTACATTCACCGTCTGCCCGCTCTTTGCCGATCCCTCACTGCCAACCCACTTTTGTCTGGGAAAAAAAAATCGACTTTGCTGTGCTATGCGATCTAAAATGCCTCGTCCTAGATTCAAACAATTCAAATGCAACCAAAATTAAATATTAACGATAATTACCAAAAAAACCCCATAAAACTGAAAATATCACCAATGAGAAACAAAAGTTTGGTAGCACTGAGTATATGCTAGGTACGTTAGTATCCAATAATTCACAAATTTGTGAAGCAATGTGTATACGCATATGCCTGACTGCATCAATGTTTATGTATCCATATGAGTTTGTCTATGATACATCTTGGTTGTGCGAGTTCATAATTATGTGAGTGATTGAGACAGAGACAGAGAGAGAAAGGGCGAGGGAGAGCGAGAGAGAATGCGTTAAGTGTGTGTGTGTGCGACAGCATGTGTGCATGCACATGTGTGCATGAGAGACACTTTTCATGAGCATGCCAAGTCAGACTTAAGAATTCTCCGTGCGTGTGTGCGTGTGTGTGTCTGTGTGTGTGTGTGCGTGTGCATGTGTGTGTACGAGTGCGTGTGTGCGTGTATATGTGTGTGTTTGCTGCATATGTGTGTGTGTAAATGTGTGTGTGTGACTGTGTGTGCATATGAGAGAGAGAGAGAGAGAGAGGAGAGAGAGAGAGAGAGAGAGAGAGAGAGAGAAAGAGAGTGCATGTGCAAACACAGACTGAATACATCGTTCTGTAATGAAAATGTAACGCATGTACATCATTTTTTTACGATTATATGCGGCAGCCAGATCACTCCTGTTCCAAAAGCAGTGAGAAACATACGCTATCAACCTAGATCAGAGCAGTCACTTTTGAACGGACAGAAAGAGAACAGAAACTAGATTAGACACCAAACTATTCACTATTCAAATGAGTTTGCGATCATTCCCTCATAAAATGCTCTTCCTCATTAATCAAAAGCAAAGATATGCATAGCACAAGTTTTTCTTCCACAACAGAAAGAGAACAGAAACTAATCAGACACCAAACTATTCATCATTTAAAATGTTTTGCAATCATTCCCTCATAAAATGCTCTTCCTCATTAATCAAAAGCAAAGATATGCACAGCACAAGTTTTTCTTCCACACAACAATCTATAGTGTAGAGAGAAGGCGGTTTTTCAGTTTCAAGTTCCTTTTGTGTGGACTCAAAACACAAACATACCCTGTGACGCACACCCAGAGCAAACACTGAACATTAATTCATGGATCCAAACAACATTTTTGGATGAAAAAAAAAGTACTGGAATGTCAGCAGACAAAATTTAAAAATCAAAAGATAAAATCTTAAAATCAAACAACATATACTACCCATTTCAAAATACAATTTACAGTCTTTAGACAAATATGCTGAACAAATGTGCAGTCGAGTTTTTATGTAAAAAATATTGCCTTAGATGGAAAGCGACAACTCAGGACAAATTCTTTTTACTTACAAGTGTCTCCACCCTTCCCTCCAGATTATTTTCAGTTTCACTTATACCATTTGTACAAATGACTGATAATCTAACACTACTGCGCCTTAAATCAGTCTTGGTCTGGATTCTCTCTTGAGGGCACATAAGACCGTATGGCGAAAGCTTGGCTGTGTCTGGAGTGGCACCGTCTTCATCTGTCCGTGGGCAGGGGTGGTTGGGTCTGTGGGGTGTGCTCGGCAGCTGGAGGTGGTGTTTTTTTCGCCGTGGGCTCTGCAGTCATGAAATACGGGCTGGTACACCCATGGGGATGCTACTTTAAGGCTGTTATGAGCTGCATCCTGTAGTCTAATTTACCTCTGTTCAGGAGCATTATGTCCCTTGATATCTTAATGGAGTGTCCTGCGCGTGCCTGTACCCATCGTCAACACAGCGCAGGCCTCCAAGGGTGGTACAGGATTGCTCTAAGGGCAGTAAAGACGTGCTTCCCCTGGTCCTCCCCAGCACCTTCGGGTGTTTCTTTTTCTTCTTTGCCTTAACTAGGCTGACCCTGGAGAAAGGTCCAGTGACGGTGAGGAAAGACCCACTGACCACAGGGGAAAATCCCCGTTGACAGTGGAAAGACTACAACTTTGGATTCTCTCTTGAGGCACATAAGACCGTATGGCGAAAGCTTGGCTGTGTCTGGAGTGGCACCGTCTTCATCTGTCCGTGGCAGGGTGGTTGGGTCTGTGGGGTGTGCTCGCAGCTGGAGGGTGGTGTTTTTCGCCGGTGGGCTCTGCAGTCATGAAATACGGGCTGGTACACCCATGGGGATGCTATTTTAAGGCTGTTATGAGTTGCATCCTGTAGTCTGATTTACCTCTGTTCAGGAGCAGTTATGTCCCTTGATATCTTAATGGAGTGTCCTGCGCGTGCCTGTACCCATCGTCAACACAGCGCAGGCCTCCAAGGGTGGTACAGGACTGCTCTAAGGCAGGTGAAGACGGTGCTTCTCTGGTCCTCCCCAGCACCTTCGGGTGTTTCTTTTTCTTCAGTCTTGGTCAAAAACAGCATTTCAAACATTTAAATGTTAAAAAAAAAGAGTCTGTGCAAGTGGAAAAAAAAAGTTTACAAATAATTAAGCGATTCAGATGCAAAGTCAGACGAAAGGAAAATTCTATTACCAACAATCAGGGAGCGAGGGTGAAATGTGGAGAGGACGTAACATTCTGTTCAGATTGCTAGAGCATTAAAAATACACACAACGTAATCATAAAATGTACATTCTTGTCATGCCTATACTGCACCAAGTATCTCGGATAATGCAAGCTTTGATAGATGATTTTCAGATGACCCCCAAAAATGGGAGGTAAGGAGGAGGGATAGGGACAGGAAATGAATGAGGAGAAGGAGTTCAGGGTGAGGGGGGGGGGGGGGGGGGGGGGGGGAGGGGGGGGGGGGGGGGGGGGGGGGGGGGGGGGGGGGGGGGGGGGGGGGGGGGGGGGGGGGGGGGGGGGGGGGGGGGGGGGGGGGGGGGGGGGGGGGGGGGGGGGGGGGGGGGGGGGGGGGGGGGGGGGGGGGGGGGGGGGGGGGGGGGGGGGGGGGGGGGGGGGGGGGGGGGGGGGGGGGGGGGGGGGGGGGGAGGGGGAAACTTGACTATGCAAGTGAACACATTTCACTTAAGGGGGGGTGGCAAATCTGCTGCTAAGAAGTTTGCCCCTTCCTTCCCCATCAGTTCTACTTCGTTCCCCCATCAGTTCTCAAACATAATTTATTCATGAGGCTTAATGGATCCATGATGTTGACAGGTCTGGTGTGTGTGTGTGTGTGTGTGTGGTGTGTGTGTGTGTGTGTGTGTGTGTGTGCGTGCGCGTGTGTGGTGCGGGGTGTGTGCATGTGTGGTGGTGCATGCTGATTTTTTAGCTGTGGACATCAAATTCAGTTTTAAACTACTTCCGAAGCGTTATCATGGTTTACGTTTGTTAACTTATAATCTTTTTCAATATACAGGTTTAAACTAGCCATGAAAGCCTAATTGGGTGGTCACTGTCAGCTGTAGACGTCAAAAACCAACTGATTTTTCCACCTTTTTCCCCCATATTCATAACAGAATCTGATGCAACTGATACATCAATTAACATGTGCTTTGGCCAAATCAACCTTGGATTGGCATATATTTAAAGCTGTCAACAGCCACCTGTACGAGTAATAACTAATTCATCAAAATATTTGCATTACACTCAAAGGAGAAACAAAGAAGGGGCAGAATGAGAGAGAGGGGAGGCGGGGTGATGAGGACAGTAGGACACAAGGAAGAGAAAAAGCACTGTAAGTTAAGCGGATCAGGTTCATAAACAGCTCACATTTTCAGCCCAGAGACCTGTATGATAAAACATGCACAATAATGTGCGCACCATAACACACACATTCAGGTTTGTTTATTTGAATCACAGTGTTTGACCCGAGAACTACTGTACTGGATGGATGCCACTGAAACGTTAAAATGTAAAACAAAACAAAACAACAACAAAACTAAATCAGCAGGTGAGTGTCTCATTATCTACAATTAGTGAGTACATATCTTTTTATAACAAATGTATACATGTCCAAGACCTGCTGGCAGTCACTAAAAACCTCACATTGGAAAAACAACACAAAAATTAATATGGTTATGTGGGCCTGTGGCCAACTTCTCAGTTAGTGCTAATGGTACCAAAGTAGAAAGACTAACAACAAGTCAGGAGATGGGAAAGAAAAAAAGCAAATTTTATTCTGTTTAAGTAGACATTGTTGTATCTAAATGCTACTGTTACCATTTTTATTTCACTTGTCATCTTGTTGGGTTGAGAATTGTAAATTCTAACTGATACAAAGTGGGTATTTTGTAAAAAAATTTTTATATCATATAGACATACCTCTAGTTGACCTGATATTAAGTCTCACCAACATATCTATCTGACGGAGTGTTAACACTTACATTTAAACGAACTACACCTAACAACACTGGGAAACTCCCCACCCACGGTTGGCCCACTTCAAGCGGAGGGCGCGATTCGTCTGAGTGGACTGAAATGTGGCATGTACGAGTCAGAACCGAGTTTACATTTAGGCCTATAGTACACCAACATACACACTCACACGCCAGTCAGCGGGCAAGGATCACAGAGTAACAGTGAACGAAATGAAAATAATGAATCGAAAGTCCACTTACTGATTGTTACGTCGATCAACTCTACAAATCCCCCTTCCTCTCTCAGGTCTTGGAATATCTGAAAAGCACAGGAATGTGTTGAGTGAAACGAGACTGCGGAACGCACACGCCCACAGCTGATTGCTTTTATGCATCGTGTGCTGCTCAGCTGTGGCGCTCAAAAAGAACCAAAACATTAAACAGGCTGCAACACTGCTAGCACACAATAAATACCACAACATTCACTCAAAAGTACTCCAAAGCAATGCTGGAACATCTTTTGTTCTTTTTCGATTATTTTCACGTCGGATACTTACTTTTCACACCGAAAAAATGTGTTTCAAATTTCGCCCCCCACCCACGCACAACCAGCCATGACAGTCACAGAGTCAGTTTGGCAGACTTTCGTACACGGAGCTGTTAGTCTTATCTTCGTAGACTGATTTCAGTCCAAACCAGCTGCAAACAAGGAACAGTAGCGTAGAATGATGCACCAAGTCGGAGAGCGTCAGATTTTGCTACTTCAACACCGAGTTTCCAAAAAGTAATCGATTTTTGCCTCCCGTTTCCAAGCAATCTATCTACGTAATGCGCTGACGTCATATCGTGTCCTCGCGAGGTTACAGACAAAAGTGCAACACTTCTCAAACACTTGTGGGAACGCTTGTGCAGCAGAAAACCAAAAGTCTGGGAGCGACGTTATTCCAGAGCATGTCCTTCTTTGCGGACGGTGTGCATGAGTAGTTCGAAAACACGCGATGGCTCGATTCCTTCAGTTCGGTTTACTTTCCAGGGGGTGGAGTGAGCGTGAGTGGTGGGGTTACAATGGCAGGCTAAAGGTCAAACCAGGTCACAAACAGAGAGGTGTTGATCGATTGCTCTCCCCTGAGAGAGAGAGAGAGAGCGAGCGAGAGAGAGAGAGAGAGAGAGAGAGACTCGGAGAGCGTGCGTGCTGGCGACCGTGCAATTGTGCGCGCGTGAAGCTCGCTAGACCACACGTACACAACCAACGGTCTATATCTTTGGTCTTCTTGTTGTTTTGTCACTTCGCCTTAAAAAAATTCTTTGTTTATTTTCATTTCTTTTCAAATTGTATTACATTATTTCGTTTTATTTTATGAACTCTGCAAATACGAACTTATGCTTCCTTATGTTGGTCAATGTTCCTGGTTTCTTCTTTCTTTCTAATTTTATTATCATTATTAGGCCTATTATTGTTTTTATCATTATCATTATTTGTTGTTGTTGCTGTTAGTGTCTGCAAATACGATCTGGTACTCCCCCGACACATAAGCTTTGCAGGTCAATGTCAATTATTGAAAAAAAAAAAAACCCAACACCTATAGCGTCTCTCTCTCTCTCTCTCTCTCTCTCTCTCCTCTCCTCTCTCTCTCTCTCTCTCTCTTTCTTTCTCTCGTAACTTGTAGGCTATCCTGATCCCATCAACAGGGCAAGTGACCTGATCAAAATAAACAAAAACAAATAAACAAACACAACGACGACCACAAAATCATGTTACGTAAATATTAGCCGTTTGGGAATAACCATACCTTTGTAGGCCTATTTGTGGCCTCCCTTCCTCGTCTGCCCTGTCTCTTCAAACTCGTCTTTCCGTTCGCTAGCACGTTCTTGTACGTGTGCGCTTGCCATGCGAGCACACGCACGCGAATATAAAAATTATGGCTCTCTGTCTGTCTGTTTGTCTTTTGTCTGTCGGTCTGTCTCTCCACACATGCATGCACTCATTTACACACACACACACACACGCGCGCGCTGTGTCGTGCTACAGTAAGCTACGTGTGCGCTTGCGCACGTGTGTGTGTGTGTGTGTGTGTGGGGGGGGGGGGGGGGGCATGCGTGTGTGTGTGCATGTGTGTGTGTGTGTTGTGTGTGTGTGGTGTGTGTGACGGTGTGTGTGTGTGGTGTGTGTGTGTGTGTGTGTGTGTGTGGTGTGTGTGTGCGTGCGTGTGTGCATTCGTCTTAGTGCGTGCGATCATGAACTGAATGTGGCTGATACATGCGACTGGTGATCACAGAAACTTGGTTGTAAACCAGTCATTTAGGTTCGCCGGGGACTTCGCCTGGTTTTTGATGTTTAGTTCGGGCACTGGTTTTCGTTCGCACATAGATCAGTTTTAGCTTCCCTAAAGCCTCTCCCCGTCTGTATTCCCATCTTCTAAAGAAAAAAACCCCCAAATATTGTGCTGGTAATTTCCTCATCTTGGTCGCTCTCTTGGAGTCCACCTTTCTTTGTGTTTTGGTGTGTGTGTGTGTATGTGTGTGTGTGTGTGTGTGCGTGCGTGCGTGCGTGCGTGCGCGCGCGTGCGTGCGTGCGTGCGTGCGTGCGTGCGTGTGTGTGATCCCTCTCTGCTTTTCTCCTCTTCTCAGAGGCCCTTTTTAACTGTCTTCGTTCTCAAAAGCGTTCAATTGAAACCTGTTGTCCGTCTTATTACCGCAAGTCTCCGAACCTGGGCAGTGGCGAGCACAAAAAAAAAAAAGAAAAAAAAAGAAAGAAAAAAAAAAAACCACCTGACAGCAGGCCGAAAGGCTTCTAGCCGGAGTCATGACCTCATGAATGCAACCCGGCACATCAGAGTGTAATGAGTTCAGGGCCGAAGCACTTCTCTGAGGGGGAGGGAGGGTTGGGGGAGGGGGGGGGGGGGGGGGGGGGGGGGGGGGGGGGGGCTGGGAGGTCTCCGAAGACCTGCTGTCAAGCTCTGCTTGGAGAGGTTTCTTCGAGTCCCACTTGTCAGGCTTTCGTAGCAGCACTGCCAGTGAGCTGTGTCGTAGTGACACTGTACAGCTATGCAGAGCGAGCACTCCACCGCAGAGTCAGTTTGCCTTTC
Source organism: Conus ventricosus (assembly GCA_018398815.1). Classification (NCBI taxonomy): domain Eukaryota; kingdom Metazoa; phylum Mollusca; class Gastropoda; order Neogastropoda; family Conidae; genus Conus; species Conus ventricosus. The sequence goes on along the minus strand of CM031596.1, from coordinate 27,312,753 downwards.
ATGCCTTGTGTGTGTGTGTATGTGCGGTGTCGTGTGTCGTTGTGTGTGTGTGTGCGTGCGTGCGTGCGTGCGTGCGTGCTTCCGTGCGTGCGTGCGTGCGTGCGTGCCGCGCGCGCGCGCGCGCGCGCGCGCGCGCGTGTGTGTGGTGTGTGTGTGTGTGTGTGTGTGTGTGTGTGTTGACGCACTGTGATGTTGTTTACAGCTCCTTTCTTTAATAGTCTAAGCCAGGTACGTGAGACATTATGATGCGCAACGGCTGCCGCCTCGCCAAGACTGACGTAATTGAATGTGTTTCTTATCAGCTGGAATGTCATGAATCGATGTGTGTAGTTTGTTAGATCGTTGTGGTTGTGTGTGTG
>CM031596.1:27282362-27312294 GCA_018398815.1 Conus ventricosus | reverse complement strand
GGAGGAGAGGAGGGAGGTGGAAGGACGTGGAAGAGGAGGACGGTGGAGGACGTGGAGGAGGGGTGGAGGAGATGGAGGAGTAGCCGGTGGGACGTGGAAGAGGGGAGGAGGAGGAGGAGGAGGTGGAGGAGAAGAAGAGGAGGAAGGAGGAAGGTGGGAAGTCGTGGAGGAGGAGGAGGAGAGGAAGAGGAGTAGGGAGGTGGTGGAGGAGGAGGTGGTAGAGGAGGAGAGGAAGAGGGGAGGTGGAGGACGTGAGAAGGCTGGAGGAGGGAGGTGGAGGAGTAGAAGGAGGGGTGGAGAAGGAGGTGGAGGACGTGGAGAAGGGAGGAAGAGGAAGAGGAGGAAGAGGAAGAGGAGGAGGAGTTTGGGATGGAAGAGGAAGAGGAGGAAGAGAAGAGGAGGAGGAGGGAAGAGGAGGAGAGGAAGAGGAGGAGGTGGAAGAGGAGGAAGAGGAGGAGGAGGAAGAGGAGGAAATGGAAGAGGAGGTGGAGGAGGAAAGAGGAGGAGGAGGAAGAGGAGGAAGAGGAAAGAGGAGGAGGAGGAGGAAGAGGAGGTGGATGAAGAGGAGGAAGAGGACGGAGGAGGAGGAAGAGGAGATGGAGGAAGTGGAGAATGAGGAGGTATGAAGGAGGAGAGGAGGAGGAAAGAAGGAAGGAAGAAAGGGGAAGGGATTGAAAGTGAGGAGTGAGTGGTCGTGGGCGGGGAAGGAAGGAATAGAAGAGATGGAGAGGTCAGGGCCGGGAGGGGGAGGGGGGTGGGGAGGGGGGAGGGGAGACAGACGATAGTACGAGCGACGGTGGCAGGGGTCGGCGGTTCGAGAGGCGGTCTGTCTGGCCGAGTTGGTGGTTCGTACGAATCTCATCTATCGGCACAAGTCTGGTTCGTTCGTTCGGCACCCCCCCCCCCTCCCCCGTCTTCCTGCCTGACACACAAACACACACACACTAAACACACTACACACTCTCTCAACACAACACACACACACACCTCACAACAACAACAACAACAACAAACAAGAAGCCATAGTCAGAGGTTTTCTGCCATACCTACCTCTAATCTCCACGCAACTTTCCCCAACCCAAACACAACCACCCTACCCAACAACTACCCCCCCCCCCCCCCACCACCCCACACCCACCTACCCCCTCACATCCACCCACCTCTGTTCCAACGTCATCGTACTTGACACCATGCGGGAGTCCATTTCAACTTGACCATACTCCACTAACTCCACCCTTGCAACCTCCCCACCCCCTCCAAGCCCCAGTCTTTTCTCCCTAATGGTTTCACCCTCTCTCTTCCTTCTTTCCTCGTCACCACCTCTCCCTTACCTCCTCTCCATCTCCCTCACATCTCCTCTCTCGCTGCCCATCTCCATGCTTACTTCACCCCTCTCTCCTCCCCCCAACCACGACACAACCCCTCCCTTCCCATCCTTCCTTCTCTCACATCCTGAGACCGCTGCGTCTTATTGGGATCAATGAACGTCAGAAGCAACCTGATGCTATCGATTCAGTGTCTCCTCAGACATAGATACACTGAAGGATGTGAGGGATTGGGGGTGGGAGTGTGTATGTGTGTGCTGTGTGTGTGGGCAGGTGGGGGTTGTGTGGGGTTGGGGGGTGGGGGGGTGTAGGGAGGGGTAAGGGCTAAAGGGGAGAGATGCCGGGAGGGGGGAGGGTGGGTGGGGAGGGAGAGGGGGGGGGGAGAGGACTTAGGAGGTGGAGGCTTTAGAAAGAGAGAGAGAATGTGGGAGGAGGAGTGGGAGGGAGGCAGGGGGGTGGGGCGTGATGGAATTGGATGAGGAGATAGGAGGGAGGAAGGAGAGAGAGAGGGGGAGAGTGAGAGAGAGGAGTGTGAGTGAGAGAGAGGGAGAGATGAGAGAGTAGGGAGGGAGGTGAGAGAGAGAGAGATAGAGAGTCGAGTGAGTGAGATAGTGAGAGAGAATGAGAGAGTCGGAGGGAGCGAAGGGAGGGAAGGAGAGAGTTACAGACAGACTTGACAGAAAGTAAGGCACTGAGAGAGAGAGAGAGAGATGAGGAGAGAGAGAGTGAGAGATCGGTAGGAGAGTGAGAGAGAGCCCGATCGTGAGCGAACGTTGTCTGGAGAGAGGACCAGGGAGAGGCGAGAGAGAGGAGCGAGGGGAGTTGCGGGAGGAAGTGGGGGAACGTCTTGGGTGTGGTTCGTGGGGGAGGGACATGATAGGAGGATCGGGGGAAGATGAGAAGATGAGAGTGCGAGAGAGACAGACGGAGTCAGAGAATACAGGACAGACAGGAAACAACAGACAAAAACGGCGCGACCAGACAGAGAGGTCAACAGACGGATACTCAGAAGTAGGTGATGACAGGATTTCTCACGATTACAGCTTTATCCCGGTCAATGTCCTCATATCTATCTCCTCACTCTCTCTCTCTCTCTCTCTCTCAGAACTAAAAAATGGTTGTAGGACAGTCAAACTTCAGAAAAGAAAAGCAACTAGAAAACACGCACTACCGCGCGCAAAAACACAACATCACACCACACCACACACACACACACACTTTATATAGATATATAGGTTAGGGCCCCCCCCCCCCCCTCCCCCGCACTCCCTTCCTCTATTCAGTCCTCCTTTCCTCCCTGACGCCCCGCATCCCACCCGCACATTCCAAAACCCCCCCATCCCCTGCATTATGCTCCAATCCTACTAAACTTGTTTAGTTTGATGATACCTTTATTTTTACAGATTAATACACCAAAGGCTAGATAAACAACCAGGATAAGTAAATATCATAAATATCTCATACCCATCCCAAACTACCCTCTTGGCCCCTAGCAGTCCTACTCTCTCTCTCATATCTATCTCTCTCCTCTCTCTCTCTCTCTCTCAACAGGCGCGCACAAACACTCACATTATTATGCACGCACACACACGCACTACACATCACCGCGCGCGCGCGCGCGCGCACCCACGCACACGGACACGTAACACGCTACACAAACACATTCATCCCCCCCCACCACCCCCCCCCCGTCTATAACACTTATAGTGATTTGACGTTTTAAACTAAAGAATTAACTAACACACACACACACTCGAGCAGGATTGCAAACAATCTAAGAATGCATAGAAAGGAGCAGACAAAGGACAGACAGAGAGAGTGAGTGAGAGGGACCAGAACAGAAAACAAACAGAGAAAGGGGAGGATGATAACGAAAGGATCAAAAAAGAATTTTGATGAAAAAAAAAAAACAACAACAAAAAATAACGAAGGAAGGATGGTAGGAAGGTAACTAAAAAAAAACAAAAAAAAAAAAAAATGATATATGCACTTCCGGTAGAGAATTATGTCCAGTGGATTGTTTGCCAAAAAAAAAAATAAAGAAAAAAAGCGGTAGGGTTTAAAACAAAACAAAACAAAACAAAAAAAACCAATAATGATCTGTCTCTCTCACAGGCCTGCAGTTCATAGACGCGAAATTTCGTAAGGAGGTCATTCACGCGGGACGAAATTCGCGCGAATTTTTTTTTTTTTTTTTTTTTTGGGTCATCTCGCGAACAACAAACAGTTCCAGTCACTGTGTCAAGTCACCGCGCGGAAATCTCGCGCGAACCGACGGCGAATTTTTCGTCGGAAACTTTCTTCTTTCTTTATTCTTATTTTTTTTTTTTTTTTTTTCGAGTGAGGGAGCGGAAATGTCTTCTATGTCGGCGGCTTTCTCCCAGAAGAGGGGTGTTTGAGTTTGAAGGCCTACATTCTACTACACCACCCCACCCACCCCACCCCGACTCGTCCACCATGTGATACACTTTGGACAAGTTGATTAGACGAAAATACGTCTGAAAGTGTCTCATGTAGAAATAATTTCTTGTCACATGACCAAAGGAGAAGCCCTGTTGCCTTCTTTTTCTTCTTTTCTTTTTTTTTTTTTTTTCATTCTTCAACCCAGCTTTAGGGTGTTTCTTATCGGTTTTTTTTGTTGTTGTTGGATTTTGTTGCTTTTTTTTTTTTTTTTGCTGTGCATTTAGTTCCCCACCTCCCCAACACCCCTCCACCCCCAACCACCTCATGTATTTTCATACAACCCATATAGAAAACTGTATTTTTCTACTAACCTGCTTCCATTTAAAAAAGAAAACTGGAAAAATAAAGACTGCAAATATTTGCGGCAAAACCCAATGGCAATGATGGCCGGTAATTTTCGTGGGTGATTTTTCGGTGAGAGAATTTCCGCACTGATATATTCAGCATCTATGAGAGTCTGCATGCTTGTATCTTCTGCATCTTGACTTTCTACACTGTGTGATATGTTTCTTAATGTTTAATTTGGTTGTGTGCCTACTCGCTGTGTGTGGTGTTGTGGGTGTGTGTGTCCCCTAGTGGGTGTAGTCGTGTGTGTTGGTGTGTGTGTAAGAGTAGTGTGTGTGTTTTTCGTCGTGCTTGTCGTGGGTGTGGAATAGTAATTGTCATAGTCAAATGTACATAAACTGTTATTTTCAGAGGGAACATTGAATAAATGCTATTATTATGATTTTTTAATTATAGCCATCCATTAAAAAAAAAATATAATGTTAAAAAAAAAAGTCCGGTGAATTCGTCAGTCTAATTAAACTACAAAATTTATGAAAGTACTGTGATATAAACTAATAGAAACAGTGTAGATATGGGACCCCCCCTTGGAGGGACAGGGGGGAGGGGGTGGGGGGGTTTTGGTTGGCGGGGGAGGGTGGGAGGGGAGGGAGGGGAAGGAGGGGGAGGGCGGGTGGTAGGGAAGTATTATGAATTGGAAGGGGGTATTTACATATAGTAAGAGTGTGAGTGTGAGAAGTAGAGAGAGTGGAGTTGCGAGAGTGATGGTTGGTGATGTTGCATTTTGTTATTTTATTCACATTATGGATCTGGTACGTATTCTCTCATATGTAATATTGTAGACACTGTCATAACATTTAATATGAGGCACACACACTAATTGCAGTGCTTGTTAATAGTTTTAATTTTCAATGCATTACATGTGAGAAAAAAAATAAAATCATTATTATTTCAAAGGTTTGGGGATTATGTAAGTTATGTTCCTTTAATGAGTTACATTTTATGATTAATTTTTTATAATGGGATTTTTTTTGTTTATTTTCATTTTTAAGAGTTGTTGGCAACTTGTTCCTTACATTTCAACCTGAGTTAAAATTCTAGTTTTATAAGATTATTTACTTGGTTAGGAATAGATAAAAAATGATTGTGTCTATGGTGTTGTTTTAAAGGTGTACGATTTCTTTTTAGGGACATTGAAAGTTTATAACATTATGCTTACAAATGCTTATTTAACTATATGTCTGTTGTGGGATAGTTATTATTAATAAGTTTTTTTTATAATCTTCTGTAGTAAGAGTGATTAGTTCTTAACAATACTACTTTGTAGTGCTTCTTTTGTACATTCAGATGGAATCATTTGTAAGTTGTGTTTCTTGCAGCTGTCCCATAATGTAGATGCTGTTGTGTTCAATTTATGATAAAATGTGAGCACTAGTAGTAAAGCTTCGAGAATGGGTATAATGGAAATTCTTAATCTTGGCTAGTGAAGTAATTTTTTTGTAAGACGTTTTCCCAAGTGACTTTGTAGGTCAGTCCACGATCGATCTTATCTAATTATTTACCTAGCATTTTTATGTGAATCTACTTCTTCAATTTGTTTGTCAGATATAAACATTGGTTGAAATTTTGACTTTCATTCTTTGCCGTTTTTTGTCGAGCACTTCATGTGTGTCGTGTGTGTGTGTGTGTGTGGTGTGGTGTGTGTGTGTGTGTTGTGTGTGTGTGTTGTGTGTAGGGCGTGTGTGTGTATGTGTGTGTGTGTGGTTGTGTGTGTGTGTGTGTGTGTGTGTTGTGGTGTGTTTGCCTCCTGTGGTGTGTGTGTGTGTGTGGGTGTGTTGTGTGTGAGTGTGTGTTTCCTGTGTGTGTGTGTGTGTGGTTGTGTAGTGTGTGTGTGGGTGTGTGTGTATGTGTGTGTGTGTGTGTTGTGTGTGTGTGTGTGCGTGCATGCATGTGTGTAGGTGTGTTGTGTTTGTGTGTGCGTGCGCTGCCGCACGCGCGTTGCGCCCATGTAAGTGCCTCGTTGTGTGTGTGTGTGTATGTATGTGGTGTGTGTGTGTGTGTGTGTGTGTGTGGTGTGTGTGTTGTGCGCAAAGCGCGCGCGCGCGCGTGTGTGTTATGTTTGTGTGTATGTAAGTGTGTGTGCGTGCGTGCGTTGCGCTTCGCGAGCGCAGCGCGTAGTGTGTGTGTGTTGTGTGTGTGTGTGTGTGTGTAGTGTGTGTGTGTGTGTGTGTACGCGCGCGCAACGCGTGAAAGGGGACGGAAGTGTAAATAGTAAAGGTTTTTGAGGTTATCCATAATCAAGGGGAATGATTCTATTCGTCTGAAGAAGTCAACAGACTTATCTTCTTTAAACAAACAGGCGAAGAAAGGAAAAATAGCACGAGCAGCATTTAGTATTTTCTATCATATTAGCATGATTCTTTTCCCCACCCCCCACCCACCCCCGTCGTTTTCCTTTTTTCCCAGGTTTTTTTTTCGCTCCTGCTTCTATGTAACTGTTTCTTTTTAATGAATGGCACACATATGTATGTCTTGAAATTCACACTGCTTTGTCTGAGCGTCCTGAGAACACAAACAACACACCACATACACACTCACAAACGCACGACGCTCGCGCACACACACACACACACACACACCACAACCACACACACACACACTCACAAACAACAAACATCACACACACACACTGCAACATATGGCAGACTGAGACGATGATGAGAGGCTGCCTGCTTTGAAGTGTGACTCATTTCCAGAGGGTGTATTCCCTCCCCTTTGCGTCTATTCGACACAGTGACAGGTGAGAGAAAGTAATGATTCCTCCTCCCTCTCCATCAACATACACAACTCCCAGGCCCCATTCCGCTCCCCACCTTCGCTCCTCAAATAAACCCACACTCCTTCTTATATTCCTCTCCACTACCACACCACCCCCTCCCCTCCGCCTATCCCCCCCCACCTAACATTTCCACTCCTGAATTTAATAAAAAAAATTCCTCTATTTTTATGACTTGAAACTTAAGACATAAGCGAGTGAAGTTTTTGTTTTGTTTTGGTTTGGTTTGGTTAAAACTGTTCACACTCTCTTTGCATTTGTGTGATGTGTGTCTGTGTGTGTGTGTGAGTGTGTGTGTGTGTGGTGTGAGTGTATGTGTGTGTTTGTGTGTGTGTTGTGTTTTGCTTTTTCTTTCGGCTTTTTTTTGTTTTTTTTTTTTTTGTTGGGGAGGGAATGAGGTGCAGGAGGAGGAGGAAAGAAAAGCAGGTCAATGAGGAGGGTTTAGTGGGTAAGGGTGGAGGAAACTGGGCGCGGAGGAAGAGGGATGGGGTGGTGTGGTGATGGTGGGGTGGGTTTGGTGGGTTTTTCGAGAAACAGGTGAGATTGTTGATAAAGTGTGATTTGTTACTTGGTAAGTGACTTTAATTCTTCTCTGTAAACTCTGGAATTCTCGTGTGTGTGTGTGTGTCTGCTGTGTGTGTGTGGGGTGTGTGTGGTGTGTGTGTGCTGTGTGGTGTGTGTGTTGTGTTGATGTGGCGTGTGTGTGTGTGCCGCGCCAGGGCCGTGCGTGCGTTGTGGGTGTGTGTGTGTTGTGTGTGTGTGTGTAAGAGAGAGAGAGAGAGAGAGTGAGAGGAGAGAGAGAGGAGAGAGAGGAGAGATCAACACTCCATCCTTCTTATCTCCCTCTCACTCTTCAACTTCATTTCATGTTACATCAAAAAAAAATTTTTTGTCCATTTTATCGTCAATTTATTTCTTCATTCGTATCCTTCTTCTCGTCATTTGTTGGCACAAATAAAAGAAGAGCGTCCCCCACCCCACCCCCCACCTCCCGTCCCCTGCATGAATCGCGCGCGCAAAAAAAACAACAACAACAAAAAAAAGCGTCCATCCATCTACCTCCCACGCCCTGATTCCCGTCCTGCGCCTACTGTCTCATACAAGGGAGAGAACACTGTGACCCACGCGCGAGCCAGTTAGGCGGGGGGGGGGGGGGGGGGGGGAGGAGAATGATGAGCTGGGGAGGGGTAGGAGGAGAGGAGAGGAGGGGGGAGGGGGGGGGAGAGAGGGGGGCAGAAACTAGGGCAGTAAGGCGAAGGCACAAACTGGGTCGCTTCGTTTCCACTGCCGCGCCGTCTCCCCAGCCGTTCGATCGGCACTGATCAATCGGATTCGTATGACGCAGCCACCGATGTTGTTGATCCTTTTCGTTCAATGATTTTTACAACCCTCACCTCCCTCCCTCTTCACCCTCCCTCCTTCTTCTTTCCCTCGCTTCATTTACTCCCTCCCCTCCCCCCCCCACCTCACTCACCATCACCACTCCCCGTTCATTCTCCTCTCTCTCTCCGCTGTGCCACCACAACCTCGCTACTGATATTTCTCCCCCCCCCTTTCCCCTCCAATACCCTCCATATCCACCTCCCTCCTTTACCGCCAAGTCCAGTTACCTTGATATAGTGTCATTCTTATGTCGAATTTTGCATATTATTGTTAAGGGGTGTTGTGTGTATGTGTGTGGTGTGTGTGTGTGTGTGTGTGTGTGTGTGTACATGCATGCGTGCGTGTGTGAGCGCGCGCGCGCGCGCGGGGTGTGGTGTGCGGGGGTGCGAGTGTTCGTGTTTGTGTGTGTGTGTTTGTGTGTGTGTGCGTGCGTGCGCGCGCGCGTGTGTATTGTTTGTAACGTGTATTACACAAGTGTTTACCTGGCCCTGTTTGGATGGGGGGGGGGGGGGGGGGGGGTCCGTTTGTCTAGTTACTCAGTGAATTAACTTTACCGGTTCTCTACATTCGAAGACTCGCATGGTTATGCCAGACAACCTGCAAGTTCAAACTCCGAGTGACGCCTCATGCCGCTAGAGGCAGTGCTGTGCTGGAGGTCCACGGCACGGCATGATGGAAAGCGCAGCCACCCCTTCTCCTTCCGCCGCCTTCACCTCCTCTGAACTGAAGCAGGTGGGGCCTTCTGAGAGGTGTTTCACGTCATAAACATCAGATCCATGAGTCACTTGAAATCACGACCTTCAACTCCGCAGCCGTTCGCGACAGAATTAGGTCAAATCTGGATAAGGGGCATAGTGAATTATTGAAAGTGAGCACTAACATGGTGTTGAATAGCCAGTCTGGGTTGACGGAGAATGTTCACATCGCTGAGTGTGCCTTTGTGTTAAGGACTGCGACTGAATGGGTTAAAAAAGAAAGCCAACAACACAGTAAAATTCATTTTGTATTTTAGTTGATCTGCTCTGCACTGCTGATTGTGCCTTTGTGTGAACAATTGCAGCTGACAGGTTAGAAAAAAAGAAGCATGTAAAATTCATTTTGAGCTTTCGTTGGTCCTGTATGGTTCAAAAGCAAAAGCAAACAGAGAGAAACTACCTGCTAAAATGACAAATCTGATTCTGAAATATTTAAATCAATGTGCACTCACATTATGTCGTATGAATTCGACCGTGGGAACGATTTAAATGTTTCGGAAGTTTGCTAATTTCTGTTTTGTTTCATTTCAGTTTTGGAAATTTGTGTTCAAATAAAAGATTGCCTCCTGGAGGTTGAGATCAGTATTAGAAAAGCAAGTGATGGACACGGACGCACAAGAGTACACCCTGTTGATTTTTTAGTACAATTATATGCAGAGACTCATATTCTCTGAAGTAACTACAAACACGGGTATATTGATTCTTCTCCTCTCTTCAAAATGGTATGACTTTTGCCTCATTTGTTTTATCTTCCAGTGCCCCCAATATTTCTGGTTTGATGTCTACATGGACTTGGATTTGCTGTCATCTCTAAAGTTCTATGCGGTCGTGTTGAACAGTACGCTGTCAATACCTGTTGCATGTGCATAGCATCATTCATCGTCTACACACCACTCGCTCCAATGCGGTGTACATTGTCAAGAACAGTTTGCACTCAGCCTTCTGCTTCGCCGGTTTGAACCCCCCCCCCCCCCCCCCCCCTTCCCTTTTCTTAACATTTTTTAAATTTTTTCTTCTTCCTCTTTCTGTGTATTTTGTTTTGCTTTTTTGTTGTTGCTGTCTCATGTTCTGTTTTGTATTTGCTGTCTTTCTGTTCTTTTCGTCTCATTTTCTGTTGTTTTGGCTGTCATTTTCTGTTTTTTTGCTGTGTCATTTTCTGTGTTGTTTTGGCTGTCTCATTTTCTGTTCTGTTTTTCCTGTCCATTTTCTGCGTTGTTTTTGCTGTCTCATTTTCTGTTTTGTTTTGGCTGTCTCATTTTCTGTGCTGTTTGGCTGGCTCAGTTCTGTTTTGTTTGGCTGTCTCATTTTCTGTGTTGTTTTGGCTGTCTCGTTTTCTGTTTTGTTTTGGCTGTCTCATTTTCTGTTTTGTTTTGGCTGGCTCATTTTCTGTTTTGTTTTGGCTGGCTCATTTTCTGTTGTGTTTTGGCTGGCTCATTTTCTGTTTTGTTTTGGCTGGCTCATTTCTGTTTTGTTTTGGCTGGCTCATTTTCTGTTTTGTTTTGGCTGGCTCATTTTCTGTTTTGTTTTGGCTGGCTCATGTTCTGTCCACTTAACGCCGTCATTCTGGCTCCCCGTCACATTCTGATCTTGCTAGTCACCCAAGACCTTGCTAGTCCACACCAACGACCTGCTAGTCCACACCAACGACTTGCTGGTCCACACCAACGACCTTGTTAGCCCACATCAACGACCTTGCTGGTCCACACCAACGACCTTGCTGGTCCACACCAACGACCTTGCTGTCCACACCAACGACCTTGCTGAGTCCACACCAACGACCTTGCTAGGTCCACACCAACGACCTTGCTGTCCACACCAACGACCTTGCTAGTCCACACCAACGACCTTGCTGGTCCACACCAACGACTTTACTAGTCACACCAACGACCACTTGCTAGTCCACACCAACGACCTTGCTAGTCCACACCAACGACCTTGCTAGTCCACACCAACGACCTTGCTAGTCCACACCAACGACCACCTTGCTAGTCCACACCAACGACCTTGCTAGTCCACACCAACGACACCTTGCTAGTCCACACCAACGACCTTGCTAGTCCCGCTGCTGCCTGGCATCGGTCATTTACAGGGAGCGTCAGTCAAGTTGTCATAGGCAACCTACCAAGGGACTCTGCACTGCTGCCATTCACTCGGTGGCTTGACTAACACAGCAGGGCACCACCTGTCTGCTTGACCAACACAGCAGGGCACCACCCACTAGTGTCTGCTTGACCACCACGCTGGGCACCCCATGTCTGCTCTGACCAACACAGCGGGCACCACATGTCTGCTTGACCACACACGGGCACCACCACTGTCTGCTTGACCAACACACGCAGGGACACCCACTGTACTGCTGACCAACACTCGCAGGGCAACCAGTGTCTGCTCTGACCAACACACGCAGGGCACCACCCACTAAGCCCCCTTCTGTGATGACAAGAATTGCTTAGTTGCGGATCCAGCAGTGACTATAAACTCTTCCTCCAGAAGGCGTCACAACATCCGTCCAACGACATTCCCAACGAACTCGCCATCGCCGGCGACCTTGACACGAGCTTCGCAAAGGATAAAGACGCGGAGAGGGCATCGACATGGAGGTCACCATAACTGGGAATGAACAGCCACAGAACATAAAACTTTTCTTTTTTTCTTTTTGTTTTTGTTTTTTTGGCTATGCTGATTGAAGAGGGTGAGGATGATTGCTGGAGATGACGCTGTGGAATTCCATTTTAGTCCCAGACTGCGTGACATGGACGTACTCTACGTTTACTTTCATGATAGATCGCGGCGCCAACCAGGCCCGAGGGAAGCATACACCTGCAGTGTTGGTCAGGAAATTCGAACAACATTTTCAGAGACGTGCCCACTGGGTGGATGAACGTCGAGTGTGTGGTCTCAGCCTTCCCTAGTAGCCCACTGCAAACGCAGCTCTGTGCAGGAGACGACCGGGGCAGAATAAAAAGATCATACAAATGAATGGCTCTGACGGGAATGGAACCAACGACACCCAGCCCGGTGTCCGTGACGCTAACTCCTTCGCCAAGGCAGCTGGTTTTTTTTTTTTTACCCTCTCACTTTCAGTATTCCCAGTTGAACTGTTGAACTACAAAGCAGTCTCCTAATCCCGATGTGTGCGATCATATCGGCGCATTTGGAATCACTGAGTGTGTCTCCATCTTGGAAAAACAGATGTACAAAAAGACATTGGGGGGGGGGGGGGGGGGGGGGGGGGGGGGGGGTGTCACTGCAGTCCACCTGACAGGTACATGATTCTGTGTGCTTGACAACGCGTAACTGTACGGCCTGTGGCTAAACGAACTGCTGTTCGGAACTCCTTATGCAGGAAAGCACGACACTTCGTTCCTGTGGCTGAAGAGTGGAAGTAATGAAGGAAGATGCAGTGACCTTGTCCTCCTGACCTCATTCTTCACAGAGCCGTGGCTCAGCTGTTTCAGCCTGGGACAGCATCCATGACTATCAGCCTTGAAACGCACCTCTTCTTCCCGATAGTCCCCCCCCCCCCCCTCCCCCCTGCTTGCTGAGCTGTAAATGACATGAATTGAATCCTTGTTCATGGAACAATCACCTAAGCATTACTAATTACTCGCAGCTCCTTTTTAAAGGCCCACCCTTCCCTGAATATATCACAGTCTGTACCATTCTTGATTCCTTGTAGATCTCCTCCAAATACGAAAATCAGGCTACCACTACCATCTTTCTCTCTCACTGTCTCGCCAACCTCCGTGAACGCTGCAACTGTCTCTCCAGTAACATTCACACACAGGGGATTTTCTCGGCCATTTTGATACCCCAAACCAACACATGATCGCTAAACAATCATAAATGAATTAAATGATAAACAAAGAAGAAAAAAAGAAGAAAAAAAATCTCTAGAATGAGTGCCATCTTCCCCAAGTAGTTGACATTCCCACTCACCGATATGGTCACGTTCTAGATCCTGTAGGCGATAGACAGGAAGACTGACATGTCCTCTCCGTCTCTTCCTGCTTCAGGATGCTGCCTTCTGATCAAGTACCAGTTGCAGAGCTCTAGAGCATCATGTCTTCCGCTTCATCATGAACGTAGACGTGCCCACTGGGTGAATGAAACTCGAGTGACAAACCTCAGTTCCAAGAAGACGTTGTTGCTGTACTGAAACAACAGCTTCATCACATTAACACCCAGATGAGAGCGATCCTCGAATTCAATGCTCCCACCATCCTGCAACAAGTGATCCATCGCAAGTCCTCGCCATGGGACGACTCAGCTAGCACGGAGGTCCACACCTTAAAGCCCTCAGGCAGGACAGAAAACGGAAGGAGCAACGCCTGGTTTGACTGTTGACGAAGAGATCGTCAGCTCCGTGAAGTTTCCCTAACAGGTAACAAAGGCCGAAGCCAGTTTCTGCTGCTCTTAGTAGCAACTTCAGCAACATGCATGGAACTTTTCCCGTTTAACTGGAAACTTGATGAGCAGACTTCAGCAGTCCGCTGGATTATGTAGCATTCTGAGCATGGCCATTCCCGAGGCGTTTTGAGCTTGGTCTCACCTGCAGTTTTTCTCGGTCACAGGAGAAAGAAAAATTGGAGAGAAAGGGGAATCAGTCAAAGAGTTCTCATTGTTGACACCCTGTGGGTTCAAAGCACCTGCAGTCTGATCGACGCTGTCTCTGATAGAGGTCATCTTGTCGTCAAAGCACCTGCACTCTGACCGACGCTGTCTCTGATAGAGGTCATCTTGTCGTCAAAGCACCTGCAGTCTAACCGACGCTGTCTCTGATAGAGGTCATCTTGTCGTCAAAGCACCTGCAGTCTGACCGACGCTGTCTCTGATAGAGGTCATCTTGTCGTCAAAGCACCTGCAGTCTGACCGACGCTGTCTCTGACAGAGGTCATCTGTCGTCAAAGCACCAAGTCTGACCGATGCTGTCTCTGGATAGAGGTCATCTTGTCGTCAAGCACTGCATCTGACCGCGCTGTCCTGATAGAGTTCATCTTGTCGTCAAAGCACTGCAGTCTGACCGACGCTGTCTCTGATAGAGGTCATCTTGCGTCAAAGCACCTGCATCTGACGACGCTGTCTCTGATAGAGGTCATCTTGTCGTCAAGCACCTGCAGTCTGACCGATGCTGTCTCTGACAGAGTCATCCTGTCGTCAAAGCAGTCACAAGACCTGAGCAACAACTCTGGGCATACTGGGGTGGGGGTGGGGTGGGTAGGAGAACCCACTGATTGTTCTTATGAAAGTTGCAGACAGTAACAGAACAATAAACAAACATAGAATACCATTTCCGATACACTTTGCGCTGTGACCACAATCAGCATAGTAGCTCAAACCGACGCTCCAGTCAACTTGATGCCTTGAATGACACTATATTTTCTTCCCAGCAGAGCACATTCTTGTCATCCCCTCCTCCTCCCATCCCCAGCGAAACCAAAGAGGAGACAATTTAATGATGTAGATACCTTCTGGCTTTGGATGCTCTGTCCAGCCTGTCGTAAACGTAGTACATACAACAACAATGGAATATGTATTAATCGATCAATCAATCAAGAATCAGTTAATCTATCTATCTATCTACCTATCTACCTATCTATCTATCTATCTATTATCTATCTATCTATCTATATCTGTCTGTCTGTCTATCTATCTATCTATCTATCTAATCTATCTATCTATCTATCTGACTTCGGATCCCTAAGCATTAGACAACACATTTGCTATTTACAGTATATGATCTGTTGTTTTTGCTGTTGTTCTTCCCTAAGTTCTCTGTCGTGTTCTCTACCCATAAATCCGGAGACCTGTTGGGAATGTTTAACTGGATCGTGACGCACAGCCACAAGGAACGCCACTGTGAGAGATTCCTATCGCTTCAAAGGCATGTCATTACTGGTAACCGTTTCTAGGGAGCAAAATACTCTTTTCCTCCACGTAATTTTCTCCATCAAAAAGCAGCTGTGATCGCTGTTTTCACGTCTGAATGCCGAGTGCACCAACAATATGCTAATAATGAAGGCGAAACCATAATGTCCACTGGTTTGGACAGTGAGTCAAAATAAAGAAAAGAATAATTTGAATGATCGCCCTTATGTCTTCAGTAAGCTGCGCTCAACAAAATCAGTAATTATGGCACGTCTTTCTGGCGATCAGCTGCACCCTCTTCTCGCGTTTAGTACAATGTGTCACACGAGTCTTTGTCACTATTTTCGCTCGTCATAATTTTCGTTTTCGTGGCGGAATTAATCATTATGGCACACCAGCAAGCCGAAAAGAAGCAAACGGTTGTTTAAAAAAAAAATAAAAAAAAATTCCGAACTTTTGACGTTATTCATCTCCCTTACCTATATTGGTAAGTGATATCATCTGGAACCGTTGATAGACGATCGCACTGCCCGTGCTGTGGCTTCTGAACTCACCGAAGAGCGGAAAGCCAGAGCGATGAAGCCAGGCACAGCCTCTGTTTGATATTTAGCAGAGAGAGTCATGCTGTATTGACTTCGTTTCGTACACAACAGATCTCGGAGTTCCATTTCTTCGCCATTTGTGTGTGTGTGTGTGTGTGTGTGTGTGTGTGTGTGTGTGTGTGTGTTGTGTTGTGTTGTGTTGTGTTGTGTTGTGTGTGTGTGTGTGTGTGTGTGTGTGTGTGTGTGTGTGTGTGTGAGTGAGTGCCCATGCGCACGTGTGTATGTGTGCATGCATGTGTGTATTATGTTATATGTATGCGTGCGTGCGTGCGTGCGTGCGTGCGTGCGTGCGCGCGCGCGCGCGCGCGCGCGTGTGTGTGTGGTGTGTGTGTTGTGTGTGTGTGTGTGTGTGTGTGTGTGTGTGTTGTGTGTGTGCGGCGCGCGCGCGTTCAGTTTCTGCGTAACTCTATCATTCCCATGACATTTCTCAAGTATTCATCATGTCACTTGAAATGTCAGTCTTGTCTGCGTTTTAAACTCTCTTTTTCTCTCCCCTCCCTCTACCCCCCTTTCCGTCTCTCTCTTTCTCTGTCTGTTTGTCTGTGTGTTTGTCTCCCTCTGTGTGTGTGTGTGTGTGTGTGTGTGTGTGTGTGTGTGTGTGTGTGTGTGTGTGTGTGTGTGTGTGTATGTGTGTCTCTCTGTGTGTGTGTGTGTGTGTGTGTGTGTGTGTGTGTGTGTGTGTGTGTGTTGTGTGTGGTGTGTGCGCACGAGAGAGAGAGAGAGAGAGAAGAGAGAGAGAGAGAGAGAGAGAGAGAGAGAGAGAGAGAGAGAGAGAGAGATTCTTGACGAATGAAATGGAGACCATCAAAACGTGAACGGACCTAGATCTACTTACAAACGACAGCGTTTTCATTTAGTAGCAGGTCAGCCACCACACACACACACACACACACACACACACACACACACACACAGGAGAAGAGAGAGAGAGAGAGAGAGAAGAGAGAGAGAGAGAGAGAGAGAGAGACGTGACAGACAGACAACGACAACAGACACACAGACAGACAGACAGACACACACACACACACAGAAACACACACACAGAAAGACACACAGACACATAGAAACACATCCAGACAGAAACACAGACGCACTGACAAACAGACAGACAGACGGACAGAGGCCTTGAACTCCAGTTTTCTTCTCAGCGTGTTTCCAGCTAGACCCGCGCGCCCTGCATTGAACAGCGTCGTTGTTCTGCATGGCCACTGGTAGCACAGCATCTCTTCAGCCTGGGTGAAACACACAGATGCTGCTCCTCTAATCAGCTGCCTCAATATCCACCATTGTAGTACGATTCAAAACACTGCTATGAAATCGAAAAAAATGTGTGGCTTGTATTATTCACATGTCATGGAATAAGTTTGATCAGAATTGGTTGTTATACAAACCTTGGTTTGGAAGTTGATAGTGAAGAAATGTGAGACTGATGACTGACAGACATACACTGTACAGCCAATTTTGATCTGATCTTCCTTTTTTTTTTCTTGTTTTTTTTTTTTTTCTTTTTTTTTTTTTTTTTTTTTTACACGGATCGATGAGAATGAAGATGATGAAGATGATGCTATGGATTTCCTTTCCAGTCTGAGACTGCATAACAGGGCGTGTACTCTACACGTCCTTTCATAATATATATTCCAGCGTCAACCAGGCCCGAGAGATACAGACACCCGCAGTGTTCGTCAGGAAATTTGAGCAACACTCTGAGAGACGCATCCATTGAATGGATGAAACTCGACTGTGTGGTCCCAGTCTTCCCCAACTGAGCCCGTAACAAACTCAACTCTGGGTAGGAGCCGGTCGGGGCAGAAAAATCCCACATGACTCTGATGGGAATCGAACCCACGACCTCCCAGCCGGGAGTCCGCGACGCTGACCACTTCGCCACAGCGGCTGGTGATTTAATCTTCCTTGTTTGTCTCTTACTATCTATTCTTTCCTTCTTTTCTCTCTATTTTTGTTTATTAATTTGTTTGTTTGTTTCCATGGGTTATTTGTATAATACATAGATACTCCTCACATATTTACTGAGTTGTTTATATTGTTACATTTTCTATTAACACAGATGCCTGTTCTTTCTTCAGTTAAAGCAATGTTTGTATATTGACATGTATGCACTTTTGTTGACGTTGTTTAGAATTTATTTGACATAAAAAAGAATTGATTGTGAACAAATTATAAAAAGAAAAAAATTAAAAGGGGGAGGGGGTTAGTTACCGCCAAAGACACTTAAAAAATGTTCCCAAGATGAGGTGTGTCTGCCATGTGGCAGGCAAGAGGGTTGAGAGAGAGAATGCTGAAGGGTTCTACCAATCAGGCGATGGTGTGTGTGTGTGTGTGTGTGTGTGTGTGTGTGTGTGTGTGTGTGTGTGTGGTGTGTGTGTGCGCGTGCGTGCGTACGTGCGTGCATGCGTGTGTGTGCGTGTGTGGGGAGAGGGGGGGAGGGGTGCGTGCATGCGCGCGCGCAAAAATAATGGCTGAACATGATCGGGAAAGATTTCCTCTTTCAGCTCGAGTCCTTTAAGACAATACTTACTTTGGTCGTTCTGAAGATGAAACGGATTTCAAACGGAAACAAACTGAATCGGACTCACTAGACTGTCCACATTTCGCCTGTGGTTCCACACCTCTGTCTCTTTTACCTGTAAACAGCATTGTACATGTCGCGCTCCATGACTCGTCCAGTTCTGTCCCCTGTCTTACGACTGGTAGGAGAAACAGGGCATTCATCTCTCGTAGTTCAACTGATATATTATTTTCTTCAGTTCGAAAACAGTATTGACGAACAGCGGCCTTTTCAGGCACCAATCGCAAGCAAGCTTACAGGTTCTGGCGAATCACGATGCCCGGCACAATGCTATGGGGGGAAAAAAAGGAGAGAGAGAGAGAGAGAGTTTTAAAAAAAAAAACATTTTTAGGCATCCATTTCTTTCCGTTTCAAACTCATTTTATATTCAAAACTAAGAAGATAGAAATTGTTTGTCGAGGGCCAGCGGATAGAAAGGAAATGATTGCACTGACAGACCGCGCGCCATCATTATATAATAACGGTTTCTGGTTGGTAGGAAGAACTGATCAGCACTCTCCCTCTCCACAGGCCTTCGTGTTCATAACCTGACGATGGTTCGTGACGGTGAGTGGTCCAGATGACCTACCACCACCACCACCACCACCACCACCACCCTACCCGCCTACACAACTTACCCGCCCCCCCCCCCCCCCCTCCTCCCCTCCCCCCCCACCCGTTGCGCCTCTCCTGCTCCTCTCCCCCGAATGTCAGTGAGAAACGTTAAGAGGAAGAATATGGACATGCGAGAAAATCTCTCTTCTACTCTCTCTCAATCTCTCTCTCTCTCTCTCTCTCTCTCTCTCTCTCTTGTGTGTTGTGTGGTGTAGTGTGGTGTGGTGTGGTGTGGTGTGTGGTGAGTGTGATGTGATGTGATGGTGGTGGTGGGCGCTGGGGTGGTGGTGGTGCGCGCCCAGCGTCGCGCGCGCGCTGCGCTGTGCGTGTGATGTAGTGTGTGTTGTGTGTGTGTGTGAGTCGTTGTGTGGTCGTGTAATGTAGTGATGTGTTGTGTTGTGTGTGTGTGTGTGTTGTTGTTGTGTGTGTGTGTTGTGTGTGTGTTGTGTGTGTTGTTTAACATTAAAAATTTGTCAAATAAATGTAACCAACCGCCCAGAGAACGTGGAAAACGAGTTCACAAGACAAAATACAAAAAATTTGATTCAACTCTGAGTGCACGATCAAATCAGTCAATTTCTTTGTTGTTGTTGTTGTTGTGTTGTTGTTGTTGTTGTTGTTGTTGTTTTTAAAGAGTTTTTAAGCCTGAAAAGACTTTGAATAAACAATTTTTTTAAATTGTTGGTCTTGACATTGGGGTTTACTTTACGTTTCTGAGGTCCGAAACTGAGAGAGAGAGAAGAGAGGAGAGGAGAGAGAAGAGAGGAAGAGAGAGAGAGCAGACAGAGAGAGAGAGACAGAAGAGAGAGAGAAGACAGAGATCGTAGAGACAGAGACGAGACACAGAGAGAGGGAGAAGGAGAAGAAGAAGGAGAGAGAGAGAGAGATTAGAAGAGAATGGAAGAGAGAAGAGAGAAGAACAAAGGAGAGACAGAGAGAACGGGGGAGAAAGGGTTTGGGGGGGGGGGGGAGACGTGGGGGGGGGGGGAGAAAGATGGCGGCAGACAGGAGAAAGGAGAGGAAATACACCACAACGGACAAGCATAGAAAGCCTAGACAGATAGGGACAGAGGACAGAGAGGAATTGAGACAGAATAAACAAAATCCTCGTTACTATCCAGACGGAGATCAAATGATGATTAAACAATGTCGATTACGAATGACATAGGATAGGAAGCCAGAAGCACTGATCATTCAATCACCAGACCATCGGAAATGGATCCGAAGACAACCAAACCAAACCAACCAAACCAAACCAAACAAGAAAAACTGCAACAAAAACAAAAACGACAAAAAAGAAAACGAAAAACACACACACACACACACACAACACACACACACACACACACACACACACACACACACACACTACAAATACAGAAAAAAAGGAAAACGTCTGGAGATGTATCACTGGTGACTCCGTCCGGACAAAGAAATGTCGTCTGCTTCCAAAACACGAAAAATACAAAACAAAACAAAACAAAAACAAACAAGGCAAGACAAACAAACAAACAAACAAACAGATCTAACGAGGGGGAGAATAATCCTCCAAACTACAAAAGCAAACTGAACTAAATCTAAATCAAGAAAAAAACAACAACAAAATCTCAAGAAAAAGAAAAAACAAAGAGAGATTGATTGATTGATTGATCTTTAATACCCAAGGATGAAGATTTTAGGCCAAAGCCTAGTCTTACAATCTGTCCTTGTCATGCATACATTATTTCAGCACATATCATTCATACAGACAATTCAACATAGCAACATGATAATCTAATTCTACAATGATAAGCAAACTGCTCATAAAAGCACTAATGAGATGGGGGATGGTAAAACAAAAGGAAACTTACAAGCAAACAAACAAACAAAAACTACAGAGAGAGAGAGGTCAGAGGAGGGTGGGGAAGAGAGAATGGTAGGTAGGGGAGGAGAAAAGGGATGGTAGACAGAGTGGGAGTGGGATGAGCGATTTTAACGGAGTAGGTTTTATGTTGAGACGATTTATTCAAAGTATGGTTCACAGAAGACTTAGCGAATGGACGCTAATCATTGTAATCGAATAATTTAACTACTGAGACATAAAATGTTTATGCAAATGTTCCTTGAAAGGTTTTAAAGTATTCATGTTTTGTAGATTCGGTGGAAGTGAGTTCCAGACATATGGTCCAGAGTAAGCTAGGCTTGTTTTGTATAGATCAATGCGTGGGTAGGGAAGAAGGAATTTCGTCGAGCCAGAAAAGCTGTTCGATCTTGTAAAAAGGGCATTGATATAACATGGCATAGTATCTGTCAAGATTGTAAACATAAATGATGCCTTGTTGAATTCCAATTGCCTATTCAGAGGAAGTATGTTCAGCGCTTTTAGTTTTTCGTCTGTTGTTAGAGATACAGCTGGATGGAGTAGCTTTGCTGCACGTCTATGGAGAGAATTCAGCCTTTTTTTGTGGACGTCACTACTGCCGTCCCACACTGTTGAGGCGTAATTTATACGTGACTTATGTGTGCATTGAAAAAAGTTTAAGCACATTACTGTTGACGTAGCGCTTTAATTGAGATAACAGGAAAAGGTGTTTTGAGACTACCTTGCATACGTTATTTAGATGAGATTGCCATTTCAATTCTTTATCTATCGTTAACCCTAAAACACGATGCTCGTCTACCTGCTCGATAGAAGTGCCATTCAACAGAAGTTTCAGGCAAAGAGGAGTCAACTGGTGTTTTTGGCGGGTAGCTATAATCATAGATTTGGTTTTGGCTGGTGTATGACCATTGAGTTTGAATGACACCAGTCTGACACGTCGTGCAGACTTTCCTGGAGAGAAGTTTCTATTGTCTGTAGATCACTACCATTCGTTTGGAGCGACGAGTCATCAGCAAATAAATCTGTCGTGACCTTTTATCATCTGATACGGACAATGGTAAATCATTGATGAAGATGCAGAGAGAGAGAAGTAGGAGGAGAGAGGACAGAGAGAGAGGAGAGAGAGAGAGAAAAGAAGAAGAGAAAGATGAGAGGGAAGAGATAACGAATGAGCAGTAAGAAGAATACTAGAAGAAAAAGAGGAAGAAAATTTAAAGAAAAACAAAACAGAAGAAGAACTAGGGAAGAAAGAACAAAGAAAGAACAGAAAGAAAGGAGAAAAAGGAGAAAGAGAACAAAAGAAAGAACAAAGAAAGGAAGGAGAAGAGACATGAAGTTTGAAATGAACAGACGAAACGACGTGAGATCGGAAAGAAAGAACATAAGCGAATCACAATAAGGAAGAAAGAGAGAAGCAAAGAAAGGAAGAAAGAGGACATGAACATGAAAGACGAAAGAAAGAAAAATAAGAAAGAAGAACAAGAAAGGATGAAGAAAGAAAGGAAGAAGAGAGAGAAGAAAAGAAGAGAAAGAAAGAAGAAGAAAAAGAAAGAAAAAGAAAGGAAAGAAAGAAAAAGGACACAAAGAAAGAAAGGAAGAAAAAGAGAAAGAAAAAAGAACGAAAGAAAGGAAGAAAGAAAGAAAGAACACAAGAAAAAGGAAGGAAGAAAGAAGAAAGAAGAAGAAGAAAAGAAGAAGAAAGAAGAAAGAAAAGAAAAAGAAAGAAAAAGAAAGGAAAAGAAAGAAAGAAAGAGAAAAGAGAATGAAAGAAGAAAGAAAAAAGAAAGAGAAGGAAAGAAAGGAAGAAAGAAGAAAGAAAAGAAGAACAAAAGGGAAAGGGAAAGAAAGAAAGAAAGAACGAAAAGGAAGGAAAAGAAAGAAGAAGAAAAAGAAAGAAAGAAGACAAGAAAAAGAAAGAAGGAACGAACGAAAAAGTAAGAAAGGCACCATACAGCCTGCAGTCACAAGAATGTATAGCTTACTTCCACCCAAAACACAAAGGCACCGGTCACAACCCAGGACTCAAACCTGCGGCCTGTGATGTGATGCGGCCTTCCCCCCCCCCCCTCTCTTTAAACTTTATTTCCTCATCATCAACGACCCGCTAGGACAGATGACGGTGGAACTGAGTCGACAGCGCTTTCCAAGTTTTGTAGTAATATAACACACACCAGATAACCGCCAACAGAACTGGGAATCTTCTCCCAACCCCTTTTTTCTGCCCCCCCCCTCCCCTCCCACCTTCTACCTCTACCCTCGCTTCTCTCTCTTTCTGTCTTTCTCTGTCTCTCTCTGTCTGTCTGTCTGTGTCTCTTAACCCCCCTAACTATTTAGCACCGGGAAGTAAATCACGTGAGAGAGAGAGAGAGAGAGAGAGAGAGAGAGAGAGAGAGAGACAACACGGGGGGGGGGGGGGGGGGGAGGGGGGGAGGGAGCGGAGAGGGCTGGGTGGGTGATGAAGGGGGTTGAGGATGGGGATGAGGTGGGGGGAGGGGGAGGGTTTGAGGTGGCGGAGCGAGAGGCAGGGGGGGGACTTTAAAGTGCAAGTATAATGCTGTAGAGAGGGATGAGCTTATAGGGAGGGGGTGGGGGGGAGGGGGGGGGGGGAGGAGTCGATCCCCCAGAAACTAGGTCAGTTTGTAACAACGTCACCTGAGACCGGGGACAAATGTGGCAGCCCCGCTGGCAGTTACGACAACAGAGAGAGAGAAAGAGAGAGAGAGAGAGAGAGAGAGAGAGAGAGAGAGAGAGAGAGAGAGAGAGAGAGGAGAGAGAGAGAGGAGAGAATGGGGAGAGAGAAGAGGGGGAGAGAGGAAGAGAGAGAGAGAGGGGAGAGAGAGAGGGAGAGAGAGGGGAGAAAAGAAGAGGAGGGAGGAGAGAGGAGGGAGAGAAAGAAGAGAGGAGAGGAGAGAAATGAGAAGGGAGATGAGAGAGAGAAGAATGAGAAGAGGAGAGTGGGTGTGGTGAATGAGAGAAGGGAGAAGAGAGAGAGAGAGAGAGAGAGAGAGAGAAGAGAGTGTGGAATGAGATGGAAGTGGGTGTGAGTGGTGTGTGTGTGTGTGGGAGGAGAGAGAGAGAGAGAGAGAGAGAGAGGAAGTGTGTGAGAGAGAGAGAGAGAGAAAGAGGAGAAGAGAGAGAGAGAGAGAGAGAGAGAGAGTAGAGAGAGGAGAGAGAGAGAGAGAGAGGGTCGGACAGTGAGAGTGAAGGAGATGACCGGAGGGCGGGGTGGGTTGGGGTGGGGGATGGAGAGCGGAGGGGAGGAGAGGAAGAGAGAAGAGGGGAGCGATACAGAGAGGATGAGGGCAAAGGCGGCAGTGAGGTGGGGCCAGTGCCAGGTGCGAGGGTTCGGGTTTTGGGGTTTGGGTGGTGCTGAAGAAGGAAAGGGGCCACTACCGACCTGCATCCCCACCCCATCCCTATCGAGGCCATTGCGGCAGTCCTGAAACACGACCACTGGCCATTACCCTGTACCTGACACCCCCACCCACCCACTAGGCCATTACCCTGTACCTGACACCCCCACCCCACCCACTAGGCCATTACCCTGTACCTGACACCCCCACCCCTGCCACTAGCCACCCTGTACCTGACACCCCCACCCACCCCACTAGGCCATTACCCCGTACCTGACACCCCACCCACCCACTAGGCCATTACCTGTACCTGACACCCCCCCCACACCACTAGGCCATTACCCTGTACCTGACACCCCCACCCCACACCACTAGGCCATACCCTGTACGACCCCCACCAACTCAGACATAAATTACGCACTCGTCAGAGGGAGGGAGGGAGGGAGAGAGAGAGAGAGAGAGAGAGAGAGAGACAGACAGACACACACACACTCACAGAGAGAGAGAAGAGAGAGAGAGAGAGAGAGAGAGAGAGAGAGAGAGAGAGACGAGAGAAGAAGAGAGAGAGAGAACAACAGACAGACCAGACAGAAACGGCAGACGCACACACACACCACCACACACACACCACACACACACACACACAGACAGACAGAGAGAGAGAGAGAAGGAGAGAGAGGAGAGAGAGAGAGAGAGCAGAGAGAAGAGAGAGAGAGAGAGAGAGATGGAAGGAGAGGAGGAGAGAATGGCGGAGGGGGATGGCGGAGGGGGGGTGGGGCTGGGGGGTGAAAGAGTCCTTTGTAGAGAACAAAGCGAGCGTATCTTTTTTCTTCTTTTTTTTTTCTGGTTTGTGTTTAATAAACTGAGCGGAAACCTTGACACATCTGTAGATTAAGCTAATGTCAAAATCTGTGGCCTCCATCTGTTTGTTTGGTTGTTTGTTTGTTTGTTTTGTCTTGCATCCTTCATCCGGAGGGCTTCATCTGGGAAGGGCGTCTCACATGTTATAGACTAGAGAACGGTTGAAGTTGGCAGTTAATGTTGACTCCGTGTGTGTGTGTGTGTGTGTGTGTGTGTGGTGTGTGTGGGGTCGGGGTGCGTGCGTGCGTGCGTGCGTGCGTGCGTGGTGTGTGTGTGTGTGTGTGTGTGTGTGTGTGTGTGTGTGAACGCACGCGTGTGTTTGTGTTGTTGTGTGTGTGTGTGTGTGTGTGTGTGTGTGTGTGTGTGTGTGTGTGTGTTGTGCGTGGTATGTTTGTGTGTGTGTGTGTGTGTGTGTGTGTGTGTGTGTGTGTGTGTGTGTGTGTGTGTGAGCGCGCGTGCGCGCGCGCGGGCGGGCGGGTGCGCACGTGCAAGCGCGTGTCCTTGAGCGCGCCCTTTTGTATTTTATCAGTTCGAGCGATCTGACAAACTGGACATTTAAAAAAAAAAAAGAGGTATTGAACTCTCTCTCTCTCTCTCTCTCTCTCTCTCTCTGATTTCGCAACCCCTGCCCGAGACGTGATGCCGTCTGTAGGTGGACATAGGGAGACGCTCCCTTTCGTAGCCAGGTACGCCAGGCATCGGCGTGCACGTGCAACTCGAGTTGCGACATCTGATCCCCCAGCCTCCCCCCCCTCCCCCCACCCACCCACCACTTTCCACCGCCTCCCTATCCCCCACCCCCCATCTCTCCAACCCTCACTCATCCTCCACCTCTCCCCGCGCTGTCACTGTCACGTCTATCGAGACCGTGATGACAGTTAACACAGTTAAAAAAAAAGGGGTGGGGGTGGGGATGGGGGTGGGGAGGAGAGAAAAAGAGAGGGGAAAAAGACACAAAAAGGAGGAGGGGTGAGGGGGGGGGGGGGGGGAGAAGGGACAAACCAGATCTTCCCAGTTCCAAGGTCAGCCAAGCCCAGAAGAATGCGCCCGTTTCTTGGCAGAAAAGGTCAAACATGGTGCCACGCTTAAAAGAAAAAAAAAAGGAAGAAAAAAAAAGCAAAAAAAAAGCAGGGACTGATCCCTCTCTCTCTTGTCTGAAAGTGGGGGGGGGGGGGGGGGGGGGGGGGGGGACTGTGTTGTCGTCACACACACACCACACACACACACACACACACACACACAACACAACTCATCGAAGAAGGCGGAAGACATGAGGGTAGGACCTATATACGTGGGGGGGGGATCTTCTGCTGGGGTGACCTATCGAAGTTGCGGGCGGGTGACTTCATCGCTATCGACGTGGAGTCTTTCCGGGTTATTCTCGGCTCGCTTAATGAGCTTGTTCCAACTTCAAGGCTTGGTCGCCCTCATCAGAGTCGTGGGGGGTGGGTAAGGGGGGTGGGGGTTGGGTGGGGGGTTGGGGGTGGAAGAAAAAAAAAAAAAAAAAAAAAAAAGAAATGATCATAAAATAGTAAGATCGAATGCGTAGGCCAACCAGCCAGCACTCCCTCAAGAGACAAGCCCTGGGTCGAGGATTTAAGCCTTTGCAGAATAAAGGAGTAAAAAAAAAAAAAAGGTGAAAAAAAGAGAGAAAAAAAAGAAAAAGAAAAAAGAAAAGAAACGATTAAAAAAAATACAAAAAAAAAACCCACGGTATTTTTCAACTCCCACCTTCCTACGGGGATGAGGCAAGCGATTATGATTTGTCAACTGCGCGTTTTCTGGATTCAACTTTTGTCCTTTTTTTTCTTTCCCAGTTTTTTTTTTATGTGTGTGTGTGTGTGTGTGTGTGTGTGATTTTTTTTCCCTTTTCAATCTGATCCTCCTCCTTGCTGACTGCTCCGTCGAAAGAAGGTACGACTGTTTTCAGCTGCCCACGTACACGTAGGCAGGCCTACATCAATAACGAGGAGGAGAAGAAGGAGGAGGAGGAGGAAGAGGAGGAGGAGAGGAGGAGGAAGAGGAGGCTCTTTCAACAGACAGTTCCTTGATCAGACTTTGTGCCGCAAGATTTTTGTCAAAGAAAAAAAGAAAGAAAAAAAGGTAACTGGTGGAAGGCATGGGGGAAACCTGAAGACAGGCTGGCTGAAGAGGATGAACACCTGATGCTGGTGACAAAAGCGCGGCCGGCAACCGCCACCTTCTTCAATCCATTAACTTCGAGCGGACACTGAGAGAGAGAGAGAGAGAGAGAGAGTGAGAGAGAAGAGCGGCGGAATATTCCCTCGCCCACATTTTTCTGGCTTAGTTACTACAATGCCCTCGCTGATAGCCCTTTTTGCGGACCGCGGGCAATTGTCACCCGCCCACGTCCCTCCTCCGCCCCCTTCCTTCCATCCATCCATTATCTCTAACCCCCCCCCCCCTGCCCCCATCATCTCAGGTCCCCCCCCCCCCTTAATTCCCTCCCCCCCCCCCTCCAACCCCCTACTCACGCTCATTAAACTAAATCTCCCGTTGTTGCGGGCTGACTGTTAGCCAATCACAGTGCTGGCCTCGTCGCTTCCCGGTTCCTCACCTAGTTAGTCCTCTACAACACCCATCACCTTCCACTTGTGTAAATGGTGGAAGGGGGGGGGGGGGGGGGGGGGGGGGGGGGGGGGGGGAGGGGGGGGGGGGGGGGAGGCAAGCATACCATTACCACTACCACCACCCTCCTCACCATCAGCCACCTTGGTCAGATAAATGTAACTGTTCTACACGTGATAAGTGCGTAGTAGAGTTCAGGCTTGTGTAAGTGCGCTACCCGCCTGTCCGTCTGTCTATCTGTCTGTCTGCCTGCCTGCCTGCCTGTCTGTCTATCTGTCTGTCTGTCTATCTCTTTCTCTCTTTCTTTCTCTTCCTCTTCTTCTTCTTCCTTTCCTCTCATTTTTTGAATTATTAACAAAAGTACATGTCCGAACTGATGAATTTTCAATCATCAAGTTAAACTGGGCTTATAAATACCACGATTTATCTTGTAATGGTGTCTACATGCAACTGTACTTCTGAAAACGAAACAACAACAACAACAACAACAACAACACACAACACACACACACACACACACACACACACACACACACACCACACACACACACACGAACGCGCGCACATTCCTGTCAAATATTGCTACAAACAAAAAAAACGACAGACTCATGACCGATGAACAAACAAACACACGCACACACACGGCAGTGAGGGTCGGTAACTGGGTCCACAACACTCAAAAACTGATTAAATATACGTCTACATTTGGTGTTCACCCGACGCGGAACATCACGTATTCTCTGTTACACTACGTTTGTGTCAAAACTGCTCACAACATTCGTCTAAGAACGAAACCCTTCCTTTGCCCCCCCCCCCCCCCCCAACCCCCCTCCCCCTTGCCCATTCTTTCGTAATTTCCTCGCATACTCTAGCTCTGTAGGCTTACTATACCTTGGCCGTAGCCATTTGAATGATCATCGTCACTTCTACCTCCCCTCCTTCTCCACACTACCAATAAGCCCCATCAATCCTTTGTTTTGTTTTTTCTCCTCCCTGTCCATCTGTCCTGTGGTTTTGACAATCACGCGCGAGTCGAAAAAGCCTCTCTCTCTCGTTTTGTTTATGTTCTCATCACGCTAGCTTCGTCCGCTTTTCCTACTTCTCTCTCTGTCTCTCTGTCTCTGTCTCTCTCTGTCTCTGTCTCTCTCTCTGTCTGTGTCTGTCTGTCTGTCTGTCTGTCTCTCTCTCACCTCCTCTCTCTCTCTCTCTCTCTCTCTCTCTTAACCACACTTTTTTTTTTTTTTTTTATAACCTTACTGCATTACTCCTGTGCGTGAGGACATAACGAAATGTGACGAATTTATTTGTTTTTGTTAACCTTGGATTGATACACACTAGGAATGAAAGCGTACTATTTGTTTGCAGGAAAGGAAGAGGGAAACGTTATTCTCCTATTACCTGTCCCCCTCCCCCCCTTGTCAAAAGACCTCTTTGGTATGACAATAAAATATCAAAGTGTCAAAGTGTCTTAACCACGCTCAGAACACAATTCCCACACACACAGAAGCTTAGAACGCTAGGGAGCGGACAGAAACAGTTCTGTGCTGTTAAAAAAAGTCACATTATGGGCAGCCATGTTTTTGCCCTGTTAACTGTTTCAGGTTGTCGACAGACGTGTGCTTGTCCCGTTAACAGTGTCACACTGTCGGCAGACCATGTTAACTGTTTCAGGTTTGTCGGCAGACGTGTGCTTGTCCCGTTAACAGTGTCACACTGTCGGCAGACCATGTTAACTGTTTCAGGTTGTCGGCAGACGTGTGCTTGTCCCGTTAACAGTGTCACACTGTCGGCAGACCATGTTAACTGTTTCAGGTTGTCGGCAGATGTGTGCTTGTCCCGTTAACAGTGTCACACTGTCGGCAGACAACGTCAACTGTTTCAGGCTCTCGGCAGACAATGCCAACTGTTTCAGGCTCTCGGCAGACAACGTCAACTGTTTCAGGCTCTCGGCAGACAATGCCAACTGTTTCAGGCTCTCGGCAGACAATGTCAACTGTTTCAGGCTGTCGGCAGACAACGTCAACTGTTTCAGGCTTCTCGGCAGACAATGTCAACTGTTTCAGGCTCTCGGCAGACAATGTCAACTGTTTCAGGCTGTCGGCAGACCATGTCAACTGTTTCAGGCTCTCGGCAGACGATATCAACTGTTTCAGGCTCTCGACAGACAATGTCAACTGTTTCAGGCTCTCGGCAGACAATGCCAACTGTTTCAGGCTCTCGGCAGACAACGTCAACTGTTTTCAGGCTGTCGGCAGACAACGTCAACTGTTTCAGGCTGTCGGCAGACAACGTCAACTGTTTCAGGCTCTCGGCAGACAATGTCAACTGTTTCAGGCTGTCGGCAGACCATGTCAACTGTTTCAGGCTCTCGGCAGACGATGTCAACTGTTTCAGGCTCTCGACAGACAATGTCAACTGTTTCAGGCTCTCGGCAGACAATGCCAACTGTTTCAGGCTCTCGGCAGACAACGTCAACTGTTTCCAGGCTGTCGGCAGACAACGTCAACTGTTTCAGGCTCTCGGCAGACAATGTCAACTGTTTCAGGCTGTCGGCAGACCATGTCAACTGT
>CM031596.1:27257362-27277362 GCA_018398815.1 Conus ventricosus | reverse complement strand
CAATAAATAACAAAACAATTAATGAATTATAAAGGAACACACACACACACACACACACACACACACACACACCACACCACACACACACCCACACCACACACACACACCACACACCAACCCACACCCCACACAGTATTTTACCGAATGATCGAGTGTCCTCTTGCTCCTTTTGTCCCTCCCCCCCTCCTGCCACCCCCCCCCCCCCCGCCCCATCACAAACGCCCCCCCCCCTCTCCCCATCTCTTCTTCACAGGGGCGTCACTGAGCTTCATGAGTGTGGTACAGGGACATCACTATCATAATCACCATCATCGTACGACTTTGATCGTGAACATCCTCATCTTCGTTACCATCATCAGCATGTTTGACATCGTGGATCCTGATGTTCTTCTTTCTGTCTTCTATGTTTGAGTCGTCAATTCAGGTTTTTAGTTATCCTTAGGTATCATTATCTCAAGAGACTGTAATGCTACATCAGTTCGTTTGGCAGTGACATAAGTGCCACCCCCCCCCCCCTCTCCTCTCTTCTCACTATTCAACTTCTCCCCTCCCCATTCTTTACTACTCGCAGAGTCGAAGAGTGGCACGAAGTTCTGAACGAACATAACTTGGTCCAAATGAGGCACCTTGACAGAAATAGATTTGGCAGACCTAATCATTCCCTCAACAAAGTCATTCTCTGCCGGAATGATCATGAAGGGCAAACAGCTAAACAAAATCACCCCGCTTCTCTGCTGCGCAGTGGAGAGCTGGGAACCCAACGACCAATCAAAACAAAGCTTTCTCGGCAAATAGGAAAATGTCCTTGTGTTAACTGTGCTGAACTCCGGGAATATGGTCGGATGACGAAGTTCCGGGGAGAACACTGCAAAACACGGATTGTGCAAGTCATCAACTTCCGTTGAGTTGACGACATCGGAACGTTGGAATGTTTGTGGACTACGGTGACAACCATCTGTGGATTTCGTAACTTTCAGCAGCGAACAGCGATTGGAGAAGATTTTGTCCCTCCGCCAAGGGAGGTAATATTTCCAATCCGTCTGTCGATTAATTTGTCTGTCTGTTCTTAAGATCACGCAGAAACTACAGAACCAATTTTTTTGAATAAACATTGGTGGATAGGTGGAATGTTGCACAACGACGAATTTATTACGGGTTGGCGTGGATCCGTAGTGCAGATCCAGATCCGTTGGACCTTGAGCGAAATGTGCGTTCTTCCAAGTTCCCTTTCAGATTTTTGTTTTCAGCATTAAAAAAAGCACCTTTTGATTTTACTTTTAATGGTGCTGGCGTTGAAAACTACCCCCTCCTCCGCAACACAGACATACACATCGACACTCCACTGCAATGAAGGTTAAATTTTTTTTAATCAAGTCTGTTTAGAATTAGACCTTGCAATAACGCATCCAAAACCAGAGCATCCATATCTATGCAGCCTATGTTGAGAGAGTGACTATGAACATCAACCCCACAGGCGAAAGGTGAATGGAGAGCTGGCAGAAAAAAAAGAACATACACCAGTACGAATTTCACAATGGTACAGTAACTGAAGGGTGGGGAGAAAAACAAACGTGTTTCTGGTTTAAATTGAAAGTAAACATGCTGATTAACAGATGTTTGTAAAACTCTTATAAAGCAATTACCAGAACATCTGATAATGTTACTTGTTTTAATGTGGTTAATACCGCAGTAAAACAACCACTGATAACAACCAAATACTGCTCAAATGAATGGGTAGCATAATGTTAGCAAGAGATAGGAAATGGCTATGAGAATATGTCGAAGAGAGAGAGAGAGAGAGAGAGAAGAGAGAGAGAGAGAGAGAGAGAGAGAGAGAGAGAGAGAGAGAAAGAGAGTGAGTGAGAGAGAGAGAGGGGGGAGTACTACATGCACTGATGATTCCATGTACCATAAAATCAATAATTACACTGAACACTATCATATTATTGGTGAGGATGAGGTTTGAAAAACAAAATCATTCTCTGATCGTAGTGAGAGTTGTTGCAGCAGTCCCTGGCTTTCAGTCTCACTGTCATCACAGCCTAGCCGACCCCAAAGTTCCCTTTCACCACTGAATCACTGACCACACTCTGGACCTGATTATGATCGACTTCACCCCTCTGCCTTGTCTGTCTCTTATTTTCTACGGTACAGACACTTCGGCTTGACGACCAGTTGCAAAGCATTTCTGTTTCTGTCGGACAGTTGGTGGGATGCGTAGGGATAATAATTTTAGAGAAAAATTGCCTTTAAAGGGACGTAACCCGTTTCCTCTACAAGACTTTGAGAAGCTTCCTCGAAGCCCGACACATGAAAAGGTCATGACTTTGCTGAAGGATCGGCCAGCGGTCAGCTGTAGGACGTCACTCCATCTCCTGTGCAGGATGGGGAGGTCGCGTCGAATGGTCCGTGGTCAGGTCAGTCTGGGCCGCTCTCTTCATCTTCTTTCTTCAGGTGTCCGCCAAAGTTCTGGGTCTGCAAGGCGTGAGGGAGGAAGACGAGCTCCATGGGTCACCCACTTCCGGTACCTTTTGCATTATGATTGATTGGGGGTGGGGGTGGGGTGGGCGGTGGGGTTTGATTCGAGTGCTTCCTGACTTCCTGGTTGACGATGAAGGCGACTCACTTTACGGCCAGGATCTCTGTACGGCAGGTGGAGTCAGAGGCATCAAGCTCTTCTCTTGGGCAGCTCTCAGGTGCCCTGTTTGGCAGCTGTGCTGTAGAACTGACAGCACATGTGACCATCACAACGCCCAGGACACCCAGGGATGATTATCATCTGTTGTCCAGAGAGCAACAAAGTGTCCCGGTGAGGCTCCGCACCGGGCACAGCAGACTTAACAGACACTTGTGCTGAAACCTCAAGGTGGTGCCTTCTCCAGTCTGTCCTTGTGGGCAGGAAGAACAGACAGCGGAGCATGTGTTCCAAAAATGCCCATTACATGAACAGCCAAGGAGAGAGGTGTAGCCAACAGAGACAGCTGTAATGACGAAGCTCTATGGCAGTCTACAAGAGCTGGAGAAAAACGGCACTATTCACCTCAAGGGCTGGAACGACTGTGTAGACCAAGGCGTATGCAAAGAAGAAGAAGAAGACATATGAGTTATGAAACCTCAGCTGGGTTTTCAGGGAAACCTTCATGCTCCACTTGATTCTGCTGACTGGTTAAACGCTGCTCACGCTTTTCCTTTTCGGCGGTTCAGGTCTTTGGTCACTAATTTCACCATGGTCAATAATGGCCCGAACATTTTAAGGTCCGACATCAACTGGTCAAAAGATCAGGGACATTTGAGCGAATTCTTTAAAAGGCCATCTTCCATGACCTGTCCACGGCATAGATCTTGTGCACTGCATTGAAACTTGTCGTTTTTTTAAATTCAGAAACTGCTTTGAAACTTGTCAACCTAACTCTCTGTCTGTCTCTCTGTGTCTGTCCAACAAACACACACACACACACACACACACACACACACACACACACACACACACACACACACCACGCACGCACGCACGCACGCATGCACCGCCGCGCGCGCGCGCCACACACACACACACACAACACACACACACACACACACACACACACACACACACATCACACCGCAGAAGAAGAGAATACAATTACAAAGAACAAACACAGAAACAAACAAAGAAACAAAGAGCTGCTTTACGACATACGCCATCCTTGACCTAATACAGTGAAAGCCGACAGTTTGCTGCCTACACCTACAGGTGCCACGGTTTCCTCGTTTTCCCCACAACAGGTTACACACCAAGAACTCTCATCAGCAACGCGCGCACGCCTGTTTATCGCATAGACGAATGAAAATGCTCCTAGCTTCTAACCCCACCCCTCCTTCCCTCCTGCTTCGACTCCTTCTCTATCCTCCACCAGCATCTGAGTTTAATAAGGCAATCGCACCTCATTCCTTTTCTTCTTCTTTTTATCATTGAAGCCTAGCCGATCCCGCAGGGCCTTTTTAGGGCGGCCAAAATCATACCAGTCAAATAAAACCCCAAATGTCACACCTCCAGCAGGTCAGATCAGAAAAAAAAAATATTATCCTGAAAAAAAAAAAAAAAAAAAACAACAACAAAAAACACTGAACAAAAGCACTTCCTAACAGGGGAGCTAATCTATTGACATCTTTACGGCAGATAAAAAAAAGGTCGAGCTGAGAGCGCAGACGTACCCATGGATGTCTAAATTGAAAAAAAAAACCCATATAATTAAAGAGTGACGTTTGCCTTTATTACAATAATACCTAACAAGGTGACATAAGCAAACAGACATTGCGGATGACATGAGTATAGAAGCTGGCATGAGAAGACCAGACATAACCGTTAAAGAGAGATCCCGGAACAAAGAAAGCAAAATGGTTCACGAAGCCTACACGCACGCGCGCGCGCGCACACACACACACACACACAAACACACACAAACACGCGCGCGCGCGCGCACGCACATACACACACACACACACACACACACACACACACACACACACACACACGCATATGAGTAAATTATTTAAAAAAAAAATTTCAAAATGGAGTGACTGACGGCGGCGAACGAAGCAAGATTAGGAATAGAGTTTGTTTAGAACTTACCGCCAATGACATTGACAAACAAAGCACAAGACAAGACACGATGCATTTCAACCACTTGGGTCTTCTTCAGGCGAAAAAATAAATCACATTTAACATGTGGGACAGTACAAACAACGAAAAACGAAAAAAGAATGAAAAATGACTTATCCGTTCTTGTCCATGTGTTTGGTGGGCGGAAATGACATGCGGCCAGGGGGATTATGGGAGAGGAAACGGAGGGGGGGGGGGGGGGGGGGGGTGCGTCAGGGGAGGTGTGTGTGTGTGATATGATAGGGTTGTGTGTCCAGTTTATTGGGATGGTGTGATATCTTTGTGATGGTTGTGGTAATGGTGGATTTCTAATAATGGTAAGGGGAAAAAAAAAAAGGGGGGGGGGTGGGGGTGGGGTGGGGGGGGATTTAAG
The DNA here is from genome assembly GCA_018398815.1 of Conus ventricosus. NCBI lineage: Eukaryota > Metazoa > Mollusca > Gastropoda > Neogastropoda > Conidae > Conus > Conus ventricosus. The sequence goes on along the minus strand of CM031596.1, from coordinate 27,272,347 downwards.
GGGAAGGATAATACAAAACTAAGATTAAATAGATGGAGGGTTGCTGTAACTACTGTATGAAGTGAGTGAAGGGGATGTGGTGGTGGTGTATGTAAGTGTGTGTGTATGTGTGTGTGTATGTGTGTGTGTTGGTAGGGGATTTTGCCAACTGGTGTGGAAGAGGTGAGTATGTGTGTTTGGTTATTGTTGGATATTGATGCCTTGGGGGTGTAGTGTGCCCAGTTTGGCAATGAGATGCGATTCTTGAGTTGTGCGTTCAAAGCTGTCACTCTGTGACTGCCAGAGCTTTGAACGCACAACTCAAGAATCGCATCTCATTGCCAAACTGGGCACACTACACCCCCAAGGCATCAATATCCAACAATAACCAAACACACATACTCACCTCTTCCACACCAGTTGGCAAAATCCCCTACCAACACACACACATACACACACACATACACACACACTTACATACACCACCACCACATCCCCTTCACTCACTTCATACAGTAGTTACAGCAACCCTCCATCTATTTAATCTTAGTTTTGTTTATCCTTCCCCTTAAATCCCCCCCCCACCCCACCCCCACCCCCCCCCTTTTTTTTTTTTTTTTTTTTTCCCCTTACCATTATTAGAAATCCACCATTACCACAACCATCACAAAGATATCACACCATCCCAATAAACTGGACACACAACCCTATCATATCACACACACACACCTCCCCTGACGCCAAACCCCCCCCCCCCCCCCCCCCTCCGTTTCCTCTCCCATAATCCCCCTGGCCGCATGTCATTTCCGCCCACCAAACACATGGACAAGAACGGATAAGTCATTTTTCATTCTTTTTTCGTTTTTCGTTGTTTGTACTGTCCCACATGTTAAATGTGATTTATTTTTTCGCCTGAAGAAGACCCAAGTGGTTGAAATGCATCGTGTCTTGTCTTGTGCTTTGTTTGTCAATGTCATTGGCGGTAAGTTCTAAACAAACTCTATTCCTAATCTAAAAAAAAAAAGTAAACCGACCACGAAGAAAGACAGCCATGTCAAAAGGCACAGTCACAGAGTGACAGAAAAAAAAAAAAAAAAAAAAAAACAAGGAAATTGCCAGCCCAGAACCAGAAGACGGGCGGGGCAAGCGTGCACCGAAACAGCCTCCATCATCCCCACGGTCACCATGGTACGTCCTTCTTTATGTATCAGGACGACGGTCAATCGGTCATCGTGACCGTTTGTAAACAGAAAACAAAGTCGGATTCAGCGTTTAATTAACCCTTTTCCGACGCCTGTTCTGGTGGAACTCTTTCTGATTTCCCAAGCTTCAGTGGATTCTCCTGTCATGCTCTTTAAATCAAACGCTTGCACCATCATTAAGGCCAAGCTTCAAAACAAGTGGAAGCAGCAGCATCCACGCCACAACAGAGCAGACCCGCACTACCTGCTGACTCGTCGAGAACAGGTAGCTATTTTCAGACTCAGGACAGGCCACAACCGCCTGAAAACACCACCTATTTATCAAACTCCGCATCGGCAACACGGAGCAGTGCCCCTGCAGAACAGGCAGCCAGACAACAGAACATCTGCTGCAGTCCTGCCCGCTCCACAAAGCGCTCCGAGAGAAAACCTGGCCCGACCCAATACCAGTGGCCCGGAAGCTTTACGGAGGACTGGAGGACCTGCGACGTACTGCCACCTTTGTCGAGGAGACGGGGGAACCCATCTGAAGAAATGACGAACGAGACAACAACAACAAATGCTTGTCATCTTGTCAGTTCTGATGCCAGTCTCTCGCTCCTTGGTGGGAGAGTAAACTCAAACAAAACGATCGTCGTCGTCGTAAAAAAAAAAAAAAAAAACAACAACAAACAAACCCAGAAAGAAAACAAAAGAAGAGAAAAATATTTTGCGTTTTCTCTTTCCTCAAACAGAGCTGTCCATATTTCAACAGCATTTCTTGAAGATGATCCAGAAAAGTACAGCACCACAGGCTGAGCCTGGCCTCTGCTGTCTCAGTCTACATACAGTATTGCCACATCCACACTGAAAGGTTAATTAAGGCTGGAAGGAGAAGAAGAAAGGGTGAAGAATGGAAGTGTAGTGGGGGCGACTGAGGGCCGGGCGCGCCCCGTTCTTCCTCTCAGTGGTGAATCAGCAAACCTAGGTCGCCCCCAACCCCCTCCCCCCCCTCCCCCCCCCCCTTCCCCCGTGTCAGGTACCAAGCAAGACACACCGTCTCCAGTGTTGCCTCGTTTCAGTCTCAGCCGTCGCACTGTCAGTGGCTGCGATTCATGACACTTGCCAAGCTGAAATGTCACGTACGACACTCGACCGATCACTGCAGATTGGGTTACCGTTCCTGACGAAATGCAGCCAGAAACAAACAAGACGCTTGCAGCCAGGCTGACGGTATTGGGAAAGAGAAAGAGGAAGAGGAGGAGGAGGAGGAAGAGGAAAAGAGAAGGTGACAGGGAAAGATCAGGAGGAAGAAGGAGGAGGAGGAGGAGGAGGAGAAGAAGAAGAAGAAGAAGAAGAAGAAGAGATGATGATGATGATGATGATGATGATGATGATGATGAGAGAAGATGGTGATGGAGAAGAAGAAGAAGAAGAAGAAGAAGAAGGAGAAGAAGAAGGGGGAGGAGGAGGAGGAGGAGGAGGAGGAGGAGAGGAGAAGAAGAAAACGAAGAATGGAGGTTTTATATATTTTTCAAGTTAGCCAGTACCAGACGGGTTCATTTAAAGCATACATACTAAATGTTACGAAACTGAGTCATGCGAGAGAGAGAGAGAGAGAGAGAGAGAGAGAGAGAGAGAGAGAGAGAGAGAGAGAGAGACAGACAGACAGACAGACAGACAGACAGACAAGCAGACAGGTGAGACGAAGACCTTTATTTCCGTAGATGTGTTTTCATTCTAACTTCATTCAGATGTTTTCTCAATACATCACACGTCTCCCGCTAGTCTTTTATGAACACACAGCACAGTAGCTTGTACCACGTGCAATACCTACTCTCTCTCTCCTTCTCTCTCTCTCTCTCTCTCTCTCTCTATATATATATATATATATATATATATATCTGGACTTTGCTATTCACCTGATACACTCAACTGCCTGAAGACCGCGCGCACTATCGACTGCATTCCAGTCACTACTTTATCTTTAGTAGATAAAGATTCTGACTAGGACGTTTGTAGACAGCGCCAATTGTTCCAATCCATCTTGGCCATTCTATAACTGACTTCCATAAAAAACGCGAAAACAAAACAAGCTGAAGGTTGGGGGTGAATTTTATTGGTCACAATTGTACAGAGTGTAAGCGAGAATTCAACGTGATTTGATTCATTACACCGGTAATGTGTGAAAATGTCATCAGCAATATGTCTTTGTGTGGAAAATCCAAGGTCACGTGACAAACCAGCTTGAAGTCCTAATACCGTGTGTGGCCATCATTTGCATGGACAACTGCTTGACACATGCGGCTCATTGAGTGGACCAGGTGGTTGATGCGTCCCCTTGGCACACCAGCCCACACATGAACGATGGCCTGGTGAAGTTGAGCCGCTGTTGCTGGTCGTGGACGCAGGAGGTCCAACCGTCTGCCAAGTTCATCCCAAAAATGTTCTATTGGGTTTAAATCGGGACTGAGGGCTGGCCAAGGCAGCACATTGACGTTGTTATGCTGAAGAAAATTGCTGGGTGGCCCTGGCGGTGTGTGGTCTTGCATTGTCCTGTTGGAATGTCCAGTTTGGGTGTTGTGCTAAAAAAGGATCGACATGGGGTCTGAGCACCTGGTTGATGTAGCGCTGTGCATTGACACCCTGTCCGCGACCAGGACCAATGTTCTGAAAGATGACTGGTCCTATGGCGTGGTTAATGCCAATTGCACCCCATATCATAACGTTCGGGCCTCCCCAGGGGTTCCGCTCTACCACACAGGAGTCAGCATAGCGTTCACCAGGTCTACGCCATATTCTGACACGACCGTCAGCCATGTCAATACAAAAAACGGCACTCATCTGAGAACAGTATGCGTCCCCACTGCTGCCTGCGCCAGTTGATTCGGGCTTGTGCCCACTGCAGCCTGTCCTGCCGGTGTCTTGGTGTCAGTACCGGACCTCTGTGAGGACGCCTACATGCCAGCCCGTTTCTCCTGAAGATGCCGCCGCATAGTGTTGAGGCGATTCGTTGCTGGAGATTCCCAGGCACCTGTCGAGCAGTGTTGCGGCTGTTTGCCGCCTGTCCCGCAGATGGGTTCGAACAAGATGGCGATCCTCTCTTTGTGCGGTGACCCAAGGACGGCCTGGCCGGGGGACGATCATCAGTGGTACCAGTGACTCGCATGCGGTGCTGCAGACAATAGATGGTTGAGATGGGGACGTTAAAGATGTTGGCGACCTGCCTGGCATCCACACCAGCCTCCAGATGGCCTAGGGCACGATTGCGTTCCTCTGCTCGTAGTCTTGGCATCTCTGAGCGCTCAGACGGCAAGTCGTTACCTGAACTTTGTAGCGCGGCTTTATAAAGGCTGCATGCCTGCGTACTTGTCGCTGGTTAACTTTGCTCTGCATGGTGTGCACGTGCCTCACATGCAGCAACCAGTTTGCCATTTTTGTTGACCCTCCAATGCTGGGAATGATGTGTTGCTCACACAATTTTTTTCACTGCACGTGAGTCTTGGACCCAAACAACTTGCCACAATGGTTCAATATTGTATATTCACCCCTTTTCACCCGAAAAATAGCCTTTCAAATTTTCGCGTTTTTATGGAAGTCAGTATATTACGCTCTATGTAAACACAAAGTAAAGATCATACGATAACAGCAAGAACAGCAGCAGCAGCAGCAACAGCAGCAACAACAACAACGACAGGAACTCAGCAAAAACAAAAGGCGTCATCAAAACACCACAGACTTGCTAACATTGTTGATGTTATCGTCATTCAAAGGTATCTAAGAACAGAGCAGCAAAAACATGGGGAAACATAGCTGCTCAAGTTGTATCTTAAAGAGAGAGAGAGAGAGAGAGAGAGAGAGAGAGAGAGAGAGAGAGAGAGAGAGAGAGACAGACAGACAGAGAGACAGAGGGGGAGGGGAAGGAGAGAGAAGAGAGAGAGGAGAGAAGAGAGGGGAGAGAGAGAGAGAGAGAGAGAGAGGGAGAGAGAGAGAGAGACAGAGGAGAAGAGACACGACAGACAGATAGTCAGACAGAGAGAGACAGAGAGAGAGAGAGAGAGAGAGAGACAGAGAGAGAGAGACAGAGAGAGACAGAGAGACAGACAGACACAGACAGGGGGAGAGGACAGAGAGAGAGAGAGGGAGAGACAGAGAGAGAGAGAGAGAGAGGAGAGAGAGAGAAGAGAGAGAGAGAGAGAGAGAGAGAGAGAGACGGACGGACAGACAGACGGCGGACAGACAGACAGAAGATGCAATCAGACGTTGGTTGGCAGCAGCTGCCCCTGTCAGCTTCACCTCACTACGTAACATCAACAATAATCACAGCCACCTCGCAGCTTTCTCTCTGCCCCCCCCCCCCCCCCCCCCCCCTCCCTTCCTTCCCTCCCCCCCCCCCCCCCAGCCCCCCCCCCCCCCCCCCCCCCCCACCCCAAATTCCCATCTCCAAATTCCCATCCTCTCGGCTCCCACGACTTCCGATCTCCCTCCTCCTCCTCCCTCCCCCCTCTCCCCCCCCCCCCCCCCTCCCTCTTCCTCCTTTTCTTTAAATGTCCCTAAGTCTCACAGGTCGTTGTGTTGGAGCTGGATGATGAATGATGTAACGTGGAGACTAGTGACATGCGCGCGGCGATCGATGCAGAAGATACAGGCCATCTGCTGAGGGCGGAAACATCCACTGAGGCTGGTCGTCACGCTGCTGGTTTAAACCTTGAGTCTATCTTTCTGTCTTCTTCCTTGTCGTCGTCTTTTTTCTTCTTCCTCTCCTCCTTCTTCTTCTTTCTTTTAACCTGCGCATAATCTTGCGTTTCCTTCCTTTCCTAGGATCACAGCAACGACTGCGACCCGTCTTGACCGCTGGGCTGTAAGCGCCATGACCTGAACTTGCCCTCGGCTGAATCTAGGAGACAGCGTTGACACCCCCCCCCCCCCCCCACAACCCCTACCCCCCACTCCTCCCCTTCCCCCTCTCTTTCCCGTCCACCTTTCTCTCTCACCCCCACCCCCCAGGTGTGTTCCTGATTGTATGATAGAGTTGACGGCCCTGGAAGTTGTCCTTGCTTGTTCTGTTAGTTGTCTTCTTGCGCGGACAGGCGGTAGAACGGGTTCCACGATCAACATCGTTTTGGAGTTACGTCCCTTTCATCGCTTTGGCTATGGGGGCCAAAAGCGTTGTTAGATTAGCGTCTTCAACAGGTGAACGCCGCGATGTCCCTCTCCCAATCGGAAGAAAGTTAACAGGACAGGACGTAGCTTGACGTCTACCGCAATATGTCAGAGTGAAAAAGACTGAGAGGAGGAACGGAGTTTATTCACTCCACTCTACAAGCCTTATCCAGCTTCTGGCGCTTACAAATTCACATCATTTCGGATGTGCCCCGAGATCAACGTGGCGGGGCACAATCAGCAACGTGAGTGTGAGTCCGCTTAGAGAACGTGGAAAGATGGAGCAAGCCGAGGCAAAACAAATCGCCCAGCATCATATGCCATAACCATCATCCCACTCTGTGCTTTTCAAGGAAAGTTCAAATGGGACAACGAAAGAGAAAAACGAAACAACAACAAAAAAAACAGCGGTATTATAAGTACAGCAAACTACAATTTGATGGTTCAACGATTGTGAGTAGATGAACCTGTTCACCGTCACAGTCTGTAAGGCCCAGGTCCTGTCTTTCCTTTCTTGGACCTCTGAGGGTGGTTGTTATATATACAGTGTGTATCTTCTGTGCTCATGGCGCGAATGGTTGGTCACAGTGTCACTGAGCATGTGGGAACACAGGTGTGGTGTGATTGTATGGCTTGTTGGGGAGTCGAAACCACACACAGAGCAGAGTCACCACAACTCCGATGATCAGACCTGAAGGTCGACCAAAGAAACCCATGGACTCCTTCAATACAGTTAGAATTCTAGGACAGATGACATAGCTATAGACAAACACGAATGTCCGAAAATTTGTTTCCACACAGACTGTGGTCCGGGCCAATCATGTCGTTGGAGGCCTCTGGCCGAGAGGTCGGTAATCTCACCCTCCACCCATCTTTCAAAGCGTTTCCACAGACAGTCCAACAACCCTCTCTGCTGAAGAACGTGCATGAGCGACCTCGGGGATAGAGGTGAAGGGGCGACCACTGGCAGCGCTCCCTGTGACGCAGTCAGCTTCCAAGGTCGAGCTTACTGGGACTTATGGGTTTTCCCTTACGTCACGTTATGACGTATTCGCAACACAGCGTGAGAATCCAATAAAGGAGTCGTTGAGCGGATGTGTCGTGAGTGACAATACCCCACCTGCATCTCCCACCCCCTCTACATCCCACGCTGTTCACACTATTGACATTTTTTATGGCAGATAAAACTATATCGTGATGACGCTGTTCCCACTATTGACATGCTTATGGTAGTTAAAACTATATCGTGATGACGCTGTTCACACTATTGACATGCTTATGGTAGATAAAACTATATCGTGATGACGCTGTTCACACTATTGACATGCTTATGGTGGATAAACTATATCGTGATGACGCTGTTCACACTATTGACATGCTTATGGTAGATAAAACTATATTGTGATGACGCTGTTCCCCTATTGACATGCTTATGGTAGATAAATCCAATGTCGTGATGAGCGCGACAGACATTCTGTTTGAAAGTTTCACACCCAGGGTAAAAAAAAATCCGATGACACACACACACCACACACACACACACACACACCACACACACACACACATACACACACACGCGCATGCACGCACGCACGCACGCACACACACACACACACACACACACACACACACACACCACACGCACGCACGCACGCACGCACGCACGCACGCCACGCACGCACGCACGCACGCACGGCACGCACGCACGCACGCACGCACACACACACACACACACACACACACACACACACAGGCGATTTGGGTAAACAGACACCGCGGATTAGACAACAAACACGCGCTCTAAGCCGTGTGCACAATATCGCTACCACGTCGCAAGATCACAGGTAAGAAAAAAAAAAAAGAAAGCTGGGCATACTATACACTTCAGATCCTATCTTCGCGGCACGCACAAGACCATTGCCCGAACACGTTCATCCCGGCGTCCAAACCGAAGCTTACACCTCCATGTTAATAAGTTTAAGGAAAACATATAGTCGTCAGTGACAGCTGAATTATGCAGATAGCGTCCTGAACAAACTGACTCACATCAGGCACTTATGATAAATGAACGTGCTTGAAGTGACGTAACAAACTCATCACATCAAGCAGTCATAATAATGAACATGACTGAAGTGACGTCACAAACTCATCACATCAAGCAGTTATGATAAATGAACATGATTGAAATGACGCCACAAACTCATCACATCGCTGTCCTTCCCCTAGAGGATTAGTATTTTTGTCCCCTTTCCCAGGATGATAGCCCCAACCTCTTCCTGCGTTTAGCAGGGGGGACATGGCGTTGGGGAGTCAATAGTCTTTCCCTTCTCATAAATATCTATTTCTTTCGCTTTCCTATTGTTTCAGTTTGATTTTTCCCCTTGCCCCTCAGAGTGTGGGATCAACTTCTCCTCCGTCACGCTAGTAGTGTAGGTGGTGGAGTTGATTACCGCTCTGCCCAAATAAACATCTTATCTTTTGATCATTTTTTTTTTCTGGGTGTGGTGCGAGATTTTCTTTGAGTTGGGTGAATGTGCATTTATTGATTGATTGTTTAGTATTTTGTATTATTACTGTAGTGTGGTGTATATTGTGCAGTGATTTGTTTTTTCCCGTCTCCAGTTTCACGGGAGACAGTGACCACTAGGGTGCTGTCTGTGGGCTTCTTTTGCTTTTCTTGATTTCCTCTTGCTGTTCCGGTCCTGTGTATCCTTTCATTTCCTTTTCACCCCCTTTTGAAAACCCTTAACCTTTCCTCAATAGGCTCCTATCTGTTTTCTTTTCAACATTTTCATCTTTTAGTAGATTTGCTAGTTTGTGTCTCTCTCCTTTTTTGTCTGTTCCTTTTTTTAACATTTTTTGTATAGCGGTACATTGTTTTGTTTTTTAATTGTTGGGTGAAACCAAAGGGGTTTTAATTACTTTCAACAAACCCCCCTTTCCCCCTTCCCTGGCTCTCCCCAAACAAAAAAAAAAAAACTTTTTTTTTCATTTCGATTTTTGGCCCCCCACCGGGGGGAATCAACGGGCGGGGCACAATCAGCCGTGAGTGGGCCCGCTTGGAGAACGTGGAAAGATGGAGCAAGCCGAGGCAAAAAAAATCCCCCACATATATCCAAACCTTTCCCCACTCTGTGTTTTCAAGGAAAGTTAAAAGGGGCAACGAAAGAGAAAAAACAAACAACAAAAAAAACGCGGTATTATAAGTACAGCAAATACAATTTGGGGTTCAAGTTTGTGAGTAGTGAACCTGTTCCCGTCACAGTAAAAAGGCCCCAGCCCTGTCTTTCCTTTTTTGGACCTTGAGGGGGGTTGTTATAAACATGTGTATCTTCGTGCTTAGGGCGGAATGGTTGGTCACAGTGTCACTGGCATGTGGGAACACAGGTGTGGGGTGTTGTTTTGGCTTTTTGGGGGAGTCGAAACCACCACACAGAGCAGGTCCCCACAACCCCCCCGAGATCCCCCAAAGGGTCGCCAAAGAACCCATGGACCCCTTCAATACAGTTGAATTCAGGACGTGACATAGTATAGAAAACACGAATGCTCAAAAGATTGTTTCCACACGACTGGGCCGGGCCTCTGTCGTTGGAGGCCTCGGGCCGAGAGGTGGAACTCACCCCCACCATCTTTTCAAAGCTTTTTTCCCACGACAGTCCAAAAACCCCTCTGCTGAAGAACGGCATGAGCGACCTCGGGGTGAGGTGAAGGGGCGACCACTGGCGCGCCCCCGTGCCCCGTCATTCAAGGTCGAGCTTACGGGACTTAGGGGTTTTTCCTTACGTCACGTTATGAGTTTTGCAACCAGCGTGAAAATCCATAAAGGAGTCGTTGAGGGGGAGTGTCGTGAGTGACAATCCCCCCCCCTCATCTCCCCCCCCTCTACATCCCAGGGTTTTCAACTTTGACATGTTTTGGCAGAAAAAACATATCGGATGAGTGTCCCACTTTTGACGCTAGGGTAGATAAAACATATCGGTGACGCTGTTACACTATTGACAGTTTAGGGTAGAAAAAACATATGTGATGACGCTGTTCCACAATTGACATTTTTGGTGGAAAAAACTTATTTGATGACGCTGTTACACTATTGAATGTTAGGGTAGATAAAACTTTGTGATGCGTGTTCACACTTTTGACAGCTTATGGTAGAAAAAATCCATGTCGTGAGAGCGCGACAGCTTTTTGAAATTTTTCCACCCGGGTAAAAAAAAACCCGATGACACACACACACACACACACCACACCACACCATAACACACACGCCATGCACCCGCACGCACGCACACACACCACAACACCACAACACAAAACCACACACACACAACCCACGCACCACCACGCCGCACGCACGCCGCACGCACGCACGCCGCACGAAAACGCCCACACACCCACCCCCAAAACCCCAAACACACAACACACAGGCGTTTGGGTAAACAAAACCCCGGGATTAGACAACAAAACGCGCTCTAACCGTTGCACAATATCGTCCCCAGTCGCAAGATCCCGGTAGAAAAAAAAAGAAAGGGGATCTATACACTTCAATCAATCTTTGCGGCCGCACAAGCCCCATTGCCCGAACACGTTCACCCCGGGTCCAAACCAAAGCTTACACCTCCATTTTAAATAATTTTAAAAGGAAAAAAATATAGTCGTCAGTGACAGCAAATTAAAGCAGATAGCGCCTGAACAAACTGATCACATCGGCACTTATGATAAATAACGGCTTAAGTGACGTAACAAACTCATACTAAGCGTATATAAATGAACAGACTGAAGTGACTCACAAACTCATCAATTTCAAGCAATGAAAAATAAACATGATTGAAATGACGCCCAAACTCTCACATCAAGCATTTATAATGAACCAAAAAAGTGAGTCAAAACTCACACATAAAGCAGTCATAAAAATAAACATGACTGAAGTGACGGGGCAGCGCCAAATTTTCCCTCAAGGGGTTACCTCTGCACCGACACGGTTTTACCCCTGGGGACCGTTGTTTTGGGGACTGCGACATTTACCGACCTAATATGGCGGGTTTTAAATCCCGGTTAGGGTAACTGCGTTATAACAATGCATCTGGGGGGCTAGAAAACAACTCATCATCTCTCATGTCATCATCATATCATCTCATCATCCTCTCATCATCATCATCATTATCATCATCTCCAAACACCAACAACTACAACAACAACTACAACAAAAAAACACAGGAGAGGGGAAAAAGGGAAAAGGGGAGAGAGAGGGAGGAAGACAGATGACAGACAGACAGATAAAAGAAGAGAGGGGAGAGAGAGAGAGACAAGGACAGGAAGCAGAGGGACAGAGAGAGACAAAAAATCGAGGCAGCGAAGAATATTTGTTTTACGGACACGTTCCCCTTTCCAATGTTTAGTTTTTAAAACGTGGTCACGACAAAAACAAACCCTGCATCCTTGGGGCCCGGCCTGTAAAGAAAAGGGCCCGACGGGGCGGCGATTACAGCGGTCAGGCCGCATGTCATCAACTAAGCTCATGCCCCAAAGTCACACAGAGGGTCTGGGGGTACTTTAGGTCTTCCCCCGTGCACTTGTCGACGGACGTCTTTGTGGGTCAAGGCTAGTCCAGGATTTTTTTTTCGGGGTTTACTGCATTTTTTTTTCTTCTTTCTTTTGACCCTTTGGGAAAAAAAATAGGGGCCGTGGCACCCGGCCAAAGTGTGTGCGTGGGTCGTTTGTCGTTGTGCCAGTCGTAGTGCGCGTTCTGTCAAAAAATAAAAAGTTGCGCGTGTTTCGATAAGAAACTAAAAAGGTTTTTTTAGCATCAAAAGTTTTGAGCTGTCTATCACTTTGTTAAAGTATTATTGGCATCGTTCCCGCGGGACAAATTTTCCCAGAAAAAAACCAACCACAGCATAATCAGGGATAGAGGGTCGGGTACAGGTATATGGGCAAACCCGGAAAACCCCTTTTTTTTTGGGGGGGGGGGGGGGGGGGGGGGGGGGGGGGGGGGGACGTTGTCTCCTTGCTTGTTTTGTGTGCCCCTGTTTGGGATTTCCCGCTTAGTGATTGGTGTCGTAAGCAGCATTCAGTTTACGGGGGTTAGGACGTATAAATTATATTTATCATGGGGGGAAGAGTTACCACTTGTTCATTACTTACTTTTTTATATTCCTTGCTTCGTTTTAAAATTTCCTTTTTTTTCCCCCTCACAACCCGGGGTCCTACATTTGTTTTTTCCCTCCCCTTGCTTTTTCAGATCTGTAAAACGAAAATAAAAAAAAGTCTGGCTAGTCTTGAAAAATATCCTTTGTGTTGGTTTTTTTCCCATTGTTGTTGCTTTTACCCGTGTCAGGTACAAGGTGTATATGGGTAAGCAGGGGAACTTTTTTTCGGGGGGAAGTCTCCTTTTTGTTTGTGCGCCAGTATTGTCGCTTCTGCTGGACGATTTGGGGTCGAAGTTCGTTGTTTGGTTTTGGGGCGTGTAATTTTTTTTTTTAATCAGTAGAAAGAGTTTCCCTACTTGTGCCTATTTAATTTTCTTTTCCAAAGGGGCAGTGTGTTTGTGTCAAAGTGACGGTCAAAAAAGGAGGTTGTTAGCTTTGTTTTCTTGAGTTGTTTTTGGGTGAGGGGGTGTGGGGCTGTGCTCTGTGGGCGCCGTGCGTGCTGACAACAAGACTTTTGCCCCGCGAAAAAGCTTTGTTGAAACGCTGTTCAAATTACACAACAAAGGTTTTGCCCCCGCAAACTCTTGGTTTAAAGTCGCTTTTCCCGTTACTGAAGTTGAAAAAAAGCTCGCGAATGCGCGCGCTTTTTGCATGTTGCACTTCAAAGCAAAATGACGTTCGCACAGTTTCGTTTTTTTTGATCTCCCCAGCCCAGGCCCCGAAAAAAACACTTTGCTTCCCACCTTCTTTCTTCCCCGCCCTCTTTTCCCCACTGCTCCTCTTCCCTTTTTCTTTCCCGCAGATTCTTCAACATTTTTTTGTTGCCTGCCTCTTCCTTCCCCCTTCCCACGATTCTTCAACATTCGTTTTTTGCCCCCGCCTCTTCCTTTTTCTTCCTGACAAATTTTTCAAATTCTTTTTTCTGCCCCGCCCTTCCTTTTTCTTCCGACGATTCCAACATTCTGTTTTTTTGCCCTCCCTCTTCCTTTCTGGGCTACTCTTTTTCGGTCGGCCTATCTGCATGGCTGGTTGACCGGTGAAGGGACTGACCGAGGGTCATGCTCCTCTAGGTCGACTCTCAATGGCGTGGAATGGTCATCTGCAGCGACGTGTGTGGTGGTATCCTTAACAGGGGGAACCGCCGGTCACTAATCAGTGCACAACGGATGACAACGACCAGAAGTTTGAAAACGGAGTGACCGAGGGCGGAAAATGAAGCAAAATTGAGAAAGAGAGGGGGCTAGTTACCGCCAGGGACATAGACAAAGAAAACACAGGACAAGACGCAATGCATTTCGACATCTTCGGTCTTCTTCAGGCAAAAACAATTTAGGGCAGTGAAAACGAAGAACGAGAAACCACTTATCTTCTCATATTCGCGCACGATCTTCTACGTAGAGCACAACACGACAAAGGGTATCAGTTCAGTATCGGTAAAAGTTAAGTTGTGATCGTGCGCGAATATGAGAAGATAAGTGGTTTCTCGTTCTTCGTTTTCACTGTCCTAAATGTTAGTTTGTTTTTGCTTGAGGAAGACCCAAGAGGTCGAAATGCATTGTGTTTTGTCCTGTACTTTGTCTGTGTCCTTGGCGGTAACTAACCCCCTCTCTTTCTAAACGAGAAGACCAACGCTTTGAGGCAAACACCACAACAGCCACAAGAAACTTCTTTGCACAGTTCTGTCCCAAGCCTCCATGTAAGTGAAATATTGGCGAACACGAACTACCGTCCTCATCTGCGCTGAAAGCAACACACAAAGAGAAAACTACAACGGGTTCGGGAGGACGCAGCCCTCCGCCACTCAACATTTTCCCCGCCACGGGCAGTAATCGTTGGTTCGGAACTGAAAGAGTCACTTCCCATGTATCTGTTACGGCAACAGGATATGGAACATACCAAAACATCGGCGTGTGCATCACCACAACGTTCCAACATTCCATGAAAAATAGATGACTTCACGGGTACTTATCAATGCTGACACAGTGAAGACTGATTATTCGAGTTCGGCAGAAAATTTGTTGAAAAGCGATGTTGATGAATCTGGATCCGCCTCTTGAACCGGATCGGGGCCCCATCCCCAAGTTTTCATTAAATTTACTTATAGCCGTTTCGGCAGTTTTTACGCAATCTTGCTGTCAAACCTAACAAATAAACAATCAAAGAGACGCAGATGAAAACATTAGCACCTTGGCGGTGATAATTAGTTGTGAACCCTCTCATCCATTTGGTTAAGAAAAAAATGTAATTAAAAATGAAAAGAAAAGTCGGGAGCCAGGTGACAGCCTGTTGATCGTTGACGACTTTCCGTTCCTTTGCACCTGAAGAGTACTTTCAGAAGAAAATGCTGACGTATACTCTGCTTCCGATGTCCATGCTTTGCGCTACTGGCTACGTTAATGCTTGCAGCCCTGCTACGTTTGCTGCACAACGGTCGTGTGCCTTGACAGAGCGAGCGGGTTAGGATAAAGGTTAGGGTGAAGTTGGGGATATGTAACAATGAAATCCAAATCATTACA
>CM031596.1:27244862-27252362 GCA_018398815.1 Conus ventricosus | reverse complement strand
CCCAATCCTCACCTCTCTCCTTTTCTGACGCTCGTCTTGAGTTTGATATGCTGGTGCTATTCTTTGTTCTCTGTGGGGGATTGGGAGTGGGGGTAGGATGGGGAGGTGGGGAAAGGGGGATGGAGGGTGGGCAGTAGGAGGGTAAGATGGTGTGTGGGTGGACGGGGGGTGGGGGGGGGGGAGGGAGGGAATGGAGAGGGATGGGTGGAGGAGGGTGAGGCCATGGCGGGCAGGCGAGTGACGTCAATCGTTAATTGACAGTCCACTTCAAACTGGCTGCCAGGCTTTACTTCAGGGGGAAAAAAAGACAACCGGGAAAAAAAGCGGAAAATAAAAATAAAAAAGCGATGAGGAAACGTTTTGCAGACCGCCAAATTAAAGTGGGCTGGTAAAAGAGAGAGAGAGAGAGAGGGCAAGAGAGAGCGAGATATATATATATATATATATAGAGAGAGAGAGAGAGAGAAAGAGAGAGAGAGAGAAAGAGAGAGAGATAGAAAGAAAGAGAGAGAGAGAAAGAAAGAGCGAGCGAGCGAGGAGAGAGAGAGAGAGGAGCGAGCGAGAGAGAGAGAGAGCGAGCGAGGAGAGAGAGAGAGAGAGAGAGAGAGAGAGAGAGAGAGAGAGAGAGCGAGGAGAAGGGGGTATAGGTTGCAATAAAAGAAGAAAGTGTCAGACTTCGATGCCTTTGGAAGATTAGAAAAATGACATTCATTCGTTTATTTCTTTTTTATTTCTTTTTTATTTATTCATTTTCTTTTTTGCTTCTTTCTCCTTTCTTCTCTCAATCTTTGTCATTCTGTCCACTAGTGGGATAGGCTGTGTGACATGGAGAACGAGGCAGTATGCATCTTTGTCATTCTGTCCACCTGGTGGGATAGGCTGTGACATGGGCAACGAGGCAGTATGCATCTTTGTCATTCTGTCCACCTGGTGGGATAGATAGGCTGTGACATGGGCAACGAGGCAGTATGCATCTTTGTCATTCTGTCCACCTGGTGGGATAGATAGGCTGTGTGACATGGAGAACGAGGCAGTATGCATCTTTGTCATTCTGTCCACCTGGTGGGATAGGCTGTGACATTGAGAACAAGGTGGTATGCAATGTCTACGCTGGCTTCAAACTGGACGACTGATACCTCACAACAATGCCAGAAAAAAAAAACCGGATCGCTTTCACTTCCTGTTCATATTTCACTACATACCTCAAGCACTTTTGCGAACACACACACACACACACACACACACACACACACACACACACACACACACTCACACACATACGCGCGCGCGCGCGCGCACGCACGCACACACACACGCACGCACGCACACACACACACACACTCACACACACACATTCACACACACACACACACACACACACACACACACACACACACCACACCACACACACACACACACTCAAACATACACACACACTGACGCCAAACGGGAGTTGTTTCAAGCACTGACAAACAGACGCAGGTTGGCGGCAGGGCAGAGGACCAGGTTGGTCAGCCACGGCAATCTGCGAACTGCAGACAAGAGGAAAACTCGCCTGACTCCTGACGACATTCATCTCACAGCGAACCAGCCACTGTGCCGGCCACGCCCCATGCCGCAGTGGTTGTTGAAAATGAACCAACAGTGTTGAAGAAACTTAGAAGGAAAAAATATACTCTTCTACCTGACGAAAGGGACAAACAAATTCTAAGCAAAAACACGACGCGTTTCGACCTCTTTGGTCTTCTTCAGGCAAGATACACAACATTCAGGCAATGAAAACGAAGAACGAACAATCACTGGTCTCCTCTCAAACTGGGCGCACAATGGACGTTCAATACAGCCAAAGAGGTCCAAACACGTCGTGTTTTGTCTTGCCATTTGTTTGTTCCTTTTGTCCAGAGGAATAGTATTTTTGTCATCTAAGTTTGTTTCAATTCCCTCCTGCAGCCGCCTCACTGTGAAGCTAACCAAAGCGCAGAATGCACAGAACACAAAGCACTGACACTGGGGTTAGGTTTCCCAGCGCAAGCATCGTGTGGTCGATCTTCAGGAAGCTCCTCACTTCTCACTCTTTGAGGAACATGTCAAAGCTGTACCCACCAAATGTTTGTTAAAAAAAAAAAAAAAGGCGGCGTGTGAGTCGAATGTGAAAACTGACACTGATTTTTCGTAAAGAGTGAAATCAGTGTCCAGCTATATTATTGCGGCTTGCACGCACTTCCCACATCGTGAAAGGCTCTGAGGATTCTGAAGCCTGTCTGGTTTAAGCAAATTTAGTTTCCACTTTACAATCACGTAGCTTTACAAAAAAATGTGAAAATTCGAACATCAACAAGCTAATGCTTATAGTGTGTTCAAATGTTTATAATTACACATGTGACAAGGAAATGACAGGATATATTAAAGTTACGATGCTAAACAAAAGACGCAAAAAAAAACATACTCACACGTATACAAAATGAAAATGTATACATGTACATAAACATACTTTACACATACACATATACATAAAGGCAAACATGACCAAAATCGAGGAAAAACAAGAAAAGTAGTAGTAAGCAAAGAGTAAACACTAAAGACTATAAAAATTCATGATAATCAACCCCTCACACATCATTAACGTTTATATGAAGGTTTTAGAGAGAGAGAGGAGGGGAGAGAGAGAGAGAGAATGTCTGCCAGACCTTTCTTCCACAACGACCGTCATACCACGTTTAAAATCTTGCGCTGAAGATACGTATCCACATTAATGAAAATACACAGGCGGCCATGGACAGACTGGAAGCGGAATCTGTATTTGTGGTTTCAATTTAAAGTCGCCGAATAAACAGCAATTAGATAGCTTTGCATTCTCTCAATAGCTTTCCTTGAATTTCAAATTCCTTCTGCGTCGATTCAAAGTCCGCCTTCAAGCTATGTGATCATTTGAACAGAGGCCAAATTAGAAACGATGACAGAAATAAGTCGTTTAAAATTTCGCTAGTTTTTAGGGGGGGACGGAAATAATGCTGAGTCACTGTTTATTGTAGCGTGACGTCAAAGTAGGCAGAGCAGTTAAACATGGAACAAAACGCTATTTAAGATCTGTGATGCGAAATTTTCCTTTACTTTGCCAGACTAACACTGTTTAACGGAATCGTATCCTTGGAAACAGTTCCAAAACTGCTGCCGTCCACGATTTTATGGGCCCAAACAAGGAATTTTGAACATAAATTTCTTTCAACAGAGCACTGGTTTTCCCCATGTGCACGTGGAAAAAATGACGATTTTAAAGGGAACACCACACACACCACACCCCACACACACAAACACCAGTTTTGCACACGTTACATTTTTGAATCTGCATGGCTGCGATTTCTATTTTTCAGCTTTAAGAAAAGCGTGGAATCAACATCACTATATATATCTGAATCCAGTTTAGTCACATTACTGCCCATCCCTCACACACACACGCGCGCGCGCGCGCGCACGCACGCACGCACGCCGCGCACACACACACACACACACAACACACACACACACACAACACACACACAAATAAGCAGTTTCATACCCAATTTCGCAACCCAGTGTTTGTTCAAAAGAACATAAATAAAGAATAAGACAATGAAACAACAACAACAACAACAACAACAACACACACACACACACACACACACACACACACACACACACACACACCACACACACTGTATCACAAAGAAGGTGAACCTGATACTCGCATTCTGCTCTCGTATTCCGCGTCATGGAAATGTGTCTTCTACGTCATTCGTTTCCCCCCCCCCCCCCCCACCCCCCTCTCCGTCCCCTCCCACCCCCTCCCCCCCAGGTTCCAGAGTTGTGTTACAGCCAGCTGGAAGTGGACTGTCAAGGAACCATTGACGTCACTCGGATGCTCGCGATGGCCCCCTCCCCCCCCCCCCCCCCTCCGCCCTCCCCCCATCCTCTCCCTCTTCCACCAGTTACCCCCCCCCCCCCCCACACACACACCTCTTCTTTCATCCTCTCCCGCCTCTCAACCCCTTCCCTACGCCCCCCCCCCCCCCCCCCCCCCCCCCCAAGCTGACAGAGACCAGCACTGACGCCGCAAAACCTCATGCGAAAGTTCTTCTGGAGGAGCAATACCGGAAAGAAAGGGGGTGGGGGTGGATACTAGGAAAGGAAGAGGGAAAGAAGAAAGTGAGGAGGGGGCTGGAGGTGGTCGTGGGGGTGGGGGTGGGGGTGGGGGGGGGGGGGGTGGGGGCAGACGAAGAAAGAGGAAGTTAAGGGGCGGGAGTTACGGCTGGGGGGTTGGTGGGGTACCAAAATCAGCCCGTCATCCTCGTAGCGAGAAAATAAGAAATTTAAGCTCACAAAGTCTGTGAGCTAGCTAGCTAGCTGCCCCTGTCAAGGAAGACCTCCCGAAGGCAGAAAGAGGCTACCTGTATGGTGGAGCTAATAACGGCCACACAGACAAACTGGACAGGCATTCAGGAGAGCACAGATCTCAGTCACTGTGGAACGTATTCCGGATCCGTCAACCGCTTCCACCTTGGACTCCTTTCCGTCTTTCCACCACTTTTGGTTCAATCGGTTCACTAGGATTCCCAGCTGGGAGGTCGTTGGTTCGATTCCCATTAGAGCCATTTATTTGTGGGATTTTTTTTTTCTTTCCTGTCTTGACCGGCCCCTACACAGAGGAGAGTTTGCTATGGGCTCCGCTGGGAAGACTTGGGAGTTTTATCGACGTCATGGTTGCGTCTGAGAGTGTTGCTCCAAAATTTCTGACCAACACTGCAGGTGTCTGTGTCTCTTGGGCCTGGCTGACGCCGCGATATATGATGAAAGTAAGCGCGCAGTACAAATCTGTCATGCAGTCTCAGACCGGAATGCAAAGAACTTCCACAGCATCAATCATCATCATCATCATCATGTTCATCCTCATCGATCAACATCACAAAAAAGTCCCAAATTCTATGCCCCTTCATGAACTTCTTTTCCGGTGACTCATTTTCGGTTCCCTCCCTCTCCACTGTAATACGTCCTTGGTGAGTTCGTGTCACCAGTATCGCCGGTACTGGCGATATTCATGGGGGCTGCGGTTGGATGGACGTGGTGGCACCACCCGACGAGGGGAACGCTCACGGTCGCCGGCTCAGCGACTAAGCAATAATTGTGGTCAGTAAGCGGGGCCAACGGGCGGTGCCCAGCCCCGCATTAGCTGGATTCCAACACGCATCTTACTGAACACCATCAAAAGGCCTCGGCAGTAGTGCGGTGTCTCCTCCTGTGAGGTGCCCAAAGACGACTTGACCTACAACTCCCCGTGGACTGCTGGTGCCGGGGCTGTGGCGGGACAAGCCTGGGTGTGGCTGTGGACGGAGAGCCGGAAGGAGCAAGAGTGGGCATAATGCCAAAAAAGTAGCACAACAGATGAAACATGAAATAAATAAACGAATAAAGAAAGAAAGAACTAAATGAACAAATATATAAATGAATGAAATAAATGAATAAATAAAAACAAAAATGAACAAACAAACAAAACAAAAAAACGAATAAATAAATGAATAAATAAATAGGTAAATCAATAGATGAATACAATACAATTCGGATTCGTCCTGGAGTCCCAGTCATCGCCCCTCACCTGCCTGTTTGCTTCCACCCACTGCCTCTCCTTCCTGCTCAGCCTCCTCCTTCAAACTGCTCAGACACACGGCGCGGGAACGCCCAAACATCCATCACCATGGTCGCGCAGTCCCCTTGATAATGTCAGTCACACCCTGACTCACACACACATAGTCCATCCCATGGCGTCCACCATGCGATCCCCATCAGCACAACGACGTACCGGCTCCGTCCCTGACCTGCGTTCCACCTTTCCACCCAATTTGATTACCATCCTTTCCGTAGATTTGGTGTCTCCTTGCTGATAGACAGACAGACAGACAGACAGACAGACAGACAAACAAACTGACAGGGGTGACAACATGTCCTCCCTTGCGGAGGTCCAATTTTCACCAAGTGGAGTTTTAAAGCCGGAAAAACAAAACAAACAAAAGAAAAACAAACAAACATACAAACAACAACAACAACAAAAACCCGAAGATACAAAGTAGAAGTGGGGAACACTCTGATTAATCCTTTGATGACGGCAGGAGCCCCTGCGCGGCCTGACAGACCTGGGCATGATGGACTCCTCAGAGAAGTGGGGAACACTCTGATTAACCCTTTGATGACGGCAGGAGCCCTGCGCGGCCTGACAGACCTGGGCATGATGGACTTCTCAGAGAAGCGGGGAACACTCTGATTAATTTAACCCTTTGATGACGGCGGGAGCCCTGCGCGGCCTGACAGACCTGGGCATGATGGACTCCGCAGAGAAGCGGGGAACACTCTGATTAATTTAACCCTTTGATGACGGCGGAGCCCTGCGCGGCCTGACAGACCTAGGCATGATGGACTCCGCAGAGAAGCGGGGAACACTCTGATTAATTTAACCCGTTTGATGACGGCGGGAGCCCTGCGCGGCCTGACAGACCTGGGCATGATGGACTCCACAGGCCTTGTTTAGGCTCAGTAGTAGAGCATTGAGCAAGATGGTTGCAAGCGTTGCAAGATGGCTTCCCGCTGGCGCCCACGCACGCATGCACGCACGCACGCGCATGCACACACACACACACACACACACACACGACGGACAGACAGACACACACACACACACTCACACACGCACGCACTCACGCGCGCACGCACGCACGCACGCACGCACGCACGCACGCACGCACCACACACACACACACACACACACACCACGCACGCACGCACGCACGCACGCACACAACACATATACACCCCTACCATTTCTAGCAGCCCGTCTCAAGGTATGGTCATGGTGATAGTGTTAATGTAGTGTTGGACAGGACTCCTACCCCTTCTCTCCCGCAAAGGTTATATCCTTTTTGCCATCTCCCCTTTAGCGGAGGAGGGCGTTAAAGCAGAATGTCACCCAAACAGTCCTGAACAACAGCTGGTTTCAGATCCCTTTGGGTCACGAGGAATAAATCGTACGAGTGTTCCAGAGAGTTCTTCGCTTGGAACAACCTTAAGCCTCCGCCTTCCACGCCTCACCTTTCTCCCTCTCCGCCCCCACCCATCTCTCTCTCTCTGTCTCTCTCTGTCCTCTCTCTCTCTCTGTATCTTCTCTCTCTCTCTCTCTCTCTCCTCTCTCTCTCTCTCTCTCTCTTCTCTCTCTCCCTTCTCTCTCTCTCTCTCTCTGTGCGTGCGTGAGCGCGCGCTCGTTCGTATTTAAGCGCCATTATTACTCCCCTTAACCCCACCCACCCTTTAGGAATGTACTGGGGTGGTTAAAAAAAAAAAAAAAGAAAATCATAAAGTAGCGTAGAGAAGAAAAAACAAAAAAAAAACAACCTGTGTTCACATATTTCTGAGAGTGATTTATTGGCAGGAGAAAGTACACTCGGCAAAGATGGCGGGCGGATCGATGGGGAAGGTGAACTG
>CM031596.1:27227362-27237362 GCA_018398815.1 Conus ventricosus | reverse complement strand
GGAGGGGGAGGGGGAGGGGAAGGGGGGGGGCAGACAAAACAATACTGCAGGTAGATCTACCAACAAAGCTGAACACGGTGGGAGAGACACTCCGGATCAAGGCTGCCGTGCCATCGCCCGTCACACGACAGAGGCAGCAGCAACAGGTGAAAGGGGATATCGATTGAGTACTGCAGACCGCAGGAAGTGTGACGAAGAAGTCGGCCCCGCCACAGCTGTGGTGGACACGGCAGCAAATAAAGACTGTACGCACAGTGTGTCATGTAGTAGGTATAGCCTGTTGTCAGTCTGTGATGGGGATGGGGGGAGGGGGGGGGGGAGGGAAAGGAAGCGAAGTTAGTTGCTGCCACAGACAAAAAAAATGAAAGTGGTAGATGCGGGGGGGGGGGGGGGGGGGGGGCAGGAGAAGAGGTGTGAAGGCAGGAGAACGGGGGTGGGGGGGGGAGTAGGGGAGGGGGGGGGTGGAGGGGTGCAGTTCGGGACGTGACGGAGTTAGTACCAGTGCGTACGCAAGTGGGCTTCGTTCATTCGGCTTTGTAGTTAATGAGGAGCACGGGTTATTATAGCCTAGTATGTTACAAAGACGGAGGGAGATAGATGGTAAGCAAGTTTAAGCCGTCTAGTCTGTGAATTCGAATTCTTTTTCCGTCTATAAATCCATTTCAACCTTTCGTTACAAGCAAGAGGAATGTTGTCGGTAAAAGCTAGAGGTTTAGGAGGAAATCTGTCGTGATGATGTACCATAACTTCTTTTCCTCTCATGCACACAAATAATAACGTCTTGTGCGTGGTCCTTATTGTGTACAGAGTTGTATTCTCAAAGATGGAGAGATGTCCACAACTCTTCAAGCTAAAGAGATAGCGACAACTCTCCAAGTCGGAGAGATACTGACATTTCTCCACGACTGAGAGAGATTGACGACTCTCCAAAATGGAGTGAGATTGACAACTCTCCAAGATGGAGAGATATGACATTTCTCTACGATGGAGAGAGATTGACGACTCTCCAAAATGGACAGAGATTGACAACTCTCCAAGATGGAGAGATACTGACATTTCTCCACGAGGAGAGAGATTGACGACTCTCCAAAATGGAGGAGATTGACAACTCTCCAAGATGGAGAGATACTGACATTTCTCCACGACGGAGAGAGATTGACGACTCTCCAAAATGGAGAGAGATTGACAACTCTCCAAGACGGAGAGATACTGACATTTCTCCACGATGGAGAGATGACGACTCTCCAAAACGCAGAACTGACAATCCTTAGACGGAGAAAAAATTGACAACTCTCTCTAGACGGAGAAGATTGACACTCTCCAAGATGGAGAGAATTGACAACTCTCCAAAACGGAGAGACTGGCAACTCTACATGACGGAGAGAGATGACAACCTCCACGACGAGAACTGCTGACAATCTCCAAGACGGAGAGAAAGACAATCTCCAAGACGGAGAGACGATTGCCAACTCTCAGACGGAGAGAGATTGGACAACGTGCTCAAAACATATTGGGATAACTTTCTAGCGGAGAAGATTAGAACACTCTCACGAGAGACTGGACAACAACAGGGAGAGATACAGACATTTCTCCAGACGGAGAGATTGACATCTCAGAGAGGATGAGAGGAGAGACACTGACATTCAACGAGTGAGAAGATTGACGAATGAGGCATGGGTACAGACATGACAACATCAGACAGACAGACGAGATGATGAGCATGCTGACGATGAGATGGGCTACAGACATACAGAAGACGGACAGAGTGATGAGCAATTTGACAGAGGCAGTCAGACAACAACTAGACGAGACAGACAGTGATGACAATGCTGACGAGAGGCATGGGCTACAGACATACAGACAGACGAGACGACTTGAGACAGACTCTCAGACAGACAGGAAGAATGACTGACAGAATGCTCTACAGACAACAGGCAGAAACAGACAACGACCAGAAGTGATGAGCAATGCGACGATGAGCATGGCTACAGACAGAGAAGACAGAACCAGACAGACAGACAGTGATGAGCAATGCTGACGATGAGGCATGGGCTAACTCATACGGACAGCAGACAGACAGATATGACAATCTCACGACAGAATACATAGCATGACAAACTCAAGACGTGAGATGTGCATACAGGACATACATACTACAACAGACGAGACGAGACAGTGATGAGCAATGCTGACGATGAGCATGGGCTACAGACATACATACTACAGACAGACATGACAGACTCAGAGCAGACAGATAGACAGTGATGAGCAATGCTGACGAGAGGCATGGGCTACAGACATACATACAGACAGACAGACAGACAGACAGACAGAAGTGATGAGCATGCTGACGATGAGGCATGGGCTACAGACAGACAGACAGACAGACAGACAGACAGTGATGAGCATGCTGACGATGAGGCATGGGCTACAGACATACATACAGACGGAGCAGCGAGAGAGGCAGAAACAGAAGACAGACAGACAGACGATGAGCAATGCTGACGATGAGGCATGGGCAACAGACAGACAGACAGACAGACAGACAGACAGACAGTGATGAGAATGCTGGACGATGAGGCATGGCAACAGACAGACAGACAGACAGACAGACAGACAGTGATGAGCAATGCTGACGATGAGGCATGGGCAACAGACAGACAAGGAGTTTGGAAACGGCGGTGTAAGTGGATGCCGCTTTGAGTCCAACACGACCGAAAAGGGTTTTTTTTTCCCCTTTTTAATTTTTTTTTCTCCACTGATAAGTGTATGACACCAATGCCTCACACGGCATGGCTATAGTGCTGCATTTTCAGTATTCCGTGTTGCATTTGGGTATTTCCATACCAGTTTGTTCAGCCGGTTTAAAACCATCGCTCATTTGATCATCGTTTGCATAAGACATCTGCCCCCACCCCCCCCCGTCACTAATCCGCCCCCTTCGCCCCCTCCCCCCCTTCGGTCCATCCCTTCCCCCTGAGTCTTTCCTTTCGTTATGCTAGAGACATACGCCTTTATAACACTCTAAATCTGTGACGATAATTGAACATAGTTTTTTTTTTTTCACAAATGAGCACAGAACACTGCAATTGTTCTGTTGGTACGTTCTAACTAGTATACCATTAATTAATTGATCAATTACGATTGAAACGTCCAAAAACGGCACGAGGAAATCCGGTCAAGAAAGTTACAGAAAATCTGCTCTGGAAAGTTACATATACTAACTAACCGCAGAAGCAAATTATGCTCGGCAAAAAAAAAAAAAGGAAAAAAAGGGGAAAAAAGGCTCTCTCCTATTAACGGCAGGATTTCCATAGGAAATGGCCATGAGTAATGACGTCCGTCATCCGTCCAATTACACCCTTGGTCTTATCCAAATCGGCAAGACTGTTTTTGGATTCAGAGATATTTCCATCGCGCCAAAGCGTATTTTTAGCAATACTCTTGACAAACCAACCAACCGCTCCTCTGAACGTTTCCTTGAAAGAGACGGACGGACCCGACTCATGATCAAATACATCAGTTGGGCGGGTTTATTTCTGCTGATGCTTGTTTCATCCGGGGTAACGCGCGAGGTCATTTCTGGTCACGCTTCTATACAGACAAACCGATTCCCAACCTCAGAAGAATATGCCAACCCATCACATCTTCACCCAGACTATCGTCATTGGCAATGTAGACAGATCACTTTGTCAACGTGTCCAATATACCTCCGTAATCGTTCTTCCCGTTCTAGGTATCATCATGCTATCATTATCACCATCAACGCAGAATAGGGTGTATTGTATTGCCTACGCACTAAAACCGTTTCCATCCAAAGACACGCTTTTGTCACCCAGGGGCTGATCCCCTTTTCAGTTTGGGTTGATCTTGTTCACTAATCGGTCAACTGTTATGATTTTATCTGCATTTTAAATCAAAGTTTCCACATATACACGTATCACAGTGCAAGCCTAACTACAAGCGATTACATAACGAACAAATGTCATCTCTGATCTAACAGCTTTCATTGCAAAGAGCAACTGCTTAAAGGTCACACACACACACACAACACACACACACACACACCAACACACACACACACGCACACACACACACACAAACACACAAACACACAGGCACGCACATAGGCACATGCAAGCGCGCGCGCATACACAACACACAAAACACACACACACACACACACACACACACACACACACGCACGCACGCACGCACGCACGCACACACACACACACACACACACCACGCACGCACACACACTACACACACACACACACACACACACACACACACACACACACCACACACACACACACCACGCACGCACGCACGCACACACACTACACACACACACACACACACACACACACACACACACACACACACACACCACACACACACACACACACACACACACACACACACACACACACGCACGCACGCACGCACGCACGCACGCACGCACGCACGCACGCACGCACACACACACACACCACACACACACACACACACACACACAGCCACCGTAGAAGTTGCATCATAACCAGCCGTAATATGACTACCAGGAAAGAAGCCTGTTGCACAAAGGTCTGCGGAAGGAATCAATAAAGACACGAACAGCCAATCACAAAAAAGTCTATTTTGAAGCGACAGACTATAAGCCTCGGCTCCAAACAAAAACATCAAGACACAAAGATCATCACAGGACCTTAAACCAGCCTATTCATCTCCAAAGAAGCTCGGCTAACGCTAGTGTTTGGCGATCATGCTTCTCGGCTCTAATGAAGTTGTCCCTTTCTCTCACAGACCAGTAATACCCCCCCCCCCCCCCCCCCCCCCCCCCCCCCCCCTGGTAATCCGGCTTACAACTATTTCCGTCGGTTCCCGATTCGTTCCCGGTACAGACGCAGCCTGCTAGCTAAACATATACGATTTGATAGCTGATTTAATTTACTCCACCATCTCCCTGTGGTCTGGCTACGACCTGAGCTAATAAAGGCTGTATGCTGATCTGGCAAACAGCCTGAGGAGAGAAGGCTATCAGGTCAAAGTCCTCACTGCAGAAGTTGGAGCTAGGGGGTTTGTAGGAACGTCTGCATACAGCCTCATGAAACAGCTCTCAGTTGCAGGGAGGGAAAAAAACCAGAGCCCTGAAAGCAATGGCAGAAGCGGCAGAGGGGGGAGATGGTGGTGGTGGTGGTAGTGGTAGTGGGGGAGGACGCTTCCATCCTTGACCGTTGACGGTGTCATCGTCTACTTACAGTCACCTTCATCACAATCGTCCTTCACATATATTCATATTTTAAGAATGTCATGGCCCCCCCCCCCCCCAAAAAAAAAAAAAAAGAAGTCCTGGCTCACTGGGTGGTGATAGAGCCCAGAGACTGTTACTGTTCCTCTAAAGAAAGAGCCCAGAGACTGTTACTGGTTCTCTAAAGAAAAAACCCAGAGACTGTTACTGGTTCTCTAAAGAAAAACCCCAGAGACTGTTACTGGTTCTCTAAAGAAAAAACCCAGAGACTGTTACTGGTTCTCTAAGAAAAACCCCAGAGACTGTTACTGGTTCTCTAAAGAAAAACCCCAGAGACTGTTACTGGTTCTCTAAAGAAAAACCCCAGAGACTGTTACTGGTTCTCTAAAGAAAAACCCCAGAGACTGTTACTGGTTCTCTAAAGAAAACCCCAGAGACTGTTACTGGTTCTCTAAAGAAAAACCCCAGAGACTGTTACTGGTTCTCTAAAGAAAAACCCAGAGACTGTTACGGTTCTCTAAAGAAAGAGCCCAGAGACTGTTACTGGTTCTCTAAAGAAACCAGAGATGTTACGTTCTCTAAAGAAAAAACCCAGATGTTACTGGTCTCTAAAGAAAAAACCAGAGACTGTTATGTTCTCTAAAGAAAAAACCCAGACTGTTACTGGCTCTGTAAAGAAAAAAAACAGAAACTGTCTCTGGTCTCTAAAGAAAAGAGCCCAGAGACTGTTAATGGTTCTCTAAAGAAAAAAACCCAGGGACTGTTACTGGCCTGTAAAGAAAAAAACCAGAGACTGTTATTGGTTCTCTAAAGAAAAAAACCCAGAGACTGTTATTGGTCCTCTAAAGAAAAAAACCAGAGACTGTTATTGGTTCTCTAAAGAAAAAAAACAGAGACTGTTATTGGTTCTCCAAAGAAAAAAACCCAGAGACTGTTATTGGTTCTCTAAAGAAAAAAAAACAGAGACTGTTATTGGTTCTCTAAAGAAAAAAAAACAGAGACTGTTATTGGTTCTCTAAAGAAAAAAAAACAGAGACAGTTATTGGTTCTCTAAAGAAAAAACCCAGAGACTGTTACTGGCTCTCTGAAGAAAAAACCCAGAGACTGTTATTGGTTCTCTAAAGAAAAAAACCCAGAGACTGTTACTGGCTCTCTGAAGAAAGAGCCCAGAGAGCCTTGCTGACTGGCTGGGGGAAGCTTGGGGACCATACTCGGCTGGTTAATGAACGAGTCTTGAGACCCTCACTGGTTGGACGGTAAAGAGCCTAGATAAAGACCCTTGCTGACTGGCTGGTGAAACAGCCTGGATTAAGACCCTTACTGACTGGCTGGTGAAACAGCCTGGATTAAGACCCCTTACTGGTTGGCTGGTGAAACAGTCTGGATTAAGACCCCTTACTGGTTGGCTGGTGAAACAGCCTGGATTAAGACCCCTTACTGGTTGGCTGGTGAAACAGCCTGGATTAAGACCCCTTACTGCTGGTGAAACAGCCTGGATTAAGACCCCTTACTGGTTGGCTGGTGAAACAGTCTGGATTAAGACCCCTTACTGATTGGCTGGTGAAACAGCCTGGATTAAGACCCCTTACTGATTGGCTGGTGAAACAGCCTGGATTAAGACCCCTTACTGGTTGGCTGGTGAAAAAGTCTGGATTAAGACCCCTTACTAATTGGCTGGTGAAACAGTCTGGATTAAGACCCCTTACTGCTGGTGAAACAGTCTGGATTAAGACCCCTTACTGCTGGTGAAACAGTCTGGATTAAGACCCCTTACTGATTGGCTGGTGAAACAGTCTGGATTAAGAGTCCTTACTGGTTGGCTGGTGAAACAGTCTGGATTAACACATTTACTGGTTGGCTGGTGAAACAGTCTGGATTAAGACTCCTTACTGGTTGGCTGGTGAAACAGCCTGGATTAACACATTTACTGGTTGGCTGGTGAAACAGTCTGGATTAAGACCCCTTACTGATTGGCTGGTGAAACAGCCTGGATTAACACATTTACTGATTGGCTGGTGAAACAGTCTGGATTAAGACCCCTTACTGGTTGGCTGGTGAAACAGTCTGGATTAAGACCCCTTACTGGTTGGCTGGTGAAACAGTCTGGATTAAGACCCTTGCTGCTTGGCTGGTGAAACAGTCTGGATTAAGACCCCTTACTGGTTGGCTGGTGAAACAGTCTGGATTAAGTCCCTTACTGATTGGCTGGTGAAACAGCCTGGATTAAGACCCCTTACTGGTTGGCTGGTGAAACAGCCTGGACTTAACACATTCACTGATTGGGTGGTGAAACAGCCTGGATTAACACATTCACTGATTGGCTGGTGAAACAGCCTGGACTTAACACATTCACTGGTTGGCTGGTGAAACGGCCTGAATTACTGACTCACATTCAGGTTTAACCCTACAACCATAGCCCATTCTTTCAGTCTATCTTTGCGACAGAGAGAGACGAGGAAGGAGGGAGAGAGGGTGAAAGACAGAGAGAGAGAGAGAGGGAGGGAGGAGGGAGGAGAGAGAGAGAGACAGAGAGGGGAGAGGAGGGAGACAGAGGAAGAGGAGGGAGGAGAGAGAGGAGAAGAGAGCAGAGAGAGGACAAGGAGGGAGAAGGAGAGGAGAAGAGAGAAGAGGGAGGGAGGGAGACAGACAGAGAGGAGACAGAGGGAGGGAAGGAGAGAGGGAGGGAGACAGAGAAAGACAGAGGGAGGGAGGGAGAGAGGGAGAAAGGCAGAGAGAGACAGAGGGAGGGAGGGACAGAGACAGAGAGAGACAGACGGAGGGAGGGAGGGAGAGAGACAGAGAGAGACAGACGGAGGGAGGCAGAGAGGGAGGGAGACAGAGGAAGGGAGGGAGGGAGAGAGACAGAGAGAGACAGACGGAGGGAGGGAGAGAGGGAGGGAGACAGAGAGAGACAGAGGAGGGAGGGAGAGAGACACAGAGAGACAGACGGAGGGAGGGAGGCAGAGAGGGAGAGAGACAGAGGGAGGGAGGGAGGGAGAGAGACAGACGGAGGGAGGGAGAGAGGGAGGGAGACAGAGAGAGACAGAGGGAGGGAGGGAGACACAGAGAGAGACAGAGGGGGAGGGAGAGAGGGAGGGAGACAGAGAGAGAGAGAGACAGAGGAGGGAAGGAGAGAGGGAGGGAAGGAGAGAGGGAGGGAGACAGAGAAAGACAGAGGGAGGGAGGGAGAGAGGGAGGGAAGGAGAGAGAGAGGGAGACAGAGAAAGACAGAGGGAGGGAAGGAGAGAGGGAGGGAGACAGAGAAAGACATCGGGAAGGAGGGAGAGAGGAAGGGAGACAGAGAAAGAGAGAGACAGAGGGAGGGAGAGAGGCGGAGACAGAGAGAGACAGAGGGAGGAAGGGAGAGAGGGAGGGGGACAGAGAGAGACAGAGGGAGGAGAATGGGAAGGAGACAGAGAGAGACAGACGGAGGGAGGGAGAGAGGGAGGGAGACAGAGGGAGGGAGGGAGAGAGGGAGGGAGACAGACAGAGCGAAGGAGGGAGAGAGGGAGGGAGACAGAGAGAGAGAGACAGAGGGAAGGAGAGAGAATGGGAGGGAGACAGAGAGAGACAGAGGGAGGGAGGGAGAGAGGGAAGGAGACAGAGGGAGAGAGGGAGGGAGACAGAGAGAGAGAGGGAGAGAGGGAGGGAGGAAGGGAGACAGAGAGAGACAGAGGAAGAGAGGGAGAGAGTGAGGGAGACAGAGAGAGACAGGGAGGGAGGGGGAGACAGAGAGACAGAGGGAGGGAGAGAGGGGAGGGGGAGACAGAGGGAGGGAGGGAGGGAGGGGGAGACAGAGAGACAGAGGGAGGGAGGGGGGAGACAGAGAGAGAGACGGAGGAAGGGAGAGACGCAGGGGAGACACAGAGAGACAGAGGGAGGGATGGAGGGGGGAGACAGAGAGAGACAGAGGGAGGGAGGGAGGAAGACAGAGAGAGACAGAGGGAGGGAGGGATTGAGGGTAGAGACAGAGAGAGACGGAGGGAGTGAGAGAGGCATGGGAGACAGAGAGAGACAGAGGGAGGGAGGGAGGGGGAGACAGAGGGAGGAAGAGAGGGAGGGGGAGACAGAGGGAGGAAGAGAGGGAGGGGAGACAGAGAGAGACATGGGAGGGAGGGATTGGGGAGACAGAGAGAGAGGGAGGGAGGGGGGGAAACAGAGAGAGACAGAGGAAGGGAGGGAGACAGAGAGAGATAGGGGGAGGGAGGGTGACAGAGAGAGACAGAGGGAGGGAGGGAGAGAGGGGTGGAGACAGAGAGAGAGAGAGACAGAGGGAGGGAGGGAGAGTGCAAGAGAGAGGCAGAGGGAGGGAGTGAGAGAGGGAGGGAGACAGAGAGAGAGAGACAGACAGAGGGAAGGAGGGAGAGGGGGGGGAGACAGAGAGAGAAAGGGAGAGAGGGAGGGAGGGGGGACAGAGAAGAGGGGCGGGGGAAGGGCAGAGAAAGAGAAAGAGGAGAGAGTGAGGGGAGAGAGGGGGGGAGGGGGAGAGAGAAGGCTAGAGGGGGGGGAAAGAAGGGAGGGAGGGAGAGGGGAGTGAGTGAGACGGGGAAGAGTGAGAGAGAGAGGAGGGAGGGAGGGGGGGAGAAGAGAGTGAGAGACAGGGAGACAGGAGAGAGAGGGAGAGAGGGGGGGGGGGTATACCCCATTCTTCAATCTGCCCTTGATAGGGAAAGAGAGAGGGGGGAAGTGAATGAATAAGAGAGAGAGAGAGAGAGGAGGGGAGAGAGAAGAGAGAGAGAGAGAGAG
>CM031596.1:27217362-27219862 GCA_018398815.1 Conus ventricosus | reverse complement strand
ACAGAGGAAACACTTGAGAGAGAGAGAGAGAGAGAGAGAGAGAGAGAGAGAGAGAGAGAGAGAGAGAGAGAGAGAGAGAGAGAGGAGGGAGGGAGGGGGAGAAGGAGGGAAGGAGAGAGAGATAGGTGATAGAGAGAGAAAGAGAAGAGAGAGAGAGAGAGAAAGAGAGAGACAGAGAGAGAGAGAGGGGGGGGGGGAGGAAGGGAGAGAGAGAGAATGTGTGTGGTGTGTGTGTGTGTGTGTGTGTGTGTGGTGTGTGTGGTGTGTGTGTGGAGAGAG
Organism: Conus ventricosus; assembly: GCA_018398815.1. Taxonomy (NCBI): domain Eukaryota; kingdom Metazoa; phylum Mollusca; class Gastropoda; order Neogastropoda; family Conidae; genus Conus; species Conus ventricosus. Next base: position 27,219,583 of record CM031596.1, on the reverse strand, counting down.
AGAGAGAGAGAGAGAGAGAGAGAGAGAGAAGAGAGAGAGAGAGAGAGAATACGTTCCGAAAACATTTACCTGCTTATTATCGTAATTGGAGATCTCCTATCAAGTTTGTAAATTGACGTCAGAAGGGGAAAAACTTGCAACATTTCAGAAAGATTGGAAAGATGTATACAGGGCTTTCCGGGTTTTTTTTTGTTTTTTTTCTTTTTGTTTTTTTTTAATTATCTGTCGTTGTTTGTTGTTGCTGTTGTTGTTGTTATTGCTGTTGTTTGTTGTTGTTTTGTTGTGGTTGTGTGTGTGTGGTGTGTGTGTGGGGTTTGTGTGTGTGTGTGTGTGTGTTTTTACTGTATTCAAAGAAGCATTGACGTTTTTTGATACCCTTGTCTGTGTATTATTTTGCTATCCTCCATGTCCCCGATGGAGAGAAAGGATCAAATTGAGTGCGAGAGCGCGCGCACGCATGCGTGCTAGAGTGCCGTCCGTGTGTTCGTGGGGTGTGCGCTTGCTTGCTTGTGTGTGGTTGTGTGTGTGTGTGTGTGTGTGTGTGTGTGTGTGTGTTGTGGTGTGTGTGTGTGTGTGTGTGTTGTGTGTGTGTTTTCGCGGTGCGCGCGCGCACATGTGTTGAGTTCGTGTGTGTGTGTATGTGTTTGAGTTCGTGTGTGTGTGTGTGTGTGTGTGGTGTTGTGTGTGTGTTGTGTGTGTGTGTGTGTGTGTGTCCCGTGTGTGTGTGTGTGTGTGTGTTGTTGGTGTGTGTGTGTGTGGTGTGTGTGGGGTGTATGTTTGAGTCTCTCTCTCTTCTGTCTGCCCTGTCTGTCTGTCTGCTGTCTGTCTTTTCTCTCTCTCTCTCTCTCTCCTCTCCTCTCTCTCTCCCTCCCTCCCTCTGGGGGTTGTTGTGTGTGTGTGGTGTGTGTGTGTGTGTGTGTGTGTGTGTGTGTGTGGGGTGTGTTTTGTGTTTGAGACAGAGAGAGAGAGAGAGAGAGAGAGAGAGGTGTGTGTGTGTTTGTGTGTGTGTGTGTGTGTGTGTTGTGGAGAAAGAGAGAGAGAGAGAGAGGAGAGAGAGAGAGAGAGAGAGGAGAGAGAGAGATATGTTGTGTGTGTGCACGCGTGCGTGTGTGTTTGTGTGTTTGCGTGTGTGCGTGCGCTACTGCATATTTGTGTCGGGGGAAGCGCCGCAGGGACAGAGAACAGGGAGGGAAGGGGGGGGGGGTAGATAGGAGGTAGGGGAGAAGGAGTAAGTAAGTGAGGGGGGGGGGTAGGGGGCGGACAAGAGAAAGGCAGCTGCCTTCCACTGACAGGTGCAGGCATGTCTATCTGAAACCCCCACCACCACCCCCCTTTCCCCACCCCACCCCCACATCCTTCCCTCCCCCGCCTACTGAATTTGCCAAGCTTCAAAAAGAAAAGAAAAAAAAAAAAGAAAAAAAAGAAAGAAAAATCTACAGAGAAAAAGACAAAAGGGGTACTTTTCTTGAAGTGTGTGTTTTGGAGTTTGAAGGAAACAATGGTGGTGGGGACAGAGTAACTAATGTAAAACACGCCTTTCCCGACATACGCCAAAACAAAAAATTTACTCAGTGAATCCCCCCCCCCCCCCAATCCCCGACCTCCACCCCACCCCCCCCCTACAACCCCCCCCCACTCACCCCCCCCCCAACCCCACACCCAACCACACACACACACACACACACACACACACACCCCACTCACAACAAACACACACCATTCCTCCGATCCTTGGTCTTTCTCGTCAAAACCCTGCAACCCCCGCCCCCCCCCCTCTCCACCTTACCACTCCACTTCCCTTTTTATGTCGCAAATGATGAGACTGTTTGTGGACCTGTGCTTCCCGCGCGCAACACACACATACATTCACACGTACATACACACACTCACACCACACACACAATTGACACACACACCCCACAACGCGCGCGCGCGCGCGCGTTCGCACGCACACACACACATAAACACACACACACGTACACACACACACACACACACACACACACACACACACAACACACACACACACTTCCGTGCACAATTACTTCCGTACACATACACCTTTTTTTATATTTTGGTGTAATATCACGAATAGCGGATGACGTTAAATGAAAACACACCACACACCACACACACACAACACACACACACACACACAAAACAAAACACACGTTGTTCAGACAAACTCGACTCCCCATTGCCAAACTCTGACACACATTCC
>CM031596.1:27207362-27212362 GCA_018398815.1 Conus ventricosus | reverse complement strand
CTTAAGGGGGGGGGGGGGGGGGGGGGGGGGGGGGGGGAGGGGGGGAGGAAGGGAAGTTGAAAATGGAGAAACTGGGAACATGAAATTAAGAAAATATATTATAGATATGAAAACTCTTCACTGGCTGCATGAGGGAACCATTGTAATCCTATAAAGAGTCAAAAATTCGAAGAAAAAAAGACTATCCCGCGATGCTGAAGAAAAGGAATAAATTCACCTGGATCCAACTTTTCACACGGTACTGCACACAATTAATAATCAAAATTATGACTTCGTCCATGTCCCACAGTCCATCTTCCAACACGTTGGTTTTTTTGTTTTGTTTTTGTTTAAAAAAATAAAGATCAGGTTCAGCAATCTTTACACAATGTTGCTGACAGACAGACAGACAGACAAACAACAGACAGACAGACAGACAAACAGACGCAGGTGGAAATCTAACTTTGGCCAGTAGATAGCGAGGAAGCCGTCACTAGAACCAGAGAACCCATGAACCCTGGAATGACTGGCTGACGGCGACCAAGAGGAGACGGATGACGTGGTGCCTCAGGCACGGTCCCAGAACAGCCGTTCTGACAAAAACCACCTTGTACGGCACAGTGGTCGGGAAGCACGAAGAATTGGTCATCAGAAGAAGGGGGCGGCGAGGGGGGGGGGGGAGATGGGGGGGGGGGGGGGGCAGGCGGGGGCGGGGGACCACATCAGGGAATGCACAGCCAGGCTTGTCTTTCACCAGCTCTCAAAGAGCCACAGAGAACCTCAAGAGACGGAAAGATATTGTCTGGAAGTTCCTCAATGGTGCCTTGACCACAGGGCTGCGAGACAGGCAAGAGAGTTCACGTCAGTTATTTGTTTCTTTGTTTGTTTTAGAGCCCTGCAGACTACACAGGGACTTTTTCAGGGTTGTCAGAACAAAGAAGAAAACGTCCCGCTCCGAAGAAAAGGATACACACACACAAAAGCATATACAATACCAACAGAGACACATCCACTAACACACGACAACGAAACTAGTGATATCTTTACGGTGAATAAAACTAGCCTGCGTTGAAGGCGCCGGTGATTCTGCTAAATTTTTGCTCCCCAACTTATAAAAATTAAATCTTAAAAAAACGGTATTAGTTCCACCAGACGATACAGACAAACAGATTACAGGACAAAACACAATGCATTTCGACCTCTCGGGTCTTTTTCAAGCTGAAACAAACAACATGTAGGACAATGAAAACGAAGAACGAACAACCACTTCTCTTCTCATATTCGGTGCAAAATGGGTGTTGAATGAGAGCGAGGCCGCTAAGAAGGGAATCATGGGAGTTGAAATAATAATGATGACAATAATGATAAAGGTAACAATAGCAATAACAGTGATCATAATAGCGATGATGAAAAAAAAATGATAAAAAATTATTTTACGAAATAATGAAATTGATTTTGATACAAACAAGCATAAATTGCCACATAGGAATTTGGACGCTAGACGATGGGAATTTAGTGTCCACGCTGGCTAGTGTCCGCAGTTTCACCTCCTATTCGCCAGATTACAACCAAACAGCAGGCGACTGATACAGTGTGACCAGCAACTATGGTGAGGCATTTGTGACAGAAGACGGCAGAATGGGCCAAGGAGACGAGATGTACCAGTAGCAACCACAGGAACTAAAACACCGACTACAGTGGTAGATGCGACACGAAGCGCTATACTAGCTAGACCACTGCAGTAGTTAGCAGAAACAACAACAACCACTACAGCAGTGGCCAAAACAACAACCACTTCAGCAGCGGCCAAACAACAACCACTACAGCAGTGGCCAAAACAACAACCACTACAACAGTGGCCAAAAACAACAACCACTACAACAGTGGCCAAAACAACAACCACTACAGCAGTGGCCAAAACAACAACCACTACAACAGTGGCCAAAACAACAACCACTACAACAGTGGCCAAAACAACAACCACTACAACAGTGGCCAAAACAACAACCACTACAACAGTGGCAAAACCAACAACCACTACAACAGTGGCCAAAACAACAACCACTACAACAGTGGCCAAAACAACAACCACTACAACAGTGGCAAAACCAACAACCACTCTAGCAGTAGCAAAAACAACAACCACTACAACAGTGGCCAAAACAACAACCACTACAACAGTGGCCAAAACAACAACCACTACAACAGTGGCCAAAACAACAACCACTACAACAGTGGCAAAACCAACAACCACTACAACAGTGGCAAAACCAACAACCACTCTAGCAGTAGCAAAACCAACAACCACTACAGCAGTGGCAGAAACAACAACCACTACAGCAGTAGCAACAACAACAACCACTACAGCAGTGGCCTAAACAACAACCACTACAGCAGCAACAACAATTTCTGTTGCTACAGCAACTACAATAACAATGGCGACAAGTCCCTCTGCTGCCCCTTTTTCCATCTTGGGACGAGCCATGGCTGGGATTCGAACCCATGACCCTATGGACATGCTCATTTTCCATTTAATGACTCGCACTCTAACCACTGAGCCATTGGGGCACCTGATATTTGTAAGAAATTTAAGCCTTATGAAGTTCACTTTTGTTCCTCCTTGACCAGATCCAACATGAATACCTCTCACATAGTAAAGCAACATCAACAACAACAACCACCACAACAATATCAGAACAATCAATAGCAACACCAAAAGCGGCAATAACACATAGAACAGCAACATCAACAACAACAACCACAACAACATCAGAAAAATCAGTGGCAATAGAAATAGCCTGTAGAACAGCAACATCAACAGTAACAACAACAGCATCACCACCACCGACACTAGCAGCAACAGCAATAGCAGCTACAATAACAACGGCGACAATACCAACAGCGAAAGGATCGTCATTAACAGCAACAATAACAAAACAACAGCAGCCACCACCCCCACCCCCACCCCCACCATAATAACAACATGAACTTCATCGATAATGACAATTAAAACAGAAAGCAGCAGTAACAACAACAACAATAGTAGCAACAACGACAACAACAACAACAACATAAATCAGCAACAACAACACTAGTGGCAACAACGTCAACAACAACTGCAGCGATAATATCAACTGCAACAACAACAACAACAGCAACAACAACGGCACCAGAAGCTATAACAGAAACAACAACAATGATAGGAAAAGCAGCAGCAGCACAAACAACGACAACAATACCATCATCAACAACAACAACAGACATTATCAGAGCAACAGAAGCTGCGGTAGCGCTATTACGAACACGAATCCGGCTTAAGTTTTCTTCTCTCTCTCTCTCTCTTCTCTCTCTCTCTCTCTCTCTCTCTCTCTCTCTCTCTCTCTCTCTCTCTCAAATTGTATGCAAGTCCTTGCTTATTCAAGTTATCTTCTTAATGTCAGGTCGGAATCAAGGCGTTGTAAAACAGTTTGCAGTTTACTGATACAAAGCTTTCCAAAGGGCAAAGCATTTGTGCATGTAATTCTTATTATGAATTTGGTAGTGTGACCTTGTTAGGTTTCATGTATATCCGTTTCTGAGCGGTCAAGGCCATAGGAATACAAACAGCTGAATCTCTCTCTCTCTCTCTCTCTCCTCTCTCTTCTCTCCTCTCTCTCTCTCTCTCTCTCTCTCTCTCTCACACACACACACACACACACACACACACACACACACACACACACACACACACACACACACATACACACACGCTGTCTCTTAGACACATGCACAAGCGCGCACGCATGCACGCTCGGCCCGCACACGCGCACACACACACACTCACACACACATGCTCTCTCTCTCTCTCTCTCTCTCTCTCTCTCTCTCTCTCTCTCTCTCTCTCTCTCTCTCTCTCTCTCAAATGCGCGCGTGCATGCACGCACGTTCTCGCGCAGACACACACACACACACACACACACACACACACACACACACACACACACACACACACACACACACACACACACACACCCTCTTTCCCTCTAAAGTGTAACTAGGTCACCCAATTTCTTTCCCTTTTTTTTTCTTTTTGCTTGTTTCTGGTTTCTTTTGAACTTTTTCTTCACACCCCCCCCCCCCGCCCCCGTTAACGATCAGCCTACAACAGAGGTCGTGTTAGGACAAGCCAATTTACAAATAACACCATACAGTCTTCACCATACAGCAACCTCTGTCAGTACCTCCAGGATTCCCACCGAAGCAAACGAAGAAGAAGACCACCATTGTGATACTGAGAACTGGCCACTCCAGACTGTGACATCACATCTCTGCAATACTCACCCTGGTGGGTCTTTAATTTATCCATGCAGCCCCAATGACAGTGGAACAGTCCCAACAACACCAAAGAACAATCCTGGCCTGCCAACACACCGATAAGTGCAAAACTTTATTGACCACTGGAGAGCCTTCACCATACAGAAGCCCTTGCCAGTACCTCCACCATTCTTGCCTAAGGGAACGGAGAAGAATCTCTTCCTACACTTACCATTGACTTCATATGATCATCACCTATCAGTGACTGATTGATGATAATTTTTTTTTTAATGTGTGTGTGTGTGTGAATGAGTGTAGTAGTAGTAGTACTTTCATTTTTACGTCTTTTCACAAAATTGTGTGATATTAGACGAGAGAGAGAGAGAGAGAGAGAGAGAGAGAGAGAGAGAGAGAGAGGAGAGAGAGAGAGAGAGAGAGAAAGGGTATGTGTGTGATGCATAGGTGTGTGGAAGTGCACGCAAAACATGGAATTTTACTACTTATAACATTATAGCAAATATCTAACAGGATACTATTAAACAAAAGTAACTTTCAAAGCAAAATCAATTCAGAAAAACCATTAGTCACTGTCATGCCTAATAAACATGGTAATGTAAGCCTTAAGATCACACATAAAAAAATCCTATTTGAAAAACATTTGTTTTTTTCCCAAAATAAATTTTTTAAGGGAAAAAAAAAATTTAAAAAAAGTTTTGGGTTTCTTCCAC
>CM031596.1:27173756-27191256 GCA_018398815.1 Conus ventricosus | reverse complement strand
ACAGGGGGCTACGGGGGAGAGCTGTCGCATGTTAACAGCTACAGGGAGTCATAGGGGAGAGCTGTCGCATGTTAACAGCTACAGGGGGCTACGGGGGAGAGCTGTCGCATGTTAACAGCTACAGGGAGTCATAGGGAGAGCTGTCGCATGTTAACAGCTACAGGGAGTCATAGGGGAGAGCTGTCGCATGTTAACAGCTACAGGGAGTCACAGGGGAGAATTGTCGCATGTTAACAGCTACAGGGGGCGACAGGGGAGAGCTGTCGCATGTTAACAGCTACGGGGAGCCACAGGGAGAGCTGTCGCATGTCAACAGCTATGGGGAGCCACAGGGGAGAGCTGTCGCATGTCAACAGCTACAGGGAGTCACAGGGGAGAGCTGTCGCATGTTAACAGCTATGGGGAGCCACAGGGGAGAGCTGTCGCATGTCAACAGCTATGGGGAGCCACAGGGGAGAGCTGTCGCATGTTAACAGCTGAAGGGAGACACAGGGGACAGCTGTCGCATGTCAACAGCTATGGGGAGCCACAGGGGACAGCTGTCGCATGTCAACAGCTATGGGGAGCCACAGGGGAGAGCTGTCGCATGTCAACAGCTACAGGGAGCCACAGGGGAGAGCTGTCGCATGTCAACAGCTATGGGGAGCCACAGGGGAGAGCTGTCGCATGTCAACAGCTACAGGGGGCCACAGGGGAGAGCTGTCGCATGTTAGCAGCTATGGGGAGACACAGGGGAGAGCTGTCGCATGTCAACAGCTATGGGGAGCCACAGGGGAGAGCTGTCGCATGTCAACAGCTACAGGGAGCCACAGGGGAGAGCTGTCGCATGTCAACAGCTACAGGGAGCCACAGGGGAGAGCTGTCGCATGTCAACAGCTACAGGGAGCCACAGGGGAGAGCTGTCGCATGTTAACAGCTACAGGGAGTCATAGGGGAGAGCTGTCGCATGTTACAGCTACAGGGGGCTACGGGGAGAGCTGTCGCATGTTAACAGCTACAGGGAGTCATAGGGGAGAGCTGTCGCATGTTAACAGCTACAGGGAGTCATAGGGGAGAGCTGTCGCATGTTAACAGCTACAGGGGGCTACGGGGGAGAGCTGTCGCATGTTAACAGCTACAGGGAGTCATAGGGGAGAGCTGTCGCATGTAACAGCTACAGGGAGTCATAGGGGAGAGCTGTCGCATGTTAACAGCTACAGGGAGTCACAGGGGAGAATTGTCGCATGTTAACAGCTACAGGGGCGACAGGGGAGAGCTGTCGCATGTTAACAGCTACGGGGAGCCACAGGGGAGAGCTGTCGCATGTCAACAGCTATGGGGAGCCACAGGGGAGAGCTGTCGCATGTCAACAGCTACAGGGAGTCACAGGGGAGAGCTGTCGCATGTTAACAGCTATGGGGAGCCACAGGGAGAGCTGTCGCATGTCAACAGCTATGGGGAGCCACAGGGGAGAGCTGTCGCATGTTAACAGCTGAAGGGAGACACAGGGGACAGCTGTCGCATGTCAACAGCTATGGGGAGCCACAGGGGACAGCTGTCGCATGTCAACAGCTATGGGGAGCCACAGGGGAGAGCTGTCGCATGTCAACAGCTACAGGGAGCCACAGGGGAGAGCTGTCGCATGTCAACAGCTATGGGGAGCCACAGGGGAGAGCTGTCGCATGTCAACAGCTACAGGGGGCCACAGGGGAGAGCTGTCGCATGTTAGCAGCTATGGGGAGACACAGGGGAGAGCTGTCGCATGTCAACAGCTATGGGGAGCCACAGGGGAGAGCTGTCGCATGTCAACAGCTACAGGGAGCCACAGGGGAGAGCTGTCGCATGTCAACAGCTACAGGGAGCCACAGGGGAGAGCTGTCGCATGTCAACAGCTATGGGGAGTCACAGGGGAGAGCTGTCGCATGTTAACAGCTATGGGGAGCCACAGGGAGAGCTGTCGCATGTCAACAGCTATGGGGAGCCACAGGGAGAGCTGTCGCATGTTAACAGTTACAGGGAGCCACAGGGGAGAGCTGTCGCATGTCAACAGCTATGGGGAACACAGGAGAGAGCTGTCGCATGTCAACAGCTATGGGGAGCCACAGGGGAGAGCTGTCGCATGTCAACAGCTATGGGGAGCCACAGGGGAGAGCTGTCGCATGTTAACAGCTGAAGGGGAGACACAGGGGACAGCTGTCGCATGTCAACAGCTATGGGGAGCCACAGGGGACAGCTGTCGCATGTCAACAGCTATGGGGAGCCACAGGGGAGAGCTGTCGCATGTCAACAGCTACAGGGGGCCACAGGGGAGAGCTGTCGCATGTTAGCAGCTATGGGGAGACACAGGGGAGAGCTGTCGCATGTCAACAGCTATGGGGAGCCACAGGGGAGAGCTGTCGCATGTCAACAGCTACAGGGGGCCAAGGGGAGAGCTGTCGCATGTCAACAGCTACAGGGAGCCACAGGGGAGAGCTGTCGCATGTCAACAGCTATGGGGAGCCACAGGGGAGACTGTCGCATGTTAACAGCTATGGGGAGCCACAGGGGAGAGCTGTCGCATGTCAACAGCTATGGGAGCCACAGGGAGAGCTGTCGCATGTTAACAGTTACAGGGAGCCACAGGGGAGAGCTGTCGCATGTCAACAGCTATGGGGAGACACAGGAGAGAGCTGTCGCATGTCAACAGCTATGGGGAGCCACAGGGGAGAGCTGTCGCATGTTAACAGCTATGGGGAGCCACAGGGAGAGCTGTCGCATGTTAACAGTTACAGGGAGCCACAGGGAGAGCTGTCGCATGTTAACAGCTATGGGGAGCCACAGGGGAGAGCTGTCGCATGTCAACAGCTACAGGGCGCCACAGGGGGAAACTGTCGCATTGTTAACAGCTAAGTGGAGCCACAGGGGAGAGCTGTCGCATGTTAACAGCTACGGGGAGCCACATGGGGAGAACTGTCGCATGTTAACAGCTACAGGGAGCCACAGGAGAGAACTGTCGCATTGTTAACAGCTACGGGGAGCCACAGGGGAGAACCGTCGCATGTTAACAGCTACGGGGAGCCACAGGGGAGAACTGTCGCATGTTAACAGCTACAGGGGGCCACAGGGGAGAACTGTCGCATGTTAACAGCTACAGGGGGCCACAGGGGAGAGCTGTCGCATGTTAACAGCTACAGGGAGCCACAGGGGAGAGTTGTCGCATGTCAACTGCTATGGGGAGCCACAGGGGAGAGCTGTCGCATGTCAACAGCTATGGGGAGCCACAGCGGAGAGCTGTCGCATGTCAACAGCTACAGGGAGTCACAGGGAGAGCTGTCGCGTGTTAACAGCTACAGGGAGCCACAGGGGAGAACTGAGTGTCGAGTGAGGACCAAAGATGGATGTGCAGCACTAAGAAGGACTTGGCGAGCACGCCCACCAGAGATGCTACCTCTACTGGACACACCATACACCCCCGGCCCCAAACTGTCAAGGTAGTTTAGCTAGATAGATAGTCTAGCTGTTACTAACTCGCGGCAAGATATCTACGAACTCTCGCGGTTAAGAAACGCAGCTTTGCTTTCATTGCGGATTGTGTAAAATACGTCGAGTCGATATGTAGCATTTACACAGAAGGCAGCAGGCGCAGATATCTTGCGCAAAACTTCGACAATGTGAAGAAACAAAGAGAACCGCCATTACGGCAGTGTCGGTATGCCACGTCTGTCATCTGTCTGTCTGCTGATAAAATGAATTGCTCACAGAATGACAGAGGTCGTTACTATTTCTGATTCACCGGGGGGGGGGGGGGGGGGGGGGGGGGGGGGGGGGGGGGGAGGGGGGGGGAATCATGACGGTAAACAATTTGAAGAGATTTCTTTTCTAACCTCTTGCCCTTAAACAGAAATTCATGCTGCTTGTATCGAAGATGACGAAAGTATGACAAATGGAACGATGAATCACAGACGAAATTGTTGAAGCTTTCTCGCGTTCTCTTCTTTTTTTTTTCTTCTCCCTTTTTCTGTCCATTTTCTTGTTGTATATTAACAAATGTGTCAGCTTGGTGATTCACCGACATCTGAAAACTTCCTTGTGATGGGTAAATATCAATAGGGACATCCACATTTCGTGCTCCCGATTGTGAGGCGAATATCCACACAGCAGCTATGCACGGCCGTTCAGTCCCATCATCTTCGTCTTCTCTTCTGCTTTCTCGTGCATCGCCTCTTACGTTCCTCTAATGAGGGTTTTGGGGGCAACAGAACAGGGGAAAGGGTAATCCGAAACGTGAGCTTACATCATCGCTGCAAAAGAAAGACGACGTCGTTTCTGGCCTGGAAAAGAAAAAAACAAAACAAAACAAAAACCAGAAGAGGACGTAGCAAACAAACAATAAAGAAAAATGACGGACATAACAGACATAACGGCAGCTGAGCGGACAAGCCAGCAAAACAGACAGCTGTGATATGAACTTACCTGAACAAAGAGAACAATGAACAGAAAGGGTCAGATAAAGGGACAGAAAGCCAAGAATGAGAGATCGAAGACAAGCAGACAGGTATATAAACGCACACATGTTTACATCTATCTATGTACCTTTATACCTTTATGCACAGAGAGAGAGAGAGAGAGAGAGAGAGAGAGAGAGAGAGAGAGGAGAGAGGGAGAGAGGGGAGGAGAGAGAGGAAGAGAGAGAGAGAGAGATTATACCCGGAGAGGTTGAGGAAGGAGGGACGGGTGACGATGGAGACCTGTGCATGCGCGCGATCTTGCGCACGTGGGTGTGTGTTTGTGTCTGGGTCCGTTTTCTTTCTTCTTCTTTTTTTCCTCCTCTTTTCTTTTCTTTATTTTTTCTTCAACGTCACGAAGTCCTTTTGTGTCCGTTCTTCCCTTCATGTGTATTCGAGTGCGCAGGGTTGTGTGCATATGTATATAGTTGTACACACACATTAGCTTGTGCATGGGGTAGAGAGTGGGAGAGGTGCGGGGGTGGGGAGGGGAGTGATGTTGTGTGCGTGTGTGGGTGTGTGTGTGTGTGTGTGTGTTGTGTGTGTGGTGTGTGTGTGTGTGGTGTGTGTGTGTGTGTGTGTGTGTGTGGTTATAAATGGAAATCGTACGCGTAAACACTATTGACAAAAATTGTCGAATATTCGTGAACCAATATTTGAATTATGGCACTTTGAAATTTTGTGGAATACTTCCTGCCTGCCTGCCTGTGTGTGTATATGTATGTATGTATGTATGTATATGTATGTATGTATGTATGTATGTATGTATGTATGTATGTATGTATGTATGCATGCATGTATTAATGCATGTGTGTATGTATGTATGAATGTAAGTATGTATGTGTTTGTATGTATTATGTAAGTATGTATGTATGCACAGCTAGATAGGCAGAAAGACAGAAAGATATACAGACAGATGGACAGATAGATAGATAAACAGACAGATAGATGACAGACAGACAGACAGACAGACAGACAGACAGACAGAGAGATAATAGATAAAGGTGGGCATTTCAGAGAATGAAAGATTGTTCGAGTTAAAAAGATGGAATGACTGAAGAAATGAATAAAGAAAACACACTGACTGACAATGGACGAAAGGACAGCAGGCAAAACGGTTACAGGAGTAGCAGATAATCCCCCAACAGTCATCGGTTTCAAAGCAACTGTAGGCCTCAGAGAGACACCAGCCTGGCTGGCGACCATCCCAACAACATGGATACATTGATTACTGAAGCCACAACTCACTGCACCCAATACCAACCCAGAAGGTATCAGTCTCCATGCAGCCCAAAGTGACGTGGCTAGACGAATGACCAGGACTGCACAGGACATTGATAAAGCGTCTTCATGGAAGAGGACAACCGAGCAATTCGTGGGATTCAAAGACAGGCGTGGAAAGCAGCACGTCTTCCAAGGGATTCCCCATAATTATGACTATCACTCACACCTAAGCATCTTCTACAAAGGATGAGTTCGACACTGCTAATCACTGTGACAAAGAGACAAGACAGACAAAGCTGACAAGAAAGACAATGATGACATCTCTCAGGAAAGACATGTTGGTCAGGATAAAGACAAAGGATAAAAGCGTCACACATGATGGCAACACTTCAATTATGACTGTCGTAACAAATCCTCAAACAGTGCACCATTCCATTGATGTTTTTACACAGTGGAGAACATACTGAAACAGAATCGAACAGAAGAAAAGCACAACTTGACGACAAGATTAAGGCAGCCGAGGCTGATAGTCAAATGACCCCATTTGTGTCAGAAGTGTGGCTGTACGCCACAGATTAATGCGCCAAGAGCTCTCCCTCGAAGATGGCCTACTCAAACTTCCATTTTCTACAAACCCACTGATGTACATGCATACCTAGACTACACATCCTCCCACCACCATACACTAAAGACAGCATTCCATACTCACAATTGTCTCCGTCTTCGCAGACTTTGCTCCAGCGAAGAAGACTTCACTATGCCAGCAGCCAAAATGTCAGAATTTTTCACAAACCGTGGATACCCCAGTTCCATCATAAACGAGGCTCTCAGTCGCACCACAGCCATATTCAGAACATCTGCTCTGGAAACCCAGCATTCAAAGGAGACAGACAGACCCTCTGCCTACCTCCTCCTCCACCCACACACCCTCCCATTTGAAGGATTCTCAAATCCAATTGGCACATTGTACAAAACCACAAACCTGCCTTCCGTACCAGACCCATGATCACGTTCAAATGTGATAAAAACCTAAAAGATCTTCTCGTGCAGTCCAAATTGAACAGAATCTCCACACCTACACCACCAGGCACTCACCCCTGCTCAAAACCTTACTGCCAAATCTGCCCCCTCACCAACCCAGACACCGTCCTACAGGGCCCCAAAGACTCCTTCACAATTAAACGCACATTCTCCAGTCAGAGAGCCGCAACATTGCATATGCTATCCACTGCCAGCTGTGTGGCAAGATCTATATAGGTGAAACATCCGCACACTTGAGACACACATCTCTGGACACCTGGCTGAGATCCGCCACCACCGACCCAAACCCGTTGCCCAACACTTCAACCACCCACAACACAACATCAACCACGTGAAAGTCTTGGCACTCTGGCAATCACAGAGTGACAGCTTTGAACGTCCAGCACAAGAGCCCCGTCTCATTGCCAAACTTGGTACGCTACAGCCCCAAGACATCAACATCCAACAGTAACACAAATATACATACCCACCACCACACCAGTTGGCAATATCTTCCACCAACACACACACACATACATACACACACACCACCATACCCCCACTACCCACTTCATACAGAAGTTGCAGCCACCCTCCATTTATTTTATTTTGTTTTATTTTTATTTTCATCTTTATTGTATCTTTTAAAATCTATTTATTTATTTGTTTTATTTCATTTCATTTTATTTCTTTCCCCCCCCCCCCCTACATCTGATTTTATTAGCATTACCCACACCCCCACATATAACTACCCTCACATAACTACTATCATCACCATCACCACCCATTAAAGTCGTTTATTTATCTATTTATTCATTTGTATTCTTTATTTTTTCCTTTTTAAAATTTTTTTAGATTTATTTTTTCCTTATTTTTTTCCTTTTTTGTGTGGCCCCATTAAACACTATCATCAATCCACCATAATCACTACCGTCACTAATATATCATACTATTCTACAAAACAAGCCACAAACCTCATTTTTTTTCACACCCCCCCTCCCCTCCCCCGCCCCCCCCCCCCCCCCCCCCCTCACTATTTCCTCTCCCATGATTCCCTCCTGTGTGGCCTCGTTTCCGTCCGGTGGCCATTTTGGTCGTGCTGCGAATATGAGAAGATAAGTGGTTTCTCGTTCTTTCGTTTTCACTGTCCTAAATGTTATTTGTTTTTGCCTGAAGAAGACGCAAGAGGTCAAAATACATTGTGTCGTGTCCTGTACTTTGTCTATGTCCTTGACGGTCACTAACCCCCTCTCTTTCTAAATTTTGCTTCATTTTCCGCCGTTAGTCACTCCGTTTTGAAACTTGCCTAAGGAGTCGAGTATTTATATTCAGTACAATTAGATTGTTTTGAGAATGTTGTTTGTGTCTGAAAATTGCCTCAAAGCATGTTGGTAGCCATGCAAGGGTGTCACTTTTAGAAATCACGTTTTAATAACGTTATCAAAGCAGTGGCGAGAAGACTTTTGGCTTGACCGGAAAGTAACTGCTTGGTTTTAGAATGTCAACCAGCACTTTGTTTTCTTTCTTTTAAAAAAATCTGCTTTTAACCAGATATTTGCTTTACATGCTGTACTTTAAAGGTGTATGAATATGAGAGGCAGAACAGTTTTCGTCGGTTACTTAAATTCTACAAAGGCCTTTGATTGTGTTGGACGAAACAAACGTTTGCAACGGAAGAAAACAAGGTGTAAAAGGCAGTATTTCTTCACCTTTAATGTAATGTACTCTCTATTGTCATCATGTATCCGGGCAAATCATATATTTACAGATACGTTTGAAAGTCATTTTGGAGTAAGACAAGAACGTCTTTGATTCTGACACTGTTGTTTAAGGTTGTTCAAAACCAACAGGCAAACGTATGATGGCTAGCATGGCGTTCAGTTATTTGGAATCATTCGTTTTGCTTTTTACAAATGCCGTCGCCTTATCACCCACATCAAGTGGTCTTCGAGATCAGCTGAATATTTGAAACATCTGTGATAACATGAAAGCTGGTGTAAACATCGACAAAATCTAATAGTATTCAGAACAGAAGATTTTCAGAAAAAAAAAACCCATGAAAATTGTTTCTACGATGGAAGAAGATTGGAGAGTAAATTTTCTATCGCATTTAGGTATTAACTCGGTATGTCCATGGGTAAAAGGATACATTGCCTTTAGCGACAGAATGAAAAAAGGCAGTTCTTCAACTTGGTAGAATCTTCTAAAACATTAAAAAAAATGCAAATACACGTAGTTTTACAAAGATTTTATTGTTACACCTGGCTAATACTGTTACAAGCCTCCAAGACAGGCAGTTTAAATTCATAAACATTTGGAAAAGATACACATATCAGCATGTCAGATACACATATTAGCATGTCAAATACTTTTGGATGTTTGTTCAAGAACAACTCGTAACAGGTACACAGAGACCATGTCATATGTCTATTGCATGTTTGATATTCTGGTTTAGGCTTTTACAAATGGACATTGAACTGGTATTTCACAGAGCTTATCAAATGCTATTGAAAAGTGAACTTCTTTAGTCATAAAGATATCAATGAATTTTAAATTTCTTTGGATTTTGTACAGTTTGGTTGCAACAAAATGCATGAGATGTAAAAAACAAATTCTTCGAGGTATTCTGACAGAGGCTCATGGAAATGTTCATTCAAGAATGGACCGGTACTTGTAGAGAGCTGAATACAAATACAGTGGAAGGATTTAAGACTATTCTGAAACAGAAATTTACGTTTTGCACACGGATGTACATTGCTTAGGTGTAGCATTTACACAACTAAGATTCCGTGTCCTCCCAGTCGCAGTGATGATGTTCATTATAATGGCACATTGGAACGGGTGAAGGCGAATGCATAGTGCGGGATTAAGCTGCGAATGAACAGCATTTCTTGTTTAGTCTTCCGTCCTTGAAGATCCTTGGAATTCACTTTCTTAAAGAATCGGCTAGACCTTCCATAACGCACAGACCTAATTCAGTTGTCTAGATTCGTGTTACGTGCAGTAAACAGGCGGAGGAAGATCAGATTAAGGCAACTCTCTCTCTCTCTCTCTCTCTCTTCTCTCTCTCTCTCTCTCTCTCTCTCTCTCTCTCTCTCTCTCTCTCTCTCTCGTGAATGTTGTGCATTCCGATTTGTACTCTTGTTAAGTCTGCCCACTGTTTCTTACTTTGAATTATTTGTAAAATTTCAACCTATTTGTAACTTTGAGAATGTGCACACAGTAAATTGATATAGTCACCTTGTCGCTATGAAATATATGCCCTGAATATAGTTGACTCTTCTTTTTCCTCTCTCTCTCTCCTCACACACACACACACACACCACACACACACACACACACACACACACACACACACACACACACACACACACACACACACACACACGCACACACACAAAACACACACACACACACACACACACACACACACACACACACACACACACACATATTACTTACACTTATACAAGCATACCCCTACTTTCAGCAACCTGAAATCTGTCCATGATTCAACAGTGATTTGCTTTGTAACGGCTTACTGCACGTTCATGATAAAATGATTCACACAAATACCTGGAGCCTACCCTCATACGAAAATAACCCCAGACAAAATGTATCCAAACACAATTTTGATACATCCATAGTCACTCGAGATCTTAAAAAAAAGAAAAGAAACTAAAACCGCAGACGAATGTGTTCTCTCCCTACTAACACAACGTACAGAAACTCAGACATCTGTAAGTATTCGCAACTACTTAACTCAGGGACATTAGAGCAGACGTAAAAGCCAACTACTTAACTCAGGGACATTAGAGCAGACGTAAAAGCCAACTACTTAACTCAGGGACATTAGAGCAGACGTAAAAGCCAAACATTGGTGGAACTGTCCAGTGTGATATGTAAACAGGTTTTGATGTCCAAGTGAACTGAAAGAGGGCAGGAATGAAAACAAAAGAACAAGAAGAAACGAAAAAGGAGGGGGGGGGGGGGGGGATAGAGAGAGAGAGAATACGAATACGAATTTAAAGAGAGGATTATTGATTGTAGATGGCAGGACTGGCATGAACATGTCAATCATAGCGATAGATTCATACAATACAGACATTTCAAGACTACTCATGAGTTAGAACCATATATTACTATAAAAATGAATCGATATATTATGAGCACATTGGCTAAATTTAGATTTGGTGTCTCTGACATTGCCTGCCATCGTTTAAGATATTCCAACCCTGCCGAAGTCGAATGACATGCCGTTTATGTGGTTTAGCAAGGGAAGATGAAGTTCATGTTTTGTTATGTTGCCCTGCACTACATAATCTCAGAACAAAATTATCCAGCCAAAGTATTTTACCGACCCATGTCATTTCAGGTTAGTATTACTGTTGTCGACAAGAAAAGAACATGTCCTCTCCAATTTGGCTGTATATGTATATGAAGCACAGAAAGATTGCGTGCTGCTACCTAATATTTCATCTAACGATGCATTTGAATTATTTTCATGAATTTCTTTACATTTTTTTTTTCTATGTGTACCTTAATTTGATTTATTGTGTTCAATTGTATGCCCCATCAGAATGGGGCCTTGGCCTTAAAACTGATTAAACATTCGTATTCGTATTCGTATGAGAGAGGAGAGAGAGAGAGAAGAGAGAGAGAGAGGAGAGAGAGAGAGAGAGAGAGAGAGGAGAGGAGAGAAGGAGAGAGAGAGAGAGAGAGAGAGAGAGGAGGAGAGAGAGAGAGAGAGAAAGGAAAAAAGAACTAAAAAAGAAATTTGAGAAAAAAATGCTAGTGAAGAGAGGCATATGAAGCATTTAAAGAAAAAAGAACGAAAGAAAGAAAGACAGAAACTGAAGCATTAAAAAAGGTGATGATCACACACACACACACACACACACACACAACACACACATACACACACACACACACACACACACACACCCCGCACGCCCCGCGCGCGCGCGAGCACTTCAGCATTTACATGAACAGAAGTATGCGTTTCACACATAATCTATAACGCTCGGTTTCTGTCTCTGTCTGTCTGTTTGTCTGTTTGTCTGTCTGTCTGCTGCCTCTCTCTCTCTCTCTCTCTCTCGCTCTCTCTCTTTCTTTCTCATACATACACACACACACACACACACACACACACACCACACACCACAAACACACACACACGCGTGCGCACACACTCGCAAACACGAACGCACACACGTACACACAACTCACACACACACACACACACACACACACACACACACACACACACACACACACACTTCACTTTTTTTAATCGATCAAAGAGTGGATATTCGTATTACACACACACACACACACACACACACACACACACACACACACACACACACACACACACAACAACACAACACACACACACACACACACACACACACACACACACACACACACACATACACACACACGCACACACGCACGCACGCACGCACACACACACACACACACTCACACGCACGCACGGACGCACGCACGCACGCACGAACGCTCTTTTGCAAATGAACCACATCTAACACCCCCTTCGTCGAATCTGACACTGACAAACTAGGGGAAAGAAAGTGGATAAATATGATATCTTAAAAGCCATCGTGAGCAAATATTTGCATTTAGATATTTTTCTTGTGGGCTTTCACTCCATATTTACAGCCCTATCCCCCCCCCCACCCCCCCCCACCCCATCTTCCTCCTTCCCCATCACGCCAGACAATCCCACTCACTACCCACTCCCTGTCTCCTTCTGTCTCTGTCTCTCTTTCTGTGTTTCCGTCTGTCTCTCTGTCTTTGTCTCTCTCTGTCGCTCTATCTGTCTGTCTCTGTCTCTTTCTCTCTCTGTCTCCTTCTGTCTCTTTCTCTCTCTCTCTCCTTCTGTCTGTCTCTGTCTTCCTCTCTGTCTGTCTCTGTCTGTCTGTCTGTTGTCTGTCCTTCTTCTCTCTCTCCCCCTCTCTCTCTCTCTCTCTCTCTCTCTCTCTCTCTCTCTCTCTCTTCTCCCGCACGTACTGCTGTTTCTCATGCGTTGTTGCTAGTCGTTAAAAATCATAGATGTCGGTATTGTACTAATATTGGAAGACAAAAAAAATGTAAAGGCATCTCTCTCTCTCTCTCTCTCTCTCTCTCTCTCTCTCTCTCTCTCTCTCTCTCTCTCTCTTCTCTCTCTCTCTGTCACGTATTTCCCTTTCTGCACTCCAGTATTTCTGTTTTTTGTTTTGTGTGTGTGTGTGTTTTTTTTTAACCATTTTTTTAAATCAACAATCCAGAGAAACTCAACTGTCATAAACTTACCATTCTGTGGGGGGGGTTTCCAGCACTGTGGCGCGTGAGGGCATGAACATGAGGACGTCACAAACACCGCTGTCTTTACTATTTTCAGAGCTGACGAAAACAAATGGAAACGGCGATCTCCTGCTGCGGGAAGGAGAGGGAGTAAAGGGGGAGGGAGGAGGGGAGGGGAAGTGGAGGAAGGAAGTATGGGGAAAAAGGGGTCGGGGGGGGGGGGGGGGAGGAGGAAGGGGAGGGAAGGGGGGTGGGGAAAGGGAGTGCTCAGCGTTGTACGTGGCTATGACCACCAGCCTGTGTGGAAATAAAACAGAAAGAAAGGGGAGGGTGGTGGTGGGGGTGAGGAAAGGAGAGGTGGAGGGGAAGGGAGAATAAAGGGGGGTGGAGAGGAGAGGAGGCGGGGGGGGGGGGAGGGGAGGCAGGGGAGATCACAAAATGGCGAGAAGTGGAATGAAACTCGGAGTGGAACGGTATGTAGAGCCCCGGCCTAACACCCCTTACGACGTTCCTTAATGCCCCGGGATGACGGCATCTCCTCCAAGCTGAAAAGGTTGGACAGAGTTATTCAGGACAATGACATTATTAATACCAGAATGTTGTAGTCGGATGAAGTTTAGGAGAGGGGGGTGGGGGGTGGGGGGGAGGGTTTTTTTACAGCTTCGTTTTTGTTCTGGTTATTTCCCCCCCCCCCTCACCCCCATCACCCCACCTTTCACGGGAGTTGCGTACTCGCTGCGCAACAAACAAGGCCGGATTTAGAAGCTCTATTTCATGAACAAAACAAGACAGCATTCTTGGAGTGGCGAAAATTCCCTTTTGGCAGCGGGCAGAAAAAGTACGATACCAAAAATAGAGCTACAATGTAAACAAAACAGTTTACTTTTCGAGAATGATACAGATTTGTCAAAAATAAAACGAAAACAGCCCTCTTGCTGTCTAAATGGTCGTCAACATTATAATGACGTGGCTGATAATAGGAATCATGATAATTACAAGAACAACAATGATGCTGATACTGCTGTCCACTACAATCACTACTACTGGCACTACTACCACTACTACTAGAGGTATGGCTACCAGTACTACTTATGATAATAATGATTACAATAATGCATAAATCTGAAACGCTTTCTTCTAACACCTCATAGAACTTTACAAAAATCAATTGAGTACATGTTCAGACATCACGCACCGTGCCCTTAAAACACACACCGCGCGTGCGCGCGCGCACACATACACACGCACACATACTCACGCACGCACACACACATACACACACACTGAAGAGAGAGAGAGAGAGAGAGAGAGAGAGAGAGAGAGAGAGAGAGAGAGAGAGAGAGAGAGAGACAGACAGACAGACAGACAGAGACAGACAGACCGACAGGCAGACAGACAGAGACAGACGGGCAGACAGACAGAGAGACTGACATAGAGACAGACAGGTTGACAGACAGAGACAGACAGACAGACAGACAGAGAGACAGACAGACAGAGAGACAGACCCCTCCTTTTGTTTCTGACCCGTCAGCCTCATGCAATCCGTTCAACATTCAGTTCTTGTTCTGTCTGTTGTCTTTCCTTTTCAACGTGTGTAACATGCCTTTTCCATTGCGCCATTTTTCATTCGCCCACTCTTGACACGTCACCACGTCCGTCCAACGACGGTCCCCATGCGCTAGGTTTTGAGACCACACTACTCATGAATTTAAGCTGATGGATAAATGAATTAACAACAGAGAGGAGACAACTGAAGAGCGTCTTGTGGCTACGACTTAGCAGATGTCTGACCTACAGCATTAGCCCAATGGGCTGGTCAGACCTTGAGTGCCTATCTAACACTGGTTGTCTTTTTTTTTTTGTATGTGTATGTTGTAAATGCACACGTGTGTGTGTGTGTGGATATGTGGACACAGGCCCATGTGTGTGCGCGTGCGCGTGCGCATGTGTGTGTGTGTGCGTGTGTGTGTGTGTGTGTGCGTGTGTGTGTGTGTGCGTGTGTGTGGTGTGTGTGTGTGTGTGTGTGTGTGTGTGTGTGTGTGTGTGTGTGTGTGTGTGTGTAGGCTCTGTGTGTGTGTGTGTGTGTGTGTGTGTGTGTGTGTGTGTGTGTGTGTGTGTGTGTGTGTGTGTGTGTGTGTGTGTGTGTAGGCTCTCTCTCTCTCTCTCTGTGTGTGTGTGTGTGTGTGTGTGTGTGTGTTGTGTGTGTGTGTGTGTGTGTGTGTGTGTGGTTGTGTGTGTGTGTGTGTGTGGCTGTCTAAGACGTGGAGAGAAAATATGAAACTGGGGTCACCATGACAGCAGGGCATTATGGGTCACACAACATAAAGACTTTTCTCTCTATTTTATGCTAATCGATGAGGATGAGGATCATGAAGACTGCACGACAGAGTTGTACCCTGTGCTCATTTTCATCATGTATTGAGGCGTCAACCAGCCCCGAGAGATACAGACACCTGAAAGATTGATCAGGAGATTTGAACAACACTCTCATAGATGCATCCATTTAGAAGATGAAACTCGACTGTGTGGTCCCAGTCTTCCCAGTTGAGGCCATAGCGAACTCAACTGTGGTTCTGAACCGGTCGGGGCAGAAGAATCCCACATTTAAATGAGTGATTGGCTGTGATGGGAATCGAACCCACGACCTCCCAGCCAGGACCCTGCGGTACTCACCACTTCGTCATGGCGGCTGGTCTTATCCCCAAAGTGGGTGATATCATCATTTAAGGAGGCACGCTGGACAGGACCACGGCTAGAGTGTTTAAGATATCCGACAGGAACAGATCTTTATTCTCCCCCCCCCCCCCCCTCCCCCCCCCCCCAATCTTTTTTAAAGAATTAAAAGTCATGCACGGGTCGTCAGTGTGGTGTATGAGGAGCTTTGTTTTGAACCTTGTACACACGCACAGGCGCGCGCGCACACACCACACACAAACACACACACGCGCAAGCGCGCGCGCGTACAGTCGCGCGTGCGCGCGCGCACACACACACACGTGTGTTTATATATATATATATATATATATATATATATATATATATATATATATATATATTATAGATGAATATAGCCAAAGAGCCTAAAATGATTTTAAAAGTGCTCGACCCTTGGGGAGCAACATTTGTCAAGATGACAGCACAGCAAGCTCGAAACAAATTTGTAGAGTTTAACCCCGAGTTTTAACCTCCTTTTTAAACATCATTGATATATATATATATATATATATATCTGCAGTGGTGGATAATTCTGCCTTACTAACAGTATGTACTTGAGTGGGTGAATGGGGAATAATAAATGCTTCTCAAAATGAGCCTTCAGCAAGCTTATAGTCTCCAAGGACTCAAGCACATACTGTTGGTTAGGCAGAATTAGCTACCACTGCAGATATGAATGCTTATCTCCCCCTATTTCTTCAATCTAAGACATAAGAGCAAGCTTTGTTTATAATTGAATATTTCTTGCAGTCAATGCAACACCAAGCTGCTCTGTAAGTTGCTGGAATGGTACTCGGTACTTATCCTTGGAATTTATTAGTTTATTGTAATTTAGACCCTTGCGGATTCATTCCAAGAACTGGCCCTCAGCACTTGTGTCTTAGAGGATATCTTTTTTATTTTTCTACTTTTCACAAGAAAATGTAGTTTGTTTTGTTCTTTCATGATTTTCTTTTGCTTCTCAGGTGGCACCTTTGGTTGGTTTTTTTGAAAACTCAACAAACAATACTACGGTATTGCACACCAGCCTTTTTCGGGGATAGCATTCTTCTTAAAACCGAAAAGGCAGAGGAGTCGAGTTACCACTTTCCGCGGTCACTGAGGAGAAACAATCAGGTTTCGAAATACCGGTATCTGATCAGGAGTTATATGTTAGTGAGTTTCCTCCCCGTTGGAGATTGTCTTCCCCTTGGAGAATATAGTTTGCTGAAGGCTCATTTTGAGAAGCATTTATTATTCCCCATTCACCCACTCAAGCACATATGTTGGTTAGGCAGAATTATCTACCACTACATATATGAATGCTTATCTCCCCCTATTTCTTCAATCTAAGACATAAGAGCAAGCTTTGTTTATAATTGATATATTATATATTATATATATTATATATATATGTGTGTGTGTGTGTGTGTGTGGGTGAGGGAGTGTGTGTGTATACCTGTGCTCACGCGCGCGTTGTACATCTTTTCATCTGTTGGGATCACTCAAAATGTGACATGTTTGATCAGCAACGTGATGGGATGGGTGGGGATGGGGGGGGGGGATGGGATGGGGGGGATGGGATGGGATGGGGGGGGGGGATGGGGGGAGGGAGGGATGGGATGGGGGGGGGGATGAGATGGGGGGGGGGATGGGATGGGGGGGGGATGGGATGGGGGGGGGATGGGATGGGATGGGGGATGGGATGGGGGGTGGATGGGATGGGATGGGGGGGGAGGTGGGGGGGATGGGATGGGGGGGTGGGGGGGATGGGAGTGGGATGGGGGGGGGGA
>CM031596.1:27163756-27168756 GCA_018398815.1 Conus ventricosus | reverse complement strand
TTCCCCGAAGTTGGAGTATGACTGCCTTAATGGCGGGATAAAAAAAACAACAACAAAAAACGGTAATACACACAAGACTCTACTGCCTCTGTTGGGTAGATGGAATTCATCCTTGCCTGTCTATACAGGGAGTATCCGCAGGAGTATCAGCCTGCGTACGTAGAGAGAGAGAGAGAGAGAGAGAGAGAGAGAGAGAGAGAGAGAGAGAAGAGAGAGAGAGAGGAGAGAGAGAGAGAGAGAAGATGTCTTCAGTTTATTTTTGTTTCTGTCAAAGACGGATCCGATTATGATAAGGAAGCTGAATAGGAATTTGGATTGTTTGAATATCGTCTTTCTTTTTCATCTTTGTTTCTTTTTTTTTTTTTTTTGGTTTTTTTTCTTTTAATTTATAAGTATCGATGCGTCTGTCAGGCTTTGAGAGCCTCTGGGTTCTGTAAACTGCCTGCTGATTGGAAGGAAGAACCGAGGGTATTCACGTGTTGTGTCACTTCACTCAATATATGTCTCCATGCTCTCGCTCCTTGGTGTGAGAGCAAAAGAAGAATCACTGAGCCACCAAAGGAACGGGGAAAAAATAAAGTACAAAACAGACACAGCGCGTTTCGATCTGCTGGTCTTCTTCAGACAGGACAAATAACATTCAAACCTATGAGATCAAAAGATGAACGACGTCTACAACTGAACCCTTCGACAGCCAGTGCGGCAATAGCAATGGCAACAGTTAAAGCAAAAATGATTTTAACTGGAAACCTGTGTGTGTGTGTGTGTGTGTGTGTGTGTGTGTGTGTGTGTGTGTGTGTGTGTGTGTGTGTGTGTGTGTGTGTGTGTGTGTGTGTGTGTGGTGTGTGTGTGCATGCGTGTGTGTGGATTGCGGGCTTTTGGTTTGTCTATGCCTCACAACGAAGAACTATCAATCTTGTGGCAGCATGGTTGGAGTTGGGGCAGTTATGCAGCCTTTACTTCAGCCCTTGCCATGGCGTTGGGTGGTGTTCAAACTCTGGCAAAGGAAGGATTAAATCACGGACATTGTAACCGCCACATCGTCACCGAAAGGGTAAAACCGTGGACATTGTTTTGCCACACTGGCACCGAAAGGGTAAACCTTGGACATTGTTACGACTGCATTGTCACTGGAAGGTTTAAACCGTGGACATTGTTACTGCCACACTGGCACTAGAAGGGTTAAAACCGTGGACATTGTTTTGCCACACTGGCACCGAAAGGGTAAACCTTGGACATTGTTACGACTGCATGTCACTGGAAGGTTTAAACCGTGGACATTGTTACTGCCACACTGGCACTAGAAGGGTTAAACCGTGGACATTGTTACTGCCACACTGACACTAGAAGGGTTAAACCGTGGACATTGTTTTGCCACACTGGCACCGAAAGGGTAAACCTTGGTCATTGTTACGGCTGCATTGTCACTGGGATGGTTAAACCGTGGACATTGTTACTGCCACACTGGCACTAGAAGGGTTAAACCGTGGACATTGTTACTGCCACACTGGCACTGGTAGGGTTAAAACCGTGGACATTGTTACTGCCACACTGGCACTGGAAGGGTTAAACCGTGGACATTGTTGCTGCCACACCTGGCACTAGAAGGGTTAAACCGTGAACATTGTTACTGCCACACTGGCACTGGTAGGGTTAAACCGTGGACATTGTTACTGCCACGTTGGCACTGGAAAGGTTAAAACGTGGACATTGTTACTGCCACGTTGGCACTGGAAAGGTTAAAACGTGGACATTGTTACTGCCATACTGGTTAGATTCTGGACATCGGCCCTTTGGAAAGTACAAACTAAAAAGGGTTAACTGAAGAGATGAAGGAGAAGAGACAGAATGAGAAAGAGAGAATTCAGGAATCCGAATTCACCATTTATCCAGAAAGGCTTAAGGTCTTTAATATGAACGGGTGTGAACAAACAATATTGCCGCAACTCATGCAAAAAGACAATCTTATACTAATACTCCAATCTATCCTCCGAACAATGGCACAAACCTTCAATATATCTGACGATGTCATTCAATCACATTGCACGGCGGGGAGGAACAGGAAGAGGAAGGTGCAGATAGAGAAGAACGAGAAGGAGAGGAAGGAGTGGAGGGAGGAGGGGGAGAGGGGAAGGGAGGGATGTGAGGGGCAGGAAGGGCAGGAGGTGAAGGATGGGGGGTGGGTGGAGGGGGCGGGGGTGGAGGGGGCGGGGGTGAAGGCTGATCGGAGTGGTGTTATGTACGGTCGTTCCACCCGTGGTTGCACGCACAATTTCTTGGCTCTGCATTGCGAAAGGGTTGTGCTGTTCTTTTCCTGTTTTACTCCGAGTTTTTTTTTTCGTCTCTCGCTCTTTAAGATCCCGATCCGCGTGCACATAGGGAAAATGCTTTCTCTCTTTCCCGTTTTTCCCCGTTTTTTCTCTCTCTCTCTCTCTCTCTCTCTTCTCTCGCCTTTTGTGTGTTTTGGGGTGTGTTGTGTGTTTGTGTAGTGTGTGTGTGGGGTGTGTTTATTGGTGCGTGCGTGCGGGGCGTGCGTTTTGGGTGTGTGTTGGGTGTTTTGTGTGTGGGGTGGGTGTGTGTTGTGGTGTGTGTGGGTGTGTGTGTGTGGCGGCGCGTGCGCGTGGGGTGCGTGCGTGCGTGCGCGCGCGTATATTGGTGTTGTTGGGTGTTGTGTGTGTGAGGGAGAGAGAGAGGAGAGGAGAGAGAGGGGAGAGAGGAGGAGAGAGGGAAGAGGAAGAGGGGAGAGAGAGAGAGGGTTATTTACGCGCGTGCGGACGCCCCGACACTGGTCCATTTTTATAAAATGGTTTGTTCCCCTTTTAAATGAAACCAAAGACGAAAAAAGGAGTGGGGGTGTGTTTTTTAATACTTCATCCTTTAATTAAGAACTGTGTCTGTCTAACTGCAGGGAAACCAAAGGGCTTTTTTTTAAAAGAAATCCCAAAAAATGGTTTTTTAATTTATAATTTTTCTGTATGAAACTGGAACGGGTTTTCCCTCAAATTGCTGTTCAGCTCCCTTTCAGTGCCCTCGACCACAGACCCTCCAGGGATGTTTTTAAAGTGCTCACAACGGGATTTCCTGAAAAAAGTATTTGTTTTTTAAGAAAAGCGGTGGGGGGGGGGGGAAAAAGGACAAGGGCAAAAGGGAAAAAGAAAGGGAAAAAAAAGAAGAAGAAGAAGAAGAAAAAGGGGAAAAAGAAAGAGAAAAAGAAGAAGAAAGAAGAAGAAAAGAGAGAGACAGAAGAAGAAAAAGAAAAGAAGAAGAAGAAAAAGAAGAAGAAGAAGAAGAAGAAGGGAAACAACAAAAAACAAAAACAAAAACAACAAGGAGAACAAAAACAAAAGAACAAAAAATAAAGGAGAGAGAGAGGGAGGGGGAGAGAGAGAGAGGGGGGGAGGAAAGGGAAAGGGGAGAGAGAGAAAAGGAGAGGAGAGAGAGGGAAAAAAAGAGGGACAGAGAGGAACCCAAAAACAACAAATTTGACAGGCAGGGCGACAGACAGAAAGGAAAAAAAGGAGAGAGGGGGAGAGAAGGGGGAGAGAGAGGAGAGGGGGAGAAGGAGAGAGGGGAGGAAGGAGAAGGGGGAGAGAGAGAGAGAGAAAGGGGGGGGGGGAGGAAAATTTGCCGAATTTGGGGGGGGGGGTGGGGGTTTTTAAGGAAATGTCAAGCCCCTGGTTTATCAGTGTAGGAAACTTTCCCCATTTTTTCGTATACCCTTTTTTTGTCATACTCCGAGCAGATGGGGGCCACGGTGCAAGCCCCTGCCTCCACCAGTTTTCAGGGCACGGACGCGAACCCCCGGGGCCCTTTTTTCTTTTTTTCTCTCTCTCTCTCCCCCTCTCTTCTTTCTTCTCTTCTCTTCCCTGTTTTTCTCTTTTCTCTCTCTTTTTCTTTTCTCTCTTCTCTTTTCTCTTTTCTTCTCTCTCTCCCTTTTCTCTTCTTCTCTCTCTTGTTGTTTTTGTCTTCTTCCTTTTTTTCTCTCCTTTCTTCTTTTCTTTCTCTCCTCCCCCCCCCCTGTTTTCTCTCTCTCTTTCTCTCTCTCTCTCTCTCTTCTCTCTTTTCTATCTCTCTCTCTCTCCCCCTCTCTCTCTCTCTTTTCTTCTCTGCCGGGCTATTTGGCCCGTTTTCCCGCCCCGTTCTGTCTGTCGTCTTTTCTTTTCCCCCCGTCTTTTCTTTTTTGCCCCCTCTTTTCCTCTCTCTCTCTCTCTTCTCCTTCCCCTCTCTCTCTCTCTTCTCTCCCTCTCTTTTTCCCCTCCCCTTTTTGGTTTTTTCCCGTCTGCCCGGGTTTTCAGCCTTTTTTCTGTCCCCTTTTTTGCCCCCCCCTTCTTCTCTCTCCTTCCTTTTTTTCTTCCTCCCTTTTCCCCCCCCCCCCCCCCTCTCCTCTCTTAATTTTCCTTTTTTTTCCGGGTTTTCACCCCCCCGCCGCGTTTCCCAAGGGCTCCACGTCCAGGAATTCCCCCAAAAACCCAAAGGGGAATTTGCATTTTTAGTTAAAAAGAGGGGAAAAAGGGGTTTAAGGGAAGGGGAGCCAAAAGGGGAAGGGTGAAAGGTTAGTGAGCTTTTGTGGAAAACCCCGGGTGATGGTTAAATGGCTTTGAGGGCAAGGTGAAAGGGAAATGAGCTTTTTGGGGAAAAGGCTGATGGTTAGGGTTTGGGGAAGGGGGTTTTTGAAACGGGGGAATGCTGATGGGTTTGTGAGCTTTGGGCAACGATGAGGTTAGTGAGCTTTGAGGGCAACGCTGATGGTTAGTGAGCTTTGAGGGAAAGATTTATGGTTAGTGAGCTTTGAGAGAAAAAGATGATGGTTTTGTGAAACTTTTAGGGCAATGTGATGGGTAGTGGGCTTTGAGAAACAACGGTGATGGTTAGTGGCTTTGGGGCAATTTCTGGAATTTGGGTTTGTGAGTTTTAGGGGAAGTGTGGTTAGTGAAATTTGAGGGCAACGATGAGGGGTTTGTGAGCTTTGAGGGCAAAGGTGGGGGTTGGGAGCCAAGGGC
>CM031596.1:27143756-27156256 GCA_018398815.1 Conus ventricosus | reverse complement strand
CACAAAACTCCACTCCCTTTGTTGGATAGATGGGATTAATACTTGCCTGTCTACACAGGGAGTGTCCGCAGGAGTAAACAGCCTGCGTACGCAGAAAGAAAGAAAGAAAGAAAGAAAGATACGTATATAATCCATATCAAGCCCCGAGGGACCTTCTCTTCTGAACGTTGGCGATGAGATTTTGACGAGTGTACAAGTGCCATGCGTGCGTTCACACACCCAAGCTCGCTTGATAGTCTCTTTCGAAGGACTTTCGGGAAACGGAGTCAGAAGTCAACGTTAATTCTGAGGGGAAAATCCCTTGTACCCAAGCTGCCCGGCGAATTTGTCGAACCTCCGACCCCAGGATCACCAGAATCACGATTTGGCGCTAACGAACAGCACGTTGGGCTACTGCGTAGATCAGACATCTGCTAAGTCGTAGCCATGATACCCTATGCTGAAATTCTCTCATCTTAGTCAGTCATTGATTCTGGTATCCATCAGCTTTAAATCATGCGCAGTGTGGTTTCGAAACTTAACAGATGGGTGTAGCTCGTGTGGACTATTAACAGATGGGGTGTAGCTCGTGTGGACTAGTCCGCACGCAGTGACGAATCCTTGATGAAAGTGAGAGGCACTCTACCGACAAAGTTATTTTGCCCTCATCCCCCACCCCCATACCTCTTCTCTCCCCAACCCATCCGTCCACACACATACACACACACGCGCGCGCGCGCGCATGAACGCACGCATGCACGAACGCGCGCACGCGCACGCACGCACGCACACACGCACGCACGCACGCCACACACACACACACACACACACACACACACACACTGGATCAATACTATCGCTCGGATTATCTAGTGCAACAATTACACCTACGTCCCACAATGACATTATACTGTAAACACACATTGTGATGTAATTCATTCGTGATATTATTGATATCCTACACCACCTGACCTGAGTCAGATATCTCATACACTAACACACAAGCAATCAAGTGACATGATCTGTCCCTGTTACTGACAAATGCAAGCTTAACATACATACATACACGGAGACATAGACATTCGTGGCTCTATATGGAAGCTATGAATACATGATGCCATGGATACATACATACATACACGGAGACATAGACATTCATGGCTCTATATGGAAGCTATGAACACATGATGCCATGGATACATACATACATACACGGAGACATAGACATTCATGGCTCTATATGGAAGCTATGAACACATGATGCCATGGATACATACATAAGCATACAGGGAAAACAAAAACAAACAAACAAACAACAGTGATCTTTGCGTCGTAATTTTGCTAATGAAAGAAGGGGAGGGCGAGGAATGATCATTACTTACAGCTGTTTTCAAATAGATGGTTTTTACTTTGGACTGAAAGGATTGCAACGCAAGTATAATGCCTACCACGACAAGGAAGAGCATTCCAAACCCACGGCCATAAATGAAGAAGGACTAAACATGACTTCTGGCTGTTTTCAAATAGGTGAGCTTTTGCTTTGGACTTAAAGGGTGCAACGCAAGTGTTTTACCTGGAATTTGTTGGAGTCAGTAAATCAGTACGATACCATAGGTCAGCAAAAATAGCAGAATGATGCAGGACTAGTGGACTCCTTGTGTTTCTACGTCATTGGGAGGGCACAAAGATTTTGGAGAGAGAAGTCTAGCAGACGACAGGACAGTGAAGGGTCATGTGGATCGTGATTGCATAGCAAAATGACCGACGTGCCTCCGTTCGCTGTGAAGTGGCACAGCAACGAACACCCAGAGAGAGGTGGCAGCTCTCCTTTGAAAGACACTGATGTGATAGGTCAGTGTCAGGCAGCGCAGCGATCCTTTCAACGCCATATGGGTGACGGCGGGTCTAGCCTGTGTCGCCGGGGCACGGCTGCTGGAGATGTGGGGCGATCGGCGATGGAGCGCTGCCTGACTACGATCACCGTGGCCTGAAAAGCCATGTTCCGAGCCTGGCAGACATGGGGACACCCCTTATGGGGTTGGGCTGAAAAATTGCCGTATCGGCTGCAGTCTGCGTGGACCCGCCGAATATTAGGGTCTCGTGCAGCGCTCCAGCGACTTTCGTCCTGCTCCCTCCTTGAGGCGGCCTCACGCGGCACAGGACCATCGCCACCCGAGCATGAAGAAGGCCGCCTAGTGGTCCTGAAGACAGCCTTTGGGTTGGGGGAAAGAGGTGAAATACACCGACGCCCATCGTCGGCCGACCAACACCCCGAATTTGAACTTCAACAGGAACCACAGCTCAGAGAGCGACATACGATGACGACCCCCCCCCCCCCCCCCCCCACACACACACACACACACACACATGGAACTCACCCACTACTGCCAGCGACAACAGCTGCCACAGAATATGCAGACCTCTGTCTGCAAGCATACCTTGTCCTTAAGGGCCTCCGGCCGATAGGACGTTAATCTCACTTATTCTGTTTGTTCTATATACCCAACCCATCTCTGACATTGTAGCCCATCATGACATTTCACACCACTGCTTCTCTGATGACAATCAAATCTACATTTCTGGTGACATCTCTCTCCTCTCCTCCATCATTGATCGCTCACAGCTCTGCATCTCTGACATAAAGGCATGGATGACTTGCAACAAACTTCAGTTAAACAATGACAAAACTGAACTGATCTTC
Organism: Conus ventricosus; assembly: GCA_018398815.1. Lineage (NCBI taxonomy): Eukaryota > Metazoa > Mollusca > Gastropoda > Neogastropoda > Conidae > Conus > Conus ventricosus. The sequence goes on along the minus strand of CM031596.1, from coordinate 27,153,576 downwards.
ATTCTCCCAAAACGGCTCATGTCTACATTCTCTGTTCCTTCTTCTGTCCAACTTGGTACCTCTCTCATTCAGACCTCTACCACTGTGCGAAATCTAGGCGTTGTACTTGATCAGACACTCTCTTTTCAAAATCAGATTTCTTCTATCTGCCGTGCTTGCTACTTGGAGTTTCGGCGAATCAGTTCTGTGCGCCACCTTCTGTCTGAAGAAGCCACCAAGACTCTGGTTTCTGCTTTCATTCTTTCAAGACTTGACTACTGTAATTCTCTTCTTGCTGGCTGTCCACAGAATCTTCTTGCAAAATTGCAGAAAGTCCAAAATAATGCTGCTCGCCTTGTCTCGAAATCTCCGAAAACCTCTCATGTTTCTCCCTTGCTTAAATCTTTGCACTGGCTTCCTGTTGAAAAACGCATCAAGTACAAACTTTCTTTGCTCTGTTACAAGGCATTGGATGGCCTCGCTCCATCTTACCTCTCTAAACTTCTGTCGACCTATACTCCTTCCAGACAGCTTCGCTCTTCCTCTGACACTCGCATTATGCAGATCCCTCGTTTTCGGGCCAGAACACTTGGTGAACGTTCTTTTACTTTTCAGGCTCCTTCCTGCTGGAACAATCTCCCTTCTGCACTCCGAAACTCAAACAGTCTTTCTTCTTTCAAGTCCTCCCTCAAAACAACTCTCTTCAAAACATAATTTTTCTGCTCCTTCGCTGGTGTGTGCGTGTGTGTGTGTGTTTGTGTGTGTGTGTGTGTGTGTGTGTGTGTGTGTGTGTGTGTGTGTGTGTGTGTGTGTGTGTGTGTGTGTGTGTGTGTTAGGGCTTATTGCTGTAAGCGCTTAGGGCTTTTGTTTAAGATTAAGCGCACTAAATGTTCCTTACTATTACTACTACTAGTACTTATGAACGAAAAGACGTGCCTCAGAGTCACGTTGGGTATGGGTCAAGGGCTGGACTGCGTGATGAATGTGTTTTGGTGAGGGTTGATCTTCTGAGAAATGTCAGGTGCAGCTTTGAGTGTAATGGACAGCATATAGTGTTTAGCGCCTAATCTGTAACCGTGGACTCCGACCTAATGCTCACCATGACAAGGGAGAGCATTCTAAACCTACGGGTCATGAATGAAGGAGGAGCGGAAACCCTGAGATGTAGATTTGAAGCGACACTGATAGAGACGTCCTGTGTCAATGACAGCTAGAGTGGACCAGCGAGAAGACAAGTGAACAGACAGCGGATCAGATCGAGGGATCAGAGTGACTATGATGATGAATTCCAAACATTGGCGGATTCTACCATAGATCAGAGCCAGTTATGATGCTGAAAACAAAGATGTACTTGATTGCCCCTGAGACTGGAAGCTAGTGTGTGTGTGTGTGTGTGTGTGTGTGTGTGTGTGTGTGAGTGTGTTGTGTGTGGTGTGTGTGTGGTGTGTGTGTGTGTGTGTGTGTGTGTGTGTGTGTGTGTGTGAGTGTGCGTGCGTGTGTGTGTGTGTGTGTGTGTGTGTGTGTGTGTGTGTGTGTGTGTGTGTGTGTGTGTGTGTGTGTGTGTGTTTAAACCATAAGCGAAGCACAAGAGTGGTTGGAGGATAATTGTGATAGATTTGCTTCAAAATCAACAGATTGGCACTGCACAGACAGGCGTCCCTTTCACGATGGAACAGACTTTGTTCCTTGAGGTTATCGGGAGCAGGACATGAGAGAAAAAGATGTGATTCGTCTTTGGTGCAGGGTCTGGCGGTGGAGTGAGGGGGGGGGGGGGGGGGGGGGCAGGGTAGGAAAGGGCCATCTTTATTCAGCGAGACAGGCCAAACGGCTGTCTTGGAGTTTTTGATTTTTTTTTTTCTTCTCACCTGTATATTGTCATTTCTGAAACTCCTCTCTTCAAAAAAAAAAAAAAAAGAAAGAAAGAAAAAGAAAGAAAAGTTTTTGTTCAAGAAAGCTTAATACATCCACTTACAATAAGGCTAGAAAAGTGAAGATTTGTGTTTTGAATGGGATATCACCAAACATTTCACTCTAGGGAAAACGATCTTCGGCAGTTTTGCAGTTTTTTCCCCCACGCTTACAGCCACTTCTAAGCCTCTCATGGACTTTCACCCTGGAGTCATTCCTATGCGAACTTTCTTGTCTCTCATCAGGCCACGCGCGCGCGCGCACGCGCGCACACACACACACACACACACACACACACACACACACACACACACACACACACACACACACACACGCACGCATGCACGCACGCACGCACGTACGCGCGCACACACACACACACACTCTCTCTCTCTCTCTCACACACGCCCACACACACGCGCGCGCGCGCGCTCGCTCGCAGAGACACCACACAAACACACAGATACACACACAGACACGCACACACATGCACGCACACACACGCACGCACGCACGTACGCACGCACGTACGCACGCACGCACGCACGCTCGCACGCACGCACGCACGCACGCACGCACGCACGCACGCACGCACGCACACACACACACACACACACACACACACACACACACACACACACAGAGGGCCAGATATGCCAATACTGAACCGCCTCGTAATTTGAGCCACGCCACCTTACGACGTTTTCTATGGGGAGCAGCACGTTGAATCAGCACCGGTTTTATTCCTGCTGCAGGGAGAGATAACTCTTCAAACCGGAGCAGACGTGACAGCGTTGAGTGGTTATTATTTCTGATTGTTACTGTTTTGTTCATTTCTCATATTTGTTCTGACTATTGATATAGAACATCTAGGGGGAAAAAAACCGAAAGACTGAATGGATCTGAGATTTTCTCAAGTCAAATATGCAGCTTTTTTTGCGTGTTTTAAAGGCAGCCTCACGTACCTATGTGCTATTATTTGCAACGGCGCTTCTTTCATGAAAACAAACAGTTTTCCTTAGATAGCAGACAGCGGAATATTCTTATGTTGGGCATAGCTGGCCACTCATGTGTCCCAATATTTGAAATTCTAGTAAAGTCAAATGACGTCTGTTGATTTTCTCTCGGTTGAAATGTGCATTTTACTTTTTAGGTTATGGAGCCCATAAAAGTAGACATTACTGCTACAGGTTTCACCCTTTTAAAAAAAAACACCTTTGAGACACTTTCAGTAGTTTCTTCTTTTCTGTGTGAATTTTACTATGTTTCTGAGACTTACGGCTTTGGTACTTCGATTCTGCATTTACCTATGCATGTGTGTATTTGATGTCACGTTTTAGTTGACTGTACGTCCTGAATGCTGTTTTTTTTTTTTCAGCGTGAAGAGAGGAAGCAGACCAGTTACAATACAGGGGTGCCAAATACTGGCGACAGAGTGGCTCAAGTTTGGAAGTCTTCCAATATTCGGACACTTTTCTGAAACGTTGATTTTATTCAATACAAAATATCATAAAGACAAGTACTGACCACACAACACTTGGTTTGTGTTGAGCGTTTTACTGTGTCCGTCTTGTGTCTGTCGTGCATTCTGATCAATGTACTGCTAACTTGTTCGGTGAAAAACATGGGCCCAGTATTGGCCCATCTCATCCACTTACATTCACAATGAATCTCATTCCATCTTTTTATGACGAATGAAGCATCATTTGCAGATGGGGTGGATGATACACAAAACAAAACACAAAACACATGAACATTCTCCCTGGAGAAAAATACTATGGCTACTTTGAAAGACGGATATTTTGTGTCAATGTGTACAGTTGAATTAATAAATATGTGTTGAAACCAGATGTCTTGATCACTCAACGAGCATGTTATTTGACTGCAACGAACAGATGACCGCACAGCTTTGCGTACGTGTGTCTTTCACGAAGTGGTTTCAGCTCATTGACTGATAAAAGCAAGTTCAACCATCCGTGACCATCCCTGGTTCATGCAGCATAAACCGTTTGACCGTTGGAAGACATGCTGATGGGTGATGGTTCCAAACCAACAATGAAAACAAACAAACCAAGCCAAACCCAATGATGAAAACAAACAAACCAGCCAAACCCAACCAAAAATGCCTTAGAACCTTCGACAGTATCACCATCACACTGGAAGCAGTGTAGAAGTACCACGCTGACAGCGCTGCACGAATATCACGCTAATACCAGTGATCCAATATCACTCAGGCAGCCGTGTATCAATATCACGCTGGCTACGGTGTATCAACAGTACGCTGGTAACAGTGAATCCGTGTCACGCTGGTAACAGTGAATCAGTGTCACGCTGTAACAGTGAATAAGTGTCACGCTGGTAACATTGAATCAGTGTCACGCTGGAACAGTGAATCAGTGTCACGCTGGCAACAGTGAATCAGTGTCACGCTGGTAACAAGGAATCAGTGTCACGCTGGTAACAGCGAATCCGTGTCACGCTGGTACCAGTGAATCAGTGTCACGCTGGTAACAGGGAATCAATATCACGATGGTAACAGTGAATCAATATCACGCTGGTAACAGTGAATCAGTGTCACGCTGGTACCAGTGAATCAGTGTCACGGTGGTAACAGTGAATCAATATCACGCTGGTAACAGTGAATCAATATCACGCTGGTAACAGTGAATCTGTGTCACGCTGGTAACAGTGAATCAGTGTCACGATGGTAACAGTGAATCTATATCATGCTGGTAACAGTGAATCAGTGTCACTCTGCTAACAGTGAATCTATATCACGCTGGTAACAGTGAATCAACGTCAAGCTGGTAACAGTGAATCAACGTCACGCTGGTAACAGTGAATCAATATCACGCTGGTAACAGTGAATCAATATCACACTGGTAACAGTGAATCAGTGTCACGCTGGTAACAGTGAATCAATGTCACGCTGGCAACAGTGAATCAGTGTCACGCTGCTAACAGTGAATCTATATCACGCTGGTAACAGTGAATCAATATCACGCTGGTAACAGTGAATCAACGTCAGCTGGTAACAGTGAATCAATATCACGCTGGTAACAATGATTCTACGTCACGATGGTAACAGTGAATCAGTGTCACGCTGGTACCAGTGAATCAGTGTCACGCTGGTTCCAGTGAATCAATATCACGCTGGTACCAGTGAATCGATATCACGCTAGTAACAGTGAATCAGTGTCATGTTGGTAACAGTGAATCAATATCACGATGGTAACAGTGAATCAGTGTCACGCTGGTACCAGTGAATTAATATCACGCTGGTAACAGTGAATCAAAGTCACGCTAGTAACAGTGAATCAATATCACGCTGGTAACAGTGAATCAATATCACGCTGGTAACAGTGAATCAGTGTCACGCTGGTAACAGTAGAATCAATATCACGCTGGTAACAGTGAATCAATATCACGCTGGGAACAGTGAATCAATATCACGCTGGAAAACAGTGAATCAATATCACGCTGGGAACAGTGAATCAATATCACGCTGGTAACAGTGAATCAGCGTGACGCTGGTAACAGTGAATCTATATTACGTTGGTAACAGTGAATCAGCGTGACGCTGGTAACAGTGAATCAATATCACGCTGGTAACAGTGAATCTATATCACGCTGGTAACAGTGAATCAGTGTCACTCTGCTAACAGTGAAACAGTGCACGCTGGTAACAGTGAATCAGTGTCACGCTGGTGACAGTGAATCAATATCACGCTGCTAACAGTGAATCAATATCACGCTGATAACAGTAAATCTATATCACGCTGGTAACAGTGAATCAGCGTCACGCTAGCAACAGTGTATCAATATCACACTCATAACAGTGAATCAGAATCACGCTGGTAACAGTGAATCAGCGTCACGCTGGTAACAGTGAATCAGTGTCACGCTGGTAACAGTGAATCAATATCACGCTGGTAACAGTGAATCAGTGTCACGCTGTTAACAGTGAATCAGTGTCACGCTGGTAACAGTGAATCAGTATCACGCTGTTAACAGTGAATCTATATCACGCTGGTAACAGTGAATCAATATCACGCTGGTAACAGTGAATCAATATCATGATGGTAACAGTGAGCCAGTATCACGCTGGTAACAGTGAATCAACGACACGCTGGTAACAGTGAATCAGTATAACGCTGGTAACCGTGAATTAATATCACGCTGGTAACAGTGAATCAATATCACGCTGGTAACAGTGAATCAACGTGACGCTGGTAACAATGAATCAACGTCACGCTGGTAACAGTGAATCAATATCACGCTGGTAACAGTGAATCAATATCACGCTGGTAACAGTGAATCAGCGTCATGCTGGTAACAGGAATCAGCGTCACGCTGGTAACAGTGAATCTATATCACGCTGGTAACAGTGAATCTATATCACACTGGTAACAGTGAATTTATAGATCACGCTGGTAACAGTGAATGAACGTCACGCTGGTAACAGTGAATCAATATCATGCTGGTAACAATGAATCAATATCACGCTGCTAACAGTGAATCAATGTCACGCTGGTACCAGTGAATCAGTGTCACGGTGGTAACAGTGAATCAATATCACGCTGGTAACAGTGAATCAATATCACGCTGGTAACAGTGAATCAGTGTCACGCTGGTAACAGTGAATCAGTGTCACGCTGGTAACAGTGAATCTATATCACGCTGGTAACGTGAATCAGTGTCACGCTGCTAACAGTGAATCTATATCACACTGGTAACAGTGAATCAACGTCAAGCTCGTAACAGTTAATCAACGTCACGCTGGTAACAGTGAATCAGTGTCACGCTGGTAACAGTGAATCAATGTCACGCTGGTAACAGTGAATCAATATCAAGCTGGTAACAGTGAATCAACGTCACGCTGGTAACAGCGAATCAGTGTCAAGCTGGTACCAGTGAATCAGTGTCACGCTGCTAACAGTGAATCTATATCAGGCTGGTAACAGTGAATCAATATCACACTGGTAACAGTGAATCAGTGTCACGCTGGTAACAGTGAATCAATATCACGCTGGTAACAGTGAATCAGTGTCAAGCTGCTAACAGGAATCTATATCACGCTAGTAACAGTGAATCAACGTCACGCTGTAACAGTGAATCAACGTCACGCTGGTAAAAGTGAATCAACGTCACGCTGGTAACAGTGAATCAACGTCACGCTGGTGACAGTGAATCAATTTCACGCTGGTAACAGTGAATCAATATCACGCTGGTAACAGTGAATCAGCGTCATTCTGGTAACAGTGAATCAGCGTCACGCTGGGAACTGTGAATCAATACCATGCTGGTAACAGTGAATCAGTGTCACGCTGATAACAGTGGATCAATATCACGCTGGGAACAGTGAATGTATATCACGGTGCTAACAGTGAATCAATATCACGCTGGTAACAGTGAATCAGCGTCACGATAGTAACAGTGAATCAATATCCCGCTGGGAACAGTGAATCAATATCACGCTGGTAACAGTGAATCTATATCACGCTGGTAACAGTGAATCAATATCACGCTGGTAACAGTGAATCAATATAAGGCTGGTAACAGTGAATCAATATCACGCTGGTAACAGTGAATCAATATAAGGCTGGTAAACAGTGAATCAATATCACGCTGGTAACAGTGAATCAATATAAGGCTGGTAACAGTGAATCTAATATCACGCTGGTAACAGTGAATCTATATCACACTGGTAACAGTGAATTTATAGATCACTCTGGTAACAGTGAATCAACGTCACGCTGGTAACAGTGAATCAATATCAAGCTGGTAACAGTGAATCAATATCACGCTGCTAACAGTGAATGAGTGTCACGCTGGTAACAGTGAATCAGTGTCACGCTGGTAACAGTGAATCAATATCACGTTGGTACCAGATGAATCAATATCACGCTGGTAACAGTGAATCAGTGTCACGCTGGTAAACAGTGAATGAGTGTCACGCTGGTAACAGTGAATCAATATCACGCTGGTAACAGTGAATCAATATCACGATGGTAACAGTGAATCAATATCACGCTGGGAACAGTGAATCAGTGTCACGCTGATAACAGTGAATCAATATCACGATGGTAAACAGTGAATCAATACCACGCTGGTAACAGTGAATCAGTGTCACGCTGATAACAGTGAATCAATATCACGCTGGGAACAGTGAATGTATATCACGCTGGTAACAGTGAATCAATATCACGCTGGTAACAGTGAATCAATATAAGGCTGGTAACAGTGAATCAATATCACACTGGTAACAGTGAATCTATATCACGTTGGTAACAGTGAATCAATATCCACGCTGGTAACAGTGAATCAATATCAAGCTGGGAACAGTGAATCAATATCACACTGGTAACAGTGAATCTATATCACGTTGGTAACAGTGAATCAATATCACGCTGGTAACAGTGAATCAGCGTCACGCTGGGTAACAGTGAATCTATATCACGCTGGTAACAGTGAATGTATATCACACTGGTAACAGTGAATTTATAGATCACGCTGGTAACAGTGAATCAACGTCACGCTGGTAACAGTGAATCAATATCATGCTGGTAACAGTGAATCAATATCACGCTGGTAACAGTGAATCAGTGTCACGCTGGTAACAGTGAATCAGTGTCACGCTGGTAACAATGAATCAATATCACGCTGGTAACAGTGAATCAACGTCACGCTGGTAACAGTGAATCAATATCACGATGGTAACAGTGAATCAATATCACGCTGGTAACAGTGAATCAATATCACGCTGGTAACAGTGAATCAGTGTCACGCTGGTAACAGTGAATCAATATCACGCTGGTAACAGTGAATCAACGTCACGCTGGTAACAGTGAATCAGTGTCACGCTGGTAACAGTGATCAATATCACGCTGGTAACAGTGAATCAGCGTGACGCTGGTAACAGTGAATCTATATCACGCTGTTAACAGTGAATCAGCGTGACGCAAGTAACAGTGAATCAGTGGTGACGCTAGCTGCACGTGGCCACACCAGAAGGCCTTTCTATTTATGTGGGACTTCGAAGTCATCACTGCAGCTGCTGAAAACAGCAGTACGTCATATTGGTGGTTGACCTCACAGTATTCAACCGTGACAAACTGCGCCTCTCTCTCTCTCTCTCCTCTCTCTCCTCTCTCTCTCTCTCTCTCTCTCTCTCTCTCTGTCTCGCTCCACCACACACACACACACACACACACACACACACACACACACACACACACACACGACACACGCACACACACACGCACACACGCACAGACACACACACACACGCACACACGCACACACACACGCACACACACACACAGACACACACACACCACACACACACACGCACGAGAGAGAGAAACAGAGAGAGAGAGGAGAGAGAGAGAGAGAGAGAGGAGAGAGAGAGAGAGAGAGAGAGAGGGAGAGAAAGACAGACAGATAGACAGACAGAGAGAGACACAGAGAGAGACAGACAGAGAGAGAAAGAGAGAGAGAGAGGGGGGGGAAGGAGAGAGGAGCGAGGGGGGGGGGGAGGGAGATTTACGTGCGTTTATAGACAAAAATACACGCATGGCATTACCATTAGTGTCAGATTTGTCTGTATACTTGGTGGAATTTTTCCCCAGCAAGCTGTTATTATCTTTCTCCACAGCAATCAACCTCCCATTCATAAGTCAAATCACTCCTAGCTATGTATGTGAAGATGTTCGAGTCAGAAGTCAAATTCCTGTGGTTAGTTTTACAGTTGCATTTTCTCTTTGGGTGTCCTCCTTTACCTTCACTACACACTGGAGAAAAGTGGAACTTACTGGCCTTAAGGGTCATAATTACCTTTTTCATCGAGAAACCAGGAGCCATCGTCAAGAAAACGATGACAGTTATAAGAACATCTTCACTGTAAAAACATTAAATTTGACGCAAAAAATGA
>CM031596.1:27096256-27138756 GCA_018398815.1 Conus ventricosus | reverse complement strand
AGGCAGGGCTGCCCTTTTCTCCACGGCTTTTGATTTATCCACAGAATGACTGGCAAACAAGAAAGTGAAAAAGTGTGCTGCCATGGGCATAAAACCTCCGCGATCAGTGAGGAATAACTTTGTTCACGCGATGGCTGACAATATGACTGTTCCTTAAAAACTGCATAGATTATAACATCAGCTGTAGAAGTGAACTAGGTTCGTTCAAAAAGTTTTCTGGGACAGCGCTGAACGTTAGAGAAACAAAAGATCTAAATGAGCTTGAAAGAAGAACAATCTTCCATTTACTGAGTTGAAGAAGATATTGAGGCATCCACTTCGACAAAATATACTGAAAAGAAACCCTGAAGATAATTGGTCTGAAAAAAAAATATTTTAGAATGATTTTACATGGAACAAAGGAGCAAAAAATTTAGTGTTTCAATTTAAAACAAAACGTATTTAATCAGCCGGTCCATTTATATGAAGAAGATTCTGGCCTTCGTTACTCAATCTTGAATTTAAAAAAAATTAGCAGCTATTTATTATAGTGTATATGGTAGAAAACACACACACACACACACACACACACACACACACACACACACACACACACACACACACAACACACACACACACACACCAGAAAGAGAGAGAGAGAGAGGAGGGAGTGGAGAGAGAAGAAGAGAGGGAGGGTGGGTGTTCGAAGAAAAAAGGTTAAGTTTCAAGTCAGTCATGATAAAGTTAGACATAACATGGTCAGTTCGCTCCGTCTGGAAAACTACTTTTATTTACAGTGGATGGAGATTTCTTTTACTGTAACTGACCAACAGAATTGGAAGACAATTTCAAAATGCACTTTGGTGAGATAGCCAAGTCTGGCGACAAAGTTCATATCACTAGGAGACAAAACACCGTAAAGGTTTAGAAAAAAAAACAAACAATTCCTAAACGAAATTCCAGCCCCGTTCCTCGACAGCAATAGCATAAGAACACTTACTGATATTCATGGCAACAATTTTCGAAATGAGTTGTTTTAATAACTTCTTTAATAAGCCATGAAATTAAAAGCCTTTCCTCTCCCCAAATAGGCGTGCAGTAAAGGTTATGATCTATTTAAAGATATGATATACAGGGACGAACATCGGTTTCTGTAATCGACAGAACTACAAAACCTGAAAGGTCACAATGAGGCTGTACAACGTTTGAATAAAACGTTTTAATTAATGCTGTTTCAAAACAATTGATTCTGCGGACACAAGCAGGAAGCTGAACTCCAGCTTTGTACAGAGAAACACACTAAAGAAAATGATACAGGAATTTTTTTTTTAAAGGGCCGAAAAACACAAATCCAAACTGCTAGTTATTTCTGTGTAAGAAAGTGTAATTACCTCGTAGGACAAATCTACATGGACAAGAGCATTCAAAACAACAACAGAAACCAGACATAGAGTTCTTTACTGTTGCAGATACCTTCCAAAGACGATTTTGAATAAAATGAGAATTGAAGAAACCAGTGAATGTTCTGCTACCCCCCCCCCCCCACTCCCCCTCCACCCCCACGGATCAAGTTGATTACATTGCGCGCGTACTTTCTTCCGTGAGCTGCAGTAGGTTTGAAACGTTTGGATTTTCATGGAACAGAAAATAGTGTTTCAAGTAGGGATTAGGCTGAAATTTCAACATCAGATGCACTTTCCAAATAAATACGTCACTGCGGCTTAACATACATTTTTAATGCATTAACCACACTCTTCTTATTCTGCTGGTGTCTTCAGACACATACATACACGCGCACGCGCGCGCGCGCGCACACACACACACACACACACACACACACACACACACACACACACACACACCACGCGCGCGCGCGCGCGCGCGCGCGCGCGCACGCACGCACGCACACACACACCACGCACGCACGCACGCACGCACGCACGCACGCACGCACGCAGCACACACACACACACACACACACACACACACACACACACACACACACAGTACACGCACAAAATAATCACGCTTAATGCAAAGAGTTTTGTCAAGTTTTCTTTCACAGTTACTCAGTTTGTATTAGTAGCTCCAAGACCTTGTGAGGCTGGCGGGTCTGCGAAGGAGGAGAGATCAAGATAATTATCCGTACCCGTGACAACCAGCAACATTAGAACAGTTTATATGTCTGGAGTCCTACAAAGCACATCATGTATGGTATGGTGTTGTCGTGAGCTGATTGAAGTTGCGATCCTTTCATTTCGTTCTTTCTGTTGGTTCGTACTGTAACGGGCAGTTTCAATATTTCGGCTGTAAGAGTTTAAAACATTTACGTCTTTAGCAACGAAAACACAAAAACATAACAAAACGAACAATCACACAAACAGGTATCTTCGTGCAAGAGCAACGACCATACTCATACACAGCAGAACATCACAACCCAGACGAATGTAGAATATATTTTCACTTTAACTGTTGCTGTCCAAACACTGTGCTTCTAATAAAAAAAATTATACGTTGCGTTAGCAGACTTGAGAAAGGTGTTTGATTTTACTTTTAGAAAGTTACTATGGCCTGTTTTATTGAAACACGGAATTGAGGCGAAGATGGCACCGTTGTTTGAAGTGTACGTACAGTTAAGTCAGGTTAACGTCAGGGACTGAACTGTCTGATGTACTAAACTGTACACGTGGAGTTTAGCAAGGGGACTTTTATGGAGTCCGCTTGTGTAGAAATCATCGAGAATGGTCAGCAAAAAACTGAAAAAAAAAGAAGAAAAAAAAGGAGAAGAAAAAAAAGAATAAAAACCAACAACAAGAAAACTCGAATTAGTTATTTCAGTTTTTTGTGTTAGCATTTTCTTAGTGTTTACGGCGGAAGCTGGTTTACCAAAGCTGTTGAATAACCTGTATGTGGCTGGAACTGGAGTTAAACGTCAATAGGGGAAGGGGGGAGGGAGGGACCTAATGTGGACGTTGTTTGTAAAAGGTGGGTAGTTGTGACGGCATGAGAGATCGACTGACTGGAAAGAGAATGTTGCGTTGTTCGTGAAGTGGGTGGTTGTGAAGTCTTGACAGATAGACTGACTGGAAAGAGGGAGCTGTTGCGCTGTTCGTGAAGTGGGTGGTTGTGAAGTCAAGAAAGATAGACTGACTGGAGAGAGAGAGTTGTTGCATTGTTGATGAAGTGGGTGGTTGTGAAGTCCTGAGAGATAGACTAACTGAAAAGAGAGAGCTGTTGCATTGTTGGTAAAGGCAGGCACTGGTCAGGTACTGAGAATTGGACTTACTGAGACGTAAGAGATGTTGTGAATGCACTTCAGTGAGTCTTTAATGCCGCGCGGCTGGACGGATACTATGACGGATGTGATGACGGATACTATGGCAGATGTTATGACGGATGTTTGACGGATGTTATGACGGACACTATGACGGATGTCATGAGGGATGTTATGACGGGTGTTATGACGGATGTTATGACGGACACTATGACAGATGTCATGACGGATGTTATGAATGATACTATGACGGATGTTATGACGGGTGTTATGACGGATACTATGACGGATGTTATGACGGACACTATGACAGATGTCATGACGGATGTTATGACGGATACTATGACGGGTGTTATGACGGGTGTTATGACGAATACTATGACGGATGTTATGACGGACACTATGACGGATGTTATGACGGATACTATGACGGATGTTATGACGGGTGTTATGACGGATACTATAACGGATGTTATGACGGACACTATGACGGATGTCATGACAGATGTTATGACGGACACTATGACGGACACTATGACGGATGTTATGACGGATGCTATAACGGATGTTATGACGGATATTATGACGGGTGTTATGACGAATGTTATGACGGATGTTATGACGGACACTATGAAGGATGTTATGAAGGATGTTATGACGGTTGTTGTGACACATGTTGTGACACATGTTGTGACGCATGTTGCGACACATTTTGTGACACATGTTGTGACGGGTGCTTTAGCACTTAGGGACCTGCCCAGTCATGGGCAGAGGGACAGAGGTGTCGTGTCCAGCCCTTCGTGTTGTCCATCCAGGGTTTCATCGTTCAGTCTCCTGGCCACCCGCCCGCCGCCGTGCCCTGTGGAATGGTCATGACCGGAGATTCACAAGAAGGTACATGCCTGTACTGGTCAATGCGATGGCGTTTCATTACTACCAGAAGTTCTTGTCTGTAAGCCTGTGTGTTGACTTGTTGCGAGATGTAGTGATTTGTCTTATGTGCCATGTACGAAATGCGGATAATCGATCCGAGGCACTGATTTAAGAACGACTGGGTGTTTCGCTTGAGCTCTGCTGTCAACGGCTATATTTAAAACCCACAGAGAAGGATAAGTACTTGCGCTGATTTGTAGAGCTTTATCTTCACCGGGAAGCTGACGGACTTGGATTTCCAGACGTTGAGTCTTGTCATGGTAGATCTGGTAAGTAACTTGACCTGTTTTGTTGGTTCGGGACTGGACCCAATACATTTGCAGTTCACTTCTTCCAGTGTCTTCTCCGTCTAGAGAGACACTGCCTGCTGAATGTTGTCTGGAACAATTGTAGAAAGTTCTTTTTTATCTGGATTAATTTTCATTCCGAAAATGCCTGATTTTTCTCCAGTTTGGTGGCAAGTATCTTGAATTCTGTTTCGCTTTCTCCAAATAGGTCAATGTCGTCAGAGAAACACAGCCCATGCAACAACAACAACAAAGGCCGCCCTCCAATTGATACGGACTTGCTTAAGCTCAGAAGTATTTCCTACATTATATTCTCCGGGAAGATGTTGAACAGAATCAGAGCTGGAAGACACCTTTCTTTGTTCTCTTTAGCTTCCCTAGCACTGCCAGAGGAAACACTACGCGCCAGAAACTCCAGCAACGGCGTTTTATACACGGCAGGAGGCCACACCTTGTGGTCCGGAACAGTTGTGAACTCAACAGCATGGGTGCGGGGTTTGCCGGATTGTGTGAATGACTGGGACCATGCAGTAGACTTTCCAAAGTGGGAAAAACATCCAGAATTCATCGTGAGGCGTGGCATGAGACCAGACATTGTTTTTTTAGTCTAGTTCAGCAATTAAGTCGTTTGGAATGAACTCGTCGTGCTCTATGAAAGCAAAATTGAACGAGCTCACATTTACAAGACAGGACTGAGAAGTTATGCCAATCTGTGCAGCAGCTTGAGGTAACTGCCTCGCAGGTCAAAGTCCTCGCCATGGAGGTTGGAACTATGGAATTTGTGAACTCATCAGCCAATGGCCTCATGAAACAGATCCGATATCCGGTAAGAGGACGACCAGAACCCTGAAGGCAATGGCAGAGGCAGATGAAAAGAGTTCCAGCCGGATCTCATCGAGGAGGAACAAAGGTGAGCTTCAAAAGGTTTAATGTCCCAGCTTAGAACAGTTGTCCGATGGCGATGTGGGCAAGACGTCCGTCTAAAAATGCAACGTCGTGAGACGCCCACCCATCCATAAGTTTCAGGTTCGAATCCCTGCAGCACGAGGACAAAAACGATGAAAGCAGAAGAGTACGTGGGACTCAATGACCTGAATACGGCCCAGCACGCTCTGGGTGTAAGGAATTCTGGGCCCACACACTTGTCTAAGGACAGACTGTTCTCTGGAGACCTTCTGCTGTCAAGCTCTCCGAGGTCGGCTGAGCTGTAAAGACCTAGCAGATAACAGGAACTGTATATCAGATACAATACCCAAAATAACAATCCAAACCAGCTGCATGCTGAGGAGAATGACCGATCAAGGACAACAGTCTACCACCAATCACGTTTGAGGCAGATCAAATGAAAAAGAGTGAAAAATAAGTACACATCACCCGAGGTGGAGCTTCTCGGAAGGTCTTCGTGGAATCGGCTGTACAATGCGTCTTTGATCCCTCACATCCCGATGTTCGTTAAAAGAATATTTAATGCTGAATGATTTGAGATGGATCTCACACGCACACAGACAAACACACACACACACACACGCGCACGCACGCACGCACGCACGCACGCACGCACGCACGCACACACATGGGGAGAGGAAAGGGAAGGGGGGAGGGGAGAGAGAAAGAAGGAGGGGAAAAAAAGAACAAAATAATGAGATATCTCCACAGCATGCAGACTGTCAAATTAAAAAAAGGAAAACAAAAATGAGACAGAAGGAAAGAGAAGAGGGGGGCAGAGAGAGAGAGAGAGAGAGAGAGAGAGAGAGAGAGAGAGAGAGAGAGAGAGAGAGAGAGAGAGAGAGGAGAAGAAAAAGAAAAGGAAGAAAAGGCTAGGGATTAAAAGATTAAGGGGGAAGACAGGGAGAAAAGGAGAAACCAAAAAAAAAGCCCTCTTCTGCCTATTGTATCGCTTTTTGGCTTTCCTCGCGTCTTCCTTGTGCACTAGTTTCCTTTGGCCATGAGGACAGCCTCATCGGGGAACAGCCAGTGTGTGAGACGATCTGTAATCCATCTCTACACCCATTCCACAACACCATATCTCTCTATCTGTCTTTGTCTCTCTCTCTCTCTCTCTCTCTGTCTCTCTCTGTCTGTCTCCCTCTCTCTCGTCTCCCCCTATCTCTCTCTCTCTCTCTTTTTCTCTCTCTCTGTTCTCTCTCTCTTCTCTCTCTCTCCTCTCTCTCTCTCTCTCTCTCTCTCTCTCTCTCTCTCTCTCTGTATGTCTCTCTCGCTCTCTCCGTGTATCTGTCTCTGTCAGTCTGTCTCTCTCTCTCTGTCTCTCTCTCTCGTTCTCTGTCTCTGTCTGTCTGTCTGTCTGTCTGTCTGTCTGTCTGTCTTCTCTCTCTCTCTCTCTTCTCTCTCTCTCTCTCTCCTCTCTCTCTCTCTCCTTTTCCATTTTTCCAACTCTGGCTAGGTAATTCCTGATGTCGTCCTTGCTGCTTTCTGCTTTTTTATACTCGCCCACGGCAAGGACGTTTTTTTTTTTTTTTTTTTTTTTTTGGGGGGGGCGCGCGCGCGCGCGCGCGCGCGCGCGCGGTGTGTGTGTGTGTGTGTGTGTGTGTGTGTGTGTGTGTGTGTGTGTGTGTGTGTGTGTGTGTGTGTGTGTGTGTGTGTGTGTGTGTGTGTGTGTGTGTGTGTGTGTGTGTGTGCGTGCGTGCGTGCGCGTTTAGTGGGTTCGTTGTTGATATTGTCGCTTCCCCCATCCACCCCCCCCAAAATGAAAGTGGTCGATACACCATACATCAGTACATGAATAAACCCAGATGCTCTGTATAAAACGTTGAAATATTGAAGTTGGCATTAGACTGTCCATCAAGAATAGAACCAACAGATATGCATGGTGACTGAGAGTCATGGAAAAGAAGAAAAAAAGAAAGAAATGTGCCAAAAAGAAAAAAAAGAAAAAAAGAAAGGGATGGAGGCTCACCTTGTCTTTGTTTTTCTAATGTAGTAAGGATGTTGGAGGACAACACACACACACACACACCACACACACCACACACACACACACACACACACACACACACACACACACACACGTTAATAAGTACATGTATACTGGTGTCGTAGCTTGGACATAATCCCCGAAGACGGAATGCGGCTGACTAAATAGCGGGAATAAAATCGGTCATGTATACACAGTTCTCGCCATCAGTGAATCTCGGAGCTCTAGCCGAGGAAGAGGAAGAGGAGGAGGAAGAGGGGGACGGTGATGGGGGAGAAGAAGAAGAGGAGGAGGAGGAGTGGGAGGAGGAGAAAGGAGGAAAGAAAGGAGGAAAGAAAGAAGCAAAAAAAGAAAGAGAAGATTATGATTATATTGTTGATGATGATGATGATGATGATGTGATGTGAATGATGAGAGAAGGAGGAAAGAAAGAAGCAAAAGAAAGAAAGAGAAGAATGATAATTGTAGATGATGAAGAGAGAATGATGATGATGATGATGATGATGATGAGAGAAGAAGAAAGAAGAAGAAGAAGAAGAAGAAGAAGAAGAAGAAGAAGAAGAAGAAGAAGAAGAAGATTATGATGGATAGTTGAAGAAGAAGAAGGAAGAAGGAAGAAGAGGAGAAGAAGAAGAAGAAGAAGAAGAAGAAAAAGAAGAAGAAGGAGAGAGGAGGATGGAGGGGGAGAAGAAGAAGAGGAGGAGAGGAGGAAGGAGAAGAAGAAGGAGAAGAGGAAGAAGAAGAAGAAGAAGAAGAAGAAGAAGAGAAGAAGAAGAAGAAGAAAGAAGAAGAGAAAGAAGAAGGAAGAAGAAGATGAAGATAGAAGAGATAATGAAGAAAGATGAAGAAGGAACACACTTGGACAAGCTGTCCCTCTCCGTTTGGAATAACGAGCCACGGTCACGTGTGGTTGATTCCAAGGAGATGTGAGGGTCGCACATTGACGCACGCACGTCACCCCGCGACAGTACGGCAGTGTAAATACAGCGTTCAGCGTTTAAGTCCTGTCGCTTCCAGCCTTGCCATATGGAGTTGCAACGCATAATAAAGTATATTCACTCGAAACGGACAAAATAAGAGTGATTCAAAAGACAGGAACATTACTATAATCATAAATATCCATGGGTCTTCCGAGTGATTCAAAAGACAGTAATATTGCTATACTCATAAATAATTCTTGGTCTTCCGAGTGATTCAAAAGAAAGTATTATTGCTATACTCATAATAACCCGGTCTTCCGAGTGATTCAACAAAAGTATTATTGCTATACTCAAATAAGCCTGGGTCTTCCGAGTGATTCAACAGAAAGTATTATTGCTATACTCATAAATAAGCCTGGGTCTTCCGAGTGATTCAACAGAAAGTATTATTGCTATACTCATAAATAAGCCTGGGTCTGCCGAGTGATTCAAAAGAAAGTATTACTGCTATACTCATAAGTAACTCTGGGTCTTCACTCTGGGTCTTCCGAGTGATTCGAAAGAAAGTATTATTGCTATACTCATAAATAATCCCGGGTCTTCCGAGTGATTCAACAGAAAGCATTATTGCTATACTCATAAATAACCCTGGGTCTTCCGAGGGATTCGAAAAAAAGTATTACTGCTATACTCATAAATAACTCCGGGTCTTCCGAGTGATTCAAAAGAAAGTATTATTGCTTTGCTCATAAATAACCCCGGGTCTTTCGGAGAAGGGGGGGGGGGGGGGGGGGGGCAGTGAACAGTCCACCGCCTGTTTCTCGCCCAAAGTGCGAGTTGCTGCTGCAAGTCAGTGCGTGACGCGAATAAGGTCACCTGCTACAGGTCACACTCGAGAGGGGAGATGGAGGGGAAGGTGTGTGGGCGGGGGGGGGGGGGGGGGGAGGGGAAAGAGAGGGTGGGAGTGGGGATGTCAGTGATGTACATTTAAGGACGAGGTGTGCACCTAACAGACTGGCAGATTGGTTTGTGTGTTGAAAACATCGCGAAACTGGCCCGACAGCTGTTTTTCAAAACGATCTTTTTTTTTCTTCTTTTCTTTGTTGCTGTTGTTGTTGTTCTTGTTGCTGTTGTCGCCGTTGTTGTTGTTGTTGTTGTTGTTAGTTTCAAATTGAGGTGATCGCAGGCGGAAACTGAAACAAACTCAAAGGAAAAAATATTATGTTAAAAACATTATTCCGCCGGACAAAAGGGACAAATAGATCACAAGACGTTGCTGTTCTCGTTCTCGTCGTCGTCGTCGTCGTCGTTCGTTGTTACTGTTTTTCTTTCAAATTCACCACTTCCCGCTTTCCCGTCCAAAATTTTCTTCACATCATATTCAGCTTCACACTTGCTCCAGACCCTGTTCTTTAAACACCCGCTACGAATCTCCTCGCCCTCTCCCCCACTCCCCACCCCCACTCTCCCCGCCCATACACCCCTCCCACGCCCCCACTCGTCCCGCCCTTCCTGGACCCCCAATACTATCCCGTCCCCACCTGCGCCACGCATACCTCCACACCACACCACCCCACCCCTTTCCCCACCACCACCGTCCCTTACCTTCACCCACCTCTCTCTCTCTCTCTCTTCTCTCTGTTTCTCTCTCTCTTTCTCCCTCTCTCTTCTCTTTCTCTCTTTCTCTTTGTCTCTCTCTGTCTCTCTCTCTCTCTCTCTCTCTCTCTCTCTCTCTCTCTTTCTCTTTGTCTCTCTCTCTCTGTCTCTCTCTCTCTCTCTCTCTCTCCTCTCTCTGTCTCTCTCTGTCTCTCTCTCTTTCTCTCTCTCTTTCTCTGTCTCTGTCTCTTTCTCTCTCTCTTCTCTCCTCTCTCTCTCTCTCTCTCTCTCTCCTCTCTCTCTCCCTTGCTAGGAGCCATCTTCTGTGCAGTCACAGCACGTGATGACCGTCATTAGTCTGGCAGTAGCGGCCATGGCTGCCGGCTGTCACACAGCACCGTCACAAATGTCACGCCTTGATTGGGAGGTCACGCGCGCACGCGTCCTTTGGTTTAGCATAAAAACAAACGGGCAACAACAACAACATTAACAACAAGAACAACACACACACACACACACACACACACACACACACACACACACACACACACACACACATAAAAAGAAGAAGAAAAACACGGGATGTTCCCATGTTTATTTGCGACGTCACTGTGTGCCTCTGGGTGAGGGGGGGGGGGGGGGGTATGTGTTTATTTGTTAATTTCAGTGTGTGTGTGTGTGGTGTGTGTGTGTGTGTGTGTGTGTGTGTGTGTGTGTGTGTGTGTGTGTGTGTGTGTGTGTGTTGCTGTTTTTCTTGTTGTCATTGCTGCTGCAAAAAAATAATAAACATAATGTTCACATGCCAACTCTGTGTGTGTGTGTGTGTGCGTGTGCGTGTGCGTGTGCGTGTGTGTGCGTGTGTGAGCTGATTTACTTTTTTGTTATAAGAAAATTCTCTCTCCACTTTATAATAAATCTTGAAAAGACAGCAGCACCTGCCTCTCTGTGCTGCCTATGTTTAAACTAGACGTATGTGCCACACGTACAAAGGAAAATACCAAGCTATTCAAGGTGTTCAAAAGCCAGCGTAGTCCTGAAACTAACATGCGGACCTAGAATGTTTTAGTCTAAGCAAATAGAAACTATTGATCTCCTTTGAAAAAGTATCATCCCCCCCCCCCTGCCCCCCATCCGCTCCCATAAATAGAATAAATCAATGGTAAATACTTGAATAAATAAATAAATCGAAATAAATGAATCAATAAATAGTAGATAGATAACAGATACATAAACAGATAAATAACTAAATAAACAAACAAAAATAATATAAGATAATGAATATAACAGAAAAAAAAAAACAATTACTAGGAACTGCAAAATCACATCAGACGGAACATGTCGGAACAAGGTGTTGGCGGAATCCAGTCAAACGTTGTTGTGTTGTTGTTTTTGTTGTTGTTTTTTTTTCATCTCTCGTCTCCTCCCCCGGGTCAGGACATACTGTTTATAGCCAAGCCGACCTCTGAGGCCACATCATGGCTGACCCTCTTCCACAATACCAGGCCACATCATGACTGACCCTCTTCCACAATACCAGGCCACATGATAGCTGACCCTCTTCCACAATACCAGGCCACAGCATGACTGACCCTCTTCCACAATACCAGGCCACATCATGGCTGACCCTCTTCCACAATACCAGGCCACATCATGGCTGACCCTCCTCCACAATACCAGGCCACATCATGGCTGACCCTCTTCCACAATACCAGGCCACATCATGGCTGACCCTCTTCCACAATACCAGGCCACATCATGGACTGACCCTCCTTCCACAATACCAGGCCACATCATGGCTGACCCTCCTCCACAATACCAGGCCACATCATGGCTGACCCTCTTCCACAATACCAGGCCACATCATGGCTGACCCTCTTCCACAATACCAGGCCACATCATGACTGACCCTCTTCCACAATACCAGGCCACATCATGGCTGACCCTCTTCCACAATACCAGGCACATCATGGCTGACCCTCTTCCACAATACCAGGCCACATCATGGCTGACCCTCTTCCACAATACCAGGCCACATCATGACTGACCCTCTTCCACAATACCAGGCCACATCATGACTGACCCTCTTCCACAATACCAGGCCACATGATAGCTGACCCTCTTCCACAATACCAGGCCACATCATGGCTGACCCTCTTCCACAATACCAGGCCACATCATGGCTGACCCTCCTCCACAATACCAGGCCACATCATGGCTGACCCTCCTCCACAATACCAGGCCACATCATGGCTGACCCTCTTCCACAATACCAGGCCACATCATGGCTGACCCTCTCCACAATACCAGGCCACATCATGCTGACCCTCTTCCACAATACCAGGCCACATCATGGCTGACCCTCTTCCACAATACCAGGCCACATCATGGCTGACCCTCTTCCACAATACCAGGCCACAGCATGACTGACCCTCTTCCACAATACCAGGCCACATCATGACTGACCCTCTTCCACAATACCAGGCCACATCATGGCTGACCCTCTTCCACAATACCAGGCCACACATGGCTGACCCTCTTCCACAATACCAGGCCACATCATGGCTGACCCTCTTCCACAATACCAGGCCACAGCATGACTGACCCTCTTCCACAATACCAGGCCACATCATGACTGACCCTCTTCCACAATACCAGGCCACATCATGGCTGACCTCTTCCACAATACCAGGCCACATCATGGCTGACCCTCTTCCACAATACCAGGCCACAGCATGACTGACCTCTTCCACAATACCAGCACATCATGAACTGACCCTCTTCCACAATACCAGGCCACATCATGGCTGACCTCTTCCACAATACCAGGCCACAGCATGACTGACCCTTTCCACAATACCAGGCCACATCATGACTGACCCTCTTCCACAATACCAGGCCACATCATGGCTGACCTCTTCCACAATACCAGGCCACGCAGACTGACCCTCTTCCACAATACCAGGCCACAGCATGAACTGACCCTCTTCCACAATACCGGCACATCATGGCTGACCCTCTTCCACAATACCAGGCCAATCATGACTGACCGTCTTCCACAATACCAGGCCACATCTGACCCTTCCACAATACCAGGCCACTCATGACTGACCGTCTTCCACAATACCAGGCCACATCTGACCCTCTTCCACAATACCAGGCCACATCATGGCTGACCCTCTTCCACAATACCAGGCCACATCATGACTGACCGTCTTCCACAATACCAGGCCACATCTGACCCTCTTCCACAATACCAGGCCACAGCAAAGGCTACGGCAGAGCTGGTACGACAGCAATGAGTTACTGAACACGAGCCAACGTTATGACGGATGTCAAAGTTATAACGGATACCAAAGGTATGACGGATGTCAAAGTTATGACGGATACCAAAGCTATGACGGATGCCAAAGTTATGACGGATGTCAAAGTTATGACGGATGTCAAAGTTATGACGGATTATCCAAAGTTATGCGGATGTCAAAGTTATGATGGATGCCAAAGTCATGACGGATGTCAAAGTTATGACGGATACCAAAGTTATGACGGATGTCAATGTTATGACGGATGCCGAAGTTATGGCGGATGCCGAAGTTATGACAGATGCTAAAGTTATGATGGATGCCAAAGTTATGACGGATGCCAATGTTATGACGGATGTCAATGTTATGACGGATGTCAGATGCCAACGTTATGACGAATGTCAACGCTATGACGGATGCCAAAGCTATGACAGATGCCAACGTTATGAGGGATGTCAATGTTATGACGGATGCAATGTCATGACGGATGCCAACGTTATGACGGATGCCAACGTTATGACGGATGCAAAAGTTATGGCAGATGCCAGAGTTATGACGAATGCAAATATTATGATGAATGCCCATGTTATGACGGATGCCAAAGTTATGACAGATGCCGACGATATGACGGATGCCAACGTTATGACGGATGCCAACGTTATGACGGATGCAAAGTTATGGCAGATGCCAGAGTTATGACGAATGCAAATATTATGATGAATGCCCATGTTATGACGGATGCCAAAGTTATGACAGATGCCGACGATATGACGGATGCCAACGTTATGACGGATGCCAAAGTGATGACGGATGTCAACGTTATGACGGATGCCAAAGTTATGACGGATGCCAAAGTGATGACGGACGCCAACGTTATGACGGATGCCAACGTTATGACGGACGCCAACGTTATGACGGACGCCAACGTTATGACGGATGCCGAAGTGTCGTGGGGTGACACTAGATGTGTGGGGGCATCAAGACGATGTCGGGGACCATAACGGCGGGTGATGGCAGCCTGCTGTTTTGATCCTCTGACCAGAAATAGTCACAGACAGCCAAACGGTGACCGTCTATCACTCAGCTGTTTACGACTCTGGGCTGCAAAACAACAGAGCGATAGACCTCCGCTCTGACACCCGTGACTATTTTGGTATCTGTGCTGCACCAGAATGGCCACAGAGGTATCTGTACTGCACTACAATGGTCACAGAGGTATCTGTACTGCACCAGAATGGTCACAGAGGTATCTGTACTGCACCAGAATGGTCACAGAGGTATCTGTACTGCACCAACATGGTCACAGAGGTATCTGTACTGCACCAGAATGGTCACAGAGGTATCTGTACTGCACCCCAATGGTCACAGAGGTATCTGTTACTGATTGCCAATGGTCACAGAGGTATCTGTACTGCATGCCAATGGTCACAGAGGTATCTGTACTGCATGCCAATGGTCACAGAGGTATCTGTATCGCACCACAATGGTCACAGAGGTATCTGTACTGCACGCCTATGGTCCATAGAGGTAAACTGTACTGCACCACAATGGTCCAGAGGTATCTGTACTGCACGCTATGGTCCAGGGTATCTGTACTGCATGCCAATGGTCACAGAGGTATCTGTACTGCATGCCAATGGTCACAGAGGTATCTGTACTGCACCAGAATGGTCACAGAGGTATCGTACTGCACTACAATGGTCACAGAGGTATCTGTACTGCACGCCTATGGTCACAGAGGTATCTGTACTGCACCACAATGGTCACAGAGGGATCTGTACTGCACGCCAATGGGCACAGAGGTATCTGTACTGCACCCCAATGGTCATAGAGGTATCTGTACTGCACCACAATGGTCACAGAGGAAAATATCTGTACTGCACAGAATGGTCCAGAGGATCTGTACTGCACGCCCTATGGTCACAGAGGTATCTGTACTGCATGCCAATGGTCACAGAGGTATCTGTACTGCACCCATGGTCACGAGGTATCTGTACTGCACCACAATGGGCACAGAGGTATCTGTTACTGCACAACATGGTCACCCGAGGTATCTGTACTGCACCAACATGGTCACAGAGGTATCTGTAAATGCACCACAATGGTCACAGAGGTATCTGTCTGCACGCCTATGGTCACAGAGATATCTGTACTGCACCACAATGGTCACAGAGGGATCTGTACTGCACCCACAATGGTCCAGAGGTATCTGTACTGCACGCCTATGGTCACAGAGATATCTGTACTGCACCACAATGGTCACAGAGGTATCTGTACTGCACCCCAATGGTCACAGAGGTATCTGTACCACGCCTATGGTCACAGAGATATCTGTACTGCACCACAATGGGTCACGAGGTATCTGGTACTGCACCAACATGGTCACAGAGGTATCTGTACTGCACCCAATGGTCACAGAGATCAAAATGGCGGTTGCAAGGGAGAGTAACCTGCACCGTGATGACGTAAGCTGAGGCAGCACGCGCGAACTCGGAAGGGGAAAAGACACAGAGCACACATCACGGTTTAAGTTAAGCCAGCGAAAAGTGAGCTGTCGACAAGTAAAAATCTCCTTCAGACATCACGTAGAATAACATAAGAAATGCACCAAAACTACTTTATAAGAGGCTGTCAGCAGGAGAAAGGTCGGGTAGTAAGGGCAGCAGTAGGGAAGTAAGTACACAGAGGAGAGAGAGAGAGGGGGAGGAGAGGAGAGAGGGGAGGAGAGAGGGGGGGGGGGGAGCGGGAAGAGAGGATGGAGGATGGAGTTAGTGACAAAGTGGGACGCATTCCCGGGAGGGAAAGAGTGAGAGGGGAGAGAGAGAGGAGAGAGAAGAGAGAGAGAGAGAGTACAATGTGCTAGCTTATCATCCTGTTTAGCGAGTGAATGTAAAGTGGAAAGGAACCCCCGCTGAATTTGATCTGCACCAACGATCCCTTTGTCACGGAACTCAAAAACATGCAGAAAACTCAGCAACGGTTTATTTCAGTCCGTGAGAACTGAGCGAATAAGTGAGCGGAACTGGTTTGATCGACTTTTCGTCAGGAATCGCTGATTCATTTTTGTCCTCACCCAATCTACCTTGATCAGTGTCTGATCATCCCACGATTATTGACTAACGTGTTTTTTTATTTGGGCCGTATCGGCAAATTAGATGATGCGATCAGATAGTTCTGGTAGCAGTTGCTGAGGAGATTATGGCCATGACGGCATATTAAATGATGTGATCAGACAGGTTTAGAAACAGTGCCCGAGGAATCGCATCAGTCTGTGTAATCTGTTGCCATCATTGGCAGCATAAACGAGCTTCATGAGGCCTACATGGGGCAGTCATCCTCAGCTGTATCTGCCAAGACTTTAGGGTCTATCGTTGATGTATGTCTGATACGTGGGAGATAATGTATGTGTCTAATATTTACCACACACATAAAAAAAATGTGTGGTGTGTGTGGTGTGTGTTGTGTGTGTGTTGTGTGTGTCCCCCCTTATCTATCTATCTATTATGTACGTGTAAAAAGCAGTAATTGTAACCTACCACATTACATATGTTTCTTTCTTTTCTTTTTTTAAAAATCGAAAACCACAGTTCTCTCAAAACCAAAACTATCGGTGAAGAACTTTATCGAGTATTGAGGACTTTTCTCTGGCCGTGAGTCTCCGTGATGAGGGTACCGAGCATTGAGGACTTTTCTCTGGCCGTGACGTCTCCGTGATGGGGGTAGCTGGAAAGGACCCGTTCACGTCTATCGTCCTGTCACGTGTTGTGCCTGCTAGCCCTTGTCACGGAACGTATATCGTCCTGTCACGTTCTGTGCCTGCTAGTCCTTGTCATTCAACGTCTATCGTCCTGTCACTGTTGTGCCTGCTAGCCTTGTACGGAACGCTATCGTCCTGTCACGTTCTGTGCCTGCTAGTCCTTGTCATCAACGTATATCGTCCTGTCACGTTCTGTGCCTGCCAGTTTTCATCAAGTACCTATAGTTTATCACGTCTGTGTCAGCCCATGCCGGCGTCATCGCCCTGCATTCTGTGCCTGCCAGACTTATACACCGAGAGAACCTATGAAGGTTTTATAGTCGTGACACCATGGGCCCTCACCATGCCCCCGCTTTGGACACAACGAACCTCGCATCCTCAAGAAGGGGTTGATGTTGTACAACCTTGAGCGTGACCAGCTACTTTGACAACGCGATTCCTCTCCCCTCTCCCTATCACCACAACCTTTGCTGTCTCAACCTTTTCTCTCTCTCTCTCCTCTCTACACACCACACCACCACTCCTCCCCACACACACACACACACACACCCACACACACACACACACACACACACTCACAAACCACGAGCCACGCACGCACGCACACTACACACACACACGCACAAACACACACTGAACAGTACACTACACCATACACGACACCAACGCACACTCACAAACCAAATACGGCACGCACGCACGCACATAACCACAACACCAAAAAGCTGAACAAGTCAAAAACAACTGTAAATCATTAACAAAACACGCATCACGCACGCACGCATACTGCACAACTTTAAACTCAACAACCGCCACCACGCACAGCACGACGCACCCACCACACACACACACAAAACACTCACCTCTTCACCTCACTCGTCAAAACACACACACTAACAAACATTAACAACACACAACACGTCAGCCACACACACCCACACATGTTAACAAACACACCGCAACACGACGGCTCCACCCACTTCTCTCTCTTTCGCACGCATCTGTGCTCCTCTCAACACACAACACACACACACACACACACACACACACACACACACACACACACACAGATCACACACACACACACACCACACACACACACACACACACACACACACACACACATACACACAGCACGTACGCGCACGCGCGTGCGTTTCAGGCGTTTGCAACACTCACTTATCGACACACACGGATTGGGCGCGGCGCGGGCGTCAAACACACACACACACACACACACACACACACACACAATCCTCACATCGCGCGCTCGCGCTGCAAGCTGCAAGGCGCTGCAGGAGCATCCACAACATGCTGATGTTATTATCAAAGGTGAACACAATAAACCGGCGATGCTGCGTCACAGCTTTCTTTTACATGAAGCTTGCCTCTGTATAGAACCTCCACCATTCGAACAATCTCTTGCCCTACGACTTTCCAAACGTTTCGAAAGCAAACATGACGTGTAGTCAGTGGTGACGACACACGTTGACGTGTTCCGAGCGTGGAGTGACGAATGATGAAAAAAAAAAAAAAAAAAAAAAGGGTTTTTTTGCAGAAGTTAACTTACATCAACAAAGTAAGACAATGCAGAATATAACCCGTTTTGCTGACTGATGGAAAAGAAACGTGGGCAAAGCACATGACAAACAGCACTTGTTGTTTACATGCAGTCACAGCAACGTCCTCATTATCGGGTTAAAAATAAATTAGCAATAAATCAAGGGGCACAAATTCTTGATAACAGGTCGTAGTGTTATGGGCCTCTTGTGTGCTGCCCAACCACTTTCCATCGATCCCATCCCCAACCCCCCCCTCCCCCCCCCCCCCCCCCCCCCCACACACACACACACACAACACGCTCAAAAGCCCCATCCGTTCTGCCAAACCCCCACCCCCTTCGTCCCCACCCGCCCTCTTAAACCCATGAAACAGCAGCAGGGGTTGGGCGTCGTATCATAATGCAACAACGACATGTTGGGGTAAAAGACAGGCGTTTTCCAGTGCGTTACAAAAATCAACAATCCCCCATCAACAAAGTTATTTTCTTTTAAAAAATCAAAAATTCGTCCCAAAACACACACACACACACACACAAAAACACACACACAAAACACACACACACACAACAAACACACCCAGGGGCCACAAAAAAAGTGACACCACGAACCGCGCGCCACACAAAAACAAAAAAAAAAAAAACCCCCAACACACAGTTTTAAAATCAACGGGGGACGTATCGGGGAGGGAGGAGGGAGGAAAAGGGGGGGGAAGGGGGGGGAAAAATAGGTTTTTTTTTTAGAGAAATATTGGGGGGGGTTTTGGGTTTTGTTGGGGGTTTTTTTTGTGGGGGGGGGGGGGGGTGGGGGGGGGGGGGGGGAGGGGGGGGGGGGGGGGGGGGGGGTGGGGGGGGGAAAATAAATTTGTTTTGGGGGGTTTAAAAGGAAACGGGGGAGGGGGGGGGGGGGAAAGGGGGGGGGGGGGGGGGGGGGTTTTTTTTTAAGGGGAGTCCAATCTCAAAGCGCACACGGTAAGAAAAAGGCTTAAATGGGGTTACAATTTTCTGGTCAAACCGTTACGTTATAAAAAAAGACGACGAAAACACCGAGTCACCCGCGCTGTCCCGGGGGGAAAGCTCCCTTTTCCAAATCTTCGCACGAAGGGGCTGCTAAAGACAAGCATCAAAGTTGGGGGGGAGGGGGGGGGGGGCAATAAAAATAACGCAGCACCCTCGGAAGAGGGATATCCCTTCTCCTACCCGCTGAAAAGTTTTTGGGTGGTTTTTTTTTTTTTTTTTTCTTTTTTTTTTTTTTTTTTTAATTCCCCCTTGGTTTTAATTTCGGGGCCCCAAAATTTTTTGCACGGGGGCCCCAAAAGGTTGAGATTGACGGTGTTTTTTTTCCTGATTTCAGCGAGAAAAAATTTCCCGATTATGTATATGGGGAAATGTTTTTTTCCCCCCCAGTGCTTACGTCTTAACATCTTTATTACTATCATAAAGTAGTTTTTGAAATTTTATTTTTTCTTTTTGTTTTTCCTCCTCTTTTCTCCCCCTTTCTCTTCCTCTACTCCTCCCCACCCTCCTCCCTCCCAAATTATTAAAAATATTTAAAATTTTATATAATTTTAAATTATAAAAATTTAAATTTATTTTGTGTGTGTGTGTGTGTGTGTGTGTTGTGGTGTGTGGTTGTGTTTAAAGTAAGTGAATGCGTGTGGGGGTGAATCGCGTTGGGCTTTTTTTAGAATTTGTTCGTGTGTTTGGTGTGTGTGTGTGTGTGTGTGTGTGTGTGGGGGTTTGGGGTTGGGGATGTGCGTGTGTGTGTTTTGTGGTGTATGTGTATGGGTGGTGTTGTGGGGGTTGTGTGGTGTGTGTGTTTTGTGTGTGTGGGTGTGTGTGTGGTGTGGTGTGGTGTGTGCGTGCTGTGTGTTTGTTTTGGGTTTTGTGGGGGTGTTTTGTGTTTGGTGTGTTGTGTGGTGTGTGTATGGTGTGTTGGTGTATGGTGTGGTGTGTATACATTTTGAACCCCCCTTTTCCCCGGGGCCCCCCAAAGCTCACATGAAAAGCCCCACCCCCCTGCCCCGACGGTCCCCCCCCCTCCCGCCCCCCTCGGGCGTCCGTGTGGTACATCCCCAAAATGTTAAAAGGTTCCCCACCTCCCCCCCCCCTTCCCAAAATCAGTTTCCTAGTTTCACTGTCCCCTTTTCCCCCCCCCCCATCAACCACACACACACACACACACAACACACAGCAGAGAGGGGCCGCTTCAATGTGAGGTACAACAAAAGAAACAACACAACAGCAACAAAAACAACACTTTTGACGGAAAAAATGTACCCTAGTATGGAGCAGTGGAGAATAATCATTTTATGTGTTTCCTGTGCGCCATGAGGAGAACCGCTGCTTACTGTTCCCATACCCCCCCCCCCCCCCCCCCGTCCCCCACCCCCCCCGCCCCCCCCTCCCCCCCCCTCCCCCCCCCCCCCCCCCCCCCACCCCCCCCCCCCTCGCTCCGCTCATTCCCCTCCTCTGCCTCGTGAGTCCAAACATGGCTAGACTGCAAATTGAATTGTACTAAAAATAGTTCAGAGTGGGAGAGAGGGTGTGTGTGGGATGGGAGAGAAATGATGTAAGACTTGTTTCTATAATCTCCTTGGAGAAGTCAGTCCCAAGGGAAGAAAAGTGTTGGGAAGAAGCGTACTCAACTGCGTATTTTTGGTGCGATGGCGTAATCTCTCCCCCCCCCCCCTCTCTCCTCTCTCTCTCCTCTCTCTCTCTCTCTCTCTCCTCCCTCCCTCTCTTCCCTCTCTCTTATTTTGCACAGCTTCTCTCCATAATCATTTGTAATGGGCAGGCAACGAATCCTGAATATTCCTAAAAAGTATTTCCATGTTTAGACCAGACTGCTGCGTCCGAACGTGGTGGTACTGATTACCAGTGAGCGCCTCCTTTCTCTGTACAGAGTAAGGGGAATACCAAATTACTGTGACATGGAAATGAAAGAGAGCACACACACACACACACACACACACACACCACGCCGTCCAGTTGTAAAGAACAAGGGGAACAACAAAGGGAAACCGCACACAAACAACAATCACAGCCATGCTCCAGGCTTTGCACTGGCTACTCGTCAGTCCCTGAAAGGAGGGTGGATAAGAAAGAGCAAAAAGGGGGGGGGGGGTGCGTGGGCGGGGGGAAGAACTGGCTGGACACCAAAAAATGATAATGCACCAAGGTCGAAGTCAATTCATAGACTGGCGCAATTAGACTGTTTTGAGAATTTTCATTTTGTCTGAAAGCTGATCCTCCTCATTTTCTATGATATGGCCATCAAGGTACAACAGAACAGGTGGTTCCAAGCAGACAGATTTTCAAATCAAAGAATGGGGACTATATCTGGGAACTTTCAGCTAGCACAAAGATTGGGTCACGGATGAGTGCAAAGGCCTGAAATGTATGTGACGTCAGCTAAGAGGAAAGTCATGTATTTGAAGATTGTATGCGAGTTCAGCGGTGGAAATCCCCCCCCCCCCCCCCCCCCCCCCCCCCCCAAAAAAAAAAGGGAGATAATTGGTGGGGAGTTTGCTCTCTTGATCAATTCTCAGATTAACATTCAACGCTTGTTCAAATTTCTGGTAGGCCTCTAAACGCTGACACGGAGCATACAGTGTTTTAGCACCAAATCCTAATTGTGGCGTGTGGCCACTAAACTATACTGGAAGAAGAAACAAAAACAAGAGTGTGGTGAGGAGGGGAAGGCGGGGGGCGGGGGGGGGGGGGGGGGGGGGGGGGGAGGGGGGGAAGGGGAGCAGAGGAGGCAGAGACGGAGACCAATGACGACAAGGTCCACGTGGGGCGGACGCTGCTGGAGCTTACGGGCAAGTTAGAAGAAAGTCAAGGTTGTGTGGGTTGTTGTTTTTTTTAATGTTTTTTTTTCTCCTTGACTACCACTGTGACCTTTTGCCGAAGGTCAAGGTCGATCATAGCCAATAGATACTCCAAACCACCCAACGGAAACCGGATTAATATTTTCCGAAAAACAAACAAGCGAACAAGTAACATAACAGCAACCGCTGAATAAATTCTGGTCTGCACGAACAGATTATGTCGTTCTCTTTAAAAAAAAAAAAAAAAAAAAAAATTGAAATCGGCCGTATTTCGACACGAAAATCCTAAAGGCGAGATTTTTAATAGCAAGTGCACGTGTCAGTTAATCGAAAGGTTGTCGGAAAGTCAACACAAGCGTTGAAAGAAAGAAAAAAAAGAGACACAGTAACGTTTGAACGCTATCATTTCCACACTGCGTTGAACAGGCGTTCAAAAAACAAACCAACCACCAACCCGAATGCTTTGGACACGAGCAGCATGAAATCGGTCCAGTCGTTTACAAGAAGACATTGCTGGAAACTCAGGAATGACTCCAAGTAGAGAGAAGGGAAGTGGAGGGTGGAAGGGAGGGACGGGGAGGAGGGGGGGGGGGGGGGAGGCGGCTACCGGCACAGTGGCAAAATGGGCAAACACTGAAAAAGGGGAGAGTGGAGGTTGCGTAGAGGCGGGGACTGGAGGAATGGGGGAAAGGGGAGAACAGAGCAGAGGGAAGGTCAGGATCTGAACCGCTTGTGTCTTCTTCTTCTTCTTTTTTTCTTTTGCTTTATTACGATTAGCAGTATTAGTATGAGTATTGTTATTTTCATTATCATTATTAATTATTATTATTATTATTATTATTATTATTTTATCATTATTTATTAGTTATCATTGTTATTATTATCATTAATTTCATTATTATGTTACTATTATTATCATAATTATTATAATTGTTCTTGTCGTTGTTGTTGCTGCTGCTGTTGTTGTTGTTGTTGTTGTGGTGTGGTGGTGTGGTGGTGGTGGTGGTGGTGGTTATTGTTGTTGTTGCTGTTATTATCATTGTTCATGTTGTTTTTTTATAAAGATTATCATGACTATCATTCCATAATCATCACCATTAATATTATTGTTGTTAGTTTTATTGTTGTTCTTATTGTTGTGGTCGTTCTTGTTGTTGTTGCGTTGTTGTTCGATGATGATGATGATGATGATGATGATGATGATGATGATGATGATGATATGATCGTTATTGTTGCTGTTGTTGTTGTTATTGTTGTTGTATTATATTACTTTTGTTGTCGTTATCATTATTGCTGTTGTTATTGTTATTCTGACCAATATAATTATCAGCAGTGTTGTTATTATTGTTACTGTTGTTATCATTGTCATTATTATTTTTATTATTGTTATTGTTATTATTATTATTATTATCATAGTTACTTTTATTATTATTATCAACATCACCATTGATGTTGTTCTTGTTGTTTTTGTTATCATCATGCTCTGACAGGTCAGAAACACCCAGCAGCAACGAACAGGCGGGGGAGGATGTTACGAGGTCAACCCTCATCCCCCACCCCCTCCCTAATCCCCACCCCCCCCCCACCCCACCCCCAGCCCCACCCCAACCTTCCCTTGCGGCAGGTAAAGAAGGAAAATGTCAGGGGATGGGGTGGCCGCCGTGATTTGCTAATGAAGCCCTATTGTCACCATCGGCTTTGGCTACGTCACTAGGACGAGATGACGTCACCGCCGGTCAGCAGAGGGGGCGTGGTGTGGACACTTTGTCCGGTTCCTCACTGCCCCCTGCTTCTTGTTGTTGTTGTTTGCCTACCGCTACAGTCCCCCCCCCCCCCCCCCTCCCAACTCCACACCCCCCTCCCCCACGCAATCCCCATGCCCCCTCTGTCCTTTTCTGTCCTCGCCCCTTCACTTTGCTCCTTGCTCTCTGTATAGTTCGTTTGACGTAGGTGAGATCTGAACAACACCACTCACAGGGACTTCTTTTATTTTGTGACGATGAGATGAGATGAGAAAATGATTGCTACGATTTCGTTTCGTGTGAGCTACATGACAGGGCTGTACTCTATACGCTTTCTATGTCTAATAATCCGGCCGTCAACGCAGGCCCGCGAGATACAACTGGCACCTGCAGTGTTTGCGTCAGGAATTACGACAACACTCTCAGAAAGCTGATCATAAGGGATGAAAATGATGTGTGTCCAGTTTCCAGCTGCGTCCGCAGCAAACTCAACTCTGCGTAGGAGCCGGTACGGGCAGAAAAACACCCATGACTCTGATGGGAAATCGAACACCTCGACCTCCTAGTGGAGATCCGACGACGTAACCACTTCCCACGCGGCGTGCCAGCAAGGGCCTCACTCTGCTGGTGGAGCCGGTGGGGGTGGTTGGGGGATCGAACCGGATACCGGTATGTATAACATTTGCCCACGCGCGCTCACAGGGCCATTTCTGCGGGAAAGTGGGTGGGGTGGGGTAAGGTACGTAATGTTATTTTTGCCCAGCCGACGCAAAGGGCCATATCCAGGCTGTCATCGCGTGTTCAAAGTCAAATTCAATCAACACAAACCCTTTAAAAATCACCTTCTAAAAACACACCGGACATTTCGTTAACAATCTTTCTTCTGTAAAATCTTACAATCAGATGAAAAATGTAATTCGAAGATCACATCAGGTGGGTGGGGTGGGGATGGGGAGGGATGGGAGGGACATCTCTGAACAGGGTTTTCATGGAGTCTGCTGTAAAATGTTTATGTCTCACAGCATGGCAAATCCCAACACTCTAAAAGACCTTGTTTCACTGTGAGTGGTACATGACGTGGAGGCGAGGAAGACGTGGGATAGGGAAGTAGTGGGTTGGTGTGGGGATGGGGGTGGGGTGGGAAGACATTATCTAATGTTCACAACAACAACAAAAAACCTTGTTAGCGGAGCACCCTGAAGAGGGACGCTTTCGGTCACATAGCTGGCTAAGTGACGACGTGATCATTGTCGGCTACAGGATTTTTTTCCCCCGGAGTTAACATTGATTCTGACTCCATTCCCCATATAGTCCTTCGAATGAGACTCTAAACCGAGGTTCCGTATGTGAACGCTCGCATAACATCTTGCACACACGTAAAATCCCATCACCAACTTTCAGAAGAGAAGGCCAGTTTGGCCGTTGGTATGGATGACACGTTACACATAGCATGCACCTTCCCCGAAGATGGAGTACGGTTGCCTTAATGGCGGGATGAAAAAAAACGGTCATGCATACAAAACTCCACTCCCTTTGTTGGGTAGATGGGATTAATACTTGTCTGTCCATATAGGGAGTGTCCGCAGGAGTATCAGTCTGTGTACGCAGAAGAAGTTAAAAAAAAAAAGGTAGCATGATTAGCAAGCTGTGTCCTACGTGCACTGGACTGGAACGGGCATCGCTGAACATGACCGAAGTCACCTGGACCAACTGGGAAGTGCGGCGTCTTTTCTGGCGGGTGGCCTTGCCATGTGACAAGTTGAATTTGATTACTCTCTGCGGACTGCCC
Source organism: Conus ventricosus (assembly GCA_018398815.1). NCBI lineage: Eukaryota > Metazoa > Mollusca > Gastropoda > Neogastropoda > Conidae > Conus > Conus ventricosus. Next base: position 27,112,857 of record CM031596.1, on the reverse strand, counting down.
CGTGACACGCCAAAGATACTACTCCCGCCATATACACTACTTTGTGCTCACATCGTACGCGCTGAACAATAGGATACTCTGAACACTAGGTTAGTGGGTTTTGGGGTGGGTTGGTTGGTTGGTTGATTGGTTGGTTGGTTGGCTGGATTTTTTTTTTTTTGGGGGGGGTAATATTCTGTAAACACTCCCATATACGCTTAAGAACTCATACCAACACACTTGATCAGTTTCCTTAACATATCACCCCTCGCTTTTTCCAAGCAGCCGTTCAGCGGACTTGATTTTCACTTTCCCAACTAATTTTCACCAATCAATTTTGGCCCCAGCAGTATATGTATATATAACAAAAAATCATGTAGGCATTTTAACCCCCCCCCCCCTCCCTCCACACCACCCTCTCCCGCCGCAAAACAAAACAAAAAAATTCTAGCTGATATTTGCGGATAAAAAGATCGCAAGAAACACTTCTCCAGAATGATAACTTCAGCTGCTGAAACAGACGACTTCAATGCGCTGGAGGGCTGTCTCCTATCCAAAGCTGTACCGGGGCATTGAAAGACCCACTTAGTGACGTCACAGACCTCAGGCGGACGACCAGCCACGTCACTCTTTGGGAGGGTGTTCCTTATCGTCACCACGGAACAGGACAACGTCAGTAGTGTGATGAGCATGCGCTGGACAGGTGGTATGTGCATACGCTGCAAAGACAATTGTGTGATTGACGTATGCCCCTTTCACAACACACACACACACACACACACACACACAACACAACACAAAAACAAACACACGCACGCACGCACACTCGCACACGCACACACACAAACACAGCGTTAAAATGCAAACATATAAACGACATTAGGTGTCCCTGTGGAGAGAGAATGTTAACGTTCCATATCTTATTCTATTGTCCGTTCACAAAGCAATATTTGCCCGATTATCTGGCAGTCAAAAACAATACTAAAGCTGACGATCTCAAAGCCATTATTGATGATAAATCACTTCTTGTCACTGCAGCTAAATCTCTTCTTCGAAGTCCTATAGGGACAGCTCTGTAGTTTGCTCGTTTTGAAAATTAAAAAAAATTGAATTATAGATATTGTTTACTGATGTTTATTTCTGTCAAACAGGGTATTACGTTGATGGGGAATATGAAATGACGGGGTATTCCTATTTGTGATAAAATACTAATGTCATTCAGGATAATTTCAAGGTCCGTCTAAAAACACTATTTTGTGAAAAGACGCTAAATCAAACAAAACAAAACAAAACAAAAAACACTCACACACACACACACACACACACACACACACACACACACACACACACACACACATGCACATACCAGAGACTTGTGTGCACATCTGACAGGAATGAACTATGGGCACGTGAATGATGATGTTGTTGTTGTTGTTGTGTGTTGTTGTTGTTGTTGTTGTTGTTGACTTGTTTTCGTGACGAGGCGGTGGTGCATTCTGATCAACAACAGACTGCCCACTGACTAACGATGACCGAAGGCAAGACCTTGGGGATGATGTGGGAATGGTGGATGTGACTGGTGGGCGGGAGGGGGGGGGCTGAAGGACGGGGCGGGCGACGGGTGGAGCGATAGTGGGTGGAGGGGGGGGGAGGAGGGGAGGGAGGGGGGACGGGCGAGGGTGGACTGGGAAAGGTCAAAGTCTGGAATGCACACTTGATTGGCCTTCCGCCTCCCCCCCCCCCCCCCCCTGTCTCTGTCTCTGTCTCTCTCTCTCTCTCTGTCTCTCTCTCTCTCCCTCTCTCCCCCAATGTAACAATGAGTGCGTGCTGTTTTTTATGCATATCTAAGTAACCAGTTTCCACACTCAACGCACCATAAACTGCCGTGAACTCCGTTCCACACTGCAAATGGCACCTTCCGCTTCCTGGAAGTTCCGTGCATTTAACTCTCTCTCTCTCTCCTCTCTCTTCTCTCTCTCTCTCTCTCTCTCTCTCTCCTCTCCTCTCTCTCTCTCTCTCTCTCTCTCTCTCTCTCTCTCTCTCTTTACTGTCATCGAAAAATCCACGCCTCCTAAACGGTCTGCATCTTCTGAACCTCTTCTTTGTCACCCTCGTGCTTTTTTTTTTTCTTCTATTCATCTCTTGATTGTCGTCTTTTTTTTTTCTTTTGCCCATGTGGCCCGTTCTCCTTTCCTTTGGGCTAACAAAACACCTTTTCAAACATTGGCTTCTGCTGACAGTTTATAATAACGTGCCAACTCTTTCTCTGTAAGCAGGCAGTATAGATATACATGCAAAGTGCCAACTCTTTCTCTGTAACCAGGTAGTATAATATACATGCAAAGTGCCAACTCTTTCTCTGTAACCAGGTAGTATAGATATACATGCAAAGTGCCAACTCTTTCTCTGTAACCAGGTAGTATAGATATACATGCAAAGTGCCAACTCTTTCTCTGTAAGCAGGTAATATAAATATACATGGAAAGTGCCAACTCTTTCTCTGTAAGCAGGTAATGTAAATAACATGCAAAGTGCCAACTCTTTCTCTGTAACCAGGTAGTATGAATATACATGCAAAGTGCCAACTCTTTCTCTGTAAGCAGGTAATATAAATATACATGCAAAGTGCCAACTCTTCTCTGTAACCAGGTAGTATGAATATACATGCAAAGTGCCAACTCTTTCTCTGTAAGCAGGTAATATAAATATACATGCAAAGTGCCAACTCTTTCTCTGTAAGCAGGTAATATAAATATACATGCAAAGTGCCAACTCTTTCTCTGTAACCAGGTAGTATGAATATACATGCAAAGTGCCAACTCTTTCTCTGTAAGCAGGTAATATAAATATACATGCAAAGTGCCAACTCTTTCTCTGTAACCAGGTAGTATGAATATACATGCAAAGTGCCAACTCTTTCTCTGTAAGCAGGTAATATAAATATACATGCAAAGTGCCAACTTTTCTCTGTAACCAGGTAGTATAGATATACATGCAAAGTGCCAACTCTTTCTCTGTAAGCAGGTAGTATAAATATACATGCAAAGTGCCAACTCTTTCTCTGCAAGCAGGTAGTATAGATATACATGCAAAGTGCCAACTCTTTCTCTGCAAGCAGGTAGTATAAATATACATGCAAAGTGCCAACTCTTTCTCTGAAGCAGGTAGTATAGATATACATGCAAAGTGCCAACTCTTTCTCTGTAAGAAGGTAGTATAGATATACATGCAAAGTGCCAACTGTTTCTCTGTAAGCAGGTAGTAAAGATATACATGCAAAGTGCCAACTCTTTCTCTGTAAGCAGGTAGTATAAATATACATGCAAAGTGCCAACTCTTTCTCTGTAAGCAGGTAGTATAAATATACATGCAAAGTGCCAACTCTTTCTCTGTAAGCAGGTAGTATAAATATACATGCAAAGTGCCAACTCTTTCTCTGCAACCAGGTAGTATGAATATACATGCTCGCTCTCTCTCTCTCTCTCTCTCTCTCTCTCTCTCTCTCTCTCTCTCTCTCTCTCTCTCTCTCTCCTCCCCGCCCCCCCTCTCTCTCTCTCTCTCTCTCTGTGAACTGTAAATTGTGAACACTAGCCGTCCGTTCTGCAGCGTCCATTAGTGCACATGACCTTTTTTAATGTATGTATTTTGATACGTTTAAGTGGTTTTCATCACGATTTTGAAAAAAAATACCCAACGGTTTCTTAATCTGGAAGTGATCAGTTAAGCGAACTGGCTCGCGTTCTCTGCATGCCCCAGTCTTTTCGCGCCTTAACTGTGTAATTGATAACGACTATGTTAATGATTGACTTGTCTTTTGTTCTTTGTTTATAGATGTTGGTTTGTTTTGTATGTATATTTCTTTTACGAGAAGGGACTTTCTATCCTGGCCTGTCGACAGCCCTGGAAAGGCCGTGCCTGTGTCTTCGGCCGGACGATAAGAATACAAGTCTGAAGTCAACTTCCTTACACACTTGATTGCTACTGAATTCTGTCTGTCTGTCCTGTCTGTCTGTCTGTCTCGTCTCTCTCTCTCCTCCTCTCTCTCTCTCTCTTCTCTCTCTCTCTCTCTCTCTGCATGCATAATGTTGTGGGATTGGCGTGGAAGCGGGAAAGGGGTTGATTTGAGGTTTGAATTAGATTACTGAGTGAGAACGAAGAATGGGGAAAGAGAGAGAGAGAGAGCAGGAGGGGTGGGGGAGGTGGGGGTGGGGTGGGGGGAGGAGGATGGGAAGAGGGGGAGCATTGTGGCAGTTCAGAGACTGGAATGAACATTTGATCACTGCAGATCTCTCTCTCTCTCTCTCTCCTCTCTCTCCTCTCTCTCTCTCTCTCTCTCTCTCTCTCTCTCTCTCTCTTAAATTTCCACTAAGTTGTGATCAAAAGTAGATTTTTTTTCTTACACAAGTAACCAGTTTTCAACCTTCTGCAATCAAAAGGTGGATGTTTTAAATATACAAGTAACCAGTTTTCGATCATCCTAAAAAAATCTTTCAAAATCTTTTTGCATTTCCTTTCGTCTGTACACTATAACGTTCGGCCGGCCGAGGATATACTTCTTTGTAAGTCACCTAAGTTGTCTGAATTATCGTTTTCCTCCCTGAAAAGTAGGTCCATTTGTTACAAGCTGAAAAAACAAACCATGCAAGCTGTTCAGCAACATTGACCGACACAGCGACGGAGAGATGCTCCGAATTTGTCACACAGAGAAACGGCGCCATACCTTCCACATTGAACGAATCTCCACCGATACTAACACTTGGTAGTCGATTGGTGTTGGTGGTGTTGTCGTCGCTGTGGTTCCTTCCTTGCTCTGCCGTAATCGTTTGCAAGTCTGTCCGCACGTTTGTTAGCGTGTTGGTTTTTCAGTGAAAAAGAACTTGAGGGTGTGGTGTCCCAGGTAGACCTATGTCGGAAGGGATGGGGAAAGAGGTAGCAGGGAAGAAGGAAATGGGATCACGAGATGGGCTTTTTCGTACATAAGCGCACGTATCTGTTGCATGTGTGTGTGTGTGTGTGTGTGTGCGTGCGTGCGTGCGTCGTGCGTGCGTGCGTGCGTGCGTGCGTGCGTGTGTGTGCAGATGTTTCGCAAATACTGTTATCACAATAACATTCCTGAAATCCGTTTTTTTTTCTAATTTGTCTTTTTGGTTGGAGTTGTTCGTTTGTTTGGTTTTAACCAGAAAGTAATTTGTCCACGCGAACACACACACACACACACACACACACACACACACACACACACACACACACACACACACACACACGCACGCACGCATGCACACACGCACTCCCTCCTCCCCCCGCTATCCTCCCACACACACCACATGCACGTGCGCTTCTGATGAAAAACAGAATTGGACTCATCAATCAAAGTGATATTTCACCCGTTTTTGCTTCTTCAGTGGATGAAAATATACAGTGCACCTCTAATGGGTATTTATTTTTATTCACACTCATCAATAAATTCCTTATTTTCTCTTTTTCTTCCAAGTGAATCATTCTGTCAAAAAAAAAAAAAAAAAAAACAACAACAAAAAGAAAACGCCGCCGCAAGCATTCACCGAAAACAACAATAACAAAAATACAGAAAAAAGTAAACTATAGAAAAAAAAAAACGAAAAAAAAACAAACAAACAAACAAAAAACCAACACGTTCAACAAATCACCGCCAACCACAAACAAAACAAAAACAAGCATCATAGGCGCAAACGCCGCCGGCGGATTACTTGAAGATCTAAAAAATGACCCCTCCCACTCCTTGGCGTCCCTCTCCCCCCCCCCCCCCCCCCCCCACACCCCTCCCCCCCCCCCCCCCCCTCAACCCCCCGCCCCCAACCCAAGCTCCCGTACCTTGAAAAATAACTGAAAACCGAACAGCGCGGCCACGCAGCTTAAAAGTAACTTGAAAATGCCATCCGCCCAACCGTTTGTCACCGTGCGCCTCCTCACCGTTGCCAGCTTCGTTTTGCGGGGGTCGGGTAGGTAGTTAGGCCGGTAGGTAGGCTGGCAGGAAGGTAGGCAGGTAGGCAGGTGTGTATGCAAGGGATCCGGCTCTGATCTCACGAAAGGGGGCGGCGTTAGAGGCCTTAAACTTCCAGAACCGAAATGCTGTCTCTCTCTCTCTCTGTCTCTCTCTCTCTCTGTCTCTCTCTCCTCTCATGAAAAGAGTGGTTCGGGCGCTTTGTGGGAAGCTGTGACGTCAAAGGGGCGAACAAACATCTGAAGTCACTTCCAGTCACGAGGGAGAGGGAGAGTCGACAGAGGGAGGCAACTCTGTACGGCACTGCACGCTGCTGCTAGCGCTTGCTGCTTCTCCCACACGTCAATTGCCATCGTTGGGAAAATTATCCACGCGCGCGCCGCGTGCGCGCGCGCGCACACACACACACACACACACACACACACACACACACACACACACACACACACACACACACACACATACACGAACGCACGCACGTACGCCCGCACGCACGTACGCCACCCGCCCGCACGCACACACACACACACACACCACACACACACACACACACACACACACACACACACACACACCCCCCACGTACGCCCGCACGCACGTACGCCCGTCCGCCCGCACGCACGCACGCACACAACACACACGCAAACACACTAACTCACACACACTAACTCACACATACACAAATACACACACACACCACACACACACACACACACACACACACACACACACCACACACACACGCACGCACACACACACACACACACACACACACACACACACAAAAGTGCAACCTTTGAATTATGTTTGGGAGGAAGAAAAGAAAGAAAGAAAGAAATCTGAGGGAGTTTCTTGGGGGAGACATACAAAAAAAGAAACGGGGAGAAAAAAAAGAGGAGGGGGGGGGGAGCTAATCTACAGAATTTCTCTCTCTCTCTCTCTCCTCTCTCTCTCTCCTCTCCTCTCTCTCACTCTCCTCTCTCCTCCTCTCTCTCTCTCCTCTTCTCTCCTCTCATCTTTAACGATTCTGAAGTTTCCTTTTTCCTTTATCGCTTTAGCTCATGTTGCAGAATCGGAGACAAAGATCTCTCTCTCTCTCTCTCCCTCTCCTTGTTTTCTTCGTGTTACGTATGTATGTTTGATGTATGTATGTATATATGTATGTATATATTATGTACGTATGTGTATGTGTGGGTGGGGGGGGTGAATGTGTGTGTGCGCGCACGAGCGTATGTGTGTGTATGTGTGTGTGCGTTGCGAGCGCGCGCGCGTGTGTGTGTATGTGTGAGGATCATGAATCTAGCAACCTATTATATATCTGTTTATCTATCTATCTGTATTTATAACTGGCTAGCTATATGTATATATCTATCTGACAACATGTACCTATGTGTGTGTGTGTTGCTATGTGTGTGCATGTGTGTGTGTGTGTGTGTGCGCGCGCGCGCTTGTGTGTGTGTGTGTGTGTGTGTGTGTGTGTGTGTGTGTGTGTTGTGTGTGTGTGTGTGTGTGTGTGTGTGTGTGGTGTTTGTCTGTATGTGTGTTTGCACTGCCCAGATTGGAACCTGTTCTCCTAGTGGTCAGGCGTCTCATGACCAAGTTAGCGTGTGACGAATGTCTTATTACCCACACTGCTACTCAAGCTCGGAAACTCAGCTCCTTGGAGTTCCCTTGTATTCCTCCTCGACCAGATCCGACTGGACTTCTTCTTTCAGCTTCCTCTGCCACTGCCTTCCTTCGGGGCCCTGGGCCTCTTCTTCTCACAAGACCGCTTTCATTAGATCACAGGCAGATGAGCTTTCACCCCCCACCCCCCCATCCCACCTTTCCCTCCCCTTGATGCAATGTCTATAGCGAAGACTCTGTCTTGGAAGCCAGATTTCCTTGAAGTCGGTGTGTAGATTGACAAAATCCTCTTGTCGATGTAAGATTCCTCTCTTCTGCTTCCATGGGGGACACTGAGTTATGTCTGAATCATCTCCCTTGACGAACCTAGGTGGAGTACTCCATTCGGTCTCATGCCACTCTCATTGATAATCTCTGGATGTGTTGTGTGTTTTTGTTTTGTTTTCACGTTCAGGAATGTCTGCTGTGCTGTCAGTCATCAGCTATACGTCCATGGAATCCCGCGTCCGTTATGCGGATGCCACAGTTGTTCCAGACCAGGATGTCTGGCTCCCTGCCGTGTAGAAGAACGTCGATGCTGGGACCGCTAATGACTGGCGACGTGGTGTTGTCTCTGGCAGTATTAACTGTGTGTACGTGGGGTGAGGGTGAGGGGGGGGGGGAGGGGGGGATTCTCCTGTAGCGCTGGGTTTTGCTTCCTTCGTACTTCTTTTGGGTTACGTACACATGAACACACACAACACACACACACACACACACACCACACACACACACACACAACACACAATAAACACGCAAGCACGCACGCACGCACGCGCACGCACACACACATTCACACGCACGCACGCACGCACACACACACACACACACACACACCACACACACACACACACACACACACACACACGCACGCACGCACGCACGCACGCACGCAACGCACGCAAGAACACACACACACACACACACACACACACACACACACACACACACACACACACACACAAACGGACAACAAAAAAAGAACAGAGGGGGTGAGGACAGGGGTAAACATTAAAATAACCAAGCCCTCCTAGCAATGGACATGAAAAGCGAAGAAACACAAAGAAAAAGAAAAGAAAGACAGACAACCACATACACCCCCCCCCCCCCCCCCCCAAAAAAAAAAAATACACGATCCAAACAACCCAGTAATCAGAAGAAGGGAAACCCAGCTCAAAACAGACACCAAAATGGCCACAAAGGTGACGCAACGAGCATGTGACGACACAAAACAGACACCAAAATGGCCACAAAGGTGACACAACGAGCATGTGACGACACAAAACAGACACCAAAATGCCACAAGGTGACGCAACGAGCCTGTGACGACACCAAACAAATGTCCTGATGTTCTTGGAGGATAATACAGACAGCCTTGTCGTGTTTTCCTACACCCGGTCCTCGCTCTGAATAGAGTCTGCCTACCAAATACCAAAGGGCAAGGGGGGGGGGGGGGGGGGGGGGGAACATGCAAGAATACGACAGATTATAAGTTTTTCTTGATAGGTGTAATATTGGCTTAGAGAGAGAGAGAGAGAGAGAGAGAGAGAGAGAGAGAGAGAGAGAGAGAAGAGAGAGAGAGAGAAACAAACAGAAACGAGACAGAGAGGAAGACAGAGAGGGAGACAGACAGACAGACAGAGAGAGGCGGTGGGGGACAGAGAGATAGAGAGAGATAGAGAGAGAGACGAACAGATAGACAGTCAGACAGAGAGAGAGAGAGAGAGAGAGAGAAGAGAGAGAGAAGAGAGAGAGACAGGACAGACAGACACAAACAGAAAGACAGAGCGACAGGAGACAAAGACAGAGAGAGACAGAGATAGAGAGACAGAGACAGACAAAAGACAAACAGACAGAAGAAGAAGAAGATAAAGAAATTGCAGAAGAAGAAACAAAGTAAATGCAATTTATAGCAACAGAATCTACCTATCGGTCTTCAGGACGGATATACAATCGTACACACACACACACACACACCACACACACACACACACACACACACACACACACACACAGGCAGACAGACAGACAAGACAGACAGCAGACAGAGATTTTCCTTATCCTCACACACACACACACACACACACACACACACACACACACACACACACACACACACTGACTGACTGACTGACTGACTGACTGACTGACTGAAACCAATTTATTGTCAGATTAACTCAAGGTTGTACTGACTACACACACACACACACACACACACACACACACACACACACACACAACACACACACACACACACACACATTTCTTACCACCACCACCCTCCCCTTCTTTCAAGACCTTCTGCCTGTATCAAACTTTCTCCAGAACTTCTTCCTCACTTCCTTCTTCCTTATGTAACAAGTGTGGACACACAGCACCCACACCACGAGATTAACGCTGTGCTTTGAAGCAATGAAAAAGCAGTCAGTTATAAGAACGAGGTAAGTGAAGGAATGTAAACACGAAAACACACAGCTTCATTAAAAAACAAAACAAACAAACACACACACACACACACACACACACACACACACACACACACACACACACACACACACACACACACAAAATTCCAAGCCAGTTAAGAGTATGTAATCATAACGTCTGCGTATTCATTAAAAATGAATTACTGATGCTCTAGGATACCATCAATAGTTAACGATCTGTCAGTTTTTAAAGGAATGGCTGGCAGTTATTCCTATTCTTCTGTTGTGTGTGTGTATAATGTGTTTTTGATGTGTTTCTGTTGCTCCTTATTTATTATCTTTCCTTTATCCTGTACAGAGTTTAGATACATTTTCCCCTTATCTTCTCAATTGTGAAACATTGAAATTATTTATATACAGAAACTTGAATGAAAATTAAAGTGCAATTGACAAATAACACGAGATAATTTAAATAGTTGATCCTGCAAACAGCTGCAGTACAATGTACGGTAGTTGTCACGCGTTTGATTGTTTGTTTCAACTCTGATAATAACATGGCTTTGTGATCGGAGTTAATGTCATCAGCTTGCTTTGATTTGATTATTCAGTTCTTTGCTTTTCTTTCCCTTTAACATTTCATATGATGACTGAGGCGTTTACACCGTGTGGCTTATATGGACATCAATGAATAAGCCTACAAAAGGTTATCCTTTCATGGTTATTGCTGTTGATAGGTGATCTTGACAACAAATACGAAATGTTCTGACTGATTCAAATGTGATGGTGTCGAAAGCTTACCACATCACCTGTAATCTATATTTAGGAAGTTTCGGGGGGTTCCGTAACATTCTAATCAGTTTTCGGGGATGTCGTGATTTAAGTATTTTAATTAAACAGACTGTTTCTATTAAAAACTTTTTAAAAATAAAGAGAGAGAGAGAGAAGAGAGAGAGAGAGAGAGAGAGAGAGAGAGAGAGAGAGGGATAAAAAGGAAATGTCCAGAAGAATTGGGACTGGCACAACAGCCACGACTTACAAGGCACCTGTCTTTTTTGCGCATCAGCAATGGTCATCACGTTTGAATTGTGCTTGCAACCTGATGGGGCCTCCATGTGGTCGGCGATACGTGTCTTGACTTGACAAACAACATAACTTTGCTAACAGTTGTCGGCAGTTCTGCCGATATGGTAATGTTGCCAACTAACTATTTACAGAATATAATGGGGGGAGGGGGGGGGGGGGGGGGGGGGGGGGGGGGGGGGGGGGGGGGGGGGGGGGAGAGAGAGAGAGAGAGAGAGAGAGAGAGAGAGAGAGAGAGAGAGAACGAACGAACGAAATCATATTTAACCAGGGCAATGAAATGAGCAAATTACACATGCTTATATTCAACCCACCCGAGAGAGAGAGACTCAAGACTCAAGTCTTGAGTCTTGAGTCTTGAGCCCTGAGAGAGAGAGAGAGAGAGAGAGAGAGAGAGAGAGAGAGAGAGAGGAAGTGGCGGAAGGGTGGATATCCTTATTAAAAAAAAAAGTTTTTTCCCCTCCGAAAATACCCTCTCAAAACTAATTATACATATTTGGCAAATTCTCACAGTACGTAGGCTGTGACTATGATTATTGAAAATGAGAGAGAGAGAGAGAGAGAGAGAGAGAGAGAGAGAGAGAGAGAGAGAGAGCGGCAGACAAACAGACAGAAACAGACAAACATAGGCGCAGTAAAAGAGTAGTTTAGCCCCTCCCTCCGTCTAGGTATCTACATCAGGCTTTTCTGAAGACATTGAGACAGGAAATATCCACACTTCTTCCAAAGTTCAAAAGATAAACTACCGACGGAATGGACGTTCCAGAATATTCTTCTTTATATAAGTTTTTTTTTAATATTCATTTAAATCACACAAATCAGACATAGACAATTATCTCCAACCCTTCAGTAGATTATACACTGCATGCACCAGTTTTTGCATCGTTTTGTTCCATGTTCAGTTTGTTTAGTGTGTGAAAAGGAATTAATTGTTTTTGTGATATCTCTACTATTCTGCATCTTAAAATGTATCATTTTGTCAACTGTAATAATGAACTCAAAGGTGATATTTTAACAGTGATTACAAGGACTGGTTTTCTTCAGTTTGTTTTTTTTTTTCTCTCTCTCTTCAAAATCCATGCAGTGATTCATTGTTTGTACACAATGCCACAGAAAATGTATTCTGGAATCTTATGGATCAATGCAAGGTCTACGATTTATCGCGTGGGAAATACCCATGTCGTTTGGCACAATGTATATAGCAATGAGTCTGTGAAAAATTCTCATTTGCAGCCACTTCATTTTGATATCTTTGGTTCGTCAAGTGAATTGAATACTGAACCCGAGCAGTCTCTTTGCTAATGATTTCCTTTGCTCACTTTATTCAAGTTCGTTTGCAATCTTTTCCAATTATTTTGTTAACAATCTTCCGTTAATAGATGATCTTCTCTTGTGGTTAGAACGTGACATCGCCGTCGGGACAATGTACTCTTAGCCAAGACCCTGAACTCTAAACCAAATGGCAAGTTGTGCCCAAACCGAAATCTGATGGAAAATGTTTTGTTGCTGACCTCACCGCCCACAGCCCAGAACACGGTTTCCCACGGGGAAGGAATGTGAGGAACGGGCGAAATATGCTTGTAAACCGCCCACACACTCAACAGCCAGTGACACAACTTGAGGGGAGGGGGGGGGGGGGGGGGGGGGGGCGTTTCGTAAGGCCACTTTACTGACACCGGACGTTCACACGCTCCACACACGCTCAGGGGCAACGGGAACACAAGGTCCAGCAGGAACAGCTGGAACAGTGAGAACAGCCGTAAACGGCTTCACGAATGTAATGAAGGCTCTGTGTTCAACCACGCAGTCATGTCATGTAGAATGACCAGCAGACAACCAGACGGCAGTTCACCGACCCAAAACAATACCTGGGCTGCCCTCAGTTTCTCCCCCCCCCCCCCCTATCCCCCCCCCCCCCCCCCCCCCCATTCAAAGCCTGAACATGTTTCCCCCCCCCATACAGTACTTAATTACTTTCCTGAATCTTTATTTTTTTCAAACGACTGAGAAGTTGGCATCTCTTAAGTCCAATTAATGGTTGTCTCGTGAATTCATTCTTAGCCACTACAATTTTTGGTAAATTTGAAACAGCAGAGCTGACCACTCAGACTGTTCCATATCTTTTGATCTCCCTTGCATCCTGAATGGATCCTCAAGCATAGGCTCAAAGAGTTTTCCCCTATATTTTATACTGTTAGAATAATGCTTTTAGTTTTTCAGCAACTTTTTTCTTCTCCACGCTTTCATTTGGTTCCATTTACTACCCTTCGCTGGCTGCTTTGAGGGGGCTGTTGGATTTTTTTTTAACCCTGGTGGGACAACACCACAGAATTATGGACTGTGGTGTGTCTCTAATTCGACACCAAGAGCACAGACATAACCAGTCGTGTCTCCCTGATGAGTCCGATCCAGCGGACGGAAGGCCTAGGAGCAGGCAATACAAATAGATGTGCCTTTGAGAGGGATTACGATGGTTTCCCTCTGGCAGCTAGCGAAGGGTTTCTCATATTTAAATATATTCCCCATTTTCTTCATCTTCTACTCCTTTTTTTCTCTAAAAGTTTAAATCTTTGCAAAGTCATTACTGTAACGACTGAAAAATTGTTAGCCTGCACTTGTTTTCCCCCACTACTTAATTGTTCAACATTACATGCTTTCTTTGCTGAGTCGCCAATGATAACGGTGTCCCAAACAAGACACAGAAAAACTGAGCAGTGTATATTCTTATTTTACGCTTTCGCCTTTCTAAACACCGCATGACGACAACTGGCTCATGCGACAACCGTGGATACGACAAAGATTTCACTGCCGCAGACTGGTTAACTGTTGTGATTGGCGCTTACCTAACGCGAAGTGTGTATGTAATAAACAGACATAGGAAAGAGTTCTGTTTTATTTATGAAATCTGTGTTGCTTAATTAACGCCATGTTTTTGTGATTCGTTTGAATCTGCCTACGCTGTCAGTCGCGCTGCCGTCTCTTTCAATGGCGAAAGAAACCCATTCGCCACAGCGTCTCACACGTGAGAGACGACAAAACGAATCGTCAACAGTTAGTACGTTCGTGTTTTGTGCGAGTGAGACGAACGTGGCTTTCGACACGTTCACTGCTGCTCTGGGCATCTGATCAGTGCTAAGGGGTCGAATCAGCGGTGGTACTCTTAGAGAACTGTTAGACGACACTGTGGACTAGGTTATCGCCCCTGTGGTCAACCAGAGCTTGGTGGTGTGGGACATTGGCCATAGGTAATGCGTGTTGAGAAGGACAACTGATACACCTCGTGGTCTGCGACCGGCAAAGTTGTGGTAGACTTAGCGTGCATTGCGTGCAGGCGCTCTTCCCCTCCCTCCCTCCCCTTCCCCCACTATCTGATAAAAGTGAATAATGGACTGCATTCACATACGTACACATACATGTGCTTATGTGGTTGTGAGTGCCTGTAACTCTCTCTCTCTCTCTCTCTCTCTCTCTCTCTCTCTCACACACACACACACGACACACTCAAGCCTGGTGTGTGAGTGTGTGTGTGTGTGTTGTGTGAGTGAGTGAGTGTGTGTGAGGGGGGGGGGGTTCTTATTGTTGCGTGTGTGTGTGTGTGATGTGTGTGTGCGCGTGCACGTGTATGTTGTATTTGATGTTCTTGTTCTTGATCCTAATCATCTTCTGAACATTCATTTCCCACAGACAATAAAAGGTGCACGCAGACAAACACACACACACACACACACAACACGCACGCGCATGCACACATAAACACATACAGGCCCGCACACATATATACGCAGGCACGTACCTGCGCTCGCTCCTACGCACACACATATGCACATGCGTGCATGCGACTGGCATGCGCATTTATGTGTCAGATAGTCTCGGTAAACCAAAAGAAATGAAATGACAGTTTTTGATTAAATTTGCGCAAATCATTTCCGTTCATGCACATCATTTCCGTTTCTTCTTTCCTTTTTTTCCTCCTTAAAAATGTAACATCGGAACGAATACAATGCTATCCACGTAAGCCCGTGCCACTTTCCCATCCCCCACCTAGTTATAATTGCCTAGACAGAGTGATGAAACTTTTTTTTACAAGTGAACAAAGTTGACATCCTATGTGTACGAAAGAAAGAAGAAAAGAAGAAGAAAGAATGCCATGAACACATACGAGTAAACACGCATGCGAACACACACACACACACACACACACACACACACACACACACACGCGCGCGCGCGCGCGCGCGGAGGGGAGGGGGAGGATCTGAATTCATCTGTTGAGCTTCTTTCCATCAGAGGGTTGTGTCCTCTCGCGGTGGTAAATGAGGGGGTAGGGGGTCGTTCTTAATTGCCAATTAATCATAGTTCTATTAATGTTGACAAGTGTTCACCCTCCGATATCAGTCAGTCCACACACATATACACGAGCGCCAAAACGTTTAACAGGAGTGTGCTGACGTCATAGTTGGTCCATACACTCACATACAAGACAAAATCCTGTGGACTTGGGGAAGGGACGTGGGGTGGAAGGTGGCTGGAAGGAGTGGGGGGGGAGGGAGGGAGGTGACTGAGCGGTTCATCAACGTGACACATAAAGACACGTCTGTTTAGGGTCAGTCTATAGCATGTGTCTTGTGAGTCTTCAAAGACCTTGTAACGCAAGGTGTCATGAGTGGTTTTGTACGGGTGGTGTGTCTGAAAATGTAAATGGCAGCTAATTCTTTATTTTAATTATTTTTTTATGATTATGAAGAGATGATGATGATAATGATGATGATGATAATGAGATGATGATGATGATGATGATCATGATGATGATGATGATCATGATGATCATAATGATTTTTATATTTTTTTCATTGTTACTGTTGTTGTGGTTATTGGGATACTGGAAGGCACGGTTTGGAAGTTGATGGCACAGACGTTGCAACTGACCATTGACAAGACGAGCGAGCACACAGGACAATCCATCCCATGTGATGGCGAGTGAGTGGGCACCACGAGTCCTCCATAGTTCCTTCGTCTGCTGCCACGAGCCTTTTCTTTCTTTTTGTTATTTTTTTATGTATTTTTACACGGATACTTGGGGTCTCTTCCTTGAACTGTGATCCGATTCTAGCAGTGTGTGTGTGTGTGTGTGTGGTGTGTGTGTGGTGTGTGGTGTGTGTGTGGTGTGTGTGTGTGCGTGCGTGTGTGTATTTTGGTGTGTGCGCGTGCATGCGTGCGTGCGTGCGTGCGTGTGTGCGTGTGTGTGTGGTGCGTGCGTGCGTGCGTGCGTGCGTGTGTTCATCTTGTTTCGAAGCCGGTGTAACGTGGTGAAACCGCCCCCCTCCCAGTTTAACTCCCGGGAGTCAGTATGGCACTGTCTCAGATTAACTCCCGGGAGTTAATCTGGGTCTGCATCAAAGCAGCCCCCCAACAGTTTCAGAACCCCCCCCCCCCCCCCCCCCCCCCCCCTATCTCTTCTTCTTATTACCTTT
>CM031596.1:27087140-27096156 GCA_018398815.1 Conus ventricosus | reverse complement strand
TAACTCCCTAGAGGGGGGCTGTTGTAGCCGTCCAGTTAACTTCCTCCGAAAGGTGGAGGGGCTGTCTGGGACTTGTCTAGTTTAACTCTCCTGGGGGCTGTTCCATAACGGTGCCAGTTTAACTCCCTGGAAGGAGGCTGTTCTAGGAAGGTAGTTTAACTCTCCAGAGGGCTGTTCTGGGCTGTGCCAGATTAACTCCCCAGGAAAGGGGAGGGACGGGGGGGCTGTTTTGTGCCAGGGCCAGTTTAACTCTCCAGGAGGGGGAGGGGGCTGTTTGGGCCAGTTTAGTTCAACTCTCCAGTGGGTGGCTGTTCCAGTCCGGTGCCAGATTAATCCCCCAGATGTCTTATGGGGCTGTTCTGGGCCAGGTCCAGTTTAACTCCTCAAGGGAGGGGCTGTTTTGGGTCAATGCCAAATTAACTCCTGGGGGGCTGTTCTAATCCTGTTGGGGGGCTGATTTGGCGCAAACCCAGATTAACTCCCGGGAGTTAATCTGGGACAGTGCGAGACTGACTCCCGGGAGTTAAAATGGGAAGGGGGGCAGTTTCACCACGTTACACCGGGTTGACAGCCAGGGTCGTAAAGTTAGTTTGGGGGACGTTTGATCGCAAAGAACCGCTCGGCTATCATGTCAAAGGATTTCTTTCCATACTTGAACTATTTTATACATTTACTTATCTGTTTTGGAAGCTTCGCTGGTTTGTGATCAATCTGGAGTGTCGCTAATGGTCATGGGGATGTTGCACATTTTTTAATCAACTGTGTACAAAACTTAGAATTGTATCATCATTAAAAGAAAAAAAATCTTGTTTCCATAGAAACGTTTGTAAATATGATATTGATAATACTGTGACGTTTGAGAAATTTTACGTATTCTTTATAAAAGTGGAGAGGTAGCAGCCGAAATGTAATCTTTAACGACAATTCTAAAAGTAAATTAAATGAACAAACCATGAGTAATAAATAATATAATGTAATTCTTACATCTTTGAACTGCCAGGGATTAGAAAATGACAGAAATAGGGCTGACGTCATCCACTACCTAAAGCAAAAAAAGAAAAAAGATATCCAGTGTACTGCCTACAAGACACGCATTTCACTTTTCTAAAATAAAATAAAAAGAAAGAAAAGAAAAAGAGCAGAACATGTCAGTTTAGAATGATGGCATTTTTTTTTTTAAATTCCCATCTTCTGTGCGGACCTCAGAGACACTGCACCCACACCGCTCACTCCGAACCCCCGTCCACAGCCACAGCCACCCAAGCCACAGCCCATGCAGTTCGACCCACCGCAGCCCCGGCACCGGCAATCCACAGAGAGCAGTTGATGTGCGTATGTCAAACTTTCTCTGTGTGTGTGTGTGTTTGGTTTTGGTGTGTGTGTGTGTGTGTGTGTGTGGTTTGGATTTTTTACGCAAGAGTCCCCCCCCCTCTCTCTCTCTCTCCCTCCCTTGTGTGTGTCGTGCGCGCGCGCGCGCGCCGGTGTGTGTGTGTGTGTGTGCGTGCTTGCGTGCGTGCGTGTGTGTGTGTAAGCAAGCGCTCTACACCTGCGAATCAATCCATCAATCTGATACCCCCCCCCCCCAACGAAAAAAGCAAATAAATAGAATCACGCGCGCGCGCGCGCGCCACACACACACACACACACACACACACACACACACACACACACACACACACACACACACGGGTTGAAATTGGCGAGCGAAAGTATGTCTGGCTTTTCAACGACCAACGAAACCCCCGGTCACCCTAATCCCTACCCCCTAACCCCCACCCACCTCACCCCTCACCCGCCACTTCCTCCGGACAAAAGCGTTTTTTGTTTGTTTGTTTGGTTTTTCTTTTTCTTTTTTTAAATCGGAAATCATGTCTGGCTTTTCTCCTGAGTGTCCGAATGTCGTTTGTTGCTGGTGCTGTTGTCTTTCTTTGCTGCTTTTGCAGCGGCGGCTGGTCTTCCCCCTCTCCACACATTCCATGTCACTCGACTCCCATCTCCGGGCAGCCTGCTCATTCCACGTGATGAGGAGGAATTCAACACCGCTTCACTCCTAAACCACGCGACGAAACAGCCACGACAACAACAACAACATCAACAACAGCATCAGCAATGGAATAAAAATCGCTAGGTCTGTTCGTTTTCAATTCTTATTTCTGTTTTGTTCTTTTTTTCTTTTTCTTTTTTTGTGTGTGTTTTGCTTTAAAGTCAGCCTTCATGCTTGGGGAGCAGATAGGGAAACGTGGTCAGGAAACACGTGACAGTGGGCAAACAACACGTGGACGCTTGGCTATTCCACACAGCATAGATCTGCCACCCACCCACGAAGGTTTTCCTACACGTGACATGTAACGTGACGGACGCATCATACTTACTCAGATCCCCCTTCCCCCTCCCCTCTTTCACCACCCCTCCACCCTTCTCCTTTCCTTCCACCTCCCACGCCTGTTCCCTCACCGCCCCCCCCCCCCCCCCCCCCCCCCCCCGCCCACTCCACCTTCACCCCATCCCCCTCCCCTTTTTCACCACCCCTCCACCCCTCTCCTTTCCTGCCACCTCCCACGCCTGTTCCCTCACGCCCCCCCCCCCCCCCGCCCACTCCACCTTCCCCACCCCCTCCCCTTTTTCACCACCCCCACCCCTCTCCTTTCCTGCCACCTCCCACGCCTGTTCCCTCACCGCCCCGCTCACTCCACCTTCCCCGCCTCCCCCTCCCCTCTTTCACCACCCCTCCACCCCTCTCCTTTCCTGCCACCTCCCACGCCTGTTCCCTCACCGCCCCTCCTCCTCCCCCCCCCCCCCCCTTCCCACCCCCCCCCCCCCCCCCCCCCCCCCCCCCCCCCCCGCCCACTCCACCTTCACCCCCTCCCCCTCCCCTCTTCAAACCCCTCCACCCCTCTCCTTTCCTGCCACCTCTCACGCCTGTTCCCTCACCGCCCCCTTCCCCCTCCCCCCCCCACCCACTCCACCTTCACCCCCTCCCCTCTTTCACCACCCCTCCACCCCTCTCCTTTCCTGCCACCTCCCACGCCTGTTCCCTCACCGCCACCACCCCCGCCCACTCCACCTTCACTCCCTCCCCCTCCCCTCTTTCACCACCCCTCCACCCCTCTCCTTTCCTGCCACCTCCCACGCCTGTTCCCCCCTCACCCCCGCCCCCCCCCCCCCCCCCCCCCCCCCCCACCCCCCCCCCCCCTCCCATCTTCACGCACACACCCCTCCCTCTCTCTCTCTCTCTCTCTCTCTCTCTCTCTCTCTCTCTCTCTCTCCTCTCTCTCTCTCGCTCTCTCTTCCATCCCTACCCTCCGTCTCTTGTTTCGTTGATCGACGTCAACTTTAGAAAAATCGATCTCAATGTTTGATGCAGGAACCGATACAGGTGTTGTGGGTCGGCGTTGTAAAAGGCGCCAGACATGCGGTTGAAATAGGTCACGTAAACAAAGGCGTGCTTCACGTGACATAACACGTGACGTAGTAGGCTCGTCAAGGTCAGTGTCAGACGTCGGATGGAGATGGTGACTGATACAGGTGTGTGGGGTCGGCGGCGACAAAAGGCGACAAACATGCGGTTTGTTACGCTAGGGGTGAGTTTTACGTCCTATCGGCTTGGGGCCCTCAAGGACAAGAGTACTGCAGACGTAGGTCTGCATCATTAGTGGCAACTGCTGTCGCTGGCAGTAGTGGGTGAGTTGCATGTGGGGTCGTCGTGTTTCTCTCTCTCTCTCTGAGCTCTTGTTCCTCATGAACGTTGGTTCCATTTTTGGTTGTCGGTCGACCGACGATGGGCGTCGGAGTATCTTGCATCCTTTCCGCAACCCAAAGGCTGTCTTCAGGACCACCAGGCGGCCTTCACAAGACAAAAAAAAACACGACGCGTTTCGACCTCTACTTACTTCATCAGGACAGACAAACAACATTGAAGACAATGAAAACGATAGACAAGCAACACTGCGGTATTGTTTGTCTTGCCTGAAGAAGACCAAAGAGGTCGAAACGCGTCGTGTTTTGTCTCGTATTTTCGTTTGTCTCTTTCGTTCGGCAGTATAGTAATTTTGCTTTGTTGAAGTTTGGCATGTTACTGCCAGATCCCTACGTTGTTTGCTGACTGTGCAGCAGGTGCGAGGCAGCCACTCCGGTTACTGCATCCCTTCTCCCAGGGTTGCCATGACTTGAGGTGACCATCTGTGAATGGAAGACGAATGTCCCGGGGTAGGATAATGAAGGCTAGAGGCGAACACTACCGACGACTATGAACTCCATGTTGCCCGTCACCTCGCGTACCCTGGCTCCATACAACCAGCAACATTTCCTTGGACACCAAGATCGGCAAGAGATTGAGATGGCAGCAAGCAAACATTAAGCTGATCATGAAGACAAAGATGACAGTGTAGAACGTCTGTGTCATCGGTTGTGTGAGAGCAGAACATGGACAGCATATGCCGAACGAGAGAGACGACTCGGCATCTTCCATCTGAGAAGCACCCTCCGTGTTCTAGGCATATCCTGCTGCAAGATAGAGTCCCCACCGCTGAGGTTCTGTCTGGTGCTGGCCTTCCATCTGAGAAGCACCCTCCGTGTTCTAAGCATATCCTGCTGCAAGACAGAGTCCCCACCGCTGAGGTTCTGTCTGGTGCTGGCCTTCCCAGCATGCACACCTTGCCCCTGCATTGCTAGGCATGCAGATGCAGGATGCAGGGTGGCAACATCCCGAAGCACATCCTCTTTGAGCACATGGTAGTCAGCAGAACCAGTGGCTGACCCCAGCTGCAATACAGACTGTGTCGCCAAGTTCACTGAGGTCATTGTTTCCCACAGTTGCTGAACTTTCCCGATCGACATTGAGAATCCCATTGCAGCAGGATTATGTTGGCATCAGATACATCCAAGGTTTTCCCATCGTAACGAATTTGTACAGCCATGTGTGGGTGATCCTAAGTCATCTCGGGTTTAACAGGACTATTTTGCCCTCTGACGTACTGTTGTTACTCTCGATGTAATAAAAAAATATCTTGTTATCCGACGTTCCCAAGACGTTCCTGTTGTAACAAGACTTTTCCACTTCAACAGGACATTCCCTTTCTAACAGGGTTGTGGTGCTACCAGACTCGCCTGAGTCATTATAATGTGACTGTGTGGCCATCAGATGCATCCAACTCTCCGTGGTATCAGCACTATGCTGCCATCAGATACATCCAACTCTCCGTGGTATCAGCACTATGCTGCCATCAAATACATCCAACTCTCCGTGGTATCAGCACTATGCTGCCATCAGATACACCCAACTCTCCGTGGTATCAGCACTATGCTGCCATCAGACGTTTCCATTTCTGCCCATTGAAACAGAACTAGGTTGCTATCAGATGCACCCAACATCTTTTATGTTGTAATAGGATTATATTTCTATCAAATGCACTCAACTCTTTCTATTGTAAGAAAAAATGTGTTTAACCAGACGTATCTCTTTTGTTTAGAACAGCGCATCGTTGTCATCTAATCAAACCAACCGTTTCCATTGTAACAGAAAGATGCTGGTGTCAGACTGATTCAAATTCTTTCCATTGTAACCGGAGATTGTTCTCATAATATTAATTCAGCTTCTTCCATCATTACAGGACCAGGCTTCTATATGATTCATTCAACTCTTCACATTGTAACAGGACAAATATTCACGTCTTTTTGATTGTAACAGGACAATATTGGATTCAGAAGCACCGATATTATCACACTCTGTCGTCATCGGACACAGCCAAGCCTTTCTAGTTATTACAGGATTCTTTGCCATTATTTGTATCCTTGTCTTTTCCGTTGTAATAAGAGTATTCACCTTCAAACATACTGTCTTCCCCTCAGTGGCGCCTACGGTTTTTTCCCCCCGTGGCAACATTGTCTTTCCATCAGAAACGCCTACTCTTTCAAACTCGCCTTAAATGCCCCCAAAATGGACTATACTGTCACCAAATCTCCAAGTCTTTCTCATCGCAACGGGAAAATGTTGCCATCATAGGCACATACGTCTTCTCCATTGTAACACTTACAACTAGAGTGTTGAAATGTCCAACATACCAGCACTATTTTGCTGTCAGATACGCGCTAGTCTTTCGTGACATGACAGAGCCATCAGCTCTATCTAGTCTTTCCGTTGCAGCAGGACTGTGTTCTTATCAATCTCTCCAAAGCCGTTTCTCTTATAATAGGACAACGTTTCTATCAGACTCTCCAAACCTTCTTTTCATTACAACAGGATCACACTGTCCTCAAACGTTCTCATATCTTTACCGTTGTTGTATAAGAGGACAATGTTGCACGGAACCTTTTCCATTGCAACACGGCCAAGTTGCCGTCGGAAGCACACGAGAGTTTTGCGTTATGTTGCTATCAGAAGTACGGCAGTCTTTTTCATTGTAACAAGACTATATTGCCATCAGAAGGACACAAGAGTTTCCAACTGCAACAGGACAATATTACGTTGCCATCAGAAGGACACAAGAGTTTCCAACTGCAACAGGACAATATTACGTTTGCCATCAGAAGGACACAAGAGTTTCCAACTGCAACAGGACAATATTACGTTGCCATCAGAAGGACACAAGAGTTTCCAACTGCAACAGGACAATATTACGTTGCCATCAGAAGGACACAAGAGTTTCCAACTGCAACAGGACAATATTACGTTGCCATCAGAAGCACTCAACCCGTTCTGATTGTTACAGAGTTGTTGCCACCTGAAGTACGCAAGACCTTTCTGTTGCATTAGGGCTAGATCTTGCCATCAGAAACGCCCAAGTCTTTCCCATGATAACAGGGCTATATTGCCATCAGAAACATCCCAGTCTTTCCCATGATAACAGGGCTATATTACCATCAGAATCATCCAGTCTTTCCCATAACAGGGCTATATTGCCATCAGAAACGCCCAAGTCTTTCCCATGATAACAGGGCTATATTGCCATCTGAAACATCCAAGTCTTTCCCATGATAACAGGGCTATATTGCCATCAGAAACATCCAAGTCTTTCCCATGATAACAGGGCTATATTGCCATCAGAAACATCCAAGTCTTTCCCATGATAACAGGGCTATATTACCATCAGAAACATCCAAGTCTTTCCATGATAACAGGGCTATATTGCGATCAGAAGCATCCAAGTCTTTCCATGAAAACAGCGCTATATTACCATCAGAAACATCCAAGTCTTTCCCATGATAACAGGGCTATATTACCATCAGAAACATCCAAGTCTTTCCCATGGTAACAGGGCTATATTGCCATCTGAAACATCCAAGTCTTTCCATGGTAACAGGGCTATATTGCCATCAGAAACATCCAAGTCTTTCCCATGGTAACAGGGCTATATTGCCATCAGAAACACCCAGGTCTTTCCCATGGTAACAGGGCTATATTGCCATCAGAAACATCCAAGTCTTTCCCATGGTAACAGGGCTATATTGCCATCAGAAACACCCAGGTCTTTCCCATGGTAACAGGGCTATATTGCCAGCAGAAACATCCAAGTCTTTCCCATGGTAATAGGGCTATATTGCCATCAGAAACACCCACGTCTTTCCCATGGTAACAGGGCTATATTGCCATCAGAAACATCCACGTCTTTCCCATGTAACAGGGCTATATTGCCATCAGAAACACCCAGGTCTTTCCATGGTAACAGGGCTATATTGCCATCAGAAACACCCACGTCTTTCCATGGTAACAGGGCTATATTGCCATCAGAAACATCCAAGTCTTTCCCATGATAACAGGGCTATATTACCATCAGAAACATCCAAGTCTTTCCCATGATAACAGGGCTATATTGCCATCAGAAACATCCAAGTCTTTCCATGAAAACAGGGCTATATTACCATCAGAAACATCCAAGTCTTTCCCATGATAACAGGGCTATATTACCATCAGAAACATCCAAGTCTTTTCCATGGTAACAGGGCTATATTGCCATCTGAAACATCCAAGTCTTTCCCATGGTAACAGGGCTATATTGCCATCAGAAACATCCAGGTCCCATTGCCATACCAGGTCATTCTGAACAGGGCTATATTGCCATCAGAAACATCCAAGTCTTTCCCATGGTAACAGGGCTATATTGCCATCAGAAACACCCAGGTCTTTCCCATGGTAACAGGGCTATATTGCCATCAGAAACATCCAAGTCTTTCCCATGGTAACAGGGCTATATTGTCATCAGAAACACCCACGTCTTTCCCATGGTAACAGGGCTATATTGCCATCAGAAACATCCACGTCTTTCCCATGGTAACAGGGCTATATTGCCATCAGAAACACCCAGGTCTTTCCATGGTAACAGGGCTATATTCCATCAGAAACACCACGTCTTTCCCATGGTAACAGGGCTATATTGCCATCAGAAACATCCAAGTCTTTCCCATGGTAACAGGGCTATATTGCCATCAGAAACACCCAGGTCTTTCCCATGGTAACAGGGCTATATTGCCATCAGAAACATCCAAGTCTTTCCTATGGTAACAGGGCTATAGTGCCACCGGAATCACCGAAGGTTTTCCAGGGTAACAGGGCTGTATTGCCATCAGAAACACCCATGTCTTTCGCCTGTCAGCAGGGCTGTATTACCATCAGAAACACCCATGTCTTTCCCTGTCAGCAGGGCTGTATTACCATCAGAAACACCCATGTCTTTCCCTGTCAGCAGGGCTGTATTACCATCAGAAACACCCATGTCTTTCCCTGTCAGCAGGGCTGTATTACCATCAGAAACATCCATGTCTTTCCCTGTCAACAGGGCTGTATTGCCATCAGAAACACCCATGTCTTTCCCTGTCGACAGGGTTATATTGCCATCAGACACACACATGTCCTTCCCTGTCCACAGGGCTGTATTGCCATCAGAAACACCGTAGTCTTTCCCCTATCAACAGGGCTGTATTGCCATCAGACACACACATGTCCTTCCCCTATCCACAGGGCTGTATTGCCATCAGAAACACCCATGTCTTTCCCTGTCCACAGGGCTGTATTGTCATCAGA
>CM031596.1:27074640-27082140 GCA_018398815.1 Conus ventricosus | reverse complement strand
ATGTTGCCATCAGAAACACCCAAGTCTTTCCCCATTGTAACCGGATTATGTTGCCATCAGAAACACCCAAGTCTTTCCCCATTATAACCGGGCTATGTTGCCATCAGAAACACCCAAGTCTTTCCCCATTGTAACGGACTATGTTGCCATCAGAAACACCCAAGTCTTTCCCCATTGTAACCGGATTATGTTGCCATCAGAAACACCCAAGTCTTTCCCCATTGTAACCGGACTATGTTGCCATCAGAAACACCCAAGTCTTTCCCCATTGTAACCGGATTATGTTGCCATCAGAAACACCCAAGTCTTTCCCCATTGTAACCGGACTATGTTGCCATCAGAAACACCCAAGTCTTTCCCCATTGTAACCGGATTATGTTGCCATCAGAAACACCCAAGTATGTATTTGTTGATTTTTGGCTTCCATCGATTCCATAGTATTGGTGCTAATATCGTTCATCAGTAGGGCACCAGAACCTTTGGGACCAGCATGAACTGCAGACGCCACACTTTGTGTTTGTCAGGGAGGCCACACTTATATGTTACCTGCAGGGTTTCTTCTGCTATTTGTTTGATTTTGTTTCCATTATTTCTGTTTTTCACTGAGTCACCATGCCATCTTCAGAACCTGTTGACTGGTTCTTCTGTTTGCATGGCTTGTTGGCTACAGGGAAGATCATTGTCGGCTTTTTTTCATTTCTGCTTTTAAGAAGCTTCGTAGCTTTTCTTGTTGTTTGCAACCCATCCAAGATGAGGTAACTAACTGGTCTGACTCCGTCAGTACTTCTTGTATTTCTCTTTTTGGTGTAAAGGACTGTTGTATCATTTATGAAGGCTGTTAGAGTAGGCATTTGGTGTCCATTTCTGAGGTCTGCATGACCAGCACAGTTCAATATGACCTTCACTGTCACCACGATCAGTAATGGAGAATTCCACAACCCTATGATCTTCATTGTCAACACGAACAGTAATGGAAAAACTCCACAACCCATTGTCATGTCAACTTCCGAGTTGCTCCATTACGTTGTTTGGAGAACCTCGGTGAATAGCCATGAAAATACTTCTTCAGCATTTCTTTGATGATCTTTGGGACACAATATGTCACACTGACGCTTTGCTAGATGCTGTTTCCCTGCATAATTACTAAGTTTTTGATAATGTTTGTCGCGTTTTCAACGGATGAGTATTGTCAGAATTTCCTATTTAGTTGCGAAGTGACAGATCGACCTGTGAAGGGAGGTGAGTGAATTTGTTCTTGAGCTTACATTCCCATCGCTTTCATCGTGTGGTATCCTTGGCCGGTTCTCTGTACAATGAATGGTGATCATGCTGGAGTAGCCTCCCTTTTTCTGAGCTGAATGCTGGTTTTTACGTCTTCACTTCTCCTTTGATTTTCCTGTCAGAAAGGAGTCCCTGCTGAAGAGATGGTATACGGCTGTACCGACTGCGGTAGTCTGTCCCTCCCTACGTTCTTGGGAAAGTTGCAGCCTGGTCGACGGGCGTTTGTCATGTCTGTTCTTGTGCTGTGGTCGTCCTGGTGGACCATCCACGCCTTGGTGAGTGTTTGTTGATGGGCTGATCCCTCGACCTGCTGTCTGGCAGTCCTGTGGTTGGTGCCGGCCATCATCACTGTGTGGACCGTCCTGTCAGATTCTACCAGAGCTTCTCTAGCAGTTGCTTCTCAGATTCTGTGGCAACCTTCTGTTTCGGGCGCTTTTTCTGAATGGTGTCTATCTCTCGCTGGTGTCCAGATTGCTGAGGAGGTGTCTCTACTGTATAGGCGTCCCTCCACCCTCCATGTTACATATACAATGGCTTCTAATGTGGCTGCTTTATATTTCAGTGTGCTCTTTCTGTCAACGCATCTAGTTTGTGGACTTTATTTTTTCATTTTACAGATTCCGTTTTTCTTTTGCATTTGTGGCCGTTTAGTTAAGTTTCTGGCGTTTGGCATCCAGAATCTGTACAGTCTTCGTCTGAATTACTATTGTGGATGTCCTTGCGCTGTCGCTCTACATTTACGTACACTCTTTGACCTGTTTGCCGTCTTCCTCTGTGCGATTGTTTGTGTTACGCCTTGATCTTATCCTTCATTCTGGATCTGTTTGCTTTCGCAGTTTGCTTGTTTCGTCTGTTTTCTTTCGTCTTACATGAGCACGTCGAGGAACTATCTTTATGCGTAGGACACCCTATGTGAGTGTGTGTGTGTGTGTGTGTGTGTGTGTGTGTGTGTGTGTGTGTGTGTGTGCGTGTTTGTGTGTACACTTGTGTGCGTGAGTGTGTATATGTGTGAATCTGTGTGCGCCCGCGCATTCATGCGTGTATGTGTATGTATGCATTGTGCGTGCACACACACACACACACACACACACACACACAACACACACACACACACACACACACACGCCGACCACCACTACCACCAACACAACAAGAAAACACACCAACGATGGCTGGTACTACTGCTGATTTCAGTATGTCCTCTAGCGAGAAGAAGTGACTAAGTGTGTACATGCGTAATGCACTGGACGTCTTGTGTGCTCCAGATTCATCTCATACTACACAAAGCATATACGGGGGAGAAAAGGGAGATAGCGGAGGGCGGAGGTGGCTGGGGACAGGAGGATGGTGTGTGTGGTGAGGGTGGGGGGAGGGGGGGGGTTGGGGGGGGGGGCGTGATTGCGAACAGCAACGATCAGACAGCAGGGGCAGCAAGAACAAACATTTCCCCAGCTGAAAGGTAAGTAATATCTTTTCCTTCTGCGATCAACGCTAGCCTGTGTGACATACACTAGCAACCCTTCTCCTGTGAAATAAATAAACATAAACGAAAGACATCTCACATTCGCATCTATACGCTGTCTCTTAAGTGGCATTCTCGTTAGAGCGGCTCCTTTCACCAGCACATAATGGGAATGCAAGAGCAAACCTCGGCAATGTATCAACGAGCTGGCCAGATAAAAAAAAATAAAAATAAAAAACCCATTCGCTCAAGTTTGGCAAGAACGTAACTGCTGGTCTAGGCGACGGTTATCTTCCCTTAGCGAAGCGCTTTCAAAGGAAAGATAACTTGTGTGCTGTCGATCACCGATCATTCTTTATATCATCGATGGATTTGAAAGTTAATAATGATCGAAACGGACCTCAAAATGATCACTCAGATAAAGATGTAATTGCAGCTGAGCAAACACCACATATGAAATCTGGAATACACAAACAAACGCGGAAAACGGAATCCGACTGCAATCGCCGCCATTTTGTTTCCCTCTGATAACAACCTGTACAGGCTGCACACACAAAATTAATGCGCCAAGGCCTTGCTTAAGGAGTCGAGAATTTATAGACTGCCGCAATAAGATTGTTTTGAGAATTTCTATTGTGTCTGAAAGTTGATTCTCCTTATTTTCTTCCACACGGCCATCAAGGTACAAGCTAGTTGGTTCCAAGCAGACATACTAAAATCAAAGGAATGGGACTATTTGATCGCTTCAAACTGGCGCAAAGATAGGGTCACAGGTAAGTGCAAAGGCCTGAAACGTGCCGTCAACTAAGGGAAAGGTCATGTATTGCAAGACTGTTTGTGATTTCATCGATGAAAAAATCCCCCCAAACAAGGGAAATAATTAAGACTGTGATTTCATCGATGAAAAATCCCCCAAACAAGGGAAATAATTGGTGGGGAGTTGTTCTTTTGATCAACCATCAGTTTAACATTTAAGTGCTGGCTCAAATTCATGGAAGGCCTCAACACGCTTACATGCATTACACAGTGTGTTAGTGCGAAATCCTGATCGTGGCGGGTGGTCTGTGAGGGCGGCTGCAACATGCGTCCAGCAGGCGCAGAACACGTGCCGTCGGCCACACAGTGCACAACCACTGCTACAGGATGTGGAATGCTCTGCCTGGGTAGGCCTAATTCACTTCTGGATCACGTGGCTGCTTGCACATGCCAACAGTGATCACCCCCCCCCCCCTCCTCACAAAAGAGAAAAAGGAACGAAAGTAGGGTCACTCACAAACATGAATATTTTGTTTTTCTTGGTATTGCGTTATGGATCTGCTGACAAACGCGCTTTAAAATTACAGCTATTGCATGTGTGAGATTGTGGACGATTGTTTGTATCTCTTACCAATTTTCATTTCATTCAAACGGTTCAGTTCTGTGGAATTTTTCGACACTGTTTTCTTTACATATTCCACAATTTCCAGTAAGCTGCGCTTGAATAACAGGAGCAAAAAAAAATTTTTACGAATTTTTTTAATGAGGGAAAAGAATAAGCACAGTACAAACTTCTTTTTTTTTACATGTTGTCCTCAATTCAAGAGAGAGAAAAAAAAACAATACAGCAAGCGACTTCAAAAGCAAATGAACAATTTACAACATGCAAACGAGAACTAATTTGTAATGCAAATCCCAAGCCAAAAAAGGTGCGCATTTATACTTCACAGAAAAAAACAACCTCTGCTTATAACTTGGCAACTAGGGCCCTCCATGAAAGAAGAGAAGATGGAGAACATCAACAAAGGAAGTAAAGGAGATGAGGGTGAGGAGGGGAGATAGGGTACACACTGAACATAAACAGACATGAATACAGAAACATGTCCGTATTCGTTTTCTGTTTCCTTTTGTTTGTTTGTTTTCCTGGTTTCCTTTTCAAGAATGAAGTAGATGTGATATGATACAGAGAAATAGCGTCCATGGAGTCTCTCTTTTCTTCCCCACCCACTCCTTCCCACCGAAGTTCCATCCCCACCCCATTTTACCCCCTCTATTCTTTTCCCTTTCCCTTTTCTTCCCCTGTCTCTCTTCTTTACTGTTTTTTAACATAATATCTAGTTTACATTTGTTACTGCTGTCTGCTGTTGAAAAGTGCATCAACCAAGTGCATCCTAACGGAAGGTCTTGTTGTATATGTCTAATCAGTAACTCCCTATTAAATATCGAACCAATGTCCAGTGGTGTACTGTACCTGAAAATTCTGATGCACATTTTTGCAATAACCATAAGTAAGTTACAGTGAGATGTGATGTCACCGGAGAAAGCGCTGTTCTCATGAAAAGTGTTTCCTCAACCGTCACGTTGACAGTAATCTTAAAGTTTATGAAGAGTTTGTTTTCCACTTTCTCCTGGACGTCCTTAACTTTTCCATATTCAAAGAAAAAACTGTTCAATGTAGTCAACAAAATCCCAATACTGGCAGTAATGTGGATTATTACAACCAAACTTATGAAGAAAAATATTTGTAGGATATATGCAGTACGAATCATGTTTCTGTGGAAGACAAGTAAACTAATTTTGTATGTGCATTTTTTAAACCACAGTTCCGGTGCTTTTGTGGATTGCTATATGAAATTTCATCCAGAATCTGTTTGTGGTTGGGTCAGTCACTTCTTTGTACGTTCAGCAGTTTCTGAATTGACAGGAAATATTAAGGGTTTTTATTGCTCTGTATTGGTAGCGTCAATGTGTTGCTGAATGTTTCTAGCACACAGTTTAAAGCGGCATGAATAACCCTACATTAAAATAAATCGTGCACATCATACAGCAGAGGAACTCAAGCCTCGGGCCCTCCAAACTCTCAACACCTCTTACCCACCTACCACATGGGCTACAGCATACATGGATGGATCAGCAGAAGAGGCTGCGAAAAACGTGGAGGTGGAGTTTCCATCAAGTTCCCAGATGGCAGATCCTTCATTAAGTCTGTGGCCACAGGCACATATTCCACAAACAACCGAGCTGAAGCCTGTGCCCTACTCCTTGCTGACCAGACCCTTAACCAGGTAAACAGACTCCCCACCCACTCAGTCTGACAGACTGTGAATCCATCCTGAAGAGCCTCCAGACACCAGGAGGGGAGCCATTAATCAGAGTCATCAGAGAACTCAGTCTCCTCCAACAGACAACTACTGTAATCTTGCAGTGGATCACTCCTCACTGTGGCATTGGAGGTAACGAGGAGGCAGACCGTCTGTCCAAGATCAGCAGCAGGCAGGAACAGTCAGGGCATCCAATGTTCTACAGTGAAGCTAAAACCATCCTCAGGAACAATTTCAGAAGAGCGTGGCGCCAACGTGTGGACATTGGGACTGAAGAGGACAGCATCCACCAACTCGACAGAGCAGCTCAAGTTACCATCTTCAGGCTGCGAACAGGACACTGCCAGCTCCTCTCCCATCTCTCATGTCTCAAACTCTCTCATACTGACCAAACCCCTTGTGGCACAGATTCCCAAACTCCCACCCATATCTTACAGTCCTGCCCTCCTTTGAAGCCTTGAGACACCAGACATGACCCAGTCCAGTTAAGGTCCAGGAGAAGCTGTGGGGACCGGTGGGGTCTCTACGTTGGACTGTGGACTTCGCCTTACTAACCCGATTGAGGATATGGCATGGCGTGGAACGCGAAAGAAAGAAAAAAGTGCTTTTGTATTCGAATATGTTTTTTTTTCAAATAAATCTAAATAACATAATATTAGTTGTATTAACCATACCCATGAGTGCAGACAATGATTCCATTGTAATTTGTGACAACAGCAGTTATTTTACAATACATGTAATACCCATGGTACCAAGATTTCCTGTGATCAGTTTACTGCTTCAGTTTTGTTTCTGTTCATTGCAGGTCCTTAAAATTTAGAAAAGAAAGACACCAAGGTTAGTACATTTTTTAAGTCATTTTGATTTTCTATAACAACAACAAGAAAGATAAATCACTGACGTATAACAACTTCTTCCAAATGGGACCATGGTCTGCGAGTCCATTCGTAGTTAATCTCCTTTGACATGTTGGTCGGCTCTTGATTTTAGTGCTAATAGTCCAATGACAAGTAGGAATGCCATCAGGACAAACAGGCACTCCAGGCAAATTCCTATATCTAGAGGAAAATGTTCTCGTCAAGTATCCTGAATAATTAACGCAGCTTTAAGTTTTACACATGATCCGTTTAACCCATCTAACAAAATTATTTCCAAAATTGAAACGTCATGAATTCTTTAGAAACGATGTGAAAAGTTGCCTTGTAATCTAAGGCAAGAAGAATTCCAGGTTTGCTTTAGAGATTCAAAAACTAGTTGTCTGATGTCGCGACTACTCTTTCTTTCTTTAAGAAAACCAACTTGATCTTCAACAATCAGAGACAGAATAACACTAGAACGTCTAATGGCAAAGGTTTTAGCAGGAAACTTATGGTCAAGTGCTAATCAGGGATATCGGTCGCCAGTTATTTATAATCTTCCCGGGCAGTTGCTTCCTTTCATGACTTAGAATAACACTGGTTTACTTTTGACAAGCTGACATTTCTCTATGTTCGAAAGAATCATTTCAAAAGTGCATTACCGTATTTCAAATTTTTACTAAAAAAAAAGAAAAAGAAAAAGAAAAAATCCCGTGTTTAATCTGACAGACCTTTGAGTGACCCATTCTTCACTGTGTTGGGAGAAATATATCACTTCTTCTGACAATTTACGCTCTGGAAGATTTTTCTCTTTGTCCATTAG
>CM031596.1:27067140-27069640 GCA_018398815.1 Conus ventricosus | reverse complement strand
CTTTGCGGGGGCTGGCTTTAAAGCAAGTTATTTACTTCTTATTACTAAAAAAAAAGAAAGAGGAAAAAGAGGTTAGAGAGAACTTCCAGCGTCCTATGTTAAAGCTTACTTCACGCCACATGGACTGGCGCCGAAAAGCTATTACAGTCAGAGATGGTTTTCCCCGCGAACGACACCCGATCATCCCTCTTTTTTCCCCAACAAAGAGAGGTGACAGCGGGCACAAATTAAAAAGTAAAAGAGAAAAAGAAAAAATACGTTACCCCCGAACGAAAGGGGCAAACAAATTACAAGACAAAACACGACGGTTTCGCCCTCTTTGAAAGAGAAAATTACAAGACAAAAACCGGGGTTTCAACCTATTTGAAAGAGAAAAATTAAAACAAAACCGGTGTTTTTTCCCCATTTGAAGAGACAAAATTAAAACAAAACCGGTGTGTTTCAACCTATTTAAAAGAGACAAATTACAAGAAAAACACGACGTTTTTCGACCTTTTGGTCTTTATAAGACAAAACCCCACGCGTTTGCCTTTTTGATCCTTCACGTGTTTTGTCTCTTTTGTTCGGTGGAACAGTCATTTTTTTTTTTTTAAGTTGCCCCACTTGATCGCAAACCCTCATCGCTGGAATTTAAAAAGGGTCCCCTCCCAAAAGGTTCTGATGATAGTTCCAGTTTTATCCCGGTCCCCCCTGGTTAAGGCTGTGTCTGTATTGACTCTCCCCGCACGCAGGCTAGAAACCTAGGCTACATAAGATGTTGTTTTTGCTTGATATTTTTGGGGGATGCTTAGTTGGGACAAGCTCCAAACATAAATTTTCCCGTCCCAAATCCCCCGAGTCGGAGTGTGGCTGCCAGTGGTGAGGTAATCAAAACGGTCGCACACGCATGTTGACCCCCGCTTTATGCATTTGTACCATAGTGTTCAAGTACTTTGGTGTTTGGATGTCCCTTGGGGTCTTTTGCCCGGGTCGAAACAAAAACAACAACCAAAAACAAAACAAAACCGCTAGTCGGTCTCGGGGGCCCTTTTCCGGGTTTTCAATGCATTTTTGAAGAGAGCCATTCCTCAGTGGGGGGAAAAATAACACAAAAAGCATTCTTATCTATCAGTTCATGTATTTCTTTCTTCATGCGAACGGAACAAGGGGTATGGTTCCCCTTACTCCCCCCGTTTGTCGTTTCGAATTTTTCCCCTGCACTAACATAAAAAAACATTTAACTGCAAAAAGGGAAAAAAAGATTATATAAGGCTTAGTAAATAAATAACCTGCAAAATGCCACGGCATCAAACAGCAAAGCAAACGAAAAGTGGGCCCCTCCCCCTGCCCGAACTCTCATTGGACCTCCCCTTGGCCCCAGCCAAACAGCTGAAATTGTAACTCCAGGAATCGATAGGGTTTTTGGGGGGCCTAAAAGGGAGGAAAAGTTTGTAACAATAAGAAAAATCTTTTCTAAAAAAAAAGGGAAAGAAAACAGACAAATTCAAAGAGTGACAGAAGAAGAAAAAAAAACAGAAAAGAAAAAAATTAGCACAAAATGTTAGAAAACGACAACGATTTTCTTTCAAAGTGAGGTGACTGAGACGGGAAAAGAAAAAACTTAACGGGAAAACAAAAATTTGGGTTGTCCCCCCCGAACGAAAAAGACGAACAAATTAAAGAAAAACACGCGCGTTTCGCCCCCTTTTGGTCTTCTTGGCAAGACAAAAACCATTCAAGACAATGAAAAGAGAACGAACACCATGATTTCCCATTCTGGGGGCAAATGGAGAGAAGTTTAATTTTGAATACTGTACGTGAAAGCCCCGCCCCTTCCCCAAAAGGGGAAAGGGCATAAAAAAAAAGGTAAAGACTTTCGTAACCCAAAACAGGGGAATTTTGTGCAAAAGGGGAGGATGACAATAAAAAAAGGTAGAAAAAAAAAAATTAAAATAAGCAAAAAGAATGGAAGAAAAGAGGGGAATTTTCCATTGGAGAAACTTGAAAAACTGGAGAAGTTTACGCTGGGAAGAATCCCTTTACTGCGGAGACATCGTTTGATTTAAATTTTTAAGTGAATTTTAAAGACCAAGGTAAAAAAAAGGCAGAAAACACCCTGGCAAATACACATGGGTTGTCACTAGCAAAAAAAAAAACCCTTAAAAAATTTTTCACGAGAACGCAGACCCCGCCTGATCAAACGGGTCGGGATGAATCGATCCGATCTGGTTAGGTGGGATCAAAAAATTTAAGGCTTAGTCTTTGGTCCCCTTTTTTTCATTTTACCCGTCCCGTCACAATCGCTCGCGTTTCGGGGTAAACGTATAGACAGAAAGACAAAAAGAACAAAAAAGGGAAAAGAGGCGGGTAAAAAAATTTCTCTCGGGTTTACATCACTTGTTTTTCAATTTAGAAAACCCTGATGTGATGTTAATAACCCGCCCCGACTACCCTTTAGTGAAAGCAAATTTAAAATGGGGTACGCGTGGGATAGTCAATACAGACACCATTGCTAGCCTGG
>CM031596.1:27041240-27048903 GCA_018398815.1 Conus ventricosus | reverse complement strand
CAACGTACCCCCATCCCCATTTCCCCGGCACAACCCTCCGCCCCAACGCTTCTTCTTTCGTGAAGTGTCCACCTTCAACTAGCTGAACATTCTGACACCACAACACGGGTTTCCGGATTTAACAGCGAGTTGAAATGCTGCCTAGATCAGCAGCTTACAGGTTCATTCATTGTTCGCGGCTGTTTTGTACTGGTTTGGTTCCCCCCCCCCCCCTCCCCCGCGCCCCGAAAACCACCTTTAGATTTGCTTTCTTTGGGGATGGGGGTGGGAGTGGGAGGGGGGCAAGGGGGCATGCGGAATGGAGGTTGGGATCAGGTTCCTTGTCCTCACCGCTTAAGCCACCGCTACCTCCGTCTCTCTCTGTCTCTGTCTCTCTCTCTCTCTCTCTCTCTCTCTCTCTCACCAAACTCCAGTTCCAGTCCGAATTTGCTGAAGACTAATAATGACTGGGGTGTCTATTTATACTACCCATAGACTTCAGTGTATTAACCAGTAAACCCGCCGTCACCTTCGCACGCATCAAAAAGGAATGCGTGCATAAATGCATGAATGAATCAATCGGTCCAAAAATAGACAGACAGACAGACAGACAGACAGACACATAATTTAAAAACAAAAAGGAGGGCGCTCGGGAGAGCGCAGACCTCTGCACGATCCAACGGATCCTGATTCCGCCCTTGCATCCGGATCCGCACCACAGAGGAGCGCCAAACGTTGACGGGTAAGTCCTCAAGCCATCGTCCATCTTCCTACCGAGTTTCATCGGCATCGGTTCAGTTGCTGTTGCTCAACCTGGCTGACCGACAGACAGACAGACAAACAAACGGTCAAACGCCGATGAAAACGTAAGCTCCTTCGCCAAAGTCGTACACTTGCTAAACGAACATGATGTGTAACAACATCAACAGCAAATGAACAAACCAATTCAATTCCAATTTAATGAATGAAACCAGAGCTCAAGAGAGTGATGACGCATAACATGCGCAAAGTGACGTCATCACTCTTTCAATCAAAAT
Organism: Conus ventricosus; assembly: GCA_018398815.1. NCBI lineage: Eukaryota > Metazoa > Mollusca > Gastropoda > Neogastropoda > Conidae > Conus > Conus ventricosus. The sequence continues at coordinate 27,047,887 of CM031596.1, read as the reverse complement.
ACGTCACAGGGTTCTTTCCTGCATCATTTCTCAAGATGTACATTGTTGTCTCTCGCCACCACTACCACCACCACCACCCCCTCCTGTTTACTCTCCCTCCCTCCCTACCCCCCACCCCCTTCCTCCAACCCACATCTCAGCATTTCATCATTTTCTGGTACCGACACTGCTAACGGTCTTTCCAGTTTGATGAAGATTCTGTCACGGTGTTTCGTTGGTGTCTGGCTGACAGACAGAGAACGGACGGACAGACAGACTGAAATAACAGACAAGACAGACAGACAAAGACAAACAACGGAACTGGAAACGGATATCCTGACTCTGCAGTGTATGAGGTGTCAGAAATAAGCAAATAAATAAACAAAAAAAAAATTTAATAAATAATGAATAAACAAAACAAAAATGAATACATACAGGAAGAAAACAATATTATATTATTATATATATATATATATATATATATATACACAACTAATAAATTCCAAGGATAAGTACCGAGCACCATTCCAGCAACTTACAGAGCAGATTGGTGTTGCAGTGACTGCAAGAAATATTGAATTATAAATAAAGCTTGCTCTTATGTCTTAGATTGAAGAAATAGGGGGAGATAAGCATTCATATCTGCAGTGGTAGATAATTCTGCCTAACTAACAGTATGTGCTTGAGTGGGTGAATGGGGAAAATATAATAAATGCTTCTCAAAATGAGCCTTCAGCAAGCTTATAGTCTCCAAGGGGGAGACAATCTCCAATCTCCCCCTATTTCTTCAATCTAAGACATAAGAGCAAGCTTGCTTATAATTCTCTCTCTCTCTCTCTCTCCTCTTCTCTATTATATATATATATATATTATATATATATATATACATATATATATATATATATATAATATATAACAAAAATGCAGAAAGAGAGAGAGAGAGAGAAGAAGAAGGAGAAGGTAAAGTGATGTTGCTCATAGCCTAGCTGACCGCAAAGGACCATATCAGGGCTGTCACCACGTTGAATCCAATTCACAAGTCTTTAAAAAAAACTCATTCAAACAACCCTAGAAGAAGAAGAAGAAGAAGAGAAGAAGAAGCAGAAGGAGATGATAATGATGATGATGATGATGATGATGATGGTGATGATGTTGATGATGATGATGATGATGATGATGATGATGATGATGATGAAGAAGAAGAAAAAGAACAAGAACAAGAACACGAAGAACAGAAAGAAGAAGAAATACCCAATGCATCAATTAATAAAAAGATTTATATAAAAAAAAACAAGCACAAGAGACAGCCTAACACAGAAGATGTCACGGAGAGTTCTGACAAACTGTCAATTGCTTTCCGTCTTGTATCAACAGTTTGTTTAAAATTAACTGTGCTCTGCAGCGCTTCCACGGTTCGTTTCCTCCTTCTTCTGTCCCACTTTCCTTTCTTTCTTCTTTCCTTTCTTCCTTTCTTTCTTCCTTTCTTTCTTTTCCTTCCTTTCTTTCTTCTTTCCTTCCTTCCTTTCTTCTTTCCTTCCTTTCTTTCTTCTTTCCTTCCTTCCTTTTCTTCTTCCTTCCTTCCTTTCTTCTTTCCTTCCTTTCTTTCTTTCATTTTCCTCCTTTCTTCCTTCCTTCCCTTCCTCCTTCTTCCTTCCTTCTTTCTTCTTCCTTTCTCTCTTACCTTTCTTTCCTATTTCCTTCACTCTTTCTCTTTCTGTCGTTTCTTTCTTCTTCCTTCCTTTCTCTTCTCTCTCTCCCTCTTCTCTTTCTCTCTCTCTGTCTACCTTTTTCTCTTCCATTACTCTTGCTGCTCATCCTCGTTTCTCTCTCATTAGTTCTCTTGATCTCATGTCTCCTGAGTGCTCCTCCTCTCTCTCCCCCTCCCCTCTCTCTCCCCCCTCTCTCTCTCTCCCCCTCCTTCCTCTACCCTTCTCTCTCTCTTCTTCCCCTCTCTCTCACTCTCTATGCCTATTTCAGCACCACTAAGACGGCAGACCTCTCTCTGTCTGTGTGTTCTCTCTCTCTCTCTCTCTCTCTCTCTCCTCTCCTCTTCTCCTCTCTCTCTCTCTCTTCTCTCTCCTTCCCTCCCCTCTCTCTCTCTCTCTCTCTCCTCTCTCTTCTCTCCCTCTCTCTCTCTCTCCTCTCTCCTCCTCCCCCTCTCTCTTTCTCTCTCTCTCTCCCTCCTTACTCATCTGGCACTCTCTCTCTCTCTGTCTCTCTTCTCTCTCTCTTGTCTTCTCTCTCCCTCCTCCTCTCTCCTCCCTCTCTCTCTCTCTCTCTCTCTCTACCCCTCTGCTCCTCACACCCCTATGCTATTCAGCCGTCGGTCTCTACTGAAAGACGGCCTGAGACGGGACTCTCTCTCTCTCCTTCTCCTTCTCTCTGTCTGTGTCTGTCTCCCTCCCCCCCCCCCCTCTCTCTCTCTCTCTCTCCCATCCCTCTACCTATACCCATTTCGGCCGGCCACAAGACGGTAGATCTTCTCTCTCTCTCTCCCTTCCTCTCTCTCTCTCTCTGTCTCTCTCTCTCTCTCTTTCTCTCTCTCTCTCTCTCCCTCTCTTTCTCTCTTTGTCTCTTTCTCTCTCCCCTCTATTCCCCCCTCTCTCTCTCTCATCTCTACTCCCTCCCTGTTCCCCCCTCTCTCTCTCTCTTTCTCTACTCCCTCCTCCCCCTCTCTACTCCCTCCCTCCCTCTTTCTACACACTCCCTCCCTCTCTCTCTCTCTACTCCCTCCCTCCCCTCTCCCTCCCTCTCTCTCCCTCCCTCCCTCTCTCTCTGTCCCTCTCCACCACCTCTTCCCCCCCCCCTAGGCCCGTGTCAAGCAGCCCACCAAGGAAGGACGTGGTGTTCCAGCAGCAGTGGTGGTGCTCAGAGCCTGGTCCTCAGGGCCAGGAGGGCGGTGAGGAGAGCCCCGGCCACCAGCGCCAGGACCCAGGACAGACCGCCGGGCTGGCCGACCTCGTTCTGCTCCTGCAGCGCCCCCTGCAGGTCGTCTGCCTGCACCAGCTCCACCCTGCAAACAGACAGCACGGGACCTCACGCTCAAGGGGAGGTGGGGGAGGTGGGTGGGTGGGCGGAGGGGGGCTGGCTTCCTGCGCTCATGCGTGGGAGGGGCGGACCCTTCGGGGATTTTCTTCTCTTTTTTGTTGTTGACATATACGAATTTTAGTTCTCACTTTTTTTTTGACTCTCTAACACATACACACGAACACACAGACACAGACACACAGACACACGCACGCACGCCCACACACACACGCACACACAAAACACACAACACACACACACACACACACACCACATGCACGTCCGTGCCTGAACTTGTTTCTTATTTTCATTCACACACACACACACACACGCGCGCGCGCGCGCGCGCACAAAACACACACACCACACGCACACGCACACGCACACGCACACAAACACACACACACACAAACGCGCGCGCTCAAAGGTCTCGTCCTTGGCAACATGCGGCAGACAAGTCCATTTGGTTGTGCAAACCAACACAAGCACAGAACATAAGACAAAAAAATGAATGGCTCCATACAATCGCGCCACTCTGTCCACCTGAACATCATAAACGTTTCGCGCCAATAAGGTAGATCTACACAATCCAATAAGGTAGATCTACACAATCCAATAAGGTAGATCTACACAATCCAATAAGGTAGATCTACACAATCCAATAAGGTAGATCTACACAATCCAATAAGGTAGATCTACACAATCCAATAAGGTAGATCTACACAATCCAATAAGGTAGATCTACACAATCCAATAAGGTAGATCGACACAATCCAATAAGGTAGATCTACACAATCCAATAAGGTAGATCTACACAATCCAATAAGGTAGATCTACACAATCCAATAAGGTAGATCTACACAATCCAATAAGGTAGATCTACACAATCCAATAAGGTAGATCTACACAATCCAATAAGGTAGATCTACACAATCCAATAAGGTAGATCTACACAATCCAATAAGGTAGATCTACACAATCCAATAAGGTAGATCTACACAATCCAATAAGGTAGATCTACACAATCCAATAAGGTAGATCTACACAATCCAATAAGGTAGATCTACACAATCCAATAAGGTAGATCTACACAATCCAATAAGGTAGATCTACACAATCCAATAAGGTAGATCTACACAATCCAATAAGGTAGATCGACACAATCCAATAAGGTAGATCTACACAATCCAATAAGGTAGATCTACACAATCCAATAAGGTAGATCTACACAATCCAATAAGGTAGATCGACACAATCCAATAAGGTAGATCTACACAATCCAATAAGGTAGATCTACACAATCCAATAAGGTAGATCTACACAATCCAATAAGGTAGATCTACACAATCCAATAAGGTAGATCTACACAATCCAATAAGGTAGATCTACACAATCCAATAAGGTAGATCTACACAATCCAATAAGGTAGATCTACACAATCCAATAAGGTAGATCTACACAATCCAATAAGGTAGATCTACACAATCCAATAAGGTAGATCGACACAATCCAATAAGGTAGATCTACACAATCCAATAAGGTAGATCTACACAATCCAATAAGGTAGATCTACACAATCCAATAAGGTAGATCGACACAATCCAATAAGGTAGATCTACACAATCCAATAGTATTTCTTTATTTATTCATTCTTTTATTCGTTCATTCATTCATCTATTTATTCATGTATTTATCATACTGCGCCTATCCTCGGTTGCAGACCATGCCCTAACTGCTTCACAATCCACACTTCCCTTTACTCAAAGACTTGCCTACCTGGGTAGAGCCGACTGAAGAGTGACTTGCTGGCGCTACATTCAATCGTTTTCCGCGTCACTGAGTCTGTCGGTCAATCTGGATTTTTCTTTCTTTTCTTTCATTTTTTTTTCTAAGAGAGTACTTGTATAGTGCCTATCCCCGGCCAGACACCAAGCTCTAAGCGCTTCACAATCCGCATTCTCGTTTACACCACGGGCTGCCTACCTGGGTAGAGCCGACTGAAGAGCTGCCAGCTGGCGCTTCATTCAGTCGTTTCCCGTGTCATTCAGTCAGCATCGTTCATTCAATTCAACAACTCTTTCATTCTTTCGAGTTTTCATGCAGAGTGCATGCAAAGTGTAACGTGTCATCCATACCAACGGCCAAACTGGCCTTCTCTTCCGAAAGTTGGTGATGGGATTTTACATGTTTGCAAGATGTTATGCGTACGTTCACATACGGAACCTCGGTTTATAATCTCATTCGAAGGACTGTATGGGAAATGGAGTCAGAATCATTGTTAACTCCCAGTGAAAAATGTTCCTAGACCTATACCGAAACGGTCCGGCGGAGATTCGAACCCGCAACCCCAGGGTCACCAAGATTACGAGTCCGGCGCTCTACCAACCGAGCTATTTTTCATTCTTTTTTTTTTTCTTTTCTTTTTTTTTTTTGGTGTATGCTATGAGTAGACGCGTCATCCATACCAACGACCAATCCGGCCTCTCTTCAGAAGGTTGGTGATAAAATTTTACGAATGTGCAAGATGTTATCGTGCGTTTACACACGGACCCTCGGTTTAAAGTTTCTTTTAAAAGACGTCTTGCGAAGTGAAGTCAGATCAAGTTTTAACTCCGAGGAAAGAAATCCCCCTGTGCCGAAATGCTCCAGCGGAGATTCGAACCCGCAATCCCGGAATCACCTAGATCACGAGTCCGGCGCTCGACCAAGTCAGCAATTCCTATCCCTGAAAGATCTCTGGGCATTCCAAGAGGAGCAGCTTCAGCTCTCACCGATGGCTCTGAGGTCGTCCAGGGCAGCAGCCGTGCTGGCAGCAGACACTCCCCGACAGGCGTCCGTCACTGTCAGCACCTTGTAGCCTGGGGACAGACAGGTCACAGGTCACCGTCAGCTGATCTGAACAGCGTGTGTGTGTGCGTGCGTGTGTGTGTGTGTGTGTGTGTGTGCGTGTGTGTGTGTGTGTGTGTGTGTGTGTGTGTGTGTGTGTGTGTGTGTGTGTGTGTGTGTGTGTGTGTGTGAGCGCGCGTGTGTGTGTGTGAGCACGCGCGCGCGCGCGCTGGTGGTGTGTGTGTGTGTGGTGTGTGTGTGTGTGTGTGTGTGTGTGGGGTGACTGTGTGTGTGTGGGTGTGGGTGTGGGTGTGTGAGTGGGTGTGTGTGTGTGTGTATGTGTGTGTGTGTGTGTGTGTGTGTGTGTGTGTGTGTGTGTGTGTGTGTATTTGTGCGTGTGCGTGCGCGTGCATGTTCCTTGAATGTTAACAATTGTGTTCCTTGTGAATATATCTATTTTTCATTACTGTATATCTCTAGTTTGGTTTGAGAATCTTTACTGCTTTAATTCTACATCAGTGAACAAATGACAAACTACAAAAGATCACATACAGTCTGTACATAAACTCTCTTAATGAGCAAGAGCATCCTAGTAGATGTAGTAGACACAAAGAAAGATCACATGCAGTCAATACGTTGACCTTCTCATCCAAAGCAGATGTAGTAGACAGAAAAGGTTCTATACTGTCAGATATGTAACGCTCTTGCATAAAGTATGGGCACCCTTAGAAGTGTATCAGACACACAAAAGTCACACTGTCAATACGTTGACGCTCATACCTAAAGCATGGTTTCAGTTTCAGTTTCATCAAGGA
>CM031596.1:27031240-27036240 GCA_018398815.1 Conus ventricosus | reverse complement strand
GATATACAGACAGAGACAGACAGACAGACAGGCAAACAGACAGACAGAGAAAGAGAGGGGGGGAGAATGAAGCAAACGGATACAAAGACAGGAAGGAGTGGGAGTGGAGTAGCGACAGCCAAACAGTCAGAGATGAAACAGAATCAGCTAGGACTCGGACACAGACAACAGAGACAGAAACAGACAGACAACAGACATCAGACAGACAACAGACATCAGACAGACAACATAGACAGACAACAGACAGACGGACAACAAACAGACAACAGAGACAGACAGACAACAAACAGACATCAGACAGACAACAGAGACAGACAGACAACAAACAGACATCAGACAGACAACCCGAGACAGACAGACAACAGAGACAGACAGACAACAAACAGACATCAGACAGACAGACAGACAGACAACAAACAGACATCAGACAGACAGACAGACAAACAAACAGACATCAGACAGACAGACAGACAAACAAACAGACATCAGACAGACAGACAGACAACAAACAGACATCAGACAGACAGACAGACAGAAAACAAACAGACATCAGACAGACAGACAGACAGACAACAAACAGACATCAGACAGACAGACAGACAGACAAACAAACAGACATCAGACAGACAGACAGACAAACAAACAGACATCAGACAGACAGACAGACAGACAAACAAACAGACATCAGACAGACAGACAGACAGACAAACAAACAGACATCAGACAGACAACAAACAGACATCAGACAGACAGACAGACAGACAACAAACAGACATCAGACAGACAGACAGACAGACAAATAAACAGACATCAGACAGACAGACAGACAACAAACAGACATCAGACAGACAGACAGACAAACAAACAGACATCAGACAGACAGACAGACAACAAACAGACATCAGACAGACAGACAGACAGACAACAAACAGACATCAGACAGACAGACAGACAGACGAACAAACAGACATCAGACAGACAGACAGACAACAAACAGACATCAACAGACAGACAGACAACAAACAGACACAACAGACAGACAGCAACAAACAGACACAGACAACAGACACAAACAACAACATCAGACAGACAGACAGACAGACAACAAACAGACATCAGACAGACAGACAGACAAACAAACAGACAGACATCAGACAGACAGACAGACAGACAAACAAACAGACATCAGACAGACAGACAGACAGACAACAAACAGACATCAGACAGACAACCGAGACAGACAGACAACAAACAGACATCAGACAGACAACCGAGACAGACAGACAACAAACAGACATCAGACAGACAACCGAGACAGACAGACAACAAACAGAAATCAGACAGACAACCGAGACAGACAGACAACAAACAGACATCAGACAGACAACCGAGACAGACAGACAACAAACAGACATCAGACAGACAACCGAGACAGACAGACAACAAACAGACATCACACAACAAACTGACAGACAGACAGCAAACAGACAAGACAGACAAACAAACAGACCTCAGACAGACAACCGAGACAGACAGACAACAAACAGACATCAGACAGACAGACAGACAAACAAACAGACCTCAGACAGACATACAGACAAGACAGACAGGCAGACAGACAGACAGGCAGGCAGACCCACCCTGGCCGTCGTAGGTGAGGTTGACCAGGTGTAGGGCTGGTGGCCGGGGTGCTGGGTGGCGAAGGACACGTGGTCCGGACAGTGCCAGTCCTGGCTCAGAACCACCAGGCTGAAGCGCCCGCCCTGCTCCTCCCTCAGCCGGTTGATGACCGGAACCACCTGCAGCAGCAGCAGCCGCGGCAGCAGCAGCATCGTCGTTTACCTTGACCTTATTCTCAATTGATTGATTGATTGATTGATTGATTGGTTGGTTGGTTGGTTGTGGTTGGTTGGTGTTGGTTGGTTGGTTGATTGATTAATCAATGAATGATCTATCGGTCGATCGATAGGTCGGTCGGTCGGTCGGTCGGTTAGATGGTTGATTGACTGGTTGGTTGGTTGGTGGTTGGTTGGTTGGTTGTTTGATCGATCCATCCATCCATCGATCGAATAACCAATTAACTAATTAACGACTTAATTGGTTGGTTAATTGTTTGATTAATTCGTTAATCAATTGATTGATTTTTTTTTATTAGTTTCAATTAATCAATCAATTGACCAACCAATCAAACAAGCAATCAGTCAATTGATTGATTAATTGAGTGATTCATTCATTTCATCTGAGGCAACACAGGGAATCAACTGAAATCCTTTCCGTCACAACAACTTCTTCCTATCCAATGTTACGCTTTGACAGCACTAGCTGTTTTACCCGTTTACCACCCCAATCACTCATCCCCCACCTTCCTCTCTCACCTGAGCTCCCCCCCCCCCTCCCCCAGTCTCTCCCTCCACTCCCCTCTCCCTCATCCCGCTCTCCCCTCCACCCCCCACCCCCACCCCCACCCCCTCCCGCAGATGTTTTGTCGTCCGCCATCTCTCCCCTCTCTTACTTTCCCTTCATCTCCTCGCTTTTATTCTACCACTCAAAATAACCTCTCTCTTCGTCCATCCCGCCCCCTCCGCCGCCCCCCCCTTTCCCGGCAATTGTCTCCCCCCCCCCCCCCCCCCCCCCCCCCCCAATCCCCTTCTTCTCTTATCTTCCCGTGTCAATGTTCAGTGTCTCATCACAGTTCTTTCTTTTAGACCCGCTTTGAATCCCCCAACAATACCTTCACTTTGCGACACCTACTAAAAAAAAAAAAAAAATTTAAGTGACCGACCAGCTTACAAGTAGTTCGCCCCTGAACTGCGCATATACTGATGAGTGACCATGTCACATTTAGAAGCTATATAGGTTCTCTACTGCACGTAGAATCAAATGACGTCAGTAAATTCCGCGACCATCTTGCTTCTTAGCAGTCTAGGTGGAATCGTTTGGGGCGAATTCGCAGACACGACTGTTTTTCCTCCTCCCCCTCCCCCCCCCCCCCCCACCCTTCCCCTCCCCTCCCCCCTCCCCTCCCTGCTTCAAGCTAAGTTTGACAACACGGGAAAATCAGCCGGGGTGAGTTCAGGCCTCCCGACCTTTTCCTTCTTCGAGCTACTTTTGACTAAACGAGAAAACAGCTGGGCGCGTTCAGTCACCCTTACTTTGTCTACTTCAGACTTTTTGACTAAGTTGCTGCTGTTGTTGTTGCTGCTGTTGTTGGTTGTGTGCTGCTGTTGTTGGTTGCTGTTGTCTCAATCTTGAGCTGAAAAACTGAGCGAAGCAGAAGTGGCTGAGGTCCTAGGTTTATCTGCGTTAAGAAGGTCAACAGACCCGAAGCAGAAGTGGTTGAAGTCCTGGGTTTATCTGCGTTAAGAAGGTCAACAGACCCGTCATCAACCTGTACACAGTTCTGTTGTGTCGGTGTTTGTTGTTGTTGTTGTCGATTTCGGGTGGCCAGGAGTTTTTCCCTGCTTGGTAAGAGCCCTGGGAAGATCCTGTTTGTGGTCGGGCGGGCTGTGCGCACAATCTAAAACTGAACTAAACGTCTTTCACGGCGACTTCTTTCCCTTCCTCAACGTTACTTTGGACTACGGTGGGCACGTTCAGCCTGCACTGTTGTTGTTGTTGTTGTTGTTGTTCTTTACAACTTCACGCTACTTTTGACTCTTTTTTCTTTCTTTCTTTCTTTCTGCGTACGCAGGCTGATACTCCTGCGGACACTGCTTGTATAGACAGGCAGTGGAGTTTTGTGTGTATGACCGTTTTTTCATCCCGCCATTAAGGCAGCCATACTCCATCTTCGGGAAGTGCATGCTATGTGTAACGTGTCATCCATACCAACGGCCAAACTGGCCTTCTCTTCCGAAAGTTGGTGATGGGATTTTACGATGTGCAAGATGTTGTGCGTGCATTCACACACGGAACCTCGGTTTATAGTCTCATTCGAAGGATTGTATGGGGAATGGAGTCAGAACCAATCTTAACTCCGAGGGGAAAAAACCCTGTGCCGAAATTCGAACCCGCAAACCCCAGGATCACGAGTCCGGCGCTCTACCAACTGACCTTATTCCGGCCCCCACTTTTGACTGAAATCAACTGACGCTAGTTCAGCCAGCGACTGTCTTTCAACTTTTGCAACCTGTTCTTGACCACACAGGAAATCACCTGATCGGAGTTGACTTCATCAAGTGCTGCTTGCGCCTCGTCAGCCCGGTGGGTAAGGCGTCACCCTTTTGTTGTTCCATGGTCCGGGGCTCGGTTCCCTCTTCAACCAGACTGGAAGAGATGTTCACCCCTAGTTCTGCGAGTGAGACTTTACACCGAGGTCCCTAGAGTAAATGCACGCATTCAAAAAAAAAAAAAAATCCACCCGTACGTTCAATCCTATTCCACCTTTCGAAAAAGAATGGGGCACCTGTGTGCCGGTGGTTGCTGCTGATGACACGAACATAAGACACACGCACGTTGGTGTCGTGTTTAGACATCACCCCCCGAAGACGGGCGTGGCTACCTTAATGGTGGGATATTTTTAAAAAAAACGGTCACGTATGACAACTATCCCCCCGTGGTAAACCTCGGAGTTCTAGCCCAAGAACGAAGAAAGGAAGCAAGAAAGAAAGGAAGAAAGGAAGGAAGAGGGGAAGGAAGGAAGGAAGAAAGAAAGGAAGAAAGGAAGAGAGAAAGAAGGAAGAAGGGAAGAAGGAAGGAAGAGAAGGAAGAAGGGAAGAAAGAAAGGAAGAAGGAGGACGGAAGGAAAGAAAAAAAAGGAAGAAGAGGAAGGGAAGGAAAAGAAAGTAAGAAAGGGACAGAAGGAAAGGAAAAAAAAAAAGAAAGGAGAGAAAGAAAGAAGGAAGGAAAGAAAGTAAGAAAGACAGAAGGAAAGGAAAGAAAAAAAAAAGAAAGGGAGAAAGAAAGAAAGAGAAAAAGAAAGAAAGAAGGGAGGAAAGAAAGAAAGTGAAAAAGAAAGAAAGAAAGGAGGAAAGAAAGAAAGAGAAAAGGAAAGTAACGAA
>CM031596.1:27023740-27026240 GCA_018398815.1 Conus ventricosus | reverse complement strand
TGACATACAAGTAACGGCACCAGCACCACCATCGGCAACAGGCGAACAGATACATGAGGACATCATAGCATCATCATCATCACCATCATCATCATCATCATCATCATTGCCATCATCATCATCATCATCATCATCATCTTCATCATCATCATCATCATCATCATCATCATCATCATCATCATCATCATCACCATCATCATCATCATCATCATCATCATCATCATCACCATCATCATCATCATCACCATCATCATCATCACCATCATCATCATCATCATCATCATCATCATCATCTTCATCATACATCATCATCACCATCATCATCTTCATCTTCATCATAACCATCATCATCATCATCATCATCCTCATCATCGACATATCCAGAAACATCCCGACATATTCGGTACTACCACCACCACGACAGTCTCAGCAAGTTCGTGACCAGAACACGGTCTCATGAATACCACCCCGATCACAAGTCAGTGACCACGTGCCCTATACCATCAAGCGGCACACGGGACTGTTTGAAATTCTAATACACGTACCACTAAAGATCTACTTACAAAGTGAGGCGACTGCAGGCGGAAATCTAAGCAGATTTGAAAAATACTTTATAGGGCTCCGCCGAAAAACGTAGATAGACGAATCACAATACAAAACACGACGCGTTTCGACCTCTTAGGTCTTCTGCTTCAACGCCCATCTTGCGCCGAAATGGATGAAGAGAAGTGATTGCTCGTTCATTTTCGTTCTCCTGAGTGTTGTGTATCTTGCCTGAAGAAGGCCCAAGAGGTCAAAACGCGTCGTGTTTTGTTTTGTGATTCGTTTGTCTACATTTTCCGGCGAAGCCTCGTAAATCCTTTTTCGAATCCGTACCAGGAAAGACAAGCAAACAGCGTTGGTACAGTCATGTCACAAGACCACGTGCCCTGCCTACAGTAATCCTCCTAGGCACTGTTGAGGGAGGGAGACGAGGGGGGTGGGGTGGGGGGGGGGGGAGACGGGACACAAACCGCCATGGACTGACCACGTTGCAGATCTGACAGGGAAACTGTTGGCTAAAACCCGAGCCTGGGTACACAACCGACAGCGAAGGAGGAATCTGGTGAAGAGTCCTTCAGTGTGCAGCCCCAATGATTCTTCATGAATTTAAGGACAGAAGATATCAGCACCCACACATCATAATGTTACACACACATACACACACGCATGCACGCACACACGCGCGCGCACACACACACACACACACACACACACACACACACACACACACACACACACGCACGCACGCGCACGCGCACACACACACACACACACACACACACACACACACACACACACACACACACACACAGATAGAGAGAAAGAGAGAGAGAGACAGACAGACAGACAGACAGACACAGAGAGAAAGAGAGAGAGAGAGAGAGAGAGAGAGAGAGTGTGTGTGTGTGTGTGTGTGTGTGTGTGTGTGTGTGTGTGTGTGTGTGTGTGAGAGAGAGAGAGAGAGAGAGAGAGAGAGACAGAGAGACAGAGAGAGAGAGAGAGAGAGAGAGAGAGAGAGAGAGAGAGAGAGAGAGAACAGACGGAAACGAGTCTTTTTCCATCTTTACAAATAAACTACACTCGCTAGTGGTTACAGACGGACACACAGACAGACACACAGACAGATCCACAGACAGACACACACACAGACACACAGACACACAGACAGACAGAGTAAGCACACGAAAACGGGTGTCCCTTCTATCTTTGCGCATACACTGAACTCGCTGGTAATCAGAAGTTTTTAAAAAACACCAAAATCCCACGTAATTTCGTCAATTAACCAAGTTCGTTGGTATGAATAATAACCTCAGCACAAAAACGAAAGTCGGTCACATTCGTGTTTTTTTATCTTTACGTCTGTGGTGCCATAATCACCCGATCGAACACATTGTACAACAACTTCATAGGAACACTTATAATCTTATCTTTGAAAGAAAAACTTCATCTTTTGCTGGTGGGTTTATGTTCGCTTATCTTAAGCTATACCAAAACACACAAAAAAAAGAAAAACAAAAAAACACCTTTAAAAGACATGCCTATACCGATGTGCGGAGCTGAGCTGAGAAAACACGGAGTCTCCATTCATATGCAGCAAACGGTGATAAATAACTGACTTCATTAAAAACACACTGAATTCAGCGGTCGACCAAAATCACAATGTAAATCACCCTAACAGGCGCTTGACTGCAATTACTATTCCCCTCATATTGTCCCTTTTACATGTTTAACATACCAATTGATTGTACTGCACTACACTGTACTGTACTGTACTGTACTGTACTGTACTGTACTGTACTGTACTGTACTGTACTGTGCTGCACTATGCCGTATTTCTGCTCCGTACTGTACGGTTCCATAACCATCCCCTCTAAAATAGCACAGTTTTGACAGAGATAACAATGCTGCACGTGCATTTCAAACAAAATTGTGATCAACTGGAAACCACGCGATCCGG
>CM031596.1:27006240-27016240 GCA_018398815.1 Conus ventricosus | reverse complement strand
CATTTCTTGCAGTGTGGTGGAACCTTTCTTCCGACACATGAAGCATCAGTTTGGGTTTATACGCCAGTCTTGTTGTTGTCGAACCCTGGCTTAAAGACTCCAGGGATCATCCAAACAGCCGAAGTACTTGAACACTATGGTAGGCCTACAAATGCATCAGCTGGGGATGAGAACATTAATTTGTGTAACCGTTTTTGATTACCCCGCCACGTGGGCATAGCAGATAATTGTTGTTTGTTGCTGTTGTTGTTGTTGATGTTGTTGTTGTTGTTGTTGCTGTTGTTTCAATTTCTGACTTGATTAACTGTATACACACGTACAAGAACTCGCGCACGTACAGCGCGCGCACGCTCATTGCACATACACGCACGCACATATACACACACGCTCGCGCGCGCGCACACACACACACACGCACACGCACACACGCACGCACGCACGCACGCACACACCACACACACACACACACGCACGCACGCACGCACGCACGCGCACACACACACACACACACACGCACACGCACACACACCACACATTAAGGCCAGACCTCTACAATCAGTCGTCAACCGTCAGGTGTACAATGATTCACCTGACGCCGGGTCAAGGTCAAGGGGACGACAGCAGACGACAGTAACAACCACTGACCGACTGCCCCTCTGCTGGTTGTTGTTGCTGTTGTTGCTGCTACTGCTGTTACTGTTGTTGTTTCCAGTCACCGATACGAAACTTTGTTCATTATTAAAACTCTTTTCTTAGTCACTCACAAATAAAGTCTTGTCGTATCAACAGTCTCAGTGGACGAAGTAGGCTCTGATTCATTGAAAAAAAAAAAATTTTTGTCAACACAAAATCGATATCACGACCCCTTACTCCTCTCCACACATTTTCATATCTTCACCGACGGACAGAAGGTTGGTGGTTTGTTGTTTGTTGTTGTTGCTTTTTTTTTTTTTTTTTTGCCACCTTGATTGTAAGTTGCGAGCTGGCGCAGAGTTCACAGAATTCAGTCAAGCGCCTATGGCTGTCGGTGGACGACACATTCTGGTCCCGCGACCAATCTCGTTAAAAAAAACCAAAAACAACAAAACCTCCACAAATAAAGTTTAAAAATAAAAATAAAATAAAAATAAAAACCAAAGTGTTGAACTTCGCAACCAATCGCGCGGAAGGTTACACAGTTGGACGAATCGCGTTACCTGACATATCTTATTCCAATGAAAGAGGCCGACTTTGAACACTAGCAAAATGAAGCTCAATTTAAACACGCTTGTCTCTTGATTCGGCTTCTGTTTCCATTTAAAATCCACTTCATCTTTAATACAAACACGATCTACAGACAAGAAGTCCGTTTTAATTACGAGCCTCCATCAGTTGTGGACAATAACACCCCACCACCCCACCCACACCTCCGTCCTTGACTCCTCTACCGTCCCTCCGTCCTGTCCCAGCACTGTAATAAACAGTAACGTCGTCAGTAGTCGGTTCGCATTATGATTTCGGTTCTCATCTCAGAGATTTGCAGCAGTTCCGGTTCAGACCTCCCCAACGAGGACAAGGCACACAGCATAATCTCCACAGTACGGAAGGCTGAGAGTGAAGATCACACAGAAAATGTCAACTACCCCTGATTCAGTGAACGTCTCGCGAAGTATCGGATCGAAGTTTGTTTTCTTTCTCCGTCCTTTGTTGTTTGTGATGTTCTGGTAACGAAAACAAACAAACAAGTAAATAATGAAATAAATAAGTAAAAATTAATTGATTGATTGATGGACTGATCAAATAAATGACAACACATTTTGTGTGTATGATGTTTTGGTAACAAAAATAAACAAATAAATAAATAAATAAACTCATCAATTTCTTGTTTGATTAATGAACGAATTGATCAAACAATTAACAATTAGAGCCGTTCATAATTCGAATTTTAAAAAATCCTTTCTCAATGACCTCTACTCTTTCAGTACAACGCGTATAGGGGCCTACCTGTGTTGTTTACCTCGAAAATTGAAATTTTACCGAGTCATGTGAGCTTTTTCGCGATTGCTAGACTGATTCCCAGTGACATTTTACTCGGCGGAGGGGGTGGTGGTGGTGGGGTGGAGGGGTTGAGCCAGGAGAGTGGGGGGGGGGGGGGGAAGGTAGGGGGAGAATCTGAGCGTGGAAGGCGATTGGGGGAATTTGGCAGTGATATTTCTCGCCAGAAACAACAACAACAACGATACCTGAAATAAGCAAACAAACACGTAAAGAAAACCAAGAGCGGTGTCTGGAAGTCAGTTGACTGGTTTCCAAACAATGAGTTGACGTCAGCGTTGCACTGTTCCGAAAATGTCAGGCCATGTTGATTGCGATGTTTTGCTTAGAAAAGTCTGCGCGCGTGTGTGTGTATTTGTGCGTGCGTGCGCGCGCGTGGTCCGAGTGCGTCACAGCCTGCCCTGTGTGTATGAGTTTGTGTATGGGCATGCGTGCACCTGAGGAGTGATGTGTGTGTGTGTGTGTGTGTGTGTGTGTGTGTGTGTGTGTGTGTGTGTGTGTGTGTGTGTGTGTGTGAGCACGCTCGCGTGCATGTGTGCACTATGTGTGAGATTGTGTGTGTGTGTGTGTGTGTGTGTGTGTGTGTGTGTGTGTGTGTGTGTGTGTGTGTGTGTGTGTAGGTGCGTGGTGCGTGTGTGTAGTGTTATCTCAGTGTGTGGTGTGTGTGTGTGTTGTGTGTGTGTGTGTGTGTGTGTGTGTGTGTGTGAGCGCGCATGCACGCATGTGTATGCGTGTGTGTGTGTGTGTGTGTGTGTGTGTGTTGTGTGTGTGTGTGTGTGTGTGTGTGTGTGTGTGCACGCGCGCGCGCGCGCGTGAGTGTGTGTGTGGAGAGTGAGAGAGAGAGAGAGAGAGGAGAGAGAGAGGAGAAAGCATTTATGTGTACATGCCTCTCTCTCTCTCTCTCTGTGCGTGCATGTGTGCGTGCGTGCGTGCACGCGTGCGTGCGTGCGCGCGTGCGTGCCTCCGTGCGTGCTTGCGTGTGTGTGTGTGTGTGTGTGTGTGTGTGTGTGTGTGTGTGTGTGTGGTGTGCGTGTGTGTGTGTGTGTGTGCTGTTGCACTCACAACATGTCACACCACTCAAAGGTCAGATTCTTGCAGGAGACAGGGATAGAATGTAAACAATGAATCAGACATCAGTTTTTGTTTTTGTTTTTTTATTCTATCAAAAAAATTATCTTTGAAAACAGCTTTGATTTTTACTTCCATTTCCTTGAAATTCTACCCTGACGTTACAAGATAGTCTTGCATCAGCAAAAAAACAAAATAGTTGAACGAGAATCTGTTTGCATGAAACGTAACGCCTCAGACATCTTGGAAAACAACTACAGCTGCAGCCTCCTCTCTTTACATATCGAACAAATAATGATTGTGATGATCTTTTTTGTCACTCTCTCTCTCTCTCTGCGCCCCCCCCCCCCCCCCGGTTTTTCCTCTCTTCCATTCTTTTTCTGCCTCTGTGACTCATTAACTTATTCGGTTCCAAACTCTTTTTCTCTCTCTCTCTCTCTCTCTGCCTCTCTTTCTCTCTCTCTCTTTCTCTCTGCCTCTCTTTCTCTCTCTCTCTCTCTCTCTCTCTCTCTCTCCTCTCTCTCTCTCTCTCTCTTTGCCTCTCTCTTCTCTCTCTGTCTCTCTCTCTATATATATCTCTCTATCTCTCTCTGTCTCTCTCTTTGTCTCTGTCTCTGTCTCTGTCTCTCTCTGTGTCTCTCTCTGTCTCTCTCTGTCTGTCTCTCTCTTTCTGTCTCTCTCTGTCTCTCTATCTTTGTCTCACTCTCTGTCTCTCTCTGTGTCTCTCTCTCTGTCTCTCTCTTTGTCTCTCTCTCTCTCTCTATCTCTCTTTCTCTCTCTCTCTCTCTCTCTCTCTCTCTCTCTCTCTCTCTCTCTGTCTCTCTATGTCTCTCTCTGTCTGTCTGTATGGGAGGGGGGGGGGGGGGAGGTCTTTAAATGTTTTGACGATTCTTTGACTCTTCTGTTCTAAACTAAGGGAGATAAACCAAGTGCAATGGCAGACTCCCTCAGCAACGGTTAGCTTTTATCTGTCCCGAAGATGTCATTAGTTCAGCTCTACTGCTAGATAGATAGATATGTAGATGGATGGATGGATGGATGGATGGATGGATAGACAGATATTTGATAGATTAGACAGGTAGATAGATAGATAGATAGATAGATAGATAGCTAGATAGATAGATAGATGAAGATAGATAGACAGACAGAGAGATAGGCAGAGAGATAGGCAGAGAGATAGGCAGATAGATAGACAGATAGGTAGGTAGACAGAGACATAGATAGGTAGATAGATAGGCAGATAGAATAAGGTAGATAGATAGATGACAAAGATGAGAGAGAGAGAGACAAGATATAATAAAGAATGAATAAATGAAGAATGAATAATGAATGAATGAATGAATGAAAGAGATAGAACGAATGAACGAAGAATGTTTATTGTTGTTGTTGTCTACCTGGCTAAAAGACCCAATTCCAAACAGCGTAGCACTTGAACCTATGGTACAAATGCATCAGCTGGGATGAGAACATGACGTGTGTGAGTTTATTGCTTACCCCGCACATGGCACCACACCGACTTCAGGGGTTTTGGAGACTGATGATTGTTAGCAGGAGCTTGTCATAATGAAGCAATCCCGTAATTATGCATGAGCATACCAAAAAAAAAGATGAATGAAAAGCAAAGAACGGGAACGAAGGTCTCAGGAAAGAGACGGGAAAGGGGAAGCAGGGCGATGACTGCTATGGCCATGCATCAGACCACAGCTTGCTGACAATCTCCAGACACACAGGGAAGACACTTTGCTGAGCAACCTCCAGCGAGACACGAGAAGACACTTGCTGAGACAATCCTCCTGAGAGACACAGGAGAGACACTTTGCTGATTACAATCCTCCTGGACACAGGAGAAGCACTTTGCTTGGAAAATCCTCCAGACAGACACAGGAGAAGGACACTTTGCTGTGACAATCTCCAGAGACACAGGAGACATTTGCATAGACATCCTCCAGAGACACGGGAAGACACTTTGCTGAGACAATCCCCAAACACAGGAGAAGACACTTTGCTTGGACAATCCCAGACAGACACAGGAACGACACTTTCTGGAAAACCCTCCAGAGAGAACAGGGAAACACATTGCTGAGACAACCCTTTCCAGACAGACCAGGAAAGACACTTTGCTGGAGCAATCCTCCAGAGAGACACAGGAGAAGACACTTTGCTGGACAATCCTCCAGACAGACACAGGAGAAGACACTTTGCTGGACACTCCTCCAGACAGACACAGGAGAAGACACTTTGCTGAGACAATCCTCCAGACAGACACAGGAGAAGACACTTTGCTTGGACACTCCTCCAGACAGACACAGGAGAAGACACTTTGCTTGACAATCCTCCAGACAGACACAGGAGAAGACACTTTGCTGAGACAATCCTCCAGACAGACACAGGAGAAGACACTTTGCTGGACACTCCTCCAGACAGACACAGGAGAAGACACTTTGCTTGGACACTCCTCCAGACAGACACAGGAGAAGACACTTTGCTTGGACAATCCTCCAGACAGACACAGGAGAAGACACTTTGTTTGGACAATCCTCCAGACAGACACAGGAGAAGACACTTGTTGGGACTCCTCCACAGACCAGGAGAAACACTTTGCTTGAAATCCTCCAGACAGACACAGGAGAAGACACTTTGCTTGGACACTCCTCCAGACAGACACAGGAGAAGACACTTTGCTTGGACAATCCTCCAGACAGACACAGGAGAAGACACTTTGCTTGGACAATCCTCCAGACAGACACAGGAGAAGACACTTTGCTTGGACAATCCTCCAGACAGACACAGAGAAGACACTTTGCTTGGACAATCCTCCAGACAGACACAGGGGACAACAGAACAAGCGACACCGCAACAGACAACATTTCGGAACAGATAAGGAAACAGTATGCAAAAGCCTAAGCCTTACCACACAACCAGCACAACACAACCAGCACAACCGGGGGAGGGAAGCTGGTGAACTATTCTTCAGTGTAGCGCTTAAATGATTTCCCTCGGAGTTAAAGAAGAAGAAGAAGAAGCAGAAGCAGAAGAAGAAGAAGAAGAAGAAGAAAGAAGAAGCAGAAGGAGAAAATGAAGCAGAAGAAGAAATGAAGGAATCAGAATGATGATATCTGCATTTTTAACTAAGAGCAAAGACAGAATTACTGTGCCACCAAACAAAAGAACTGAAAACAAATTTCAAAACAAACACAGTGTATTTGGACCTATTTGGTCTTCTTCCGGCCAGACAACATTCCACACAATGAAGACGAAGGACGAACAGACAGTGGAAACAGGTTGAAAGGCATTGTGTTTGCTTTATAATGCATTGTGTTTGCTTTATAATGCATTGTGTTTGCTTTGCATGCATTGTGTTTGCTTTGCAATGCACTGTGTTTGCTTTGCAATGCATGTGTTTGCTTTGTAATGCACTTGTGTTTGCTTTGTAATGCATTGTGTTTGCTTTGTAAATGCACTGTGTTTGCTTTGCAATGCATTGTGTTTGCTTTGTAATGCACTGTGTTTGCTTTGTAATGCACTGTGTTTGCTTTGTAATGCACGTGTTTGCTTTGTAATGCACTGTGTTTGCTTTGTAATGTGTTGATTCTTTCATTGGGCGATTCAGTCATTCTGTCTTTGTAATGCACTGTGTTTGCTTTGTAATGCACTGTGTTTGCTTTGTAATGTGTTGATTCTTTCATTTGGGCGATTCAGTCATTCTGTCTTTGTAATGCACTGTGTTTGCTTTGTAATGCACTGTGTTTGCTTTGTAATGTGTTGATTCTTTCATTTGGGCGATTCAGTCATTCTGTCTTTGCTCTTGCTTCAATGTCCGCCTGCATCCACCGCACTCTGAAACCTACATTTCTTTGTAAATAACAAACCTACATTTCTTTGTAAATAACAAACTAGTACGGTAAGTCTTGCTTCCATGATGAACTTAAAGGCCCATAACTCCAAGCGAAGGCTGCTTACGACAGCATAAAATCGCCCAGCAGAAATGACAGCACAGAGAACGCAGAAGAGAACGAAAGGAATCTTACTGTACTGAAAACCTTTGGATTTAATATCTCCTTCTTCTTCTTTTTCAGCGTTCCAGTATCTGGCAGCGTGTGAACTCGTTTTACCCTGTTGGGATACTCACACTATACTCGAGAGTATAGTCAGTTCACTCCGACTTCGTTGAGTGCAGAAATTTGTGGGAAGAGGTTGTGGAAAAAGATAGATAAAAGATATGGTAGACAGAAAGGACAGTAGACGACAGTACAGCAAAGGAGACAGAGTTACTGAGAGCGAAAGGAATAGGGGACATTACTAGCACAGAATGTCCAGAAGGTGGGGGAACTATTTGTACAAAAGACCCCCCGGTATCCCCATGGGGGATGATTTGATAATCATCAACTACCTGGACAGCCAAGGACGCGTCAGCCTAGTCGTGTATGCCCTGAGGTAAATAAACCCTACTGTGTACGTCGCAGATAACGCCACAACACTCTCCGTCCCACCATGCTGACCGGTCCGACGAGTTGAAAGGCCCGTCTCCTGGGCTGCAAGCCTCGCCACTGAAGGAGGTCCATTGTCTTGAACTTCGTCTGAAGAGTAAATTGTTGAGGCTCTCTCTCTCTCTCTCTCTCTCTCTCTCTATCAATATATCAATACAAATACCCCGACCCCCGCACCCCCCCCCCCCCCCCCCCTAGCAATGGGCTTAATGCCTATGCAATAAATCATTGTCATCTTCTCTCTCTCTCTCTCTCTCTCCCCTCTCTCTCTCACGCTGTTAATATATTAGTATAAATACCCCGACCCCCGATCCCCCCCTAGCAGTGCCTATGCAACAAATCATTGTCATCTCTCTCTCTCTCTCTCCTCTCTCTCTCTCTCTCTCTCTCTCTCTCTCTCTCTCTCTCTTTCCAACACACACACACACACACACACACACACACACAACAACACACACACCGCTATTAATATATCGATATAAATACCCCGACCCCTGAAATGCCTATGCAATAAATCATTGTCATCCATCTCTCTCTCTCTCTCTCTCTCTCTCTCTCTCTCTCTCTCTCTCTCTCTCTCTCTCTCTCTCTCTCTCTCATAACGCAGTAAAAGAACAAAAAACCTGTGGATCCTGATACCGTGCCTGCGTTTCTACTCGAATTCACTCTGCCTTACTTTATCAAGTCTCATACAAACACAATTCATCCATTAAAACTTATGTTTTCCCTCAAGCGTTCAAAAATGCCAAAGTGACAAGCCTTCCAAAATCGAATGATTCGTCGGATCCAAAAATAATTTCAAACCTACATCCTTATTATCAGTTCTATCCAAACCCCTCCAAAAAACACATACATAAAAAAGATATCTATCTCAGCTCATGGAGGAAAATAAGTTTTTTCCACCCATTCCAAAGTGGATTCCGATCGAATCACTCTTGCCATACAGCAATGACACGAATGTGTGACTCATGGCATGAACTCATCTCAAATGACAGGGAGTTGTTTTCTCTTGATTTCAAAAAGGCTTTTGATCTTGCTGATCATTCTGTTCCCTAAACGAAACTGTCTCCTTATTTGAACGATTCCTCGGCAGTCTCATCATTCCTGTTTATACCTAAAATGGCAGGACACATGTGTATTGACTAAATGGCAAAAACTTCTTCCACTGACTTTATGGAGCACTTTCATGCTTGGCCCCTTCTTATTCTGTCTCGCAATCAATGATGAGCAAGTTACAACAAATTGATTAACTGAGACACATCATTCCAAGCCAGTTACACGGGTGTAATTCGAGTCCAATGGTCAAACACCTAGCTCCCACACTTTGCCACTGTTACGTTGTGGCTCTCCCCACATGTCCCCCGTTCTACTCTCTCCTTCTGTGTCCCCTTCTCCACACACACCCCCACCCCCCATCCCCACACCCCAGCCCCCTCATCCCTCACTTCATCAATGCTTATATTTCCACTCCCCACACGACCATGTCACCACTCTACCCTTTTCGTGTAGGTCACTTTCTTTTCCCCCCTTTTCCCCCTAGACTTTGTCACTGTTGTGTAGTCACTCCCACACAACGTGTCCCCGCTGTACTCTTTCTCTCTACACAGATGTTTCAGAGTCTTGGAATAGATCTTGATTACTATGACGTTGATGTCTGCTAGCCTGTTCCTTATTTTTTCCTAGAGAGCAACAAAGACAATCACGAAAATGATTTAGGACAAATATTCTCTCTCTCTCTCTCTCTCTCTCTCTCTCTCTCTCTCTCTCTCTCTCTCCTCTTTCTCACCACACACACGCACGCACGCACGCACGCACGCACGCACGCACGCACGCGCGCGCACACACCACACACACACACACACACACACACACACCACACACACACACACACACACAAACACACACATTCGTGCGGCCCTTGATCTCTCACTCAGATTTGAAGTTATTTCAAACTGTAGGCGTATTGTATACACCCTTCAAAAAGTTACCGGGACACAACACACACACACACACACACACACACACACACACACACACACACACACACACACACACAATGAACTCAGGAACTCTCTCACCAAGTGAGACGAAGAACTAGGTCTACAAATCGAACAGCAAATTTCAGTTCAAAACGACATCCTACCGAGACAGCAATGTGCTCAGCAATTCTCCTCCCTATTTCAAACATACTCCTATTCTCCAAATACAGTTCCTCATCTATTAGTTCAGCTGAATACAGGAAAGAAAAAAAGAAAGACAAAAAAATCTGCAGTAAAATTTAACGAGTATATTCATACATACTTACTTACTTACTTACTTACTTACTTACTTACTTACTAACTACTTACACACACACACACACACACACACACACACACACACACACAACACACACACACACACCCCACACA
>CM031596.1:26868740-27001240 GCA_018398815.1 Conus ventricosus | reverse complement strand
GAAGGATGAAAATATAAATTGCTATTTGTTTGTTTAGCCTGTTAATGCAATATCTTACCTGCTTCGTGTGAGGAGACCTTTAGCGAACACTCCTCATTTGGTTTGTTTACTGTGTTATGCTCAGGTCTGTGTTGAGTTGGTGTTACTAATGTATTCAGCAAACACCTCCCCTCGCCCACCATGCGAGTGGCTGTTAGGATTAAGCAGCAAATTTCAGACCGTACTGACTGCAGGGTTCCAGTACCCTTTCTTCTTTCCTTCCAGTTCCTTCCGTGTTCTCTCTCCTCCCGGGGTTTCACCCGAAGCTTGCGCTGTTGGGGCCGCGCAGTGTGAGGAGCGCGTGGACCTCGCTGGACGGTCCTAACCCCTGTCCGGGACCTTCAGCGACAACGCCTCGTCCCACGGGACGCGTTCTCCACGGTCCTCGGACTTCCTACAGCCCATGTCACCAGTGTGGTTCGCTCTGTGTCGTACAATTTGGGGGGGGGTGTGTGTCGAGGGTGTCGGCATTGAAAGACTCTGTTCGGGAACAGACCCGGTTTGGGGCACCTGAGTCGACACGGTATTCTCAGAGGACTTTGGAGAGACAGAGGTGTGGGGAACCACATGAAGCACGGAAAGGAATATGTGTTGGACATGATTATTTATGATTATGGTTATGTTGTGTGCGGTGAAATGCTTGTTTGTGACTATGTGTATGTTGTGTGTGTTGAAATGCTTAATTGTGATTGTGCATGTTGTGTGTGTTGGAATGCTTATTTGTGACTATGTGTGTGCTGGTGTGAATAAATGGTGTATTGTATTGTAATCTTTCTTGTGTGGTCTCTTGCGGGGCGTGTGAGGTCAGTCACTCCCTTCACTCCCATCTAGACCGATCCTGTCAGGGCAGACCTCCAGAGGTCGGTCGTGACACAGACAGACAGACAACCATACAGGCAGACAGACAGAGTACAGGTGGGGAGAGGAGGGGAGATTGCGGACAGAGAGACTGCCATGGATGAACGACTGTGGAAGGGAGGTAAGGGGGTGGAGGAAAATAAGAAGCCATGATACTATACATTTGTTTCAGACACTGTCGATTAAAGGAACACCAAAGAGGCGCTAATACAGGAAGCACGGAAGGTGAATGTGAATCACGCGGGAGGAGGAGTGCGAGGGACAATGCATCTATTTGTCAATAACAAATTCGGTATTCACTGATAAATAACACCATAAGTCTCGAAATCCCCCGAAGTCGGAGTGTGGCTGCCCATGTGGCGGGGTAATCAAAAACGGTCACACACGTAATGTTCTCATCCCCAACTGATGCATTTGTACCATAGTGTTCAAGTACTTCGGCTGTTTGGATGATCCCTGGAGTCTTTTAGCCAGGGTACGACGACAACAACAACAACAACAACAACAACAACAACAACAACGCACATAATTAAAGATTAGACATGGTATCAGGGACAAGGGGGAGGACAACACACACACACACACACACACACCACACACACACACACACACACACACACACAGAGGAACAATGGCAGAGAGACAGATAGACAGACAGCCAGACAGGTAGACAGACAGAGACAGACAGACGGACGGACAGAGAGACAGACAGATATATAGACAGACAGAGACAGAGGCAGAGACAGATAAAGAGACAGACAGACAGACAAGAGACACAGACAAACACAGACAATGACGGGGTGGGGGAGGAAGGTTGGGGTGGGGAAGAGTCCTTAAACTTCACTCCAGCATATAGAATATGCATACGTAGTACATAGGTATAATGCGCAGGAAAAAGATAATGAATAATGAAAAAAAAAAAAAAAAAAGAGAGAGAGAGAGAGAGAGAGAGAGAGAGAGAGAAAAAGGAGAAGACAGAAAGAGAGACAAAGGCAGACAGACAAGAAGACGAGCGGCGCGCCAGACACACAACACACACACACACACACACACAGTCGTGGTGTGGTGCGTGCCGTGCGCGTGCGTCGTGCGTGCGTGCGGCGTGCGTGCGTGCGTGCCGTGCGTGCGTGCGTGCGTGCGTGCGTGCGTGCGCGCGCGTGTGTGTGTGTGTGTGCGCGCGCGCGCTTGTGAATAATGTCTTTAATTTTTAACTTTATGACGTGTCTGAGCGGAAAACGAAACAAGGAAAAGAGAGGCAGCCAGGACGGGGATCCGTTTCCTTCACTGTCCTTTACAGCCAAGCCGATGACGAGGACCCATATCAGGGTGGTAGTCACCATGTCAAAGGCAATGACTTGCACAGCTGTGAATAGGAATACGTTGTATAGTCAGCAGGTCCATTACATGGATTTTTCACGGGAGATTTCCCGGTCTGTGAAACGACTAGAGACACGGAGCGTACAAAATAAGATGCATGTGTGATCGGCACAAAACTGTTCCTCCTCCTTCACTATTGTCATTTATTATTATTATCACCACCACCACCATCATCATCATCATCATCATCATCATTATTATTATTATCATTATATCATTATTATCATTATATTATAATGAATACTTATATATTCGGCTAGAGACCAAGCTTTACGATCCACACTCGTTTGAAACACAACGGCTGCCTACCTGGGTAGTGTAGTGCCGACTGAAGAGCTGCCAGCTGGCGCTTCATTCAGTCGTTTCCCGTGTCATCTAGTCCATGATATCGTTCACTCAGTTTCCTTACTTCCTTCATTCTTTCCATTTCTTACGCAGGGTGCATGCTATGTGCAACGTGTCATCCATACCAACGGCCAAACTAGCCTTCTCTTCCGAAAGCTGGTGATGGGATTTTACGTGTGTGCAAGATGTTAAGCGTGCGTTCACACACGGAACCTCGGTTTATAGTCTCATTCGAAGGACTGTATGGGAAATGGAGTCAGAACCAATGTTAACTCCGTGGGGGAAAAAAATCCCCCTGAAACGGCCCGTCGGAGATTCGAACCCGCAACCCCAGGATCACCAAGATAACGAGTCCGGCGCTCTACCAACTGAGCTATTCCGGCCCCCACGGGGCAGATGGTTCGAGTCTTTGAGGTCTGAGGGGATTTGAAAGGCCAGCAGGGTTGTGGAGGAGAAAGAAGAAGAGAGAGTCAGAGAGTGTTGGGAGATTAGATCGCGAGAGAGGAAAGAAAAGACTGGGAGGGGGAGCGGGGGGAATGTTTTATTTACGAGGGTAAAAAATAAGCACTCGTGCGTTTGTTTACATCCAGTCCTCGCTGTGAGTGGTTCTACAATAAACACACACACACACACACACACACACACACACACACACGCACGCACACACACACAAACACACACGCATGCACGCACGCACGCACGCACGCACACGCACACACACACACACACACACACACACAATGTGTGTCGCGCAGGGTTTATGTAATGTCAAATGTATATGAGAGAGACTTACAGAGAGGGAGAGAGACAGATAGACATATACGATAGACAAACAGACAGACAGACAGACTGTCACGAGTTTGTCACGAGGCCTATGACGATTGACCCATCTAGGGTGGTGGAATTATTCATTTATTTATTGTCGTTGTTGTTGTCGTGTATCCGTCCCTTAATGTGGCTTGTGGTGTGTTTGCACCTTAATGTCGTTCAGCTCAGGTTAGGTTTACTTGCTTTCTCTCTCTCTAATTCCACTGCCCGTGCAATTCATCCTGCAGGTTCACGGGTGGCTGGTACCTTTCGCTTGAACTGGCTGTCTCTATCGGCCTCTCACCTGTCTTTTTACCTGCCGCACGTGCCGCATTCCTCTTAGGCTTGAGGTATTCTCACTCTGACGTAGGGTGGCATGTTGGCCGCCATCGCTTAGGCAGGTTTTCTCTTCACTCGAGCGGAAGATGTCTCTGGGAGCGCCTGCTCCGGTTCTGGTTCTCTACCACTTCGTCGAAGGTACGGTCGGTACCTTCATTCCTACAGTCGGCCTGTAGGGGAGGGACATCACGTCATCTTTTCCGCATCTGCTCTGCTGGTCCTCTCGACTGGACAGAGGGCAGAGAGTCGCTTGACCCGCCACTTTCGGGTCACCCACGGGTAGCTGGTAAGCATCAGTTTCGTGGTTTGTTTGGTTTTCTTGTTAGCCGGCTAATTCTTCTCTTTTGCGCAATTTCTTTTGGTTTTCAAAATTATAAAAGAAATATTGTTTGAGACCATTTTTTTCTGGTTAATTCAATCTTTAACCTGGCCAGTCAAAATTATATCCAAAAGTCTTTCTCCTTTTTATGCATCTGGTGATGCGGTAGTCGGTGGGGATGGGGGAGAACCTGGTGATTCAGGGTTGGTACTTGCTTGGTCTCGCTCGTCCGCCCCTGTCACAATCACCGGTCTCTTAGTCTTCGGCCACCGTCTGTTTGTGTGTGCAAGGGGAACGAGTGTTTTATGTTTGCGAGCGTGCGTACGCATGATTGGTCGTTTGGATGCGTGGTTGGAGAATTGTGTCATTTTGAAATGTTGCTATAAAATGTGGGGATAATTGTGCCATTGAATTATTTGCAAATGTGGTGGCGGTTATAAAGAAATGGTTGCTGTATTAGTTCAGTTCCTAAGAAAGGAAAATGTTGAACGTGAGGGAAGGATGAAAATATAAATTGCTATTTGTTTGTTTAGCCTGTTAATGCAATATCTTACCTGCTTCGTGTGAGGAGACCTTTAGCGAACACTCCTCATTTGGTTTGTTTACTGTGTTATGCTCAGGTCTGTGTTGAGTTGGTGTTACTAATGTATTCAGCAAACACCTCCCCTCGCCCACCATGCGAGTGGCTGTTAGGATTAAGCAGCAAATTTCAGACCGTACTGACTGCAGGGTTCCAGTACCCTTTCTTCTTTCCTTCCAGTTCCTTCCGTGTTCTCTCCTCCCGGGGGTTTCACCCGAAGCTTGCGCTGTTGGGGCCGCGCAGTGTGAGGAGCGCGTGGACCTCGCTGGACGGTCCTAACCCCTGTCCGGGACCTTCAGCGACAACGCCTCGTCCCACGGGACGCGTTCTCCACGGTCCTCGGACTTCCTACAGCCCATGTCACCAGTGTGGTTCGCTCTGTGTCGTACAATTTGGGGGGGGTGTGTGTCGAGGGTGTCGGCATTGAAAGACTCTGTTCGGGAACAGACCCGGTTTGGGGCACCTGAGTCGACACGGTATTCTCAGAGGACTTTGGAGAGACAGAGGTGTGGGGGAACCACATGAAGCACGGAAAGGAATATGTGTTGGACATGATTATTTATGATTATGGTTATGTTGTGTGCGGTGAAATGCTTGTTTGTGACTATGTGTATGTTGTGTGTGTTGAAATGCTTAATTGTGATTGTGCATGTTGTGTGTGTTGGAATGCTTATTTGTGACTATGTGTGTGCTGGTGTGAATAAATGGTGTATTGTATTGTAATCTTTCTTGTGTGGTCTCTTGCGGGGCGTGTGAGGTCAGTCACTCCCTTCACTCCCATCTAGACCGATCCTGTCAGGGCAGACCTCCAGAGGTCGGTCGTGACACAGACAGACAGACAACCATACAGGCAGACAGACAGAGTACAGGTGGGGAGAGGAGGGGAGATTGCGGACAGAGAGACTGCCATGGATGAACGACTGTGGAAGGGAGGTAAGGGGGTGGGGAAAATAAGAAGCCATGATACTATACATTTGTTTCAGACACTGTCGATTAAAGGAACACCAAAGAGGCGCTAATACAGGAAGCACGGAAGGTGAATGTGAATCACGCGGGAGGGAGGAGTGCGAGGGACAATGCATCTATTTGTCAATAACAAATTCGGTATTCACTGATAAATAACACCATAAGTCTCGAAATCCCCCGAAGTCGGAGTGTGGCTGCCCATGTGGCGGGGTAATCAAAAACGGTCACACACGTAATGTTCTCATCCCCAACTGATGCATTTGTACCATAGTGTTCAAGTACTTCGGCTGTTTGGATGATCCCTGGAGTCTTTTAGCCAGGGTACGACGACAACAACAACAACAACAACAACAACAACAACAACAACGCACATAATTAAAGATTAGACATGGTATCAGGGACAAGGGGGAGGACACACACACACACACACACACACACACACACCACACACACACACACACACACACACACACACAGAGGAACAATGGCAGAGAGACAGATAGACAGACAGCCAGACAGGTAGACAGACAGAGACAGACAGACGGACGGACAGAGAGACAGACAGATATATAGACAGACAGAGACAGAGGCAGAGACAGATAAAGAGACAGACAGACAGACAAGAGACACAGACAAACACAGACAATGACGGGTGGGGGAGGAAGGTTGGGGTGGGGAAGAGTCCTTAAACTTCACTCCAGCATATAGAATATGCATACGTAGTACATAGGTATAATGCGCAGGAAAAAGATAATGAATAATGAAAAAAAAAAAAAAAAAGAGAGAGAGAGAGAGAGAGAGAGAGAGAGAGAGAGAGAAAACAGGCAGACAGACAGAAAGAGAGACAAAGGCAGACAGACAAGACAGACAGACGCGCGCGCGCGCGCACACACACACACACACACCACCACACACACACACACACACACACACACACACACACACAGGGGAAGGAGAGAGAGGGAGGAGGGCGGAGGGTGGGGCGGGAGGGGAGGAGAGAGGGGAGGATAAAGAGAAGGGGAAGGGATGATACATAAAATTATATTTAAAACACACACACACACACACACACACACACACAGAGCAGCAGCAGCAGCAGCAGCAGCAGCGTCACTGAAAAGGCCAACGTACACACAATGTACATACAAAACGGAGTGTAATGTCACACACTTTGGCTATTTAATACATTGAAGGATATAGTCAACGTAAAGAGAGAGAGAGAGAGAGAGAGAGAGAGAGAGAGAGAGAGAGAGAGAGAGAGAGAGAGAGAGAAAGAGACAGACAGACAGTCCTCTCTCTCTCTCTCTCTCTCTCACACACACACACACACACAGTTTGTTGTTTTTTCATCACTTCATCACCCCCTCTCTCCTACCTCTCAGCGTTGTGGACATGTAAACACACGGACGTCCCACTTTTGAGGCTCGGTCACACCATACCGAGTTCCACACCGTGAGCACGAGCGTTCTCAAGAAGGCGGACGGGACAGCAGCGGGTGTAAACACAACGCTCACGTGCAAACACGCTCAACACGCAATCCTCAAAAAGAGCTTCCTGCTACCAAGAACGAGTTAAGCGAGCACACGACAGCGCACTTGCACCAAAACGCTGAACCCGCGATCACACACACAGACCTCGCAGTACTGGCTCAGCGAGGGGACCGACTTGTCCGGTCAACGGCTGCAGCGATCATGACCAGACTTGACTGACTTTAACTGTCCCGTGATAGGCCTAGTGCCATACAATCAGGTTTCGGTACTCCCACACCATCAAGGCCGCCTGCCTGTCCTGCTGGGCAAGAAAATCGGCACACACACACACACACTATCGTAGACAACTCAACGCGTCTCTGGCATATCCTGCACTTCGGTAGGCATGTAGGCTGGGGATTTCCGACGTACGAAAAAAAAAAGAAGAAGAAGAAAAAAAAGAAGAAGAAGAAAAAAAAAAAGAACAGCAACAGATGTGTTGGATTGTATCAAGGTAAACAGTAGAAGGCTGCGCTCACGTCGATTCAGTCAACGGAGAGTGAGTGAGCTTCGTTGCTTTGTTCGCTGTTGCGATGAGAGGCTGGTGGTGGGTTGGTGTAAGGTGCGCTCGTCATACCAAAAGCTTACGTTTTACTGAATGTTTATAACAGTGCGCTTCGAAAGCTAGCCACGAGGCTGTTGGTCAATCCACAGATTGGGCACCACGTTTAATTACATCTCTTGACTCGCCGTTCCGATTCATTGTGGTATCAATGTGTGTCACTTTTTTTTTCTTCTTTTATTTTTAAATTGAGAAGGCGACTTCTGTGAGAGAGCAACGACTACATGCCCCTAACTCTAAACTTGCGCCATTTTCCGCACTGATTCGCCCAGCACAAACTTAACAAAGGCAACTCTGAGATGATAAAACAATTATATGCCCCTGACTTGGAACTCATGCCGCTTGCCGCCCAGCGCGTATATAGCCACGAGCCATCCGGAACAACCTTCCAAGACAACCGCGAAAGAACAACGTGTCCCTAAAAACTTTCGCTATGAGGACGTAAAACTCAACCATTCACGGAACGACCTTCGACGACTGGTTCTAACCCACCCCAGAAGAAGACGAAAGGAACACCAGCAACTACAACGAAGGGAGACAACAGTAACAACCACCACCATCGAACAGCACCGACCATCTCCACCGTGAACCTCTAGGCCAAGGCATCCAAGACTACCGCAGAACAACTTGTCCCTGAAAGCTTTTGCTGTGAGGACGTAAAACTCAACCATTCAGGAACAACCTCTCGGGCGGTCCGGACAGGAATTGAGATTATCGTACTGGCCAGAAATGGAACGACCTCGTGACGGAGTCGTAGTTCGCTGCAAAGTGGCATAGCAGCGAACACCAAAGGAGAGATGGCAGTTCTCCTTTGAGGGACACTGATGTGAGAGGTCTGCCTTAGGCGGCGCAGCGATCCTTCCAGCCATATGTGTGATGACGGGTTTAGCCTGTGTCGCCGGGGGTGGCTCCTGGAGATGTAGGGCGATCGGCAATGGAACGCTGCCTGTCTACGATTACCGTGGCCTGGGATATCGTGCCCTGAGCCGGGCAGGCATGGGGGTACTCCTTAATGGGGTTGGGCTGAGAAATTGCCCTCTCGGCCTTAGTGTGCGTTGACCGCAGAATTTTTAGGGACTAGTGCAGCGCTCCAGCGACTTTTGTCCTGCTCCCTCTTTGAGACGGCCTCATGCGGCACAGGACCATCGACACCCGAGCACAAAGAAGGCGGCGCCTGGAGGCCCTGAAGACAGCCTTTTGGTTGGGGGAAAGAGGCGGAATACACCGACGCCCATTCGTCGGCCGACCAACACCCGAATTTGAACAAAAGTTCGAAGGAACCCGAGCTCAGAGAGCGACAGACGACGGCACCCACACAGAACTCACCCACTACTTCTGCCAGCGACAACAGTTGCCACAGACAATGGAGACCGATGTCTGCGAATATACCTTGTCCATAAGACCTCCGGCCAATAGGACGTAAATCTCATTCATCATGCGGCACAACCTGAACATGCCAGACCTTCTCTGCAATTACCAATCACTACCCCCTGTTCCTTCCTGTTTGTACCAGCTTGAATAAGACAGTACTGACTGAAAGTGACATAACGTTTTCCGTGATTTGCTTGACAACTCTCTCTCTCTCTCTCTCTCTAGGTCGCGTCTGACCACTGGCCGGCACGTGCGAACGACGTAATTTCAATCGCTATGCCGTGAGTCACGAGTTTCTCACTTGTCCCTCATGTAAGTGTTTTAGCTCTGAACTCATTACATTCTTACGACCTTGTAGCCGAATGAAAACAAGATGAAAGATACCCACGACCAAAGGTCGGATCGTGTGAGCTTAGAGTCGAATGAAAACCCAGGTAAATAAAATTCCATGCGACCAATTTCAGTTTTCAGCAAGACATGTGGTAAATATGTTTTCCTGTCTAAGTGTGGGTGCCTGTCATTGTGTGGGTGAACTTTCAACTCTGACCAGCAAAACAGTCGGTGAAAAACCTCGTATGAAACATGTGCCGTTTGGAGAACGCTGCCACTAAAGTAACAAACATGTAGAATAACTCCACCTCTTCTTCTTCTTTAAGTGTCCACAATCATCATGTTGATTATCCTGACACTTTTGTGTGTATGACCATTTTTTATCCCGCCATTAAGGCAGCCATACTCCAACTTCGGGGAAGATGCATGCTATATGTAACGTGTTATCCATACCAACGGCCAAACTGGCCTTCTCTTCCGTAAGTTGGTGATGGGATTTTACGGTGTGCAAGAAGTGCGTGCGTTCACACACGGAACCTCGGTTTAAAGTCTCATTCGAAGGACTGTATGCGGAATCCCCTGCACCTAAACGGCCCGGCAGAGATGCGACCCGCAACCCCAAGATAACGAGTCCGGCGCTCTACCAACTGAGCTATTCCGGCCCTCCTCCACGCATGATGAGTGATTAGAACCCTTAACTCCAAACGAATTCTGCTTTTGTTTTTCACTGTTAACTATTCCCTGCTTTATTTGAGATTTCCTTTCCTACCCGCAGAACCGCCATCAACGATACTGCCATCAAAGCAGAAAACCATCAACACCGACCTACCACTTTGATCTACCAACGCCAAAAACGAGCATGCAACTTTCTGCTCTCATACGAAGTACACAGACTGCGATCTGGCACGCCGTGTCTGGCAGAAAGAACATAAATCTCACCTTCGCACTTGTGACGTGACGTGACGTGATAGGTGGCAGGCAAAATGGCGGCGTCCACGTCGCGAAGCTGATCGAACTGCCCCAAGATGAGGAACATTTGTGTTGCTTATACATTGTTTTAATTTTGACAAAAAGTGCAAGACCATAATGTGCATGTCATACTGCAAGGGTTTTACTGGCGAGTTCGTTTTGCTGCTTCTAGGCGGGTGCATGGCGTGTGGATCACCGCGTCTTTTCACAGCATCAGCGTGCATGTGCAAAAATAAACTGCCGTTCTGTAGCTTGAAATTTCGTCGTCTTTTTTTTT
Source organism: Conus ventricosus (assembly GCA_018398815.1). Classification (NCBI taxonomy): domain Eukaryota; kingdom Metazoa; phylum Mollusca; class Gastropoda; order Neogastropoda; family Conidae; genus Conus; species Conus ventricosus. Next base: position 26,990,572 of record CM031596.1, on the reverse strand, counting down.
TCTTTTCTTTTTTTTTTTTTTGGTGCTAAAAATTTAGCAGTACCACGTGCAATGAAGAGGCTCAGTGGAGTGCGAGTGGATGCAAGGATCACATTGATCGACACACGTAAGTCCGTTCTGATGACTGCTCTGCAAGTTCCGTTAGTTACACCACCAGCAGTTCAGTTCAGTTCAGTTCAGTTCACTTGGGACTTTGATAGCCTCACAGCTTTTTGTGTCCCAATCATCTTATTTCATAAACATTGGTTGCTTAATGCATGCATATGCTCAGGATATATTTTAATCTATTCTATTACTTTATTTCTATCAATCAAATTGAGATTTTAACATATTTAACTCAGCCTTAGTATCCAGAAGGTTTTTAAAAGTATTCAAATCTTTTGCTTTTTTAATGTGCGCAGGTATTGTTCCAATACGGTGCCACTCTGTTACTAAATAAAATTTTCTAATATTAGTGCGACAATATTAATTTGGATTTTGTTATCAAATTTCTTGTAATTTGATTAGTGGTTAGTTGAAAAAATGTGTTAAAATTTGTACTGTTAAGTCCCTTAAATAGCTTGTAAGTCTCAATCAAGTCTCCCCTTATTCGTCTAAACTTTAACGATGGTAAATTTAACCTTCGCAATCTATCTGCATAGCTAACAAATTTGAATTCCTTAATTAACAAGGTGGCTCTTTTTGTACTTTCTCAATACTTGCTGATTCCCTTTTTTTAAATAAGGGCTCCATATCACATTTCCATACTCCAGGTGGGGTCTAACTATGCCTTATATAGTAATGTAAAAACTTCAGTATCCAAATTGAAAAAGACCGTCTGATTATGCCGAGCATTTATTTGCTTTCATCATTACACTGTTTATGTGCTTGTCAAATTTCAGACTGCTATCAAACATTACACCAAGATCTTTTTCTTCTGAACGAATCAACACTGGACAGCATCATTTTATTTCATAGTATATGTATACTCCGGATTATTTTTTTCCCTAATTATAACCTTGCATTTAACTGGATTAAAATATAAATTCCATGTTTCACTCCACTTAATAGATTATCAATATCATCTTGTAATTTAAGATGGTTTACTTACAGGATCATATATTTTCGTATCATCTGCAAATATTTACATGAACAAAATTTCACATTCTGGCAGGTCCCTTTATAAAAACTGTGAACAGAATAGGTCCAAGAATACTTCCCTTTCGGAATACCGCTTACAACATCTATATTTGAAGAATAAATTATTTCCAACTTCACCCTTTGTACTCGATTAGAAAGAAAACTCTTAATCCAGTTGTATATATTCCCATTTATACATAACCTTCTAATTTTTTTAACAATCGGTAGTGGGGCACAGAGTCAAAAGCTTTCCTAAAATCCAAGTAAATTACGTCAAAACAAGCCCATCCCCTCGATCATATTTGTAAAATCTTCCATTTCTTCTAAAAGTTGTGTCATACAAGATTTACCCCTGTCTAAATCCCCTGTTGGCAATCTGAATATAAGGAAAAATCATTCATTTTGGGTTTACTATTGCATCTCTCACAAATGACTCAAGCACTTTGCAAAGGATACAAGTCAGACTTACAGGGGGATAATTTCCTGGGTCAGACCTGGTGCCTTTTTTAAATATAGCAGTTACATTGCAAACTTCCAATCACTGGGTACCACTCCTTCACTTATTTATTTAATGAACCCGCACACACAAAGGCACTGCTAGTTCTAACACATAACTCCTTTAGTACTCTAGCTGGTAAACCATCTGGACCAAAGCTTTAGCAACATCCAATTTACTTAATTTTTCTTTTATCGCTAATGGTGAATGACTATATCACACAGAGTTTTTCCATCAGATAAAGAGGCGCTGTCGATTTCAGGAACATTTCAATATTTTCATGTATGAATACACAGAAAAGAATTTATTTAGCACCTCGGGCCCTTTTTCATTATCACTAACTGCAATATTACCATCTTCTTTTCTCAGGGGACTAATTGAAGAGTTGACATTCAATTTTGAGCGGACATATTTCCAGAAGCATTTAGGTTTCTTCTTACTATTTTTTGCCCCTCCGGGGGTTGCGACCTTGTCGTGGTCGGGGGGCTGCGGGGGTCCAGTGATCCCTTGGGCTTTGCTGGCGGGGGCATCAATACTTTGAGATAGGCGGGTTTTTTCACACTGCTTCTAGGCCTGAGAGGTGCAGATGCTGTTTGGCCTAAGCGTAACGTGGTAAGGAGTTGATGCCCCTGTAGGGCTTCCCATGTCAGATAGGCTAAGGGTGAGGATCCTGACTAAGAGTAACCCGCCTTTCTCATTTTCTTGTTTTCTGCCTCCTTTTTTGGGCCCTTTTCTATCTTCGTCTCCCCTTAAGTCTTTTTTTCCCAACACCCTTTTCTCTCTGGGGGTTCCTTAAGATCCGCCGCGTTTGCCGTGCGGTGCGACCTGTGTCGGAGGGGAATGAGATCCTGGTGATTGAGAGGGCCAGCGCTCTCAACACATCACTTTGGCTCGGACCTCTCCTAGACAGGGGTACATTTTGGCCCGGGTTTTACTAATCGGCTCCCCTTCTTGGGTTGGGTCAAGACGGGCAGTTCCCCAAGCTGGCCAAGTAAACCCCTGCAGTGCTCAGCTCTCTGTTCCCGGGAGTTGAGCATGATCGGGGGGGTAGGGTTGGTTGCTTCTGCTTGTCGTATGTCTTCCCCGAAGCCGGGAAGGGGTCAAGACTTTGGGTTTCTTGGCCTGGCCCCTTATTTGGGACTCCAAGGTGGGTGGGTAAGGGGGATGAAACACAATAACAAAAAAATGGCTTTTTCAAAAAACTACCCCCCCAAAAGGGAAAGAGGAAGGCCAGTTCCCCCTATTTCAGGGGAATTTGAAACAGACAGTGATTCTGACCGTGAGGTAAACAGAGGACAGGTTTCTGGGCTTCCTGGCTCGTGGTGGAAGGGACAGAGCAGGAAAGACCCCTTTCAGCTTGAGCCCTTTTGCTGTCCCAAAAGGGCTTTCTGGTATAGCAGGTGAACCTAGGGTCCATAAAAAGGGAGGAATGGTTCGTTTCTTGTTCAATGTCGATCACAGAAACAATCTGGACAGCTGTTGAAAGCAATAAAACTAGTGGAAGGGAGATCAGGGTGACCCCCCATAAACGGTTAAATTCATCCAAAGGTGTGATTCGCTGTAGAGATTTAATGGGTGCTCAGAGGCAGAAAAAAAAAACGGAACTGGCGTCCAGGGTGTGAGGGAGGGCACAGGGTGACAGTCAAAAAAGGGTGCAGAGAGAGTGGCCACCAATACCCTCTTTCTGACCTTCTGCAACCCTGTTTTGCCTCCAGTCATCAAGGTTGGCTACCTGAACGTCCGCGTCAGCTGTATGTCCCGCCCCCTTTGAGATGCTTCAGGTGCCAGAGGTTTGGACATGTCAAGACGCTGTTCTGGGCAGGAGGTGTGCGGGGGTGTGCTGCAAGGCAACCCATGATGGTCCGTGCAAAGATCCGGCACATTGTGCTAACTGCGGTGGCGACCACCCCTCCTCTTCACGAAACTGCCCTCTTTGGATACAGGAATCCACTATCCAACGAATTAAAACTGAAAAGAGAAGATCTCCTTTTTGAGGCCCGCAGACAGGTTGTGGGCATTTCAGACGCCCACGCATCTTCTTAGCTTCGGCCGTAAAGAAAGTACCCAACTCGGCCCAGTCTGCTGCCAGACTGATGAATTTATCTTTTCCAAGACACTGCAAGGAACAACTGTCAGCTCTGGTGGAAGCAGGTCCACCACCCCCCAAAACCAAAATGAATGCCCCTGGTGGAGGCAAAAAATCCGCCACCCCTCAGATGCCCAGCAGTCTACAACATCTGTTTGCTGGGAAATTTTAAAAAAAGCCAGCAGTCCCGCCTCGAACTCCTCTGTCCAAATGCCCGTGCGGAAAGGGGAGTTCAACCCAGTGTGGAGATGGTGGAGTTGAGGAAAAAACCTCCACCATCTCCCAAATCCGGACCTCCACCATCTCCAAACTCCAGGCCTTTGTCCCCTGGGGGCAAGTCTGCCAGCAGGTCCAAAGACCAACACAGTCCCGTGAAACTAAAAAATAAGTTCACTCCATTGGCCCAGATGCTGATGAGGAGATGACCTGATCTCTCTCCTTTTTCGCCCTCTGCACCATGGATAGTACAATATTCCTTTGGGAAAATATCCGTGGTTTAAAATTTCCCAAACTTTGAGGAGCTGCAGCTTCTGTGTCAGTCTTAAACCCTCCGTCGTGGCTCTTCAGAAACTCAATTCAAAGCCAGAAGACCTTTACTCTTTCTGGCTTTAGTATTCTTTCAAATCCTGCACAACCATCCACGTTGGGACGGTCGGGCGGTGTTGCCCTTCTCATACACAAAACTCTGCTGTATAGTCCTGTCGCTCTGTCTACCCCCCTTCAAGCTGTTGCTGCGAGAGTCACTCTCCACAGGGCTGTGACAATCTGTTCTATTTATCTACCTCCTTCAGTCCCGGTTTGTCGTCAGACCTTGTCAGTCTGATAGGAGACCTTCCTCGACCTTTTTGGCTGTTGGGTGACTTTAACGGTCACAATCCTCTTTGGGGTAGTGCCGGGACGTCATCCAGAGGTCTGCTAAAATTTAGGATGTCCTTTTAGACTTGGTTTGTGTTGTCTGAATGACGGATCTGCAATTATCTCCACTCTTCCTCAGGTTCACTTTCGTGTTTAGATTTGTCGGTTTGTGACCCCTCGCTGGTCCTGGACTATGAGTGGTCTGTCCATGACGATCTGCACGAAGTGACCATTTCCCTGTCCTTCTACAACCTGTAAAAACTGAAAAACGTCTCTGTCTCTCAGCATTTAAATTATAAGAAAGCAAACTGGGATCTATTTGCAGCCACTGTTTCTAAGGAGTTCCAGGACACTGATTTTTTTCAGAGTCCTGACCCACTGAATTACTGACTAACACTAGATTTTAAAAGTGCTAAGGCCTGTATTCCAGTGTCTTTCCCATAAACTTCAAATGCCAAAAACACCCTGGTTCGATTCAGAATGCCAACCCAAATTCCAAAGTTAGAAAACGGCTCAGCGTCGGGTATCCAAAACGACCTTCAGGTCCCAACGCTCGAGCCCATCAGAAAAATCCGTTTCTAAATCAAGACACACTTTTTAAAATCAGTAAACGTCCGGTCCTGGAGAAGCTTCTGCTCCAGGCTGACATCAAAAAGTTAAGAAAAAAGTGTGGAACACATTAAGAAAATCAAAGGGAAGAAACACCTGTCCCACTGTGAACCATCTCAAAGTTTTCGGATTCTTTAATAACAAGAGAAAGCAGTTTCTAATCGCTTGCTCAACCAATTTGAAAGAATTCCTCCTCTTCTAATAAACAGTCACTTTTGTCAAACACAAAACCCTAAAGAAAATCTCCCTGCAACTTTCATCCGACAACATGGAAGACTACAATCTTCCTTTTACATTAAACGAGCTGAAATCTGCCTTACTCCTTGCAGCGATTCCTCTCCAGGGATAGATGACATACATTATCAACTAAATTTAAACATCTTCCACAAGAAGGTCTGAACATCCTGTTACAGGTATACAACCACGTGTGGACTACAGGTTGCTTTCCACCCCTCTTGGCGGACAGCCCTCATTATTCCCATCCCCAAACCTGGAAAAGACTTCTAAAACCATCTAACTAAAACCCTCCATAGCTTTGACCACTTTTTCTGTAAATTGATGGAAAAAATGGTCAATGCTAGGCTCATGTGGAAACTCGAAACCGATGGCCTTTTGGCGAAAGAAAAAGTGTGGTTTCCGCAAACATCGTAGTACAGTTGACCATTTGATTCGTCTGGAATCTACACTTAGGAACGCTTTTTTAAACAGACAGCATGCAGTGGCAATTTTCTTGACTTGGGGAAGGCCTACGATACCACCTGGAAGTCGGGGATACTTCATGATCTCCATGATCTGGGTTTTCGAGGTCATCTTCCGCTTTTTATTCAAAATTTTTTGGCAGAACGACAGTTTCAGGTCCGGGTTGGCACCACTCTCTCTGATGTCCCCGAGCAGGAGTTGGGTGTTCCACAGGGGAGCATACTATCTCCTGCCCTCTTTAGTATTAAGATCAACACATTGTTCAATCAGTTCAGCAGGGTTCAGACTGCCATTGTTTGTGGATGATTTTGCTGTCTACGCAACTGGAAGCCTGTACCGAGTGTCCAGCGCAGGCTCCAGCTTTGCGTGGATAAAATCCATCGGTGGGCGGATGAAAACGGTTTCACCTTTTCTGCCCACAAAAACCCAGTGTATTCACTTCCATAATTTTCCCTCAGTTTTTTCCAGATCCGGAACTTCAAGTAGGGAAAACTCCCATTCCAAACTGTTAAAGAGGCCAAATTTTTGGGAGTCATTTTTGACCAAAAACTTAAAATTTCTCAGCCATATTAAAAAAACCCCAAAACTGCTTGCCAAAAGGCACTGAAAATTCTGCGGGTCGTAGCACACACCGACTGGGCGCTGATAAGAAAAATTTGTTGCACCTCACAGAGCCCTGGTCCGTTCCAAACTGGACTACGGGTTTTGCTGTGTACGGCTCCGCAAGATCATCTTACCTCAAACTCTTTGGGCCCTATCCACCATCAAGGGCTTTCGTCCTGTCTTGGAGCGTTTCCCCACCACCCTGTGTACAGCCTGTACGCAGAGGCAGGTGAACCTTCACTGTCCAACCGCAGGGTGAAACTGTCTTTGAATTATTACATCCGACTGTTCTCAAACCGCAGAATCCTGCCTATGACTGTGTTTTTGACCCCGTTCCCAAAGTAGTTGAAACAAACCCGAAATGTATTCCGCCGTTGGGCTTCGTAGGGCAGCCCACGTGCGAATGCAGGTATAGACCCTGGGAGTAGTTTCCGATTTCCAATTTTCCGGATCAACCTCCATGGCCCTTTTTTCACACCAGAGATTCGTTTTGATCTCGCAGCTTTCCGTAAGGGTCTACCAGCTCTCTGGCGTACAAGGCTTTGATGCCGAGCTCTGTTCCAAATTCCCATCCTACCCAAAAAGTTTTCATGACGGTTCCAAGTCTGAGGATGGAGTGGCCTGTGCAGCCTACTGCCCTGGGCTCCTTCTCAGATATTGTTGGAACATTACTTCAGATGCTTCTGTCTATTCTGCTGAACTTACTGCTCTAGTACTGGCTTTGAAGATAATCTCCCATGTCTTCGAGGAGGACTTTTGGGATTCTGTCGGATTCGCTGTCAGCTTTGGAGGCCATAGCTGCCGCAACCTTCAGCATCCAAAAACTTTTACTTTTTTTTGAATTTTTAGCAAGTTGAAGGTGGACGGTTACAAACATTACTCTTGCTTGGGTTCCTGGCCATGTTGGCATCGGCGGGAACGAAATGGTTGATCGTTTAAACCAAGAACGCCACAAAAGAGAAACTGTTCCAACACTTTTATCCCTGCTCAGATGTGAAACCCAAAATTAACGATTATGTGAGAGGGCCTCTTTGGGAGGGGATTGGAACACACAGACGAATAACAAACTCTTTCAGATTCCCTCCAAACCTTAAAGACTTCCTCCCATCTACGTCGGGTGGTCGTAAAGAGGAAAACGGTTCTGTGCCGGGTGCACACCGGCCATTCGTATTTACCCATTCTTACCTTTTAAAGAGTGGAAGAAGCTCCGTGGTGCATTCCATGTCATGCACCACTCAAAATGAAACATGTTCTTTTAGAGTGTTGGGGCTTGCACGATGTGAGACACAAACATTTTACAGCGGAGTCCCTGAAGATCCTGTCAGGGATGTCCCGCCCGACGTGATCCTTTTGGGTTTTTTGAGAGAAATTAACATTTTTCATCTGATTTGAGGTTTTACGGAAGAAGGAAATTTTTAACAAAGTTTCTGGTTCGTTTGTAGACGATGTCATTTAACGAGATGTGTGAAAGTTTTTTTTTTTTTTTTTTTTTTTTTAAATGACTGGTGAGTTGATTTTAACGTGGTGACAGCCCTGATGTGGCCCTCTGCGGTCGGCTGGGCTATAAGCAACATTATCTTATCTTATCTTATCTTACTATTTTTTGCAATTTTATGCTCATAGTCTCTTTTCGCTTTTCTCCACCTCTCCTAGAACATTCATTTCTTAACTTAATATAATTTTGGTAATCTATACCATCTTGTGTGATCAAAAATCTTTTATATAAATTGTACTTTTTTTTTATTTTCTTTAATACAGATTTCCTCATCCACTTTGTCTTAAATTCTTGTTGCCTTTACTTCCAATTTTGGGTATATATAAATCCACTGCTTCTTGAATTTTATTTCTTATATTTGACCAACATGTTTCCACGTCTAAACTATCTAACTCAGTCCAGTCACCTTTCTAAGATCCTCTCTCATTTTGTTGTAGTTCCCTCTTGCATAATTATATTTATGATGTTTGCTTTGCTTATCACAGTCATCATTGCGATATATACATCAAATATCAACACATACATGATCGCTTTTCCCAACTGGACTGTGGTGTTCAATGTCAGATATCAGGTTATCGTCGTTTACAAGAATCAAATCAATCAAGCTAGGTTTTGTCCTGTTCTTCTTCTAGTTGGACTGCGAACAGACTGAATCAGATATGTATCATTAACTGCTTCCACAAGCACTTCGTTTTCCCTCGAGGGTTCTTGCCAGTTTATTTTTGGATAATTAAAGTCTCCCATTATACAGACGTGATCGAACTTTTTAATAATATCTGAATGTAAAAATATCCAAAAGTTTAGTATCATTCTCAGCATATGAACTAGGACTCTATACATACATCCAAGTAACAGTTTTTATTGTCCTTTGCTGAAAAATAACACCACACCACTCTCTTGAAACGCATGTTCGTTTAGTTCCTCACAAGGTTGAGCATGAAGGGAATGCTTTACATACAATGTTACCCCTAAAATGGGGTCCTTATTCACAAAACAATCATAACCAGGAATACAATACTCAGGCATGTTTATATCCAACTGTCGTTTAGCTTTAATTTCAGTTAACGCAATCACACTCGCATTTTTTTCTTGAATCAATGAAAATAACTCGCTCTTCTTGTTCAAGAAACTATCCAGATTTGAATAAATTACAGTGCAACTATTTGAACAAGATGTATCTTGATCAATATTAAAACTATGTACATTTTCATTCACATTCAGTCACTGCTTCCCTCCCCCCCCCCCCCCCCCACCTGCTCCAGCACCACTGGCCAACCTCTTAACAATTTTCCCACCTCTTATGATCCAGTCATTTTCTCCTGTTTCCTTCTTCTTGGTTTCAAGCAAGTTCTTCAATTCCCTGTGTCTCTGCCTCTGTAACGGGGTGAAGTCTGGATTGAAATAGATTTTTTCCTCTCTTTGTTTTCCCTGGTTTAAGGTACCATAGTTCCTCAGTATTATTTCTTTCCCTTTTTCAGAACCAATCTTGAATCTAAGTAACCTCGGTTTGTCAGATTTTTTCCCCGAGTCTGACTGGTTCACAAACATATTCATCTTTGAGTTTGGCGTCAATCTTTTCTAGCATTTTCTTCACCCTCAGCAAATCCTCTTTTTCTCTGTCCTCCTGACTAACTTCATCACTCTCACTCACTCCAACTACAATCACATTTAATTTTCTTTTTTCAATCCCTCCCCTTTCGTCCAGAGCCTCTGCCAATTTCCTCTCAACAGCCTTCTCTATTTTTTTTATCTAAGGACTCACCTGTGTATCCAGTTTCAAGTTTTACCAATTTATTCTCCATGGCTTCAATCTTTGCGATCAAGTGGTCAAGTTTGTCATCTTTCGCATCCCTTTTCATACCTTTACCTTGAACACACTGGGGGAAAATCCACTGAATGTATGTTTTGTCAGACTCACATAAGAAGTCAAATTCTGACTGGGTCAGTTCGAACAATCAAAGTGACACCATTGTTTACAGTCAGTAGCAGCAAACTTGTTTTATACCACCATACGTACCCCTTTGAGATGGAATTATCGTTTCAATCTTTCACACTATCTCCTTCAAGATGAGATTAATTTGATGCCACCGCAACATCACAATTGTAAGATTTCTTACTGTAACGCCTCCTCGGATGTATAACCGAAGTGTGTAACTCTGACAGGGGGGACAGCATTTACAGTGATTTAATTTCAGTGTGTGAAAAATCAGAATGTGTACGAGTCGGGCTCCAGGTATGTTTGTTTGATCATCGATGGAAACGCCTGTTCAGCCCGTAAGTCTTTAGATCTAAACGAGAAGCGTTTCAAGAGAGTGTGTGGTGTTATTTTTCAGCAAAGGACAATAAAAAAACTGTTACTTGGATGTATGTATAGAAGTCCTAGTTCATATGCTGAGAATGATACTAAGCTTTTGGATATTTTTACATTCAGATATTATTAAAAAGTTCGATCACGTCTGTATAATGGGAGACTTTAATTATCCAAGAATAAACTGGCAAGAACCCTCGAAGGAAAATGAAGTGCTTGTGGAAGCAGTTAATGATACATATCTGATTCAGTCTGTTCGCGGTCCAACTAGAAGAAGAACAGGACAAAAACCTAGCTTGATTGATTTGATTCTTGTAAACGACGATAACCTGATATCTGACATTGAACACCACAGTCCAGTTGGGAAAAGCGATCATGATGTGCTGATATTTGATGTATATATCGCAATTGATGACTGTGACAAGCAAAGCAAACATCATAAATATAATTATGCAAGAGGGAACTACAACAAAATGAGAGAGGATCTTAGAAAGGTTGACTGGACTGAGATAGCTTAGATGTGGAAACATGCTGGTCAAATATAAGAAATAAAATTCAAGAAGCAGTGGATTTATATATATACCCAAAATTGGAAGTAAAGGTAACAAGAATTTAAGACCGAAGTGGATGAGGAAATCTGTATAAAAGAAAATTTTAAAAAAGTACAATTTATATAAAAGATTTTTGATCACACAAGATGGTATAGATTACCAAAATTATATCAAGTTAAGAAATGAATGTTCTAGAGAGGTGAGAAAAGTGAAAAAGACTATGAGCATAAAATTGCAAAAAATAGTAAGAAGAATTGAATGTCAACTCTTCAATTAGTCCCCTGAGAAAAGAAGATGGTAATATTGCAGTTAGTGATAATGATAAGGCTGAGGTGCTAAATAAATTCTTTTCAAGTGTATCATACATGAAAATATTGAAAATGTTCCTGAAATCGACAGCGCCTCTTTATCTGATGGAAAAAACTCTGTGTGATATAGTCATTACACCATTAGCGGTAAAAGAAAAATTAAGTAAATTGGATGTTGCTAAAGCTTCTGGTCCAGATGGTTTACCAGCTAGAGTACTAAAGGAGTTATGTGTAGAACTAGCAGTGCCTTTGTGTGTGCTGTTCAATAAATCAATAAGTGAAGGAGTGGTACCCAGTGATTGGAAGTTTGCAACTGTTACTGCTATATTTAAAAAAAGGTACCAGGTCTGACCCAGGAAATTATCGCCCTGTAAGTTGACTTGTATCCTTTGCAAGTGCTTGAGTCATTTGTGAGAGATGCAATAGTAAACCATATGAATGATTTTCTTATATTCAGATTGCCAACATGGATTTAGACAGGGTAAATCTTGTATGACACAACTTTTAGAAGTAATGGAAGATTTTACAAATATGATCGATGATGGGCTTGCTTTTGACGTAATTTACTTGGATTTTAGGAAAGCTTTTGACTCTGTGCCCCACTACCGATTGTTAAAAAAATTAGAAGGTTATGGTATAAATGGGATATATACAACTGGATTAAGAGTTTTCTTTCTAATCGAGTACAAAGGGTGAAAGTTGGAAATAATTATTCTTCAAATATAGATGTTGTAAGCGGTTATTCCGCAGGAAGTATTCTTGGACCTATTCTGTTCACAGTTTTTATAAATGACCTGCCAGAATGTGTAATTATTTCATGTAAAATATTTGCAGATGATACGAAAATATATGATTCTGTAAGTAAACCATCTTAAATTACAAGATGATATTGATAATCTAATAGTAATTAGGTGGAGTGAAACATGGAATTTAATATTTTAATCCAGTTAAATGCAAGGTTATACATTATGGAAAAAATAATCCGGAGTATACATATACTATGAAATATAATGATGCTGTCTCAGATGTTGATTCCGTTTCAGAAGAAAAAGATCTTGGTGTAATGTTTGATAGCAGTCTGAAATTTGACAAGCACATAAACAGTGTAATAATGAAAGCAAATAAAATGCTCGGCATAATCAGACGGTCTTTTTCATATTTGGATACTGAAGTTTTTACATTACTATACAAGGCATTAGTAAGACCCCACCTGGAGTATGGAAATGTGATATGGAGCCCTTATTTAAAAAGGCAATCAGCAACTATTGAGAAAGTACAAAAAAGAGCCACCTTGTTAATTAAGGAATTCAAATATGTTAGCTATGCAGATAGATTGCGAAGGTTAAATTTACCATCGTTAAAGTTCCGACGAATAAGGGGAGACTTGATTGAGACTTACAAGTATTTAAGGGACTTAACAGTACAAATTTTAACACATTTTTTCAACTAACCACTAATCAAATTACAAGAAATTCTGATAACAAAATCCAAATTAAATATTGTCGCACTAATATTAGAAAATTTTCATTTAGTAACAGAGTGGCACCGTATTGGAACAAACTACCTGCACATATTAAAAAAGCAAAAGATTTGAATACTTTTAAAAACCTTCTGGATACTAACGCCGAGTTAAACATGTTAAAATTTCAATTTGATTGATTGAATCTAAGATTAAAAATATCCTGAGCATATGCATGCATTAAGCAACCAATGTTTTACGAAATAAGATGATTGGGACACAAAAAGCTGTGAGGCTATCAAAGTCCCAAGTGAACTGAACTGAACTGAACTGAGAACAAAGTGATCCTTGCTCAGCCTTGAAATAATCTACACTGTATTTGGAAACATTTCAATTTTCCCAAAGCAATTGTTTAAAAGAGCGCTTCTATAAAAGAGTTTTGTGAAGCAGTTCCATGCCACATTCAAATCTGTGGGCTGTGTGTATCACAACGAGAGACAAGGTGCGATATTTATGTGTTGATCCCGTTCACCGATCCGACACCTAAAGCTGTCTTATGTCCGAGACCACTGGCAAGGAATGGAACTTGCAGACGAACAGCAATCTCTTCTGAATCCGTCTGAATATGAAAGTGTTTATCTTGTACCACTGGCAGCCATTCGTATTTTTCAAAAAGAGCAGCAGCTCTGTAGTACAGTCCACTTGATGTACCATTCACTATAAAGCATGTTCTTACAGGCGTTGGGTCTTATGCAACATCAGGCATGAACACTTCACAGGAGACTCCATGAAAATCTGGTTCAGGTATGTCCCATCTGATGATTTTCAAGTTTCTGAAAGATGGAACATTTTCAACTGAACCAGGATTCTACAAATAAAGTTTTGTTAGGTCTGAAAGATGGAACATTTTCAACTGAACCAGGATTCTACAAATAAAGTTGTTTTGTTAGGGTTTTTTTTTTAACAAAATTCCAGTGTGATATATGTCTCAATGAAGTGTGTGTGTGTGCATGCATGCAATTTGCATACATGTGTGTTTTAATCCATTCCAGGAGTTGACTTCAACAGAGTGACAGCCCTGATGTGATCCTCTTCAGTTGACTGGGCTCCAGGCAACACCATTTCCCACTGTATTACTATTAGTGTATCTCAGTTTTCTCTTGACCGTTGCCTGTCAGCACACGGTGTTTAGAATCGGCCACAATAGGTATTCATGTAGAGTGCGACGTCTTCCGCATCGATAGGTCAGAGTGTTTGCTGGTTTGGTTTATGTGGAGTTTGTTAGTGGGAGTTGCACACATTGCTATTTCGCTGTTGTAAGAACTACTTGGTTTCTGTTTACCTGCCATTACCAACATTATCCTGGTCTACATGATGCAATATCAACCCAAAAAAAGTGGCCAGCACTACCATACACACTTTTTTTTTCCCTTTGTTGCTCGAGATGTTACGTGTTGGAAATATAACCACAAAGACTGAAAGTTCATCCAACTTCACTTTGACCGACTGTTCCGACCAGGTTACTGGTGTTGTTTGATCAATTTGCCTTTGCATCTGTTGGTGCACCGCCTTTTTTTTTTTTTTTGAACTGCCTTTACTGATTTGTTCATGTATTTTGTGTCCTACCTGCTTCCTTCGTCCCTCCAAAAATGAATTTGTATTTAGGGCTTTACGTCTATGAATTACCATACTAGTTTTTGAAAATCACTGGTAATCTTTGTTGGGCTGGTAGACTTTTTTTTTTTTTTAATGCACAAGCGTACCATGTCCACTTGTCCATGGTGCTCAGCATGTGTTGAGGCGGAGGGTTGACTGCTAGAACCCAGTATCTCATATACATATATTATAATATAGAAGAGATGCTGGGTTCTGGCAGTCAACCCTTGTATCATTAATAACAGTAGATGGACTTGTATTTGTCTCTTTTTTGCACATCTGAACATTGAAACAGAGCTATTAGAATTTTTTGTTTGTTTGTATCTTCTGTGCCCTCTCATGTATGTTATTTGATCCCACACTGCATTTCTGGGTCCCCTATGTGATCACAACTCAGTCCACCCTGTAGCAGCCTCAGCACTGCGCATGGATCCCTCAACATCAGGCTACCATAAGGCTGCTCCCTGAGAAGACACTGCACTGCTGCCAAATCATTCTTCCGTGTTCCAAGGTGCCTATTCCGAAACCATGCACACAAAGGATGCCACCAACAGCCAGTGGCCTAGATATGGGAGCAGAGCAAGTGGTACCCCTCATTCATGCCAGCTAGAATGTTCATTCAACAAGTCCTCATGAAATTCCAGGCCCTGACCATTCTGACATGAACTCGCCAGGGAAAGGAAATCAAAGCCAAGGTCATCATGAGAGCAGGTTGTGAAGGGCCACAGAATTCAAAACGACTTTTAAACGTTGGCAAGGATAATGCAACCGAGTTGTATTCTGGCCTTCTTCAACTACATAGCATTGCTATTCTCCAAGATTCCTTTAATCATAATAAATCACAGCACCATTTACACTGAATAAATAGACACCAGCAGTGTTCATCGGGAAATTTGAGCAGCGCTCTCAAGAGACACATTATGTGGATTTACTCGATGGCGTTTCACCCACACCACACCAACTTGGGGAGAATGCTCACAAGTAACTATAATGCCTTTGATGGAATCCACGCCCATCTCATCCCACTTGGGGAGAATGCTCACAAGTAACTATAATGCCTTTGATGGAATCCACGCCCATCTCATCCCACTTGAAACTTATTCACAATTTGATGTTTCTTTTAATTGTATCATGAATAGTGTCAGACTTTCTTCTTCACTTTTCATGTTACGTCGAGATCCTGTGTACAAAACAGCACACATAAAAGAATCTGTGGCAACATGGAAGTTGTCCCTGGCGAAAATCTGTGGAAAAAGGTACTCTGTCTGATGAACACACTTGCATGCGCAAAGAAAAAAAACGTTACGAGAAAGTGAAGCTGTGCTATGGTGACTCTCTCTCCCTGGGCACAGTACACTGATTTTACCCACTGGAACCCGTCAGGACAAAGCAACTATGTATGATCCAACCAAAAGCAATTCATTTAGCAAACTTTGAATGTCCCAAATGCTCTTCTCGCATTATGCTCCTACAAAACCATATTATGCACAGACTTTAATGACACACACACACACACAGTGAAAACAATGTATCAACAGTTATATTATGTTTGTTTTTTTCACTGTCAGGAAATCTTGTGGAGAAGCTTAAATCCTCCTCTTCTTCCACACCACCTGACTGTGCTTTCAAAGCCACATTATGCATGGACTTTAATTTACACACACACACACACACAGTGAAAACACTATCAGCAGTTTTATTGTTTGATTATTTTTTTCACGCTCAGGAAATCTTATGGAGGAAGCTTAATCTCTTCTTCTTCCACGCCACCTGACTGTGCTTTCTTCAGGTTCTTCCTCTTGACACGTCCTGCAAACACACATTCAAGCATCTCAACATGCCGTCAGACTGGGCTGTCAGTGCATACTACTTGACTCTGGAAAATACCACCAGGACCAGCATTTAAAGAAAAAATCATTCCCTGCTTCTCTATGCTTAAAGGTGGATCGTTTACTCTAACTTTGGAACATTACTGCCTTCAGATTTCTTTCAATGTTTACTTTGATATTCTTCTGCCAATACAAAACACGAATTCCAGAGGTCCATATGGGGAAGGGTCCATCCTCAGTCTCGAGTCTGCTTTATGGACACTCTCTGGTCAATTGTACTGATACATGGTCCATTATAATTATGAAACCACAGTAAGCAGTATGTTATGTATCATGAAATTTGGTTGTCGACCAAAGGGAGAAACTCTTACATCTGGTTGGGTAATTGAGAGTAAAGGTTGCGCGAACAAGAGTCTGACAATATCTACAACTACTTTTTCCTCTTCGGTGTGTGTGTGTGTGTCTTTCTCTCACTCTCCGAGTCAGACTCTCGAGTATTGCAACAAAATTTGTAAGATTCTGCACCAAAATTTAACAATATAATGCGAAAAGCCACCATTTTGGGGGGAGGGGGAGATCCATTTCATTTTAAAATCATGCTACACCAAATGGATTATCAAAAAGATAAACAACAAAATTTTGTTTATGTCCAAATGTCTAGAAAAGGCTTAAGAACTGAAGGAAATACATACACACATACACTAAAAGAAATTAAGCAATTTTGAAGACCACTTCGTGGTCTCTCATGATGGGCAAAGAAAAAAATTCAGACATCACTCCATCCAAAAGAGCCATTTCCCCCCACATATAGTGAACTGGTACACGAGGGAAAAAAAACAAACGAACAGACTAACTGTACTTCGGTGTTCTCAGTGCTAAAACAATTTTCCCTAAATTAAACTGTACCCACAGAACATCATGGATTAGGAGCACAGAGTGATTTTCCAAGTCTAAACAAAGTACTGAAACCTTCAGGAACAAAATAAAGTCATTCTGTATGGTATGCACACTAAATAATCAACTTTTGTTGTGAAGCAAAAAACAACCCAAACTTCAATTTTGTTAAACTGAAGGCATCACATACAAGAAGATTTGTCTTCTAACTACTGAGGGGAAAAAATAACAAGAACAGATTACTGAATACTGGGCTTTAGATTGTGATGGAATTCAACAAAAATGTGCTTTGCACAAGTGCACTGAGCACCCCCCCCCCCCCCTTCCCCCAACACACACACACACACACACACTGTGGTGATGATGTACCTCTTGTCCGGCTCCTCTTTGCTTTTTGATAAACAGGCAGTTTTTATTTCGGGCCAGAGTTTATGTTCATCCTTTTCTGCTTGCTTTTGTGCAGCAAATAAATTTGTTTCTCATTAAAAGTCTGCCAAAAATTCTTCTGAAATCAAAAGGCTAAAGGTGATGCTCCTACAGGCAAATCGTGGGACACACCCACTGACTGACCCGGTTTCCTGGCTATCAAAACAAGGGAAACTTTTGGGGGGCTTCACTTCTTGTAGCCAACCACTCCAGTCAAGAATTAAAGAATCTCTAGCAAGTTTTGTTTTTCGAATTTCTTTTTTTGGGGGTCTGGGCCCAGCAGCAATGGGTTATTCGACGTCGTCATTATCATCGCCTGAATCATTATTGATTCCGGCCTCAAAATCAGTCAGCAGTCGATCTTTATTCATAACTAGGTCAAGATTGACGTCCGAATCGTCTTGCTTCAAATCTTCTTCAAGAGTGTAGCCCGCAAATATGCTCTCTTCATCAATATCACTTCAGAAAATGAATTCTGCGAGTTGCATAGTTACTTGATCCGCCATTTTCCCAGAAAATCTTCGCAAAAAAAAAGCCGAACTTTGAAAATTCACAGCAGTGAAACTACTCCACCAAAAACTCATGCAACAAAAACCAAAATGGCGTCCAGAAACGGAAGTACCGGAAGACTTCTGTCGCAATTGCATTCTGGATATGTGATGGTGAAAGCGAAAGTCGTTGACCGAGTATTCAGCGGTCGATCTCGGTCGATCCGGTATTCAGAAAGATGAAATCTCGCGGTCGATCTCGGTCGATCTGGTAGGCATTGGGTTAAACTAAAAGAAAACTGGCTGCATGCACAACACACACACAAATTAAATAAATTTCTCCACAAAAAAAATGAATGAAAGAAAGAAAGAAAAAATTAGCATCTAAGCAGTCATGCATAAAGTTGAAATGAAAGAACAGTATCTTTCTTGTGAACATAATTATTGTACATTCATTTCTTACTGTCAACCAAGTCGACACATTAAGAGCAAGAAGGAAAAATAAAAGGGGGGGGGGGGGGAGGGGAGTTCATATTAATCTAATCATGAAATTAAGTCTGCACCAATTGCAGGCCAGTGCTCTTGAAGCATCGACATGCTTCTTGTAGTGTATTGTCCAAACAGTGCTGTTAAAACCACCATCAGCTTTTTTAGTTCAGTCTTTTCAACAACAAGTAATAACATCCCATTTCTAGACTTTTTCACTTTCCCAAAATAAAGCAAAAAACCGATAAAATTTTGCTCACTTTTGTTGTCCCCCCCCCCCCCCCCAACTAGTTGATAATTGTGCTATCCTCAAACGCCTTGCTCCGATTCACAATTAATGACAAGCGGAACATCATTACTTCCCCTCAAAAGATGAAACTATGCATGATGCACAACCAGAAAATAGCTGAACAAATTGTGTTCAGCTATGTTTACCCTCCACCGAACTGGTCAGATTAATTGCATGCAGAAGCACCACGATACAGCATTAGCAACGGCAGGCAGCATTGCCATGAACATAGAATCTTGGAAACCTGGAAGGGAAAATTGAATACAGTTCAAGACTTGCGATGATCAAACATTTTGCAATTTGGGTTCTTTCAATGAACTCCAACCCCCCCCCCCCCCCCCCCCCCCCCCTCTCTCCCTTGAATGCTGTTTATTTTTGCCTGCACCTGAAGATCAGGTGGCTTTCTCGGACATCCTCAAATCAGAGGAGGTTTCTCCAGCACAGAGAACTCATTTTGCAACCTGGCCAATCTAGAGACAGGCAAAACTTTTTTTTCTGTTCTGGTTTTCAGTTATTCTCAAGACTTTCAACCCCATACTTAAAATCTAAATTTTGTAACAATTTTGTTGGTTAAAACTCCACACCACAGACAACCACGTGAAGTATGGTGAGCAGTCAGAACCAGTTAATATTACAGTGATGAAACGCCAAGCCAAAAACACGACTGCTGACAAGGAGCTGGCACTGTGTTATAGAACTGAGCACATCCTCACGTGATGGTGTGTGCCTTAGAATTTCAGCTATAATACAACTGTGAACAAAAATGTACACCACCATGCATGTTCATTTATGACCGATGAACATTATTGAACTTATAAATCTAACAACTGCAGTAAAGAGGTAGTGCTATGAAATGAGAAAGTGAAAAGCAAAAGTTTCTTGCTTACAAAAAGTGATCTGAAAACTTTGGCTGTGTGCAAGTAAGTTAAAACTTTTTTCTTTTCAAATCTGCGCATGGCAACAAGAACCAGCCTTGTCTGCTTAATAATGTGTCGGGACACCTACAATTGTAGGAAAACAGATCATGTCTTTGAATTGAAAAATAACAGTTGTGCAAGGATCCATCGATCATCAGAAGAAAAAAGTAATGGTAATAAGAGCTCTTAACACCTTTTTAGGAGACACTCTGGACTTTACTGTTCTGATGATGCCTACCTGATTTCTTTGTGTGTAATCAAATTGGATAAGTAAACATGCCAAGTACACTCACGCTCAGAGTGTACTAGTGTTGTATTCTGGATCTATTTGACAGTTATCAGGGAAAAATAAGTGCATGTCAACTTGTCTGATGTCAAATTAGCAGGAAAATGTTGGTCAAATTATCAGGAAAAATGTTGGTCAAATTATCTGGAAAAATGTTGATCATATGTTAGGTCATTGGCTGGGGGAAAAAAACTCGGCCCAAAAGTTGACTTATCCAAGTGTTAACTCACCCGCCCTGACCTCTAAAACCAAGAGAAGGCAGTGAGCTTACAAAAAAAGAGAAAAAAAACTGTTAAAGAAACGGAACGTTTTGTATTATGGTGAACAATTAATGGTCATTAGACAAATCACCTTCCATCTTCTAAAGCGCGTCTCCCAAAACACCTAAAAAAAACTGAAACCAACATTCAGAACAGTAACATCAATCGTGTAGGTAAAACTCCACACCACAAGACAACCATGTGACGCGTGGTGAACAGTCAGCACCAGTTAATATTACAGTGATGAAACGCCAAGCCAACAACACGACTGTTAACAAGGAGCTGGCACTGTGTGGAGAAAAGAAAATATTGTCAGTCGCAACAAAGACAGCCATTATACATTACCTACCAGTACTTCATCGAAAACATTTGTACAGAGAGGGGCATATCACCACCTACCAGCACGACCACACCGTACGGAGAGCGAAGGGAGAAGTCAATGTGCTTTGGCTGTCAAGGCGTACAACATAGCTGGGGATGTTGACCACTTGTTTTCGAACTCTGCACCAGAAATATGTTTCAACAGTGATAGTAAGAAAAAAACCAGCAACCACATTCAATAAAGTACATGGAATAAAACATTTCAGAGGAAAAATACATCAACAAAGTCTTGGATTTGAGGTTCTTGAAGTCTCTGAATAAGACCCAACTTCATAGTGTGTTCAGGGTTTCATATCAATCAAAATGCAACCTTGTGTTCAGTGTGGGGTGGAGGATGGGATTACATGCAAAAGATTTTGCCGTACCTTTTTTTTAAATCAACTTTGTTTCAACTAGAAGATTCATTATGATGTGTGTTTGTGTGTGTGTGACTGTTTACTGGGTTTTTGATTTTTCTGAAATGGGCCGAGTCAAATCCTGGAATGCTACATGGAACTGGATTGAAAATTGCTCACTTTTGTAGTCTTTTCAGTCCATTCAAATCTCCAACAGTTGGCAATTGTGCCTTCCTCAACATCTTGCCATCATTTATCATTTGTGCCTCACAAAACATCATATTCCCCCTCAAAAGATGAAAGCTGTGCAAGATCCACAACCAGAAACATGGATAATATATGGCGTTTACCTACATATTTGCCTGCCACTGAACTGGTCTGATCATCTTTGATGAAGCGCCGTGATATACCAAAACAACCACGGGAAGCATTGCACTGAACATAGACTCATGGAAACCTGGACTAGAAAACCTGGATATGGTATGACACTCTGGGTGATTAATCTAGATTTGCATGCTCAACTCATCAGTGAACATTTCATTTGGTATGGCCAAAATATTCAAGTTCACGACACCTTCGAAGCACATAAACTTTTGGACAGATTACTGAAACCGATTTCATAACTATACAAATCAGTTTCAAGATCAGCAGACCCAACAATATATCTCGACTGAGCACTAGCACACACGTTTTGCAGTTTATGTTCCTTCCTTGAAAAACATAATTCAAACTTCAAGTAGGATCAGTCTTTAATTCACGCAACCTATATCTGGATCTTGGGCTTTGGTTAAAAAAGAAAACTATGGTTCCTCAATATTTTGCCACTTAGATTCATGAACAAATAGTTCGTCAATTCGGGACAGCCTTTACTTTTAAAGCATATTCCAAATAACTTTAAACGCATACTGCACTGTCTGTTCAAGTCAAAATATTCGTATTATACACATAACAGTTCTGTAATAATATTCTAAACATCACTGTGAACCAGTATTCCAATCAGGGTTAATTAAGCATGTTTATAATGCATCCAATTTCAACTAAAAACTATCATACTGACCATTTTTACTGTGACAGTCTTGCGTTTTTTTCCTAATGGGGTAAAAATGGGATTCTGAATAAACTGGCTTATATCATGAATGAACAGAGTAATCTATCGGGAATAGGCCCGGAGGACGTCCGGGAAAGACGGAGGACACTGGGAAAGACCAGAACCAAGGGCTCTGTGGGCTGGCTCCCCACTTTGCCTTAAACATGTGGCTACGAAGAATAAAAGGAAAATGCTCCTGGATTCACCGCAAGGGGGAGTGATGTTGTATCCACTCGGTGCTCATCGATCACGACTGCAAGAATCCCCAAACGGTCTAAGAACTTGGACCTATTGGAATATCCATGGGTCTGTGGGAAAGCGTTTCGATACCCCACGTGGCGATGAAGATCCAACGAACAAAGCTGGGATGGGTGAAGACTATTGAATGAGCAGCAAGCGCATCTGCATTCGCAGTTAAGACGTCGGGAAGACAAGGCCAGGATTTAAACCACAGTGCCAAGGACATCCAACGCTGTTGGTTCGGATGAGGATTTTGCACAGGACTCGATGCAGGCGCCCTTAAAACTCAAACCTGCCACGCGCAATCGAAACTGAAGAGTGGAGAAACTGGATGCAAAAATCGTTTCCAAGACTCGATGCACTGATTGGGAAAGCACCCTTGAAACACCAAACTGCCACATATGGGGACATTGTGGTATGCCACTTGTAGAGACGCTATGGAGGTAAAAACTACCCAAAGAGAAATAACTCCTCCAAGAAGAATCACAGACGCAAGAAAAGATGGACAAGATCAGTGTCCAAAAGAACAACCTCAGAAGCAAATGAAGACGCATAGCCAGTGAAAAACATGGCCTTGGTATTAACTGTGGGACGACCTGAAAAAAACCAGACGCCTCAGCAAAGCGGTATCTTCGAGAAAGAGGCAAGAGCAAAAAGATAGAAGACACAAGAGCGCTTCTCAGGACCCCTGCAGTTTGCCAGAACACTGTTTGAGCAGCCAAAATCTGGGACCTAAAGTGTGGACAAAGGAGTTCTTGAGCAGATTGAGGAAAAACATACTCTGACTCCAGAGCAAAGCACCACTGACATTTCAAGTCTGGTGTGGCCCCCCACCCCCCCCCCTCAACCCTGAGGAACAGTTCAATGGCAAAGCCCTCCAACGTTTGACGGGAAATCAAGAGGTGGTCGGACAAAGCCAGGAGCCAAATCATCGCATGGGGACCAACGGGAATACCCTTACCTGCTTTATCAAGAAATGTCCCAAGTGTGCTGGAGTGGCTCTCGGCTGCTGCGATCGGGCTTGGAGACATGAAACCAGGAAGATCAGCGGCCAGTGGTGTCGGCAGATGGTGTGTACATCCCCAAAGTGCTAAATCAAGTGGACATCAGCCTGTTCAGGCCAATTTCACTACTGAACGTCTGAAGGGAAATCTTCTACTCGGTCATGGCAGCGCAAAGGCTGTCCATGTTCCTGATGGTAAAACAAGTAACTTGGATGTGTCAGTAACAGAATGGTGGCTTCTCCCAGGCGTCGGCTGGCTGTGTTTGATCATTGCCACAATGATCTGGGGCGCAAATCCAAAAAGCAAAAAACAGAAATGAGAGACTTGGACGTAGTGTGCTTGATCTGGCAACACGCTTATGGATCTGTGCCCCATGAGATGTTACAGTTGCGCTCTTGAGATGTACCTTGTGCCAAAAGAAACATCCGCGAAATGCTCAAGTAAGTATCTTTCACAATGGCTTCTCAATGCGGTTCTCTACCAAGGAGTTACACAACAGAATTGGATCAACTTGGATGTGGGCATGCAATGGCTGGTGCAATATCCCCCATACTGTTCGTGCTGCAAATGTTACTCATCTTGAATGCAGCAACAAAAACGCGATGGACAAGCAGACCTGGCGATGGGATACATGATGCCTCCTCCTCAAGGGCCTTCATGGTTGACAATCAGTGATTTCATCCAGTGTTAGGAAGACGAGACACGTCATGTGAGGGAGAGGCTGGACGACATAGTTGC
Organism: Conus ventricosus; assembly: GCA_018398815.1. Lineage (NCBI taxonomy): Eukaryota > Metazoa > Mollusca > Gastropoda > Neogastropoda > Conidae > Conus > Conus ventricosus. Next base: position 26,966,668 of record CM031596.1, on the reverse strand, counting down.
CTCTTACAGGAATGCAGTTCAAGCCAAAGAAATCACGGAGTCTCTCACTGAGGAAAGGGAATAGTGAGCCGAATCTGTGGTCTTTCAGTGTTGCAAACCCGGCCATTCCAACAGGACACGATGAACCAGTCAAGAGCCTTGGAAGATGTTTGATGATACGCTGAAAGACACACAAAGAGCAAAAGAAACCCATGAGATGGCGGAAGAAAGATGGCTTGGAGACCATTGACAGTGTAGGGCTCCTGGCAAATACATTGGTATGGTGTACTGCAGTTCATGATGATACCAAAGCTCCTATGGCCCTCTGATGATATAAGGACTTCTGCCCCGACAGTCGAGGCAAATGGACAGCCTAAAAATTCGCACATAGTGTCACATGGGGAAATGGCTTGGCTGTCCCCACCCGGTCTGACTGACATGCGCGGTACTGTCAGCCATGCAGCACACAAGCTGTAACTACCACTGAAATCCATTTCATGGAGGGCAATACAAAGCAGGGCAAGATCAGGACTTCAAGCATGCGGGAAGATCAGGAGACCGGTGGTGATGCATTCATGCCCAGCCTGAAGAAAGGCAGAAAAGGGAAAGTTCAAGAGGCGATGTGATTTGCAAAAGAAATTCAAGTTCAGAGAAACATATCAGGACACTCACCAGTCCAACAGAAAGGACTGGGGGTGACCAAAAATGAATTGGTGGGTCATAGGCCAATGGAAAAGTCTAAAGAGAATGATTGATTTCAGGGAGATGAGAAGAAGAAGACCAAAAAAGACTCCAAAAAGCTAGTCCAGCAGAGCAGCAAGGCGCATTGGACAAACGTGGGTGTATTGCACTCCAAAGAGTCTCACTTGGATTGACATTTGGCACATGGCCCCCCTATCATGATCAGCTTCATTCTCAGATCTGCATATGACCTTCACTGCCCTCAAATGCAAACCTGGTGATGTGGGGGAAACAGACGATCCTCGCATATGGCACCCCCCTCTTGCCATTAAACTATGTCAACAAAACAGTAGGAGCATGTTCTAAGCTCATGTAAAGTAGCCCTGGCTCATGGAAGGTACACATGGAGGCACTACCAAGTGTCAATGAGATTGTACAAGTAGTATGGGCCGTACCAACACTCACTAAAGCGGAGAATCTGGACTCCAAACAGCAACCGCAACCAGTCTTCTCGGAAGGTAGCAGCAAAATCATGGCCAAGAACAATCAAGTGCCACTTGAAAAACATGCAGGCAGAGTCTGCTGGACGGGGCAGATGACTGGAGTGCAATGCAGACCTCCCAGAATGGTGTGTAACCCAGAGATCTCAGCTAGTGTGGCATGTGACCAGGTCTTAGTAGTCCACTCTAAGTCATCCAATGCAGCTGATTCATGATCGTGCTCACGTGCCATATGAAAACAGATTGAGGCAGCTCAAATCTACAAGATGAAATAGGTTGCTGATCTGAACTCAGCCTGAGGTGACGAGGCTATCTGGCCAAAGGTTTCACTGCAGAAATTTGGGAGCTAGGGATTTGTAGGCAACGTCTGCTTACAGCCTCTTGAAACAGCTCTCAGTGCAGGGATGGAAATAAACTGAGCCCTGTAAAGCATGCAGTAAGCCGGCAGAGAGGGTGTTCAGTGGATCTGGTCAAGGTGGAACAATAAGTGAACTTCATAAGGCTTATCTTCCCTACAAAATATCATAGGTTGTCCCTGTGGCTCAGTGGTTATAGCGCGTGTCTTTAAGTGGAAAATGAGCATCTACCTGAGGGTCATGGGTTCGTATACAAGCCATGCTCGTCCCAAGATGGGGAAAAAAAAAAATATTAAGGCCGGAGGCAAGAGGGACTTCCGGAGTCATGGAACCGCGGTGTGCCCTTATCCCCCTAGTGTGTCACGGAAGATAAGGGCCGTACTCTTGCTTGAGGGGGCTGTCTCTCTGTGGACTCATAATGCCTGACCACGCTCTTCAACGGTTTCTTTCTACTCTGACAATTATGCCATATTTCCCAGGTTTTTTTCCTTATGCTGTACGTATCACTTTGCACACCTCACCATTAAAGTAATTCATAGTTCATTCCATAAAAACCACTGGTGAAAATCTTAAAAATGTAGGTCTCAGAGTCAGGGCTGGGAAGATTGTAAAGCTCGCTCTACTTCTCAGACATGTGTCTTCTGTGTAACGTTAAAGTGTAAGCAGTAAACGAGTATATAAATATTATCAAAACCTTCAGGTGTCATAAACTTAACTGTTTATGTAGGATTTCCTTGCCTCGTGGGCTTGTTTCGATGTATAATTCATTCACTCCTCTTTAATAGTCAGAAAGACCCTCTGATATCTTTTCTGACAGGTCAAATTAACGTTCAACCTTACCATGGGGAATACAACTCCGGGTCGACTTTCTTGGACCTACCTTCGTACTTTTATTACTCATTCCCCTTGGCCTCTGACACTATGGCATTCAATTACCGTGAAGCCCTCCAGTCGGCCATGGCGGGGACTCTACGGGGGGTGTGCATGAAGCAAGGAGGACAGGCAGATGGTGGAGCTCGCATTGGGCCCGGACTGGTTCCCTCTCTTTCAACCTTGGCCTTGAAGGGCAGGCGTGTGTGGCCTGTTGGGTCAACCACACTTTCGGACTGCAATGGGTTCATGTGTTGGGCATTATCTACACGGCGGTTAATCAGTCACTGCCTCCACTCTGCAACAACAACATATCATGCGTTAAAACGTTGTATGGGGGACATCAACTGATACATACCTTCTTCTCAAATCTGCTGGAACAAAAAAGCCCACGCACTAACCATGGAGTGCTTTATCCATTATGCGACTGAAGCTAATATTTTTGTTTAATCCAACCTTAGTCAAATCCATCTTTCTGCAAGTCTTTTCACAATACATTTCTTTGCTGAGGACCGTAGTCACATCCAAGGTCAGCCACCTTTCCTTACATGAAAATAGTTTTCTTAATGTACGTTTTCATTCTATGACACCAAACAAATGTCAGAGTGTTCTTTCTATATTATACACTGCAATCTTGGCACTATCAGATTATTATTTAACACCAAAGTACCACCCCATGATTTTCACCTATACCAAAATGACAATGTTTTTCACCTATAATTCAGTGAAATTTGAAAGTGAATGGGTAGAATTACGGCATTACACTGGATGTGCCTCTGTTGGATAAGTATCTGGCTTGTGTGAAGGGATTTGCCAGACCCAGTTTGGTTACTTGTGTCTGCATACGACGCTCAAGGTAGTCTTCCAGGCGCCAGTCCCAGTACGTAATCCAGTTTCATTTGGTTTTCATCCTGCACTCCAATTTCGTACCTGTCGACGCTGTAAAGCATTTCCTGGGAAAAAGACCCCAACTGATGAAATCAAGAAGTTTCACAAAAGGAACTGATAGGCATTCTTTATTGTATTCTCACTTTTAAATTCTCATCTGAATATGGTCATGACCCAGATATGCAGTCTGAGTTTTTGATGACTTTGTGGCACCAGTAACTGAAACACTGCATAAAAATGACTTAAAATGAATAGTGGTTTGCAAAACAAATGATCCAACCTCTTAACCATTGGTGTTCAACTGTTTTTGGATTCCTCTCCTCCCACCTACCACATTTTCTTTTGTGTGTGCGTGGGGTGTGTGTGTGTGTGTGTTGTGTGTGTGTGTGGCACTGCAACATGGCATGGAAGGGATAAATTTGAAGACTAAGGGGACGTGGCATTACAAGTTGGGTGTAGAAATAGGAGTGTGCACTCTTTGTTCTTTAAACAATACAATGCTTTTTTCCCCTTGCTCTTTGTTACAGGACAATTCACGGAACCACTCTTCATTACTCTGCAGAGGGTTTTTCTCAAAATATGGAGAAATAAAATAAAAGAAAAAATTAAACTACAGCATCTGCTGCTGAATACTGCCATTCTAAACAGTAGTAAACTTTTGCATGCTGCGATATGCATTTAGTCAACAATTACTTAAACTAGATAACATCAATAAATTCTTCAAGTTTAATTAAACCATGTTCATGTTTAAAGGAAAATTATTTGACTTCTGTCCGAAAACCATTGTTGCTGATCTGAATTGTCATCTATGACGCCTAACATTCTTATAATTTAGAATTTGAAGCTTAATCTATTTCTTAGGACATTATATCAACAAAATTTACACTGTTGCTGATGTGCGTTGGTGAACAAATTTTTCACTTCTAACTAGCGTCTTGGATCCCTCTCTGCCTGAGTGAGCAAACAGCCTCACGAGCAAGTCCGTTTGCAGGATTTTCCCCAGCGGTGTACTTCACACGCCACACATTCTCTCTTGTTACGCAGTCCATATACTCGCCAATGAGTTTCAGTTACCATGTTCCTGACGTTCCTTTTCAAGGGATCGTCTGGTGTAGTGTATGATTTGCTTCTGAATTGTCTTGATGAGCATTCGTGACTGGAATAAATAAAAAGTTTTTCATATTATCAAAGTTTATCCATGTAAATTAATAGGAAACTTGAAGAAGAATAATGAGGGAAAAACTATGATCTAATGAGCGTTATTTCTCATCGCAACTTCTCTTATTGCTTACCTAAAGTGCCGCTGCCCTGAGTACCACCCAGGTAAGAGATTTAAGTGCCAGTGTTTTCTTTCTTTCAACCCATTATCCTTCACCTGATAGGTTGTAATCTTTTCAGCAACAGATTTGAGTGATCTTCAAGTTTCATGCTGTGCTGACAGACCTCAGACTTCTGAGAGGAGAATACTCCTATATGAGCAGATTAGTGAAACTTACCCTAGAGTTACCAGTATACACTTATGTTGTTACCAGGCTCCAGGCTTTGCGTATCTGATCGAATTGAAGCCTGGCCCTTATATGTTTTTGTAGTCTTCTTGCTCTTGGCTATGCTCCACTGAAAATGAGTGGCTTTCCCATTGGGATATAAGTACTTTTTCATTTCTGCATGGCTGATAAGTTCACTAGTGCAGTTATGGGCCAAATACCAAATTCCCATTGATCTCATCCAGTAATCTAAATGGATGGTTCAGGTCTCTACCAGAACTTAGATGATTGTCTACTCACGTCTTGTGTTTTAATACAGTGTGCTACCCACACTTTCGTTATCTTGGAATAACTTATTTCTGAAAAATTTAGTGAAAAGGGTCTTTATATTTGTTTTATTCCATTACGCATTTTAGAGGGTTTCTATAACAATTTTAAAAAAGATACAAAAAAATTTCTATGATAGTATTGAAGGCTCTGCAGTCTCCAGTTACAAAAGCTTTTTCTGTTTTTGGGTCTTATGAAATGGCTTGGTAAGTTGTGTATGCTGCTTCAGTTTCGACATTTTCATCCTGAATCAGTTTCTCAAGCCAAGCAAATTCTTTTTGCCCAAACTTTTTTTTTTTTTTTTAATTAAAAGATTTCCCATAACAAACACTTTTACTTCCATTGTTTTCTGTCGCAATAGGTCTGGTCAAAGTATCATGGCTGCTGATGAAAAGCTCATTTGCTCATCACAGGATTTGGCAAGGGGGGCCCGGATAGGATCAGTTGTTAGAGCGCCAGGACTCGTGATCTGGGGTGCGGGTTCGAACTTTCGGTATAGGGGGATTTTTTCCCTCGGAGTTAACATTGGTTCTTGACGCCATTCCCCTTATAGTTTCTTCGTATGAGTCGTATAAATCCAGTGGTTCCGTTGTGAACGACACGATATACATCTTGCACCTCGTAAAATCCCATCCACCAACTTTCGGAAGAAGGAGGACAGTTTGGACAGTTGGTATGGATGGACACGCGACACATTGCATTGCAACTTCCCATGATGGAAGTATGGCTGCACCACTTAATGGTGGGTAAAAAGGGTCATACACACAAAACTCCTCTGCCCCTGGCTCTACTGGGATGTCGCAGGTGTATCAGCCTGCGTACGCCAGGAAAGAAAAAGAATGAACAGGATTTTGGCATTCTGACTCTGCTTCTATCCTACCACTGCAAAGACTACAGGCACTGGGATACTTTGTTTTCTGGCTGACGGCTATGTTAAAAACTCATACAATCCAATATGATTAATATTCATTCAATGGGCTTTGGATTAAACAAGGACATATAAAACTATGTGGAAGAGAAGACTAGCGATGGATGACGGTAAAGGGGGCAAATGGGGGTGGAGATGTTTCAAATGTTAAACTGAATTCTTCATCCTGTATCTGGTGGGCAAGCCAAGTTGCATTATGATATTAATAATCCTACACATTGATATTGAATTCGTGAACATACTCATTTCAAAACAACGTGGTCACTGAGCGTTTAGAAATCTGGTATAAAAAAAAGCATGTGGGGCATACTGTTTTTGCTACACCCTCTGTCTGTTCTGACATTCAGCAGGCCTCCGTGGTCAATTGTCAATGCATTGCCCAGAGTGGAATACAGATTTCCTGTCGAAAAAATTCAAGGAATTTTTAAGGACCTTTACAGCACTTTTTTTTTTTTTTTTCTTTTGAATAAATGTAGGACTTACTTCAACTTCAAGGATATGTTTAAGAACAATATCCATCCTAATAACAGACACATACAATGATTCACTGTCTTGGACATTTTTATTGGATATATATGCGCAAAAGGTATTGTTTTTGTTTTCAACCTGGGTTGCCTTGCAGCCATTCTTGGTACTCTGTTTTTTCCACCCAAATGGACGAATACTTCCCCAGCATGTTGGCAATTCAATTTTCAAGTCAGGTAATATTCTATCACTTGCTCCATGCGCCATAATGGCTGGTAACTGTTGTCTTTTTTAACCTGATGGGATGACGTATCGGCTAGATTGTCAGGTCAACTCCTGACTTCTTATATTTTCATTCAGACTTGTCTTTTGTTAATTTGAATTTTCAGATTGTTTTTCTATTGACACGAGATTTTACAGATTTATCAAAAATCATTGTCTGTGTCTAAAAGTAAGCACTTTTAATAGGACCCTATGAGACAAAAAGCCTGATTTTTAAGGACTTTAAGTCTTGAAATGGGGTCCCCTCAAATCAAGGACTTGTAGTTAAAGGATGTAGGAAACCTGCATTGTCCTGCTTTGTGGCGCAGGCACAACCACATGATACGAGATTTCAAACCCACACGACACGGGCTTATGGTTGTTTGGATCTTGTTTATGCCTTCTTGTCTGGTGTTGGTGGTTGTTGTCGTTCCCTGGTAAAAGACTCCAGGGATCATTCCAAACGGTAGTTACTTGTACACTATGGTATACAAATGCTATCAGCTGGGGATGGAGATACATGACGGTTGTGGACCGTTTTTGATTTACCCCGCCTCAGTGGGCAGCCCAAACTCCGACTTCAAGGGCATTTTGGAGGGCTGATAATTTTTATGCTAGGAGCTGTCACTACTGATGGACTATACTCCGCATACTATGCAGAGCTTAATACATTTTGATTGTACTAGTGTAGCCTTGGTGTTCAGCCTATGTCAATTAGGCCTGACACAGATTAAGCCAAGGCAACTTTTTCAGATTGAAACCTTTTTCCCATCAATAAATGGCTAATGATTCAGTGCAGGGAAGGTTAATCTAATCGCGTAGCAAGAAGGACGAGGAGGTGTCCACCTTCCAATCTTGCCTTGCCATTGAAATGGTAAATCTCTAATACCTGTCTGTTTCCTGACTCTAGAGCAATGAAACTATGATTTCCAAGGGAACAATCTTGATTAAGAATAAAAGGAGCACCCAGGAGTGGACGGTCAATGTTATACATAACTGACATAAAATATTGACAGCTTTTATCATGCTTTTTATCCCAGTTCTGTCGCTGTGGATACTACTCTGCCGCAGTGTGCCCATTCAAGATTGCCACAAATGCAATCTCATTCCATAAAAACAAAATTGATACGACAAGTTTTGAGATCTGCATTGACGATTTTGCTATTTTTTAATTCCCCAGAATTTTACTGTTACCTGGGCCTGAATTTGGCCATATGCTTTTAACTTCTTGATTATCGTGTGAGCCCCGTGTTGCACCAATTTGGCTCCAGCGGGCCATACTGTCTGAGTGCACTATTTTTTGTTTTTTTTATTTTACTTTTTATTTAACATGCGCGCGGGTGACCTTCTCTTTTTGAGCGGTGAACCAGTTTTTTAGAAGAAGATAGATGCTGCTTTGGGAAAGCTTTTTTTTTAGAAGTTGGTTGCGTGCACGATTGTCGCGGTGGGGAGGGAATAATACAACTCCCAATCCGGTTCGGCCCTTTTGCGATCAGCTCCCCCTAGTACATGACCCTGAGTATACAAACTCAAAAAATGGTTGCGTGCCGACTAGCTGCGATATATGCAACGCCCTACCGAGTTCCGGTATTGGCACGAATAGTCTCTCCACCCCCACACACACAACCCACCCCCTTTTCTTTTTTCTTTTTAATTTTAAATCTTTGCTGTCAGTTACAATGACGGTTTTAGTTTTGTTAGGCCTAACTTTATATTTTATATATATATATATATATATATATATATAATTATATATTCTGTGGTGTGTGTGTGGGTGTGCTGTGTGTGCGCGTGTTTTGTGTGCTATGTGTGGAGAATGTCGTGTGTGGGTGGTGTGTGTGTTTGTCTGTTGTCGGTCTGTGCACGCGCGCTCTCCGAATCAAGCCAAGTGCATCTCTCGAACACCCAAGCGTGTGTGTGTGTGTGCTGTGTGTGTGTGTGTGTGCGAGTGGGTGCATGATTTCTTTATTCAAGAATCTTACCCGTTTTTAATGAACGAAGAACTCTACATGGATTTAATTGTTTTCTTCGAATAAAAATAAATAGAGTCAAGAACTGTGACTTTCTTTGTGCTTTTCCATTCCCATCTCACTTGATCGAATCTAGCGCACGCACGCACGCACGCACGCACGGCACGCAAACACACACACACACCACACACAACACACACACACACACACTCAGTGCCGCACTGTTGCCGTGCACATGGGGAAAATAAATAGATAAATGAAAAACTCATATAAATTTTGGCGTTTCTTGCATTAGTTTGAAAATAAAAAAAAAACAAAACTAACCCAACCATTGTTCATTCGCATCATGATCAAAATACTATGCATATGCACTTCATTGTTGATAAAAAACTTCTAAACAATCCATGTACGTACTTGAGTAACCAATCAAAAGGATACTAAACTAAAGAGGAATAACTAGAGAAACTAAAGAGGAATAAATGGCGAAGAGGGGAAAGAAGCTACTCCTATTAGTGTGCTTGTTTAAAGGGCCACGTTTTATTTAACTGATTTTCTTTTTTTTTTTAAGACATGTGTGTGTGCGCCGTGTGTGTGTGTGTGTGTGTGTGTGTGGAGTCGTTGAGATGAGAGAGAGGAGGACTCGCAATCAGGATGCGACGGGAGGCACATATATCTCACAATACTCACAAACACACACACATTACACAAACACGAGCGCGTGCAAGTGCGCACATATGCTTATGTAAGCTTCACACACACAACACACTCTCACACAACACCTCTCAACTAATTTGTTATTTCTACAACACACATATATATATACTACTTTAATATGTACACACACACACACAACACACACTCACACAGCACCCCTCACACACACACACACACAACAGCCAGCAGCAACGGGAGACCACAACTACATACTAGAAAAAAAGTAACTTTTTTAAACGTGTTAATAACTTATCGGGACGATCGACTCGTTAGTGAACATAATTTTCATCGGGAAGTGCGGAATAAACGCTACTTCGGACTGTTGTAGTCGGATTTTGTTTCGGATATTCTGAAGTATCGATAGTCAGAATGGATGCTTGTTTAAAGGGCCGCGTTATATTTACCTGATTTCTTTTTTTTTTTTTTAAGACATGTGTGTGTGCGCCGTGTGTGTGTGTGTGTGTGTGTGTGTGTGTGTGTGTGTGTGTGTGTGTGTGGAGAGAGAGAGAGAGAGGAGAGACTCGCAAACAGATGCACGGGCGCACATATATTTCACAATACACACACACACACACACAAACACACACGCGCGCGCGCGCGCGTGCGCACAAATGCATATGTAAGCTTACACACACACACACATATATATATAATATATACACACACACACACACACACACACATATGTCAGGGTTGCACATCCACGTCGGACATCGGACATAGACCGATTGCACATGCAAAATGTCCGATATAACTGGCAGTGAAGAGGACAAATGTCCCATTACTTTGCCGAAAACGTGGTCACTGTCCGATAGCTTTCCGATGCTCACGGACATGGCACCGGCCGTTTATATCAAGCCCGCATAATTATTTGAGTCCGACCGTCGTACAGAACTCCAGTCTGTAACTTTAGTGTAAGCCCACTGCCCAGTGAATCACTAGGCCTATTACTAGTCCCGTGTGCCACTGGCACTAAGCTTAGTGGCGAGCCGTGGCGGTCTATTTTTTAGCTCGTTGGCTTGCAACTCTGCCTCCCTGACCGGCAGAGGCTGAGCCAGCGAGGTTCACGGCTCGCAGCTGAGAGCTCGCAGCCAGCTTGTGTCAGGGTTATTTTTAGCGTAAAGCGGCTAAAGAGCGATAAGCCCTATTGTACTTGTTACGTGTTGTAGGCCATGTAGGCACATGTTTGCTGAAGCGGAGACTGGAAAGGAATCCTTGCTCCACGACGAGGGTGCAAATGGAAGGACCAAGTGATGTCAAGGGGGAATCAGAATGGGTGTTCAGGGTGACAGAAAAGTGGGGAGAGAAAAGGAAAAGAATGCTCTTCAAACAAAAAGACGACTCCAAATGAATCAATATTGTACTTGAATACTAGCATTTACAATGAATAGTGATTTAGGAAAGACACTGCCTCTGTGTGTGTGACTGTGTGTGTGTGTGTGGACTAGTAATTGTATGTTTACCAAACATGGCTTCCCACTCTAGGAATATAGTCAGCTTTTGTAATACCATTAAATTTTTGTGTGCATAAAACTTAATATACATTCAATCTGGCTTGCATTCAAAATGTCCGATTGATTTTGTTATGAAGAGGACAAATGTCCTATTACTTCAGGGTGGTCCAGGACATTTGTCCTATAGATACTGATAAGGATGTAAACTGTCACGGACAAAAATGAAACAACCAAACTCGTGTTAGTCGTCAGCCAATTTGTTCGGACATAAGCTTCAACCCAAACATTCTAGGCGCCAGGTAGACGGGCCCATATGTCGGGTCCAGCCAATTAAGCTTAGCGGAGAGGCTTCACGGAGACGGTACGGCCCAGCCAGACAGACTAAGCCGTTTGACCGACGCCTCGATGTCTGCCCGGACGGATCTCAGTGCCTGGGCCAGACTCATCTAGCCAATTTAGAGTGACCAGTGCCCACGAGTTAAGCCACACGGCGCCAGTTAAGTAGGAAAGGGGGGAAGGTAGTGCGTGGTGGGGGCGAAATCTAGCTAATCAATTAAATGACCAATTGACCACCACAGAGAGTGAGGCGTGTAGGCGTGGCTGTCATGATTTGAATATCCAATGGAATTAGAGGGAGATAACTTCGGGTACGGGGCGGTAAAAATACTGACCAATGGTACTCGCCCTTGGACAGATGAGTTTCAAGATAAGATAGGGATGCGTGAGTGGAGGAGCAGAACGGAGGAGAAGGAGAGAGAACGAACAGAGGGAGAGAGGGAGAGGTTCTAGGTCTGCTTGAGAGAGAAGCAGAGAGATGAAGGGAGGAGAGAAGAGAACCAAGTTGAGAGATTAGCAGGAGATAGTCTGCAGGGGAAGGACTAAAGAGAGATGTGGAGAGAGAGAGTTGCTAACTAATGAAGAGGAAAAGAAAGAAAAGAAAAAGAAAAGAAAAGCAACCATGTCCATTTGATAGGGCAGACTAGAAAGAGAGAGAGAGAGAGTGCAATGCATTAATGCAGGAAGAAAGAAGGGAGAACAGATCGATGTTAATAGTCACTGTTCCATCTTAACCGGGGTTCGACCTCATACCTGGCAGCGTCACTTCGTCAAGCAGAACCACAGACCAACGCCAGGGCCAGCAGACCAATACCAGTGCCAGCAGTTGTGCCGTGTTGTGAAAGTGACAGTGAAAAGAAACAAAGAAAAAAAAGAGAAAGAAAAGACAGTGATTCGTGAATAGTTAAGATCACCTGGCCAGGTAAAGTAGAAATCTATTTATACCCGGGTTAGTTAATGATGTTTTAGATAAATGATTTTGTGAAGTTCAGGAAAGAGAGAATGTTTTATTTTGTTTGATTCCATATGCATTGATGTTTCGTTCTATGATCATGTGTAGTAAAGTTATAGACTTTACTAGTGGTTTGATGTGACGAATGCATGATATATGAATGAGATTGTAAGCAAGCTGTGAGTGTGTTTGGGCTGTGCGCTAGTCCTTCCTCCATCGACATCACCCGAGGTTGACACAACCCTGATATGTATATATACACACACATATATATATATATATGTACACACACACACACACACACACACAACAGCAGCAGCAACGGAGACCACAACTACAACAAGAAAAAAAGAACTTTTTAAACGTGTTAATTAACTTTCGGACTATCGACACGTCGGAACAAAATTTTCATCGGGAGTGTCGGATAAACGCTTCTTCGGACTGTTGAAACAGATTATTGTTTCGAAATTCCGAAGTATCGAGAGTCAGAATGGATGTCGACAATCGCTACGTCGGAACAGAAAACGTCGGACTATTGACTTTTCGGACAGTTGAACATCGGAACATCGGGCAGCGCCCGTGACGACTTGAAGAATGGATGGCACTGAAACTTAACCAAACAAGATCTTCATGGTTACTTGTAACGGACCTCCATTCAGCGAGCAATACTCTCTACTTACTGAGAGGTGAAGGGACAAGGAGAATGAGAGTGAAAACGTTTGAGCTTCTCCTTCAAAGGGATCCCGCAGGGACTGACAAGGAGGGGTCTGCTGATGCACGCGAGTGTCCTGGTGCAGGATGTTCCGCGTCCTTAGGATAAATGGAAGAAATGATTTAAATGCAGGTAGGCTACACATCTGTTCACGGGTGTAGCACGTGGAGCTTCAAGTTCAAATGAATCGGTCCCAATCTTGTAGAGTACGAGACATGTGGAAAAGGGCCAGGGAGGCGTGATGACATTTGTGACGTCACCATGCTAGACTGTCCTTTCGCCGTTCCACGATTATGTCTGACTATTCTTGCTGAGTTTTTAATATACTTTTTATCTTCATCATCATTATCTTTTTTTGTTGTTGCTTTGCTTGGGAGAGAGAGGGAGTGAGGCGCGCACAGCTCAAAACAGTCATTGCGTAATTAGTAGTCGTGCACGCAACCATTTTTTAGTTCGTCGAACGAATAGTCGTGCCAATAGCCGGACTGGGTTGCGAGTCGTATTATCGCACGACTAGTCGTGCACGCAACACCAGTTTTCTTCGTCGCACGACCAGTCGTGCCAATATCCGGACTGGGTTGCGAGTCGTATTATCGCACGACTAGTCGTGCACGCAACACCGGCCTTTTTTTTTTTTATAACTGTGGTGAAATGTCACTTCTTCTTCTTCTTCCAGATGGGGATGTTTAACCTGCCCCGTGCCCACAGTCTTCACGTAGACTATTCTGGCACACAGGTTGCATGCATTGTGTATTTTCGTGTAGCCGGTACTCACCCGTCTTAGGACATGAGCATCGGGATCTTTAGAGTCCGTGTATGATCTTAGTGCATGTGACACAGACTAGACCTCGGGGGAAATAGTCCCATCCGAACGACTATATGGGGAATGGAGTCAGAACCAATGTTAACTCCGAGGGAAAAATCCCCCTATACCGAAATTCGAACCCGCAACCCCAGGATCACGAATCCGGCGCTCTACCAACTGAGCTATCCCCCCCCCCCCCCCCCCCCCCCCTTGACTTGTTTGTTATCTGTGTGCATAACTTTCTGACAACTAAGCCTGGTTCGAGCTGACAAATTTCATCAGTGACCGCTGTGCTTGAGACGTACAATGTGGCACATTAATATTCCCTAAGTTCATGACTACGCATGCGCAAGGAGATGGCGGCCAAATAATAGAGTAGCTGAAAATACAAGAAAATTACGGTCGCTATCGTATTTTCTGTTATTCGGGGCTTAAGATAGCACAAATTGGTGCCTAGAGATAAGCAAACACTTGCTTGCTTATAATTAGCCTTCAGACAGGAGAATTTTTTAGGCTGGAAAGTTTGCTAAATTGTTGCTCGACCTGAGCGATTTTTGTGTGTACTCGTTTTGTTCGTACTGCACCACTAATACTTGGTTATAATTTGTTATTGGACTCACTGGTTTTACTCATCAATTACAATTACAAGGTAAGCTAATTCTTTCTTCGATTTTGTTTTCGTGTGTTGTTTATTTTATCAAACATGTCAAAATCCTCCGACCGGAACAGCATGGTTTTCGCAAATCAAGATCATGTGAAACTCAGCTGCTGGACTTGATGGAAGAACTAAGTGAGAACATGGAGCAGGGAAACCAGGCAGACATTGTGATCTTAGACTTCGCCAAGGCATTCGATCGAGTAAACCACAGTCTTCTGCTCCACAAGCTAAACCACTATGGAGTTCGAGGCAAAGTCCACCAGTGGTTCAGGGCCTTCCTCGGTGATCGGCGACAGGCAGTTGTGGTGAATGGAGAAACTTCAGGCGTTATCAGTGTCCGGTCAGGAGTACCACAAGGTTCAGTTGTTGGACCAGCTTTGTTTCGGGCATATATCAATGATTTACCGGAGCAACTCAACTCACTGACCCGCCTGTTTGCAGATGACACTGCTGCCTACCGCCTCTCTGCTACAGACCTTGACCAACAGCAGTTGCAACAAGACCTCCAACATTTGGAAAGCTGGGAGCGAAGCTGGGACATGGCTTTCCATCCGGGGAAGTGCTCAGTCTTGCCTGTCACCCGCAAAAGAACTACTGCTGAGTTCGACTACCATCTGCACGGAGAAAAATTGGTAAACGCCACCGCTGCCAAATATCTTGGGGTCACCATCTGTAAAGATTTGAACTGGGACCAGCACATCAACTCCATCTGTGCCAAAGCCAATAAGACCCTCGGCTTTCTCAGGCGAAACATTAAGATCAGTTCCACCCAGATAAAAGAAACCGCTTACAAGACTTTGGTCCGACCTATCCTGGAATACGCTTGCACTGTGTGGGATCCGTACACGCAGCGAAACATCGAGAAGATTGAGGCCGTACAACGGAGGGCCGCTCGGTTTGTTGTGAACAGGTATCACAACACATCAAGTGTCACCGCAATGATAAACAGGCTAGAGTGGCCCTCCCTTCAGAACCGCAGGAAAGAGGCAAGGCTGGCGATGCTTCGCAAGATCTTGTGTGGCCAGGCTGTCGTCCCCATATGTAAGGACAAGTTGACACCAGCTCCTGCCAGGCAGAGAAGAGGTCACACACAGCAGCTCAGCCTCATACAGTGCAGGACACAATACCGACAACATGCGTTTCTCCCAAGGACCATTCGGGATTGGAACGACCTGTCAGAGATGATGATGGATGGCACCCCAGGCGCCTTTGGGTCAGGGGTTCCACACAACTAAACCTGAAATCTTAGTTAGATAGTATAAGTAGGATTAGGTCGACACCCCATCCCACTCCTTCCTTAGCACTTTTGTGATTTAATTTATTTTTGGGCCGGGTTCACTCTCAGAGAGAATTTGGATCAGCTAGTCTGGAGCCTGTCTCCGGATGAAGAGTGAAAAGTAGTAGCCTGCTGATAAAACCCACATAGAGTAGTATCTCTCGTGTCATTTAAATGCATTAGTTGCCCTTGTTTTTCTCACTATCTTAGGTCTCTATCTTTCTATCCTGGCCTTTCTAACTCAGCACAACCTCCATAGTACGGCATAATAATCAGCTTGTTGATTGGGGCCGTCAATTGGATGATGATGATGATGAAAAACGCGACGAGGCGAACAAAATAAAGCACGGAGGACACACTCGGACTCCGCGGTAAAACCCAAATCGAAAGTAAACATGGGAACGAATGGTCTCGCTGCCTGGCAGTGTCTACAATGCAGTGATACTTGCGACAAATGAGCAAGAAAACTCGATTAAATGCTTTGCCTGTAAAAAATGGGCTCACGAAAAATGCTCAGGGTTGAGCCCACAACTGTTCGAAACGTTCTGTGACCCAAACCAGCCCAATTTGGAGTGGATTTGCCAACAGTGTGTGGACGCCAAAAATGAGGTACAGGCAAGGCAGGACCCACGTATTGACAAATTACTGGACCTGATACCGCTTGTGGTGCTCTCAGTGCTCGTATGGAGAATCTAGAAAAAAACCTTCTTGGTGAAAACCTACAAAAAAAATTGAGGAAGTAGTTGACAGGAAACTGGCCGAGGCCATGGAGGCAAGAGAGGTGGAAAAGAGGAAGAGAAATCTCATCATAGTGAACCTGAAAGAGAGCTCAAAAACTGTATCAAAGAGAGGATTGAAGACGACCTGTCTGCTGCCAAGAAAACTGTTGGGAAGCTAGTCACCTTGGTTTGAGGAGGATGTAAGTAACCCAATCAGACTGGCAAAGAAGGTGGGAACAAACCAAGATTGATGAAGTCACAAATCAAGACAGAGAACAAAAAGCAAGAGATCCAGAAAAAGGCCCCTGAACTGAACAGAGATGTGAGGGACAAGGACAGAGAGTCTTTGTGAATCCGGACTATACCATGAAAGAACGCGAGACCCACAAGATGTTGAGGATGAGTTAAAAAAGCGCATTGAAGATGGTGAAAAAAACTTGGCAATACGCCAAGGAAAGATAGTGACCATAAAACCAAGAATGACCAATGACAGGACTGGTGCGGGAAACAGTGGGGGGAGTGACAGGGATTGACTGGATCAAGGACATGTACATAGTGTAAATAAAACAAACATAAATGGAAGAATGAATAGTATGAGAGGGAGTCATGACAGTACAAGATATGGAGTGAATGGATGCTCGGTACTGTACACCATATGGACAGCTTTTTGAATAAAAAAGATGAGTTTTTTACAAGAATACACGAAATTAAACCTAGTAAAATTTGGGTCTCACAGAAATAAAACCCAAGAATGCTAAGAATTTCATCGAATCAGAATACCAAATTCCAAACTACGATATGTTCTTAATAACAAAATAAGTAAGGGGTAGCATTATACACAGAGAAATCCTTAAACGCACGTGAATGTGAAGAACTAAACACATCTGAGTTCCAGGAAAGTGTATGGTGCACATTTAATACCAATGATAGAAACACAGTGTTACTTGGCTGCATCTATAGAAGTCCTAAATGAGAGTTCTGAAGCTAATGATGAAAAAATGTTTGACCTGTTAAAATCTGATATAATGTTAAAATTTGATAAAGTATTGATCATGGGTGATTTCAACTACCCATTTGTCAGATGGGATGGAAAGTGCCAGGGGAGAAAGGTGAGCAAATTGTGGAAAGAATCAATGATGCATACTTGATGCAGAAAGTAAACAAACCAACAAGGAGGAGACTGGGACAGAACCCAACTTTGGATGACTGGATATTAGTGAATGAGGATAATCTTATTTCAGATATTACACACCAGGATCCAGTTGGAAAAAGTGACCATGATGTGTTGTCCTTTGAATTTTATGCATTAAAAAACTACAACATGAAACCAAAGGCAAGATATATTTTTAACCTAAACAAAGGAAATTATAACCAATTGAGAAGTATTATAAGTAACCACGATTGGACAACTATGGACCAAATGAATGTAGAAGATAGTTGGAATCACCTCAAAGGAGTACTAACAACAGGTATGGAAGAGTGCATTCCAAAAGTGAAAATAGTTCAGTAAAAAAAATAAAGCCGATATGGATGGATGGAAAAGCATTTAAAACAATCAAAAAGAAATATAAGATGTTCAAAAGATACTTGTGCACCAAATCAGACGGGATTACTTAAGATATATTGAAATAAGGAATTTAACCAACAGACTTGTTAAGAGAAGCCGAAAAAAATTACGAAAGAGAAATAGGTAAAGAAAGTAAAAATAACCCCAAAATGTTCTGGAAATATGTTAAAGAAAAGATAAAAATAAACACTGGAATAGGCACATTGAAAAGGAAAGATGGAAGTTTGGTAGATAATGATAAAGAAAAGGCGGAAACGCTAAACGACTTCTTCTCAAAGCGTTTTTTACACGTGAGGACATAAGTAGTGTCCCAAACTTACCAGAGTGTTCCCGATCTGATGGGTATCTATATGTGATGTAAGGGGAACCACACATGCAGTTAAAAGCAAATTGAAAGAATTAAATCCTAACAAGTCTCAGGGTCCCGATCTCATTCCACCACGAGTGTTAAAAGAAGTAATGATGAGATAGCTAGTCCACTATGCAATATATTTAACAAATCCCTAGAAACAGGATCCTTGCCTAGAGATGGGAAGACTGCAGAGGTCACAGCTATATTTAAAAAAGGTTCCAAAACAGACCCGGTAATTACAGGCCGGTGAGTTTGACTTGTATTGCATGTAAATTTTAGAGAGCTTTGTAAGGATGTGGTAGTTGCTCATTTTACTGAAAATGACTTATATGCTAAATGCCAACATGGATTTAGGAAGAGGAGATCATGTGTCACACAATTACTAGAAGTAATAGACAACCTAACAGAATTGGTAGATAATGGGGAGCCAATTGATATAATGTACTTGGAATTTAGAAAGGCATTTGATTCTGTCCCCCACGAAAGGCTGCTAACTAAACTAAAAGCATATGGAGTAATTGGTAATGTTTTAAACTGGATCAAGGTTTTCTTAAAGGAAGGTCACAGTTTGTGAGAGTGGGAGAAGAGAGATCCAAGACATCTGAGGTCCCTAAGTGGAGTTCCACAGGGTAGTATCCTAGGGCCCATATTATTCACTGTGTTCATTAATGATTTACCGGACATGACTCAAACCACATGCAAAATATTTGCAGATGACACAAAAATATATGATAAGGCAACAAATAGCACAAAGATCCAACAGGGAAATAAACAAGCTACAAGAATGGTCAATGAATGGAACCTTTACTTCAACGTAGCAAAATGTAAGGTGATGCACATTGGCAAAAGAATAAACAGTTTGAATATACTATGATTGTGAATGACGAATTGCAGAAAATAAATACATGTGATGAAGAAACCCGATCTGGAGTAACCTTTGATAAAGATTTATCCTTTGATCCTCCACATCCAGAGAGTGGTGAACAAAGCAAATCAGATGATGGGACTCATCAGGAGAACTTTTACCTTCTAGAGAAGGAGACATTTATCAAGTTATTTAAAGCATTTGTTAGACCTCATCTCGAATACGCTAATGTAATTTGGAGTCCCCATCTCAAGAGACAGTCAAAAATGATAGAAAATGTACAAAGGCGAGCTACTAAAATCCTGAAAGAATGTAGAATTTAAACTATAATGAAAGATTGCACTATCTCCAATTACATTCACTGAAAGGAAGGAGGATCAGAGGAACCTGATCCAATTTTTTAAAATATTCCATAATTATGATGATGTCAATGTGCATGCGCTTTTCAAATTCTCAGAAGTGGATTGCACAAGAAATAATGAAGGCAAGATTTTTATTAGGCATTGTCATACTAACAAAAGAAAGTCTTGTTTTACCTTGAGAATTGCTAAATATTGGAATGCACTGCCTACTAACACCAAATATGCACCTGATATCAACAGCTTTAAAAAACTCCTAGATGAAGACCCTAAAATGAAAGATGCTTTCTATAGTGTGGATTGAATATAATGTTATTTATGACAGGCATGCAACCAACCGAACTTAAATTGAAAAATAATGAGGGGACGCAAATAGGCCGTAAGGCCTAAGGCTAAAAAAAAGCCGGTCCCTATTACTACTACTAACTACTACTACTACTACTACTACTATAGCTTTCAGATTAAATCGTTTTGCTCTTTTCTGTCAGATAGGCCTAGGCCTAATCATCTCCACCAATGGCCGTAAATGTGGATATTGCCTAAATCTTACCAAAAGATTTTGATTTGTCATGATAGTTTTCAGTCCCACTTTGACACGTCCACTGTGGCACCAGTCGACTTCACACTCAACCGAAGTTAAAACCACTATTACCAGTAACCCTATGGCACTTACGCAGAAACCATACATGTGCTCGTTTTCATTCATCGTACGTGCATAAAACAGATCATATGTTGTGTGATTCATGCATCTGAGATGTAACAAACATACTAACGTTAAGTGATCCATGAATCACACAACATATCATGATTAATGAGTTGTAAACGTAACTGACCATAGTGACAACTCTGACACGGATCCAAAACTAAAAAAATATTTTTACCTGCTTCTGATCACTGTCTCCACTTCACTAGGCCTAGCTCCCACGTGCCAAGCCCGGTCAAAAGAAATGCTCCTGTAGGCCCAGATGGCGCTGCACTTTGGGGTCACAGGAACTGCAAGTGGAGTGCCTTCCCCTGTAAAACGGTCATTTCGTTGTCGATGGTGAAAGCAGAAAACAACTCCGTCGCTCCCACAATGCAAGCACAAAAATAATCAACGAAGATGTGTAAAAGGCTTTATACACTTATGATTACGTTAGCATTAGGGTGGCGGGTAGATTAGGATATGCACCAATCTCACAGAAAGATTTTCCCCCCAAGGCCACAGCGAATTGCCACTTCCGTTGGTGTGAGAACTCTACTGCGCGCAAGTCGAGAAGCCTAATCACGATGCATGCAATGTAATCGCAGGAAAACTGAGGCATGTGGGAACTTGCATTGTTAGCAATCAGGTGACCTGGCGCATTTCCATTTTTCAAAACCAAATAAATTCTTGAAACGAGACAATCAGACTGACTTGTAAAACAAACTTAACTAGCATTAATCTGTGTGTGTGTGAGTGGGAGCGAGAGAGATGATGTCGTCCGATTATTCCGTACTAAGCAGCACAAATTAAAACTGAAAAGAACGTCGGAACAAACTGGTTTCAGTAAACAAGTGGGGTAACTTTTGCTCCAATAAGAAAACCTAACCCAGAGTAACTTTTATTCAAGACTGGCACAGCCTTTTAAACTTAAATAAAATCAAAACAAATCTTAAATAAATGCTAGCGAACCGCCAAGAGAATCGTAGACAAACGAGTCACAAGACAAAACACAACGCGTTTCGACCTTTTAGGTCTTCTACAGGCAAGACAAAAACAAAAATACAACGAAAATGAACGAATTTGGCACTCAGCTTCGATCTCTTCATTCCAAGGATGCCAGCTTCGATCTCTTCACTCTTCAACGCCTGGCATCCTTGCGCTGAAGAGTGAAGAGATCGAAGCTGAGTACCAAATTCGTTCATTTTCGTTGTATTATTTGTTTTGTCTTGCCTGAAGAAGACCCAAGAGGTCGAAACGCGTTGTGTTTTGTCTTGTGATTCGTTTTTCTACGATTCTCTTGGCGTTCGCAAGCATATATTAAGATTTGTTTAGATTTCCGCCTGCAGTCACCTCACTTTGCAGCTTGAATAAAGTCAACAAATACATAGACAAACAATCTAATAGTAGGGAAAAAACAGGCATAGGCCAACAACTCAAATGTCTTCATAGTGATGACTTGGCAAAGATTTGGACTTAAGGAGGGAGGGGGGGGGGGGGGGAGGAAGGGTGAATTTGAAGATGGAGAAACCGGGAACATGAAATTAAGAAAAATATATTACAGATATGAAAACTCTTCACCAGCTGCATAACGGAACCATTGTAATCCCTTTTGAAGGCAGATATATTTGTACTGCCTGCTCTGAGGCCTTTCCTTCGCTGGAACAGAACTCATCAGGGAGACACTGCTGGTTGTGTCGGCGCTCTTGGCGTCAAATAGACACACACCACAGTCCATAATACTGTGGTGTTCTCACAACCAAGGGTGCAAAAAAGAATCCAATAGCACCCCCAAAGCAGCCAGTGAAAGATAGTAAATGAAACAAAACGAAAAAGTGGGGAGGAAAAAAGTTGCTGAAAAACTAAAGACATTATGCAAACAGTATAAAATGTAGGGGACAATCTTTGAGCCTACGCTTGAGGATCCATCCAAGGGAGATCAAAAGACAAACACACAGACGGACAGAAACAAATACAAATAACCTCAGTTAATCAAAACGAAATTGGAAATGAAATGAGGCAGGGAACAGTAAACAATAAACAGTAAACAAGTGGGTAACTTTTGCTGCAATAAGAAAACCTAACCCAGAGTAACTTTTATTCAAGACTGGCACAGCCTCTGAAACTTGAATAAAGTCAGACAAATACATAGACGAACAATCTAGTAGTAGGGAAAAAACAAGCATAGGCCAACAACTCAATTGTCTTCATAGTGATGACTTGGCAAAGGGGAGGGGGAGGGGGGGGAGAAAGGGGAATTTGACGATGGAGAAACCGGGGAAAATGTAATTAAGAAAGTTTATTACAGATATGAAAACTCTTCACTAGCTGCATAAGGGAACCATTGTAATCCCTTTTGAAGGCAGATATATTTGTATTGCCTGCTCTGAGGCCTTTCGTTCGCTGGATCGGAACTCATCAGGGGGACAAGGCTGGTTGTGTCTGCGTTCCTGGCGTCAAATAGAGACACACCACAGTCCATAATACCGTGGTGTTCTCACAACCAAGGGTGCAAAAAAAGAATCCAATAGCACCCCCAAAGCAGCCATGAAGATAGTAAATGAAACAAAACGAAAATGTGGGGAGGAAAAAGGTTGCTGAAAAACTAAAGACATTATCCAAATAGTATAAAATGTGGGGGACAATCTTTGAGCCTATGCCGAGGATCCACCCAAGGATGCAAGGGAGATCAAAAGAAAAACCCACACAGACGGACAGAAACAAATACAAATAACCTCATTTTAATCAAAAAACGAAATTGGTTATTTGTATTGTTTCTGTCCGTCTGTGTGTTTGTCTTTTGATCTCCCTTGCATCCTTGGGTGGATCCTCAGGCATAGGCCAAAGATTGTCCCCAACATTTTATACTATTTGCATAATGTCTTTAGTTTTTCAGCAACTTTTTTCCTCCCCACTTTTTCGTTTTGTTTCATTACAAATCCTTCACTGGCTGCTTTGGGGGGTGCTATTGGATTCTTTTTTGCCCCCTTGGGTTGTGAGAACACCACGGTATTATGGACTGTGGTGTGTCTCTATTTGACGCCAAGAGCGCAGACACAACCACCGTGTCTCCCTGATGAGTTCCGTCCAGCGAAGGAAAGGCCTCAGAGCAGGCAATACAAATATATCTGCCTTCAAAAGGGATTACAATGGTTCCTTTATGCAGCTAGTGAAGAGTTTTAAAAATCTGTAATATACTTTCTTAATTTCATGTTCCTGGGTTTCTCCATCTTCAAATTCCCCCTTTCCCCTCCCCCCCCCCCCCCCCCCCCCCCCTTAAGTCCAAATCCTTGCCAAGTCATTACTATGAAGACAATAAGAGTCGTTGGCCTATGCTTGTTTTTCCCCCCACTATTAGATTGTTCGTCGATGTATTTGTCTGACTTTATTCAATTTAAAAGGGTGTGCCAGTCTTGAATAAAAGTTACTCTGGTTGGGTTTTTCTTATGGGAGCAAAAAGTTACCCCACATGTTTATTGTTTACTGTTCCCTGCCTCATTTCATTTCCATAACGGGTTTCAGTTTGATTTTGGGTGTGTGTGTGTTGAACAAACTATTTTTATTTTTCTATTTTATTTAGGCTGGTGTGTTTGTTTATTGCCCAAGTATTCCGCATGTCATTTCAATCATTTTGTGTATCCCCTTTTAAAAATTCTGTATCTTGATCATGGTACAGTAATTACCTGTTCAAAAAACTGCAACACATCCCCCCCCCCCCCCCCCCCCCGATATGTGCCACAATAAAACCATCTCTAGATATTTTAACAGCAAAATTGTGTGTGGTATTGGAATGTCCTGCTGTGGTGTCCCTTTTCTTTTTTTTTTTTAAGTAAAAAAAAGCTTCAAAACAAAGCAGTTCAGATGGGCCAAGAAAAAGAACTTCAAACTTGAACAAAAGCTTTCCTACTTTTTGAGGGGAAGGGGACAAAGGCACCACACCAACGTTTGCGAAGTCCTCTCGGGACAGGAACTACAGATAGTAGTCCCAGTCTAAGTCCTTTTCATAATCACAGATTTTTTTTTTCAAAGTCGAAGGGGGGAGGAGTCGGGATCAAAAACCCCAAATATTTATCCCAAACAATTATTTTCCTTGAGATAAATATTAAATAAATGTTAGCGAACCGCCCAGAGAACGGGGAAACAAACGAGTCACAAGACAAAACACAACGCGTTTCGACCTCTTAGGTCTTCGTCAGGTGAAGTATAAACGAATAAAACAACGAGAATTCACTTAGCTTTGATCGCATCAGATCGCCCCGGGTTCAGCGCAAGGAAGAAGGCGTGAATGAGAACGAGGGGTGTTGGAAGGGAAATAGTGAGTGAGTCAAAGTCGTAATGATGATAATAATATTACTGATAGGAATACTAATAAGGTCAAAAATAGGGGGGGGGGGGGGGGGGGGGGGGGGGGGGGGGGGGGGGGGGGGGGGGGGGGGGGGGGGGGGGGGGGGGGGGGGGGGGGGGGGAAGACGGGTCAATCTTGGTGTCAATAGTATGGGTATGGAGAAGGAGGGGTGGGTTAGAGGATTCTTAAAGCAGCAGGTTGCCGTGGGAACAGTCCCAGAGGCGAAGGGGATTGTGATGTCAATGTTAGTGGGAGTAACAATACAAGCAATAGCATTACTGAATGATACTGCTAACAACGATAGTCCCCCAAGTCGGAGTGTGGCTGCCCATGTGGCGGGGTAATCAAAAACGGTCACACACGTAATGTTCTCATCCCCAGCTGATGCATTTGTGCATAGTGTTCAAATACTTCGGCTGTTCGGGTGATCCCTGGAATCTTTTAGCCAGGTAACGACAACAACAACAACGATAGTGAAGGTTAAGGTAACGAAAGCATTCCTACTGTAATATACTTACCCCCCCCCCCCCCCCTCCTACCCTAGAAAATGATGTGTGTAGGGATTTGGGGGTATGGCGGGTTTTTGGGGGTGGAGGGGGGCAACCAATGAATAAGCTGGGTATTACACATGGAACACACACACACACACACACACACACACACTCACACCACTCACACACATACACACACACATAATGAATAGAATCTATCTCCTTTATCGTTGGTCGTGAAGGGAGAGGTGGGGGGGGGGGGGGGGGGGGGGGGGGGGGGGGGGGGGGGGGGGGGGGGGGGAGGGGGGGGGGAAAAGAGAGGAGAGAGTTTTGTGTATAGGTGTGAATAGTTGCCCTCCCCTCCCCCTCCCCCAGTTAGTACGTAACCCATCCCCTTCTTTTCCCCACCCCATAGCATCACCTTAAAATAACATGTACCAACCCACCACTTCAATCTCAGCCACAATATCCTCCACAACACACACCTACTACCTTTCTCCCACTATCCCTCACCATAATTATAGCTATCTGATTATGCATTTATTACATTATTTTATTTTATAATTTTTTTTTTATTTTTTTTTTTATTTTTTTTAAATATATTTCATTTTTTTATTTATTTATTTTTTTTAAAAATTTTTTTAAATTTTTCCTTTATTTTTTATTTGTTATTATAAAAATTATTTTTAAATATGTTTCTGTATCATGCTTTCGTTCCCTTTAAACCCTTCACTATCGTTTTTACAGTTCTTTCAGTAATGCTATTTTTTTATTGAACTCCCACTAACATTGACACACAATCCCCCTTTTCCCTCGGGGACTTTTCCACGGCAACCCTGCTGCTTAAGAATCCTCTAACCCACTCTCCATTCCCCATACCCTACTTATTGAACCAAATTGACCGCTTCTCCCCCCCCCCCCCCCCCCCCCCCCCCCCCCCCCCACCAATATTTGCCATTTTTAGTATCCTATCAAAATATTATTATCATCATTACGACTTTGACCACTCACATTTCCCCCCAAACCCTCGTTCTCATTAAAACCCTTCTCCTTGCCTGAACCCTGAGCGTTTCTGATGCGATCAAAGCAAAAGTAAATTTCTCTTTTGTTTTTTTCGTTATACTTCACCTGACGAAGACCAAAGGTCAAACGCTTGTGTTTTGTTTTGTGACTCGTTGTCCACGTTCTCGGGGCGTTCGCAAACAAAATTTTATTTAAGTTTTGTTTAATTTCCCCTCAGTCGTCGGCTTTGCAGCTAAAAAATAGTTTGGGACTTTTGGAAAAGCAGATATAACAAAAAATAACAGAAAATCTAAATTGAGAATCACACTCACAAAATCACACTCGGCCAAAACAGGGGTTTCCCTGCTTCCACACATCAAAGTTGACCACGTTTCACTACCATGCAAATGCTCGTCAAGCTGTTGATGATGGGATGTTGCAAGTCTTTCGGGGTTTTAGAAAGGAATAAAAAGGGGCATATCCCCATGGTCCTCAGTTTGTACCTTTTTCCAAAGTCTAAACCCCTTTTTCGGGAGATATGCATGTGCGGCTTGTTTTTTATGTACTTTAACAGTGTATGTGGCGCGTGTGCTTAATACGTGTGCATGCGCTTATGCCTATAGTTAATTACTACAGTTTTTTATGTGTTTTTTTCTGGTTTGTGGGGCGTTTGTTTGTTAAAAAAAAAAATGGGGGGAAGAAGTGTGTTTCATTTTGGGGGTTGTTTTTGTTGTGTTTTTCTTTTTGTTTTTCTTATCTAAATTTCCCTTTGTTTCTTTAAATAATAATGTGTTTTGTTTGTGGGGGTTGGATAAGGAAAGAAGAGAGGAGAAAGGAGAAAGAAAGAAAACAAATGAGAAAATTTTCATCTGAATGAAAAAGTTTTTTTGATTTGGAAAAATCAATTTTCGGGTTTTTGCCTTTTTTGTATCTAAAATTTTCCCCTTTTGCCTCAGGGCCCCACCACCTCCCCGGGTTAAATGAAAAATTTTAATGTACTGTATGATCCCACACTTTGCAAAGGGACTCTTTCTTCTAACATTTAGCATTTTTCTCATTTGCTTAAAACAAAGAGAAAAAAATCTTAAAACCCAAATTTTTTTGTTGGGGGGAAACAAACTCAAAGGAATTAAAATGGTTTTTTTTTTGCTTTTTAAATGATCTAGTAAAAAAAAAAAATTCCAATAAAATAAACAATAGGTGGGACAGCCTCGCGCAATGTAAAGGGAGCTATTTAAAATTCACAAAACACACTATGCACCACAAGAAACAGGAAAACCACTTCTTACGTGCTTTATTAACCTTTTTTTTTTTTAAGCCAAGAAAAAAAATAACTCAGCAACTTCTGCCAAAAATAAAATACAAAAACAGCTCCCAAAGCTGAGAAAATTTTTATTTTTTTTTCATTGGCAATAGATAAAAACCCCGGGGTACAGTAAAAAACCAGGGGCATTTTTCGGTAAAGCACAAAAAAGGCCCCCCCCCCTTCCTTTTCCCCCCCAATGGTTTGTTTATTAAGTCGGTCACACCAAAATTTTTTTAAAAACGATTCCACAGTCCTTTGAAAAAGCAAACTACATAGTTTAAATTTATCATTTCCATAAACTTTTTTTTTTTAAACCCCCAAAGCAAAAAATACAAAAGGGCAAACAAACTTCAAAAAACTAATTTTGTACCAATATATACGCCCTTTGGATTTTTAACACGATTTGAAAAGTTCTTTTTGAAGAGGACTTTTAATTTAAAGACACAGAGGCAAGAAAAAAAACTCAAATTAAATTAAAAAAAAAACCCCACCAAAAAAGGTTTTTTAAAAATAAATTTTTCCAATTGGGGAAACTCCCTCAAATTACAAACAATTAACAAATAATGGTGTACTGAAAAACGGAACTTTGAAAACCAAGCAGATATAAAAAAATTCCCCCATTTTTCGCAAAAATGAAAAAGAAGAGCTGAAAATAGCGTGGGAAAGAACTTTAAAATTACGCAGAAACAGAGCAAAGCCCGGATGTTTATATCGCTAAAATTTAAAGAAAAAGGAGGGTTAGTAGAAGGAAAACATAGCAGTTAAAGGACAAACAAATTTTTTCAATTTTTGTTAATTGTTCCTTTCTTTCCCTACTAGAAGAAATATTTAGTAATTTTAATCCAACCCAGGAAGATGTTTTCCCACCTGGAAAAAACCGCCCCTTTTTTCTAAAAATTTTATTTCCCCATTTGACTTTTCCCACAACTTTTAGGAAAAAGATTGCATTTTCGGGGACTGACCCCTGGGCATTTGTCCGAAACCCCATCAGCACTATATGTTTAAAATTAAGCTGAATCTTCAAAAAACAGTATATTTAATGCAAATAAATTAAAGGGCACGCGCAAATCAGCAAAATTTAAATTTGGGAAATTTGGGGAAAAAAAAATTTAAAACCTTAAGCGCACAGCCCAACCAACCGAGTAAAACCCGAGTTATACATTTTTAACCCCTTTCCCAAAAAAAATTGAGTTGGCCAAAAAAGGCGTCCCTTTAATGAAACCCCCCAATGTGCAAATTACAAGGTACTGTTAAAGTTTTCACTATATTAAAATAACTTTTTTTATTGAAGTAATTTTGTTCGAAAAAACTTCCTTCTTGTTTTTTTTAAATTTTTTTTTTAAAAAAAATTTTTTTTTTTTTTTTTTTTTTTTTAAAAATTTATTTTTTTTTTTTTTTTTTTTTTTTTTTTTTTTTTTTTTTTTTTTTTCCCCTTTTTTTTTTTAAAATTTTTTTCCTTTTTTTTTTTTTTTTTTTAATTTTTTATTTTTTTTTTTTTTTTTTTTTTTTTTTTTTTTTTGGTTTTTTTTTTTTTTGGGGTTTTTTTTTTTTTTTTTTTTTTTTTTTTTTGGGTTTTTGGGGGGGGTTTTTTTTTTTTTTTTGGGTTTTTTTTTTTTTTTTTTTCCATTAAAACTGTATTCACATATAGTCACATAATTTTTGGGAAGATTTCCACAAACTCCATGGCCACATGAAGAATAGAAAAAACCCCCCGTCAGCCCCCCCCTAAAACCCTACCCCCCCCTTTTTTTCATTCCACTTCAGGGCATTTAGGTTTTTTCCTTTACCCAAAAAAATCCATTTTTCAAGCTTTTAAAAATTTTAAAAAAAATTTTTTTTTAATCTCTTTTAACCTTTGCATTCCCTACTTTTTAAATGTTTCTTCTTTGTGCTCCGGAAATTTTCCCCCACCTTTTAAAATTTTGACTTCCCACTATCATGCTCTAAACAGCAGTGAAAAGGGCACCCCTTTTTATTTGTCAGGCATACACAGAACTATGTAAGCTAAGGAAGTAATAGGGTTCTTAATTATAACAACATGCTGTTATGACCCACCCAAATTGATACAACCTTAACTTTTTTTTCTTCGCTTTTTTTACATCTTGCCCAAAGGCCAGCCTCAACAGGATGCTGCTTTGGTCGTACTTATAATATGACATGTAAGTTTGACTCAGAACTCGGGTTGGGTCTTTGCTACACTCTAGATATTTTAAGGTCATATTGACAAGTTAATAAAATTTTTGAATCTTCAATTTAATACTAATAAACTTCTCTTACCCAATCCCATTGCTGACCCCTTTTTTTTTTTCGCAAAAAATTTTGACACTTTTTCTGTTTCCTTGCCCTCATCACTTTTCGTCAAACGTTTTTTCCCCCCCATAAAACATTAAGGAAATAACATCAAATTTAAATTTTTTCTATATCTTTATCACAACCATCAAAATAGGACTATCTGGAGTTACCTATGTAAAGAGGCAAAACTGACAACCAAATCCTTCAAGGGGTTTGAACACAGCCCCAAAAACAGCACCTTCACAAAAAGGGAAGAAAAAAGGGGATATGGTGTTAATAACTTTTTTTCCAAATACATCTTTTTGAGCAAAAAAAACAATGTATTCATGTTACTTTCTTTTGTCTTTTCCCTCACAAGACTAACAGATCAAATTTTCCTAACACTTCTCTGCGATACTTCAATTTCATAAACTGGATGACTTCAAATCCACTTTAAACATTGTCTTTCTTTGTTGATGAACTTTGTGTTTTTCCAAACTTAAGGGAAAATTTTCAGGAAAAAATCTCAGAAAATTCCCCTTGAAACCTTTTCCTGTTGAAAACGAATTAAATTTGAGATAGCAGAATGTTCCTTTACCATTTTCTCTTTCAAATAAATCAAGCTTTCGACTGTCCTGGGCATCTAAATTGTCCAAAGTTCAAAAACAAAAACGTAGGAACACTGACATACAACATTTCTTAGACATTTCCTTGCATCTGTACATGTAACTCTTTCATTTTTTTCCGATTTCAAAAGATTTTCTATAATAAAGCTCGTATGAAAGACACAAAAAGTAGTAATTCAACAACAACAAAAACCCCGGAGCTTGACTGCCAAAATTTTTTAAAAAAAAAAAAGAAAAAAACCCCACAAAGTTTTTAGTTTATCTATACCTCAAAGAAAAATGTCAATGTAAAAAAAAAAAAAGAAAGAAAGAAAGAATAAAAAAAGGGAAAAAAAGACGAAAAAAGACGAAAAAAAGGAAAAAAGACACCATGCACTGAATTTCTTTCATCAAATGCCAAAAAAGGGCACCATGCACTGAATTTCTTTCCTCAAAAAAAAGGGCACTCACAAATTTGGTTTCTTGCCTCAAAACTCAAAAAGATACTCATGCACTAAAGTTTTTGCCCAAAAATTTTTAAAAAATTCTGAGGCAAAAATTCCAACATTTGTATTTTACCGCATTTGAAATACGGAAAACTCCTTTTTACTTCAAAGCTTTCTGGTACTGCTGAACTAAAGCCTCACATGCACACAAATAAACAACCCTTATCTGTATTTTCTCAGCAATTCACAGCAGGACAGATCTTACCAATGCAGGAAGGTAAATTTAGATCCGGGTAAATTTCATCTTTCCCTCTTTTTGGGGCCCCAAAACAATCTTTCCCCACACAAACGTGTGCTGCGCACACCTCCAAAATCAAAAAGTGTTTTGCTTTTTTATTTTAAAAAGTATTTGACAACTGAAAATCGATCAAGGAGGAGCAAGTAAGCAGATTTGCAAAACAAGAATGTAAGAGACAACAGAAAGCGGGCCCTTTAAGAGTTGCTTTTTTCTGTGATGAAGGGAAAAAACAAACATTCCGACAAGGTTTTCAGAAGTAGCAAACATGAACTCAGTTTTTCCCCACCCCAGCTCAAGTCTTTACAAATTCTTGGCAAACGCCTTACCCAAAATTCATTTTCCCCAGCCCGCTCAACCACACCAGTCCTGTACCCCAAACCCAACACCAAATACACTTGACGCTACCTCTACAAAAAAAAAACCCTTCTGTGCACCCAGGGGCCCCCAACTTTTTCTACTCTCTTTCCGTTTCCCAAAACATGCAAAAGAAAATTAACTGAATCACGAAAACAGTCCCCTCCAGCTGCGTTTTTTCCTTTTTGGGTGCCCAAATCTCTCGATCTACTCTACCCCTTCCCAACCCTGTTCAAATGATCTCCTGAAAGGAAAACAGAACTGTTCTACCCATAACCGCATAAAACTGTGCATGAAGGGAAAAAAAGTTTTTACTGATTAAAAAAAAACAAGCATCTATGAAATTAAAAAAAAAAAAAATAGCAACACCTTTTTTTTGATAATATCACACAAACTAACAAAAAAAGGGCAGTGATTCAAAAAAGTTGGCATGGGATGAAAAAATTTTTGGCAGAGAACGACCCAGGCACATGGGGCCCCTAAAAACCTTGCTGTATTGGCTGCGCAGTTCATGGGCAGAAATCGGGTTCCCTTCGAGTACACATCACATCATCACGAACATCGGGTTGGATCCCCGATCCTTTTCCACGCTGCGGAGGCTCGCTTTATCGTTCCCGCACCTGTGAACAACAGCACATGAAAATATGGGTTGTGTGCAATATAACTAGTCGTCAGCTTTTGATTTTTATCTGCTGTTAACAATTTGCTGAAGGAAAACATTTTTTGAGAAATTTTCCCGATTAAGGGAAAAATACAAGAAAAAAATTGCTTTTTAAAACTGAATGGAATTTTTCTTTTTCATTTTTTTTTTAAAATCCATTTATCCTTTAAAAAACACAATTCATTCAATGTCCAATTGGGGCTTTTTTTTTTTTGGGGGGGTTTTTACAATTACATGTTTAAAAAAACAGCCCAATCAAACATACAACTTTTTTCTTCCATGCAGTGCACAAAAGGGAAAAAGACAACAAAAAACCTAACCCAAAGAACATAGAAAACGGGGCCACCTTTAATAGCATTTCAGGGGACCTATAAAAAAAATGGGAAAGGGGCGGGGATGGGATATGGAATTAATCAACAAAACAATTAACAAATGAAAACACAATCAACAGGGGAAAAGGGGAGGGGTGCGGGGGGGGTTAGGGTGTAAAAATACGTCCGCTGCATACAATCAAAAAACATGTTCTACTCCAAAAATCTTCCTCCCTCCCCCCTGCAAAAGATTTTTCTGGAAAAACTTTTCCCCTAGGTAGGAATTCCCGTTTGAAATAGGGACAGGGAAAAAACTGATTTGCAACTCTTTTACGGGGGGTCCTACAAGTACCCCCCTTCGTTTTAATGAAACCCTCGCCCGGGGCTTACAGCGTAGAGGCACAATTTTCACCCAAACAGTTCTTAAAAAGAAACATTCAAACCACCTCATCTAACCGACGCAAGTAACCTGAAACTTCTCCATGACTTCCCCCCCTTTCACATTCCCTTCTTGGGTTCCTGGAAATTGATCTTGTAATGGGCACCCGACAACAAGACATTTCCCCTTAATTACAATGGATCTTTTTAATGGGTCTACCTGACAATCAAAAACATTTTCCCCTTTAATTACAAAGTGACTTTTAATGGATCACTACAATAAGACATTCCTTTAATTACAATAAACAGATCTAAGGGTTGGGGGGGGGTGAGGGAACGGGGCCAGGTGGTGGGGGGGTGCATTTATCCCCCATGGGCTATTTCAATCTGGGAAAAGCTAGAGAAACACTCTTACCTGGGTGCCCTTCCTCGGGCGTCAATCATCTTTGTCTTTTAAAACTTTTTTCCACCCGCATTTCAAACGGCCGGGAACTGCTCTAGTCCCGAAAACCAGCCATGGTTTCATTCCCCTAGAACAACTGATTTTTGGTTTTTTTTTCTTTCAGTTTCTAGCTACAAATACTGCCTTTTGTGAAACCTGACACTCTCCTTAGAAAGGGAACAACCACTGAAGAATGTCCCATCCTTTAATGTTCTGTCGATGGTAATCCTTACCCATACGATGGACCTTTCAATCAACTGAACAAAACACCACTTGAGCTTTACTTTGACATAAAAGAAATCCTACTTGTCAAGTACATTTTTCATCAAACCCCTAGCAGTCAACGACCCCTTTTTTCTAATGGACCTTGGGGTGGATTGGGACCCCGGAATACCCCGTACGGGGCCCTTTCCCTGGCACACGTGTTTTAGGGGGCAGACTCAAAAACCCAAAAAACAAATAAACAGTGCGCTTTTCTGATCATTCTTTTACCTCAAAATTTTTTAACAGAATGCTTGGGGCCCATCCCCTGGGTTTACTAACCAATACGTGGTGTGTTCATGTTGTGTGTGTGGGGTGTGTTGGGGGTGTGTGGGTTTGTGTGCGGGGGTTTCATGTGTTGTGTGTTTTATGTATGTGTTAGTATTGTGTTTTATAGGGGTGTGTTTATATGTGTGTGTGTGTGGTGTGTGTTGTGTGGGGTGTGTGTGGTTGAGTTGCTCAGGCATGTAATATCCCTGCACTGGGGGCTCAGGTTTACAAGCATACATGCATAACGTAAATATCTGTACCTCATCCCCCAGGCATATGCATGCTTTTTCTTTTTTTCATCTTATAACTGGCAATATCTCATTTGTTTAAAATCGCAGCTTTTCCCTGAATGCATAGCAGACTGTTTGGGGGAATATAGTCATTTGCAATTCATGTCTTCTTAAAAACAGTACTGAATAAACATGCTACTTTCTCCACATGTAACTTTTCACAATCTTCTTTTTTAGCACAGCCTGACATGGCCGTTTGCGGTTGGTTTGGGCTATAAGCAACATTCCTTACCCTTTTGAGCACCCAGAAAAAAATTTATCACGAACACATAGGCAAAAAATTGAGACATTTCTGATCACAAGACAGGGTTAATCAAAGAGGTAAGAAAGATCAATTTTCCCCGGGGGTCGATTTCTCCTGGGGTTTTTGTGCCTGTTTATCCCCCTGTTCTTAGCAAACCCCCACCTCCTGAATTTTCCCCCTTTTGGATTCCCGCCATCTTTGAAGAGGGGTTTTGAAGATCTGCCCACAGTGCAAAACGGGCAAATTCTACAAAAACATTGCTGCATTTTCTTCAACAAACACTACTCTGTTTGGTGTGGTGTGTGTGTGTGTGTGTGTGTGGTTATGTAATTGTATTCATGATTGGGGTTTTGCAATTTCTGAGTGGCATGCACGCAGCCCTTGCCTATGCTGTCTGTCGGTTTCATGCACGGGAATGTGAGGTTGGGGCTTATGTGGTGCTTGAGCCCCAGTTCATTAAATTCTTTTTAAAACCCTTACCCGTTGTCGCACAATAGTCCGCCCTTTCCTCATGCCGTCACTGTTGTCGCGACAAAAGTTTTCCTGAGGGCGAGCCCTGCGAGCCCAGTTTCACAGAAAAACACCAATACAAACTAGGGGTCAGACAAAATAAATTTTCATGATGACTGACGACCACGGAACATGATTTCAAAGTAAGCTTTTTTTTTATGGTTATAGAGCTTGAAGCATAGTGCGCTCGACCTCTGCGAACAAAAAAGGGGGGCCCCGAAGAGAAATATAAATTAGAAAATTTTTTGAAGTGTTTTTCTGAATTTCTTGTGGAAAAAGCAGGTGAAGAAGAAGTTATGGACATTTTGAATGAACTGGGTGTGGTGGGCGATAGTTTTGATTTAGATCAAGCACTGTGCAATCGTGATTTTGAGATCGACAGGACAGTGACTGGATGAGTGCCTAAGGGTGAGGGGAATCTCAAGATGCTATTCAGTGGGGAAGAAAAACTCAGTGTAGCGCTCACAGATGATCCTAAACCTTTCAAACATAAATGACGACAGTGTGGGCTGACTATTACATTTTTGATAGTGACCATTTTTGTTTTTTTTTGTGTGTTAGCAGCACATGATTTCAATGTGAAAACTGAACTGTACCTTATTCATTCTTACCTGAATTACCTGCATGAAAGAAAGGTATAATCCACACCGACTTTCCTTTGAAAAAGGCTATGACTTATTTCTGGATACTTGGTAACACCATAGACTGGATTATTTGTCAACAAGCTCGTGAGAATGACAAGCAGGATGTGCCACCTGTTTTCACCTGTTATTTTCACATTCTGGACAGGTCAGCACCTAATCAAACACTTACAGGCACCCCAGTTCTGTTTTATAATATTCTTTATTCAATTACTAACAATCTTTATTCTGCATGTCATGTTCAAATACTAACCGTTGAAAAGTTATGCATATCATACAAACGTAACTATTCTTTTCAAACTTTCCTTCAGGAAATTCACCAGACAACATAGTTAATAGTACGTTGTTAAATAAGGGTTAACATCATTTCACACATAATTTTGAAAGAGAGAGAGAGGAGATGATGTGTGTGTGTGTGTGTGTGTGTGTGTGTGTGTGTGTGTGTGTGTGTGTGTGTGTGTGAGTGTGTGTGTGTGTGTAGGGGTGGGAAGATAGAAAGGGGTTTGAGAAACAGTATGGTTGAGTATACTTCTTTTGATCCTTCACTGATTTCAAGATCCTCATACCAACAAATATAAGCACAACAAAAAGCAAAAGTACTAAACAAAACAAAAACAAAAGACAGACAACAAGATGAGCGGTATAAGTATGCTGAAAATACAAATACATAAGCAAACCTCTTACCATTTCCTCTCTGGTTCGTCGCTTCATCATCTTGGATCGGGCACGCACTTGATACTCATTGTAATAGCGCCGAGCACGGGCCGACTGTGACCTCTTCTCATGGACCTTGTTGTTCAGCATCACCTGCTGTTTCTTCTGCTCTTTGATTTGTTGCTGGATTGCAAAGAGACAAGGACCAATTATGGTTTAACAACATGGCACATATATGATAAACGCATTGATAAATGGAAACGCATATACAAATGCATCACTGAGCTCTCTCTCTGTACTATGTACACATCCTGTTTCAATGTTGTTAAGAACAGCATCTCAAACACGATACACGACAAGTGCAAAACCATGAGACTTCAATGTGTACAAGTAAAAATGAAAGAAGAAAATAAAGAGAAAAGAAAGACAGGCAAGAATTCAAAAACAATAAACGGAAAAGAAAGGAGGAGAGGAAAGATTTTTTTTTTTTTAAGTACAGGTTGCATTACAAACTCATGGACAAGGCTTGTCAGACGCCCAGCCTGGGTGTTGACCCAGCATTTACTGCCTACCTGACATGGTCTGTTCAGTTTTGATGCAGGTTTCTCCACATGAATATGAGCATGTATTAACACCAAGTAGGTACTGACGTGTGTGCACACACACTAACACAGCACACATACGCACAAACAAATATGTGCGTAAACTAAAACACACACACACACTCTCTCTCACTTGCTTTTGTCTTTCACTTGTACCTATAATACACATGGAGATAAGAAACAATTCCAATGGCTCAAACAGAAAAGAAAGGGTGAAGCAATTACCATTCTCTGATTGTGATCCAGCTGTTTCTTTACGATTCCAGCCAGCACCTCATGCTTCCGGGCTGCCTCTTCCAGCTGACACACACACACACACACACACACACACACACACACACACACACACAACACACCGTGTCCATGTATTTTTTTGACATGATTCTTTTATCAATTTCTAGACTACACATAAATATGCACGTCTCGACCACTTCCTTCATCTACCCTTTCATTGATGAGCTTCTACATTCCACAATTCATTAGATACATACTTCATACAAAATGAAGAAACACTTCGCACAGTCTTAAAACAATGAATTGATATGAAAGAATGGTTTGCATGCGAGGTATTTACTGCCTCCAGCGAATTCAAACCATCTCATCCTGAATGAAAGAAAGGAAGGTTACATTACACCACCATACGTAAACTACATCGCCACTTAAGGAACTTCCTTTGCTGCCAGTGGAATTTCACTGCCAATAGTACAAGCTTTGCTTGACACATGACACTTGCTTTCTGTTTCTTTGACGGCTCTCTTCCACCACACTTGTTCTCTACTCTCTGCACAAATCAGTCATCACAGACTCTTGAGTCCCATGGTTAACAACTGAAAATCCCTAAGCACAACCTAAAATCATTTGGTTTGAGTCTCCTTTCAAGTTTGCTG
The DNA here is from genome assembly GCA_018398815.1 of Conus ventricosus. NCBI lineage: Eukaryota > Metazoa > Mollusca > Gastropoda > Neogastropoda > Conidae > Conus > Conus ventricosus. The sequence continues at coordinate 26,929,239 of CM031596.1, read as the reverse complement.
GCCAAACTGATTGGAACTAACTGCCTCCCACTTTGCAAAATCTGTTTTAACTGCTTTCTACGCAGAACTAAAACTATATTTGTAATCAACCATTTTACACAACCTTGTTTTCATATACACGCGCATAATGTATTTTACTGTTGGTTTGTTGCTTCTTGTGAATGAAGACAAGAATCAGTGGTTTTCTGAAGACAAATGAGTAGTTTCCACTATCCCACTACACTACATGAATACTGTCAGTTGGGATTTTTATCAAAACCTTTTCTGTTTTCTGCATCCAAAGCACAGTGCGGTCATCAGAGGATCAAACTTCACTGTGGCTGAAAGCCATTCTTAATCAATTCTAGATTATCATAATATAGATTTGCAGAACGACCTGTAATACCTCTCATTTTGATCACATTCTATTTCTGTGGAAGCCAAGGCATAGGAACTCAGAACCAATAATGTACTGTGAATGTAATGAAAACAGCCATTTGGTACATGTGCCGAGCCAGAACCGTGCTATGAATGTGATGACGTTGGCTGGCACATGAACTAAGAGTCAGCAGTGCTCTGTGGATAACACTGACGACAGCTAGTTGGCACATGAACTAAGACCTGGTGCTGTCTTTGGATGGCATGAAGACAGCAGAGCTGTCTCTGGATATCAAGAAGACAACTGGTTGGCACATGAACTAAACATCAGGAGTATACTATGCTCTTTTGTGGTTGCTGGGATATCTTGAAGACAGCTGGCTGACACATTAATAATCAAGAGCCAGTTCTGTAGTATGGTGTTCTCTGGTTATTAGGGATCAGAGCCTGGAACTGCAACGGAAAAAAAAAGGGGAAAGTCCTATCTCTGAGGATGCAAAGCATCAAGTCGAAAGCCCATAGCATCTGAGGCTGCTTGGGGGGGGGGGGGGGGGGGGGGGGAAGGGGGGTGTCTGGGGGCATGCCCTCATACCAGCCCCAACCCCCAGGAAAATTTTGAAGTTTGAGACAAAAATCTGTACAATTTAAGACATATGAAAAGTATCAGATGTACTGGGATTTCTTCAATGTTCACTTTAATTTAGCAGCAATTCCGCAATATACATTTTTTGATGAAAAATCTGTTACCAGTGTATAGAAACACGAAACGTGTATAAAAACACAAAACACTGTGTGTGTGTATGTATGTGTGTGTGTGGTGTGTGTGTGTGTGTGTGTGTGTGTGTGTGTGTGTGTGTGTGTGTGTGTGAGTTGGTGGGGGGGGGGGTACATATCCACAGCTCAGACAGATAATTAGACATTTTAAAACTTAACACTCTATGAGAAATGTTTGAGATTGATTCCTTACGAAGTTCTATGGTTATCCTTGATACTTTTCAAAAGTAGATACGATTAAAAAAAGACCAAAAAGAATTGAAAAAAAAAAAAGAAAAACATGCAAAAAGCATCAAGGTATTCACTGCAAATTCAAGGAGATGAATGGATAGAAATTTTTATACCCATACAAAAACTTTCTATTCTTTTCTTGCCTCTTTTTACACCTCACAGTCCTTAAGTGGTCTTCCAGGGCGATCTGACCTCTCATGTTATAAATGATCTCACAGAGACACAGATGGCAAAACGCAGTCCCACACACATCTATCTTACGGATGTGTTGCGCAAGTCTTTCTTCGCTCACCACCATCTCCATCCAGCTCCATTTCCAACGTTATTAGCTTTGGAACTGTCGAAAGCATCGCCGCAATGTAGTATTCATCTTTCCACGGTCTTGGAAAGGGCTGCTACTCATCGACCACTGCGCACATTATGCCCCACTCCACTGATAAAGTCAAATGAGCATTCCGCTTGCAGTGGCGAGGGATTTTTGAGAATTTTTATTCACTTTTCCCCCCCACAAAAACTTGGGGGGAGGGGATTTTTCAAACTGATGTTGGGCAAAACTTCACATAGCGGTGGAAAATTCCAGGCTCTGAGGACATCATATTCATATTCACAACTGAATAACCCTAGTGCTATGCGTCAATGCTTACTTGGTGTTCTTTGGATGCTAGGGATGTCACAAAGACACTGGCTGACACATGAACTAAGACTAGCTCTGTATTATACTGTTCTGTGGCTGTTAAAGATATCAAAAGAACAGCAGGCTCACAGACAGTCTTGGGTCAAGTGGTTTGATGGTAGCACAGCAGAGTGTCTCTACATGCACAGTCCACTTGTGGGGACCTTTCTCTGGGGTCTTGCATTTCTTGACATCCTTCAGAAAGTGTCCGTTCAAGATACTATTCACTGACCCTTTTTCAGCCCTTCTTCTCACCTTTTCATCTGCCTTGCCATGGTGCTAGTAAGATCAGCTGGTCAGGTATCTTGAAGACTTGGATAACTGTCTGATGGGCGAGTGTTATACACTGCACTGTTGGGAACTTCCAAGCACTGCCTACCACCCTCCTCTAGTCTTTTCATCACAAAAGTAAGTCTGTAATGACACTGAGCTTGCCCTGAGTATGGCTTATCAAGTAGATAAATGCTGCGACAATCATACTGTAAGTAAAGCTTCCACATCCACTCTTACAAGAGTAACTCTAGTTACATCTTGGATTCGGATACACGTCTGCCTGAAAGACAAGCAAAAAAGATCGTACTTCACAATAAACTTTGTTGAGAGACATACTGAAGTCCTCTGATTCCATTTCCTTGTGCCTGGTTACAATAACATTCTTCATGCCAACTTGGGTAAAGACTCTAGACAGGCAAGATCAAGACAAATGGTTAGTGCTTTCAGCATACACATAATCTGACTCTGCAACGTCACTGTCCAATGTAAGACTGCAGAAAGCAGATCCTACCTGAACCTGGGCCCTGCTTTTCCGTCGCTTGTTCTCTTCATACGCTCGAGTCAGGTTCTCAATCTGCCTGATGCCTCGGCGCCATAGCTCATGCCAGGTGTGTTCAGAAAGGTACAGGTGAGGGAATTCTTCCATCAACAGTGGCATCAGGTCTTCATCATCAGCAAGAGATACTGGAAAAAAAAGAAGATATTTTAGGGTGCAAAGCTTGAACGAGCAGTAATGTCACACTGTTTTGTACATCAACAATGTCATGTTATAACCATTGCCTCCACCTGTCTGATGCCAACACACTACAACACACTGCTACAATGCCAGTCACAAGCTGGAGAAGACCAACACTGATATGTTCCATGCTGTCAAGCACAGTAGTACTTCAACCAATTTGGATATTTTGGTGCAAATTATTTTCATGGAAATGGTTTATGTCAGTTCACTGATTAGACAAGGATCATGCATGACAATATGTCTTAAATCAAAATGCAGGTAAACGTCTTCCCATTTTTAATTTATACAGAAATCTGCACAATTTGACACAGAAAATGCTTGTGATTGGTGACATTAGAACAACGGAAAAATACCAAAGGCGTGGCATTCAAAGCAGACATCTGATAAGCAAGGAGCAAACACATAAGAATTAAGGTTCTGATTTCAATCTTATGAAGGAATGAGACAATCTCATTATAACCACTTAAAAAAATGCTGAGTATTAGACTTGCAAAATGGAAAAGCACATTTACAGTCCTATGCTTCGTTTGGGACACTAGAAGAAAAGCCAAGTAAGTCACTGTGGTATGAACAATGTACTGACTGTTCTTTTATGTACTGCTCTAAAAAGCACACTTAAAAACATCTTCGAAGAATAAAACGTATCAGTAAACTATACAGAAAAAAAAATCCAAAACAAGCAAAAACTGGATCTGTGCTAGTCATTAAAGGTGGCGAATGTTACACTTACATGGTCGCTCACGGGGTTTAGGTGTATCAGCTGAGCTTGGCTGCACTCTGTGCTGATTTACTGGTTCGGACAGTCTTCGACTTCTTGGTTTTGGGCAGCAAGAATCCTGTAACAACTCCAAGTTACACTTACTATAATCTAAAGAAAACAAATCTGATCACTACAGCCTATGCTATATAACACTGTGCAATGTTTTTGAGTCTTTTACACCAGTTTTGAATGATAAATGACAAGTCACGTATGTCAAAGGGAGATGTTGGAAAAATACAGAAAAAGCAAATTACATCCACAGACAGTGAGGCTGAAAAACGGTGGAATTAAGAAATGGAATATCTGATAAAATGTCAGAAAAATGAAATAAAGAATACTGCAATGGAGAAACACACAGTGCAGGGTGACTGCACACATCAATTCTGATTTAAGGTGGAATCAAATTCTGTCTGAATTTATTCTACGGGTTTAAATTCTATATCACAATGTTAGAACGAACATGGCTCTGGGTCCCCCTAATGGTTACTTCAAGCAAAAACAGACACCTCTGCAATATCGACAAATTTTCTCAAGGACAAATAGAAACCTTAAAACCAGCCCTATCAGTCAATTCTACCAAACTGAATAGAAATAAGGTTGACATCTAGCTCAGGAAATGAAACAAACATTTGCCAGAACAATCACAACTATAACCATTTTCATTGGTACCAAATCATTTCAAAGTTTTGCTGTCTGCAACTTGTGACTTCTTAATACTTTTACTGACCATTTCCAGCGCTACTTTTGACGGGAGCATTGCTAAAATTCAGTGATTGCCTGCTGATTCTATGCTTGCTGTTAACAGCACACGGCAAAGACTGTTTGACCTCGGTCTTTCCAGTGAATGTTCTTGATCCTCATTACCAACTGAACATGCACCTCCTAGGCCAATGGTTACGTTTTGCCTTATGTTCATGTAACCTCTGATTCTGTCACCTTTGGGTTTGGCTGCTGGCTTGGGTTTCTTCGGGGCACTGCCTGCCATCATCGTCATCAGTTTTTTGTACTCCTCTTCCTGCACAGTAGAAAACCACAAAGCATACAGCCTTGTCTCTTAAAAAACATTTTTTTTTTAAAAGGCTTAAACTAAAGTACCTATTTTGCTAGCATACAAGATACAGTGAGTGAAAGTTGGCAATAAATATCCTACAGTAAAAAGACTCCCTCCCTGCCTCAGAAATCTGGTTAACTGGATCAAGTTCTGTTGACACCGGATTTCTTTCCAATAACCACTCCCACCCTCCGAAGACAGTTTTTCCAGAGTATTTTTTGTCTTTGTGTTTACTAGGTTTACTTCCCAATAAAGACTCCAAAACTGCAAAGACCTGTTAGTGTTACCAGGTCATAGCCTTTGTCTTAGGTCTGTAACTTACTCACATTAGCACCTCACATTAAAGACTTGTAACCTCCAGTAATTGTTTCTCATGGAACAGTTTTGTCTTGTCAACACTACATCAACACCCAATAAAGACCCCCTCATTTTAAAGATTTCCTGAGATCTTTATTGAGAGGTTCCACTGCACAAGGATAACTGCATGATGTGTGCACTCTGTTTCAGCTTACAGCCCAGCTATCCACACAGGGCCTTGTAGGGCTGCAGTGTCTGCATTCTGTTTTCAGCTACAGCCCAGCTATCCACACAGGGGCCTTGTAGGGCTGCAGTGTCTGCATTCTGTTTCAGCTACAGTCCAGCTATCCACACAGAGACCTTGTAGGGCTGCAGTGTCTGCATTCCGTTTAGCTACAGCCCAGCTATCCACACAGGAGACCTTGTAGGGCTGCAGTGTCTGCATTCTGTTTCAGCTACAGCCAGCTATCCACAAGGGGACCTTGTGGGGTTGCAGTGTCTGCATTCTGTTTTCAGCACAGCAAGCTATCCACACAGAGGACCTTGTAGGGCTGCAGTGTCTGCATTCTGTTTTAGTACAGCCCAGCTATCCACACAGGGGCCTTGTAGGGCTGCAGTGTCTGCATTCTGTTTTAGCTACAGCCCAGCTACCACACAGGGACCTTGTAGGGCTGCAGTGTCTGCATTCTGTTTCAGCTACAGCCCAGCTATCCACACAGAGACCTTGTAGGGCTGCAGTGTCTGCATTCGTTTCAGCACAGCCCAGCTATCCACACAGGGACCTTGTTAGGGCTGCAGTGTCTGCATTCTGTTTCAGCACAGCCCAGCTATCCACAAGAGAGGCCTTGTAGGGCTGCAGTGTCTGCATTCTGTTCAGCTACAGCCAGCTATCCACAGGGGGCTTGTAGGGTGCAGGTGCTCTGTTCAGTACAGCCAGCTATCCACACAGGGGCCTTGTAGGCTGCAGTGTCTGCATTCTGTTTCAGCTACAGCCCAGCTATCCACACAGGGGCCTTGTAGGGCTGCAGTGTCTGCATTCTGTTTCAGCTACAGCCCAGCTATCCACACAGGGGCCTTGTAGGGCTGCAGTGTCTGCATTCTGTTTAGCTACAGCCCAGCTATCCACACAGGGCCTTGTAGGGCTGCAGTGTCTGCATTCTGTTTTAGCTACAGCCCAGCTATCCACAAAGGGCTCTTTCAGAAATGTCAAGTAAGCCTTCTGCTTCAGTTGTGTTGTAGGCCAGCCCACCACAAACCTTTCATGGATGTCATGTGTGTATTTTGTTTCACTTGTATCATAGCCCAGCCAGTCACATGAACCCCTTCAGAGGGGGCGTCTTGTGGCGTACTGTATCAGTTCAGTTATAACCAGGCCAATCAGACCCAGCCCTTTCGAGGTTGACAGGCGTACATCAGTTTCAGTTGCAGCGCAGCCTAGCTGACTGCACAGGACTCTTTTCAGGGATGTCATGTGTATATTCTGTTTCAGCTGCATTACAACCCAGCTGACAATGCATGGCCTGTTCAGGATTGGTGTGCGTTTTCTGTTTCAGTTATATTACAACACAGCCAACCACTCACGGCCTTTTCAGGGATGTCATGTGAACATTCTGTTTCAGCTGCATTACAACCCAGCTGACAATGCACGGCCTGTTCACGATTGTTGTGCTTTTCGTTTCAGTTATATTACAACACAGCCAACCACTCCCGGCCTTTTCAGGGATGTCGCGTGTGCATGCACTAACACAACTGTACAAGAGTCCAAAACAGACATGCACAGGCAGGCATGCACACATACCCTTACAATGTCACATGCCTACCAGCAAACACACACACATACACAAAATCTCTCTCATATACACTATGGTATTATTCAAACATGTTTTGAACGGCACTCCTTCAAACAGAAGGCATCTGAAAACCACCACCAAGGTCATGTGCAACATACCATGTCTTTCACGAGCACACGATCCTTGGTCAACAGACCCTTCACTTCATCCACAGCGTCACCAAACTCTTCTTCGTACAGCTTCTTCACAAACTGAAACACACAACTCACATACAGCTTCTTCACAAACTGAACTAACAACACAACTCACATACAGCTTCTTCACAAACTGAAACAACACAACTCACATACAGCTTTCTTCACAAACTGAAACACACGAACTCACATACAGCTTCTTCACAAACTGAAACCACACAACTCACATACAGCTTCTTCACAAACTGAAACAACACAAACTCCATACAGCTTCTTCACAAACTGAAACAACAGACACACACTCACATACAGCTTCTTCACAAACTGAAACATCAGAACTCACATACAGCTTCTTCACAAACTGAAACAACCAACTCACATACAGCTTCTTCACAAACTGAAACACAACTCACATACACCCTCTTCACAAACTGAAACCACATAGACAACACAACTCACATACAGCTTCTCACAAACTGAAACAAGACAACCAACCACTACAGCTTCTTCACAAACTGAAACCACAGACACCAACTCACATACAGCTTCTTCACAAACTGAAACCACAGCACACAACTCACATACAGCTTCTTCACAAACTGAAACCACGCACACAACTCACATACAGCTTCTTCACAAACTGAAACCACAGACACAACACAACTCACATACAGCTTCTTCACAAACTGAAACACATGACAACCAACTCACATTCAGCTTCTTCACAAACAGAAACCACAGACACAACACAACTCACAACAGCTTCTTCACAAACTGAAACCACATAACAACACAACTCACATACAGCTTCTTCACAAACTGAAACCACAGAAACAACACAACTCACATACAGCTTCTTCACAAACTGAACCACATAGACAACACAACTCACATACAGCTTCTTCACAAACTGAAACCACAGACAACACAACTCACATACAGCTTCTTCACAAACGAAACCACAGAAACACACAACTCATATACAGCTTCTTCACAAACTGAAACCACATAGACAACCAACTCACATACAGCTTCTTCACAAACGAAACCACAGAACAACACAACTCACATACAGCTTCTTCACAAACTGAAACCACATAGACAACACCAACTCACATACAGCTTCTTCACAAACTGAAACCACAGAAACAACACAACTCACATACAGCTTCTTCACAAACTGAAACCACATAGACAACACAACTCACATACAGCTTCTTCACAAACTGAAACCACATAGACAACACAACTCACATACAGCTTCTTCACAAACTGAAACCACAGAAACAACACAACTCACATATAGCTTCTTCACAAACTGAAACCACATAGACAACACAACTCACATACAGCTTCTTCACAAACTGAAACCACAATAACAACACAACTCACATACAGCTTCTTCACAAACTGAAACCACAGAAAACACAACTCACATACAGCTTCTTCACAAACTGAAACCACATGACAACACAAGTTACATATAGCTTCTTCACAAACTGAATCCACATAGACAACACAAGTCACATACAGCTTCTTCACAACTGAAACCACAAACACTACACAACTCACATATAGCTTCTTCACAAACTGAAACCACAGAAACAACACAACTCACATATAGCTTCTTCACAAACTGAAACCAACAAAGACAAAACAGTTCAGATGCAGCCTAATCTCAAAAGTGAAGCAACTAACACATCACAAATGACATGAAAGTCATTGGATGTAAAAACTGGACACCAACTACAGGACAAGTAAATTATGGGTGATCTGATACAAACTGAAACAAACAACAAAAGGTAAACAGGTACCTGATGCAAACGAAAATATAAATACATCCCAAAGAAGTAATCTGATCCAAACTGAAACACAGCACACATCTGACAAACAGATGCATGTAGTCTAATACAAACTGAAACAACAAACATGAAAAAAGAGACACAGAAAATTTGACACAAAGAGAAACAACAAACATATGACATAAAGATACAGCTGATATGATGCACACTGAAAACAACAAATACATACACAATCATCATACATGCATGTAACAGCAAAGAAAAAAAGAAACACCCTGAGAAACATACAAGTAACCACACATCTACATGCATCTCATCATCTCTCATCATCACCATTTTATCATTATGGTGGGATTCAAAATGGTCGTGTATGTCAAAAACCTACCAATGACGAGCCTCTGGGTCGAATTAAGAAGAAAAGAGATGGCTGTATCATAAAAAAAGAGAGACATCTATCACAGTTCATTTCTCCTCTCCATCTCCCGTCCCCTTACTTTTCAAAAGTGACACACTAGTTCCCACCCCTTTCCTCCCGCTCCTCCCCTCAACCATTCCAAATTCTACATCCATCCTTCCTTACATCCTGCTTCTGATGGAACATCTTGTTCTCTGTCTCCAGACGTCGCTGGGCGCTGGCCAGCACAGGTTTGCCCATCTCATGCAGTCTTGTGGACAGTCTTGACCGCCTTTCTTTCACCTCTTTGGCAGCCAGGGGCCGGCTGCGAGCAACTCCTTGATCCTCCTCCACCTCTGACCTGTCTGTCTGTTGCTTGGTTTCCACCTCCCTGTCTGAGCCCAGGTAATCCCCTCTCTCTCCATGCCTGGTAGACAGTGACGCATCATGAGGCATTCCTAGAATACATGTCTCATTTTTATTAACGTTAAAATTCAACATCTGTTCCCTTTGAAGAAATCAAAAGTATTATCAAGGAGAAGCAAAAAGATGGCTTCAGCAGCACCCAGACTTCAACAAGAAGGACGCATACTACCTGCTGCCCAGATTAGACCAAGTGAGCATTGTGAGACTGAGGACAGGGCACTCCAGACTGAGACATCGCATGTTCACAAAATTCCACACAGGCGAGTCTTCAAGATACTCATGCGGTACAGCCCCAATGACAGTGGAACACTTCCTGCAGAACTGTCCCACACATGAAAAGCTAACGGCAGGGACCTGCAAACACACCAATGAAGGAAAGCTTTATGGATCACTGGAGGGCCTCCGCTGAACATCAGCCTTCCTCAGTGCCTCTGGGGTTCCTGTCTGAGTGAACAAAGAAGAACAACAGCTATTTGAAACTCTCAACACCTCTTACCCACCTACCACCTGGGCAACAGCATACATGGATGGATCAGCAGAAGAGGCTGCGAAAAACAGTGGAGGTGGAGTTTTCATTAAGTTCCCAGATGGCAGATCCTTCATTAAGTCTGTGGCCACAGGCACATATTCCACAAACTACCGAGCTGAAGCCTGTGCCCTACTCCTTGCTGCCCAGACCCTTAACTCTTTCATTCCTACTTTTCTATGAACCATTACTTCCTCTTGTTCCTAGATTCTTATAATACGAGTATTCCCTTCATTCTTGGATTTAGAGAAAAAAAAAAGAAGTGAGAACTGCCACATATGCAGTAGCAAACCGGCCAGAATAGAGCGGTGACCACTTTCCCATGATGTAGGGGCCATCTGGCATCCATTCCATTCATAAACACTGCTGTGCGAGCGACCTGGTCATGACGTGTATCGATGACGCAACTCATGTGAAGTTCAAAGTGCTTACCGCGAGAACCGATTTTCCGGGCTGCAGGAAGGAAAAGAGGGATTTTGTGCTACCCGGTTTTCCGGGCTGCAGGAAGGAAGGGTAGGATTTCTGCAAACCGGAAAACCAGGATGTAGGGATGAAAGAGTTAACCAGGTAAACAGACTCCCCACCCACTCAGTCTGACAGACTGTAAATCCATCCTGAAGAGCCTCCAGACACCAGGAGGGGAGCCATTAATCAGAGTCATCAGAGAACTCAGTCTCCTCCAACAGACAACTACTGTAATCTTGCAGTGGATCACTCCTCACTGTGGCATTGGAGGGAACAAGGAGGCAGACCGTGTGTCCAAGATCGGCAGCAGGCAGGAACAGTCAGGGCATCCAATGTTCTACAATGAAGCTAAAACCATCCTCAGGAACAACTTCAGAAGAGCATGCCACCAACGTCTGGATACTGGGACTGAAGATGACAGCATTCACCAACTCGACAAAGCAGCTATAGTTACCATCTGCGAACAGGACACTGCCAGCTCTTCTCACATCTCTCATGTCTCAAACTCTCTCATACCGACCAGTGCCCTTGTGGCACAGGTTCCCAAACTCCCACCCACATCTTACAGTCCTGCCCCTTCTTTGAAACCTTGAGACACCAGACATGACCCAGTCCAGTTGAGGTCCAGGAGAGGCTGTGGGGACCGGTGGGTTCTCTGCGGCTGACTATGGACTTCGCCTTACTAACCAGATTGAGGATAGAGCGTAGCGGGGAACGCGAAAAAAGAAAAGAAAAGAAACAACATCTATTCCAAAAATTCTACGTCTGTCTGGAGGCAAAATCACTTCCAAGAGTGAAAAAGATACTCAAACCCATTCATACACAATGCTACACACACAGACATATGTTCAAGTGGTAATGTGGGATACTACCTTTGTGTTGCTTTGACTTCAGAGCGAGGACTTTGCCGACGGCTTGCTTGTTGCTTAGATGCAGTTTTGGCAGCATCTCTGGCAGCTGATCTCACATAGTCTGTATAAGGTGGAATGGTGTTGGCTGCAGCAGTTGCCCCTTTCCTGCGCACATACAGGCAGAGTTCAGCAGTCATCACGTTGCAGTCTTGTCCAACTTTAACAGCAACAGTGAATTAGTTAAATTTGTTCAACACTGCTCAAAACTGGCAATGAGCCACACAAAAATAGTTTAGGTCAATTTATTTCGCCAAAACCACGCTTAAAACAACACATCTATACATCACAATATAAACAGTTGTAAAACTTTCTCAGGTGCGGGGGGAGGGGGAAGGGGGGGTAGGGGATGGGGACAGGGGGTGGGGAGGTAGGGATGGGTGAGTGGGAGGTCTATTCATTACAGCATTCTCAACGAGATAGTGTAAAAAAAAAACTCTGTCATAATCAGGACACCCACTGTACAGGAATCGATGGCCAACATAGGACTACTGACAATGTGAAATGCTCTGTCCTCATCCTCTTCACTTATCCCATTCAGTTCTTGTTGTTGGGTTTTTTCCCCTATTCTTTCCTTTCATTCTTTCTGCCTTTTGTTCTTTTTTTTTCTTTTTTTGTCTCATTAAAATTTGTGGACTGCAACTCTCAAACTTTTTTTTCCTTTTTAGTTTAATTCAAATAACTGGAAAAGTACACTGTGCGCAGAAAGACAGTGCACAGAGAGTTTCATCTGCATAGTCACAGTGTAAATCTCAGAGTGTCACAAGCATGAATGGCTGTAGCTGCTGTAAACTTTGAATGAAAAAGAAGAAACTTAGTGGTTGTGTTTATGACAGCCACTGCCATAAACATTATGACTGATAATCAACTGAAAGGGGCAAAAAATGAATCCTCTATCTATTCCACTTCTGTTGCACTTGCAGTTTTTATCTTAAGCTCAGGAAGAGACACACTTCCCATGAAGAAAAGAAGTACATCAACACATAATGAATAAGTAAACAAAAAGGTAAGCCCTGCCCCTCATCTCTCCAACACCAAACCCCCCACCACCCCACCTCTCACACACACACACACACACACACACACACACACACACACACACACACACACACACACACACACTCTCTCTCTCTCTCTCTCTCACTTGGTAAGCACAATCACATGTCGAATCAAAAGAAAAGTAATCTTAAGTTGGTAGCAGCGGAAGGTAAATCAACCAATATTTGTTAAAGTCATCTTCCACTTTGTTTTCAATATTACCTTTTAGAATTAGCACATATTGCTCCAGGTCATATCTAGATTTTACAAGTTTGAAGAATACCAGAGTTCTTGGCGGCGTATTTCTTAACTTGCATTTGTAAATATAGAATTTAGCCAGCAAGATCAATAAATCCATTATTTTATCTGTGTTTGTTGCTCTGATATGCTGAACAGAATCAAACGTTTCTCAAAAGAAAACTGTTCACAGTGTGGGCATTTGTTATGCGGTTGTCTCAAAAGATCCTGCCAGAAAGAGTGGACCATCTCAAAGTCCCAGAAAAGATGTTCAGCTGTCTGAGTTTCTCGACCGCACAGGTTACAAACTGGACAGTCAATCAACTCTCATGAACTTTCTTCATTCAAGGGGGGCTTTCAGGTGCAAAACTCCTCTTCCATGCCCCCACCCCCCCCCCTCTCCCATCTCAGGTCAGCATTCAGTTAGGTCAGCATTCGGTCTTATGCGGCCATCAACGCTCAAAAGGTTTCCACTCCCATACCAAATCGATTCAGTTTGACTAATGATACACAGATCAAACGAATGAAACGGGCACAAGGAAAAGAAACATGTTGTTGTCGTTCCCCCCCCCCCACCCCCCATCTCATTTTTCATGCCCTGTCAGAGGTGATCAGAGGGGTAACTCCCACGCTGTTCATTCCAGCTCACCCATACACAGCTACACTCAGCTTATGACTGTCACAGTTCCAGCATTGTCAGTCTACAGAAAGCTATCAATATCTGATCATCACAGGAAAACCCATCAGAGCAAACACATCACCATCACCACTACTGTGTATCTGCAGTGGCACCTTTTCTGATCAACAGGCACAGCACACTGACTACAACAGCCCTTACTGACCTCAATACTTGTTTAGCATTAAAGCCAAACTCAACCAGGAACAAGAGATACAGACATCTGCAGTGCTGGTTGGGAAATTTCGGCCACACTCAGAGATGCTTCCATGACATACAAAACTTGACTGTGTTGTTGTTGTTGTTGTTGTTGTCGTACCCTGGCTAAAAGACTCCAGGGATCATCCGAACAGCCGAAGCATTTGAACACTATGGCACAAATGCTGGAGTCCAAAGCACGTTCAATAACAGCACTGTGTAGATGCCCGCTGGGGCAGGCAAAATACCATGTATGGATGTCCCTGATGGGATTCCCACCTCTCATTTACTAGCTTGCAGCCCACAAAGCTTACCATTGTACTATCTGCTTGAGGAATGAGTGGCTCACAAGCTACATAGGGCAAAGCTATGATGGCAGTTTCTGAACTATTCATGGAATGCAAAGGATCATTCAAAAAAGCAAAAACCAACTCTGCTAACGTAATGTCCTAGAGTCAATTGTATGGAAAGTTTCCTGCAAAAAATAAAAAATAAACATGAAAGTTTGAACTGTTTTTCACCATGTTAAACAGGCTGATGGTATAACTTCGGTTTGGAAATTTTTTTCTTATAAGTTGATACACTCAATCCAAATTTTACTGCAGGAAAAAAACACTCTTGCCGATAAAACATGTTGTCGTGTTATCAGGACTTTGTTTTATCTAATGGCAGCACAGCAGAATAAAACTGTCATCACCTCACACTGCAACACTTGGCTACATTTCACAAATTGAACAGTTACTAAAAATGACCAAAGCATACAATCTTTACATGACTTCTGGATGTCTGAGATTACTTTCAAAATGTCTCGATAAATAATAAATTTTGGTGCTTTTTAAATCATGCCACTTAATTAAGTTTGATAGCCTTTTGAAATGAGCATTGTCTTGGTTCTGCCATCTCGACTGGGGAATGAACGAACTGTATAAAAAAACAACACGAAAAAGAAAATCACTCTTTTTGATCTATGCAAAAGAAATGCGAACAATTAAATGGTAAGCTCACAGCCTGAGTAGCTTTCCTTGGATAAGAAACTCCCATGTTCTTTATTAATGAAAAATTCTACATTCTGCCTAATTTTCAACCTCAGTAAATTACAGATTTTTGGAAGGGCTCAAAAGTTTTTAAACTGCAGCACACTGCCACTGAGTTGACTAGCAGGTACAGTAGTACAGTCAGAATAAATACCCTCTAAATCATCCCAGGAATAATGCATGAAGGACACTTGAACCCCAATCAAGTCCACTGTCAGTGAAATGTTACCTGGATGGCACAGACGCTGTGTCTGATCCACGTTCCGCAGCCGACTTCTCTGGGATGACCCAGTCATTCTGCCATAGATCTCAAGCTGTGTCACACACACACACACACACACACACACACACACACACACACACACACCAGGCTGTTTGATTTCATGTTCCAAGACCTTTGTGCCTTGTTTTCAGTCTTTAGCAAATAAAATGCATGATTCGTGCAAGAGCTAGAATGATTCAATCCATGTATGTGTGGTTTGTATGTGTGTGTGCGTGTGTGTGTACGTATGTGCATGTGTGGGTGTGTGGGTGTCTGAGGAGTGTGTGTGTGTGCGTGTGTGTACACTATGATTCAGTCTGCTTTAATACAGCCCAGCAACCACACAGGCCTCCCCTGGGGCTGTGTCCATAATCTATGATGTGCACAATCCATGTTTATATGATGAATTCTCCTGTCGTGTCCGACGGATGAGTAGACAGGCAGGTCATTAGCTGATGTGGGTACTCATGTGGGAATGAAGTCCAATTCCTGAGGTACAACGTCGTCCACAGACGCTGCATAGAACACAGTGTTGCAATGATGGGCCCCGTTTTGTCCAATTCCTCTTTTTCTGGATGGCGGCCGCTCTGTTGCGTTCAAATTACTTTGTGCCCTGGGAACACTGTTGCTTCCACTGTGTTCTGTCAAGGGCGACATCTTCCGAGAAAGCAGTGTCAATGTTACAGCTTCTGAGGTTGGCCTTCAAGGTGTCTGTGTATCTCTTCCAAGGCCTTCCTTGGTCATGCTGTCCTTCCTTCAGCCATCCATAGAGCAGCATCTTTGGAGTTCTGCTACCCTCCATACAGAACAAGGTGTCCTGTCCATTGAAGCTGGCTTTTGACGAGAATACACTCAATGCTGGGTAAGCCACATTCTTCTTGGGCCTGTAGGTTGGACACTCCATCTTGCCATTTGATGCTGCAGATTTTGCGCAAGCATCATTGATGGAACTGTACCAGTTGTGGGTGTGTCAGCGATATGCGGTCCACGTGTCACAAAAGTAGAGGAGAGGAGAGGTTGTACATGGCAACCTTTGTGCGCAATTTGATGCCATAGTCTTGCCACCGACTCTTTGAAAGTCTGCAAAGGCACAGCTGGCTTAGATGCACAGCATCACTTCTGCATCCAGGATCTCTGGATGCAGAATGTTTATACTGACAGGTCATAATACTCAAGTGAATGCTTACCTATGAACACTCTTTTCTTTAGAAACTTTTAGTACATATAAAGCATACGTGCAAAATAACATGCATGAATGTCGCCGTCTCTCACTATGAAACATGGAATCTGGGTAAGGAGTTTTGTTCTTGTCATAGTCTCTTCTTTTCTCACCACTGACCTGATTGGGTTCCCCAGAGGAGAAGGGATCGGGACCAGGATAGGCTATTCCTCCATGGTTCAGCTCTTTGGCCAGTTTCATTCCTTCCGATGGTGGTGCTTGATGTCTCTCCTGACTGTTCATCAAGACAGCAATCAACCAGACTAAATCAACAAATTCTCCAAACAAATGCCACAGCATGAGCTTTGAGGCAAAATGTCTGATCTGAATCACTTCAATACAAAACCTGATAGTCAATAAACCTGATCTGATCCCAAATATCAAAACAATGCCCCCCAACACATCTGGATGCTGTCCTAGACTAATTGAAAGTTTTCTACAAGGCCCACAGTCTGTTATATATGTCAACAGTTTTATAATACTGACGTCTTTCAACACAACATTGTCTACAAACAGTTCAACAGATCTGACATCTTTCAAATAGCACAGATTAAAAAATAGGTAGTTGTACGTAACTCCCAGTTCGGCTTGTACATTTTTCATGTCAAACATATGCAAGTTACAGTCAGTGTGACAGCTCTGGCTGGTCATAAGTTTATGAC
Source organism: Conus ventricosus (assembly GCA_018398815.1). Taxonomy (NCBI): domain Eukaryota; kingdom Metazoa; phylum Mollusca; class Gastropoda; order Neogastropoda; family Conidae; genus Conus; species Conus ventricosus. Next base: position 26,912,253 of record CM031596.1, on the reverse strand, counting down.
TAATGTAGTAGCAAAACACCCAGAAGACAGTCTCACATTTCCAGTCTGACTGCAGTTTGTAACATTTAAAGATGTTCAGCACTTGTCATGATGTTACAAGCGTGATAATGCATAAAAGATCAAATTCCTGTTCAGACAACCACTTATAAAGATCAAAGGTCATGTTCTTTCAATAACAGAAAAAGCCACTCAAGTCACATGAGATCATGTGCTGAAGAAAAACAAAAACTGCAAACCTGAAAACTGGAAATCAGTAAGATGTAAAAATAATAAAAGACTAACGCTTGCAATTTCTTTCAGTAAATAGCAACACGAAAAAAAAAGTTGTTCACTTATGGATGGGTCAGTCACCTGTCAGATTAGCGAGGGGCATTCTACAGAGGTAGAAAATGGTATCAGGTTTTTGAGAGAAAAAAAGGCTAATCATAAATGTTTTAGTTGTTATGGAAGAGTCTCTATACAGGAGAGTCATCAACAAATGTTCCTCTGTACCTGAGGTCTGTGATGTCCAGCTCAGCTGCCCGATCCCGATGTCTGCGTAGTGGGCTGGTGTCGATGGCAGCTTTTGTCAGGGCAGCGGTCCGCTGAACCATCTGATGCAAGCTTTCATAGGAGCTGGACAATCCTTTCATCACTGGATCGCTGAAAGAGAAGACACAAATCAGTCACCATTGATGGTCGTCACATGCATGAAGCCCACTCTGGAGTTCCATAGTGTGTTTGCTCCGGTTGCTGTCCTCACTCATACAAGGAAACTGTGAGAATGGCTAATGGGAATATCTTTAACACAATGGGTTGTTTTTTTAACAAATTGTTTATGATTTAATGTTCAAGAAACTTTGGGACATCTGTTAAAAAAAAGTCATTGGCATGCGTGTTAGAATTGTATTTCATATTCTGAAACTTATCTACCATTTAATAATTTTTTTTTTTTTTTTACTTTAATTATATGGCAACATAAAGGGAAAAAAAAAAACGGTCAAATAAAACTCCTCTGTGAATGAAGTTACCTTTCATGTAATCACATTAGGGTAAATTAGCTCAACAGACATATCAAGTGTTCAGTTCAACTATCCAGTGTGTTTTAAATTGATCAGGTAAGCTGTGCGCACGCAGGGATTCTACAAGTTTTTTTTGTTTTATCTGGAAACAAAATGAATAGAATTGAAAACTTTCTGCCAAGACAGATTTTTACCCATCACTAGCCCTGAGTTAACAGTGCCTTGATTGTAAAGAACATTTTAGCACACCAAACAGCCACCTGACTTTGGTGGAAGGATCGAGATGTGTTTCTGCTTTTCTTTTGCTTCAAAGTCCAAGACTTACTCATGACATTCATGAACCTAACGATTCAGTGAAATGCAGCATAACCTCTCTTTACATCAATGACATTTTCCTAAGTCTTCGTATCTAACCAGTGCCCATCTCAGACCTGCTTACCCTCAAACTGCTATTGCTGTATATTTTCAACTAAAATGAGGGTTTTTCTGCAGAGTGCGTATACACATCTTCCATTTTGGGGAGGGGTAAGGGAAAAGGGGAGAAGGGGAAGGGCATTTTCCAAATTTTTTGTAAAAATTGGGGGTAGGGAGTGGATTCGTTTTCACCTACTGTCACATAGCAGAGGACAGAAAGGTACCTGATCTTCTTGTAACTGCACAAGAAGTACATTCTCTCAATACTTTCAAACCTGATTTATAAGCATACTTTGGCAAAAATTCATCCTCTCTCGCAAATTTTTTCGATACTCTTGCTCCAGCATATCGGCATACTGTTAAAGATTCACACACAAGCGTGATTTCGCATACAAGAATTAACGACAGTTGTTGCTCTTTGGTCAAAGCACACCACGACAACACAATGGTCACACACTGCAAGCACAATTACTGCTAAAGAATTTTGCCTCTAGATTTTTGTATTGACTTTTTTTCTTTTTCTTTTGGTCATATTCACTGTATTTTTGCCAAACATGAATACAAAATAGTGTACATCATAAAGGTAAACAGGTCTGCTATCTAGATGTCGTGTCACCAACTGGAAAATGCTGACTTTGGCACATCATCAATGCACTTGCTTGGCACCAGTCCTAACTCTGCTATTAGCCCTCCTTCCCTTTCCTTGTCTTTCTCTCTGCATGTAAAATATCATTCATCATCAAAACTGACAGCCTATGTGGTTTTCCATCAGATTATCTTTTATCCATAAAATCCAGAAAACCATGGAAATTTGTCAAAATATGGAGAGTCAGCACATGAGGAACAGTTGTGAGCAAGCACACTTACCCATGTTCTATGTAAGGTTTCTCTGGTGTCTGTTGATTGCGAACTGGGATGGCACCCACTGTGGCACGCATCCTTCCTGGTGACCGTGATCTCCTGTATTCACGAGGAATGGGTTCAGTCGCTGACAGATCTGTTCAAGGAAAAAAAACAAAAAAACACTGCTTTCAGGAATCAGGTAATTGAGAGGGTGGAGTAGAGTGTCAGGTTTTAAATGTTAGTTCTTCCACAAGGAAAAGTTTGCATGGCACTTCTTTATTTGACACCAACACACTCTGCAATTTGAAGATAAAAACAGATTCAATTCCTGAAAAAAAATGTACCCCCAGAAATTTCATTTGATGGTCAAGTCATTTCCAAACCTCTGATTTTCAGTTTTCTGTGTTTTATAATGCTCCAATTTAACAAATTTCTCACTTAGATCAGGAAGCCATATATGTAGCACATGGATAGAGTTGTCCCTAGTTTAGCTTTCAAACTGTAGTATTACAATTTCATCAGGCTTGTTCGGTTTTGAGAAACTTACATTTTTCTGATAAAAATCTGTGAAAGCTGCCCTTTAAAAAAAAAAAGCACTTCAAATCTATTCATTAAATAACTATTTTGATCTTAAACTGAATTTCAGGTCACTGAAAAGCTCCAAATGAGCTCTTTGATTCACAACACTCTGCAGTTTAGTCTGTGACTAACCACCGAGAAACATAGATTTAATTATATGTCAATTAGTATAGATGAGCCCCAAATTGCTGCCATGAAAGACAATTTGTGTGTCCCATCTGCCTACTGTCTCTACGGTCCAGTGGCTGGCTACTAAAGGGGCTGCAAGTAAACCAACCCTGATTCACAGATTTAAATCTCTCAGTGTACATGTGCCACGATAGTGTGTCTTGCTGCATTCCCATGCTGTCTGATGCTGTCACTATCCTGTAACTACACATACTGTTTAGTGCCGACCTGAAAGTCTGTTTATGATTCAGTGTGGGTTCAGAAAAGACAAAGGAACCATTGATAGGGTATTTGCTGCTAGACAGCTTCAAGAAAAATGTCAGGAACAAAATGCTGACCCGTTCTCCACCTATGTCGACCTGACCAAGGCCTTTGATATTGTCTTTTTTTTCTTTTCTTTTTTTGTTGAAAAGGTTTTTATTTTGAAATTCGGAGAGCACAAACCAGACACCATGAACACAAATACAGGAGCATATTCGATTAAGTACAACGCAATGATTAGACATAACTCATAACCAAGTATTGACAGTTGTTTACACCTCAAATCACAGACGTTTATAAATGAGATAGTGACTAACAAAATCGTATTCATATTCGATTAATTACAACGAAGTGATTGGACGTAATTCATCAACAAATTATTGTTGTTTGCACATCAAATCACATAAAGAATTTTTTTTTTAAATCACAACAAGCCTTAGGGAGAGAAATCAGAAAAGCATAAGCAACAGAAAACTAAACAATCAAACAAACACACGAACGAACGGAAAAAAAAAACCAACCACTGTTGGCCGTTGTCATAGCCTTTGTATACAATGGATAATTTGTGTTTTACTCCAATAACATCAAGTATGGAATCCATTGTGCCACGAAATTTCCATGGGACATGTTAAAAAGAGCAGCACACTTTTCTGTTTTATATCTGGCGCCTTTGATATTGTCAATAGAGAGGGCCTGGAGAAGTTCATGGCCAAAGACAGATGCCCACAAAACTTCATCTCTATGGTGCGGCAATTCCATGATGGCATGCAGGCCCGAATCCAGGACAAGGGAGAGACATCTAACCCATTCCCTGTCACAAATAGCATAAGGCAAGGCTGTGGTTTAGCATCCACTCTGTTCAGCATCATGTTCTCTTCAATGCTGACTGATGCCCTCAGAGAAGGAGACGTAGGCATCAACATGAGATTCAGAACAGATTGTAAGCAGTTTAAACTCATAAGGCTCCAGACAAACGCTAAGGTTATGACAGACATCATCAAGGACTTTCTGTTGGCTGATGACTGTGCTCTCATGCTGGCTTAGAAAGTAACATGAAATACAGCATCAATAAGTTTTCAGTAGCCTGTATCAACTTCAGTCTCACCATTAATACAAAGACGACGGAAGTTCTGCATCAACCCGCACCAGGTAGACCCTATGCTGAGCCTAATATCACAGTCAATGGTCTGACTTGCTGCAGTGAGTAAATTCACCTACCTTGGTAGCACACTGTCCTAGAATGTCACCACCGACATTGACATGAGCATCAGAATTGCAAAACCAAGGGCAACCTCTGGTAGACTACACACCACAGTTTGGAATAGAAGAAAAATCAGTTTTGAGACCAAGCTGTAGGTATACAGAGCAGTTGTTCTCCCCACACTCCTCTATGCATGTGAAACGTGGACAGTATTCCAACAGCAAGCCAAGAAGCTGAATCACTTCCACACAACCTGCCTCAGAAAACTGCTAAACATAAAATAGCAGGACAAAATCCCAGACACAGAGGTGCTCAACCAAGAGGACCTGCCGAGCTTCTACAGCATCCTAATGCTGTGTCAGCTTTGATGGGCGGGTCATGTAGGTTGCATGCCAGATCACTAGCTACCCAAGAGACTCTTCTATGGTGAGGTGCAACAAGGAGTGCAATCCCATGCAGTTGGAGGAAATGCTTCAAAGGCACTCTCAAAACATCCTTGAAAGTGTTAAACATCAACCCTGACACATGGGAATAAACTATGGATCGAGCTAGATGGTGCTACTGTATCCACAAAGGTGCCAATTTCTGTGAATAAGGGACAATTGCAGTGCAACGAAAGAGACAGGCAAGAAAGCCCACCACAACAATCAAGAATAGATCTCCCATATTCCTTGCCCAAGCTGTCACCGCACATTCCATGCACTCATTGGCTTGATCAGCCACTGCATATCCACAAAATCATCTCACCTCCCCTCCACCCCAAGATGACTGGTGATTCTTGTCGACTTGACAGACGAACATCATCATCAACTATTCATTTGCTCATGTATCTCATGGAATTATGGAAAAGACACTTATCACAATTTTCGTAATATCAATTTCTCTGTTCATGTTATCTTACATTTCTTGATTTATTTCATATTACTATCATTGCACTACTTGTCCACACTGTTGTTGTTGCTTTCAAACTAGCCTCATTGCTCGGTGTCGTCAACACTCATCTGTGACAGTAAAGCCACAAATTTCTATGATCATTGCTCCAAACTGTACCACCTTGTTTACCCTGTATCTTGCAAAGCAGGGTTTATTTTTGTAGCGCGCCCTGCGCCAAATGACGCATCGAGTCTAAAATTGACCCATTACTTTTGCTCCTAGCGGGACATTGGGCGCATCATTTTTATATGCACGCGCGCCAGCCAAACATAAATATAAATAAATAGATTGCTACATCGTGTTTCAAAAGCAGTAGTCTTTCAACAAAACGATCAAGCAACAAAGACCCTAACTTATCTTAACCGAATGCTTTAAGAATAGATGAGTTCGTACGGATGATTGTTAGAGGTTTATGTTCCAACCAATGAAAATTGCCGTTTTCTTTGGTTCTTGGAAAGCGGACACTTTCCTTTTCTTGGAAGAGTTTGCTGCTTTCAGTTTCAGAAAAAGTTGATATATGTTCGTCAAAGATGCCTCCTAAGAAAAAACCTAGACCAGAAAAGGGACAGAGGACGTTATTTGCATTCACACAAAAAACAGCGAGTAGTAGTAGGCCTCCGAGTGAAACAGAAATTTCAGTTTCCGAGTTGTCTGCTACTTCAGATCGTGATGCACAGCCATCGACATCGAAACAACACGAACAGGCAACACGACATTTTCAAGTTGGTTGGCTCCATTCCTACCCATGGCTCAGTTATGAGAACGGTCTTATGCACTGCAAACAGTGCAGGAAGCTGAAATTTACAAACACAATGGCTCAAGGGACAAATAACTTCCGAACGAGCACACTGACTAGACATGTGTCTGGCAGCGATCACCAGCGAGCAATGGCAGCACCAAATGAGCAAAAGAGGATGTCAGTGGCTGCAGAAAAAGCGTTATCCAAAGAAGAGGAGGCGGTTCAAGTTGCTATGAAAGCTGTATTCTGGCTGTGTCAAGAAAGTCTGCCGCTTCATAAGTACCAGTCATTGCTGTCATTTCTTAGACTGTTAAATGTGCCCCACATTGAACACCTGCAGTGTTACCCATACTCTCTTTCACACACACACACACACACACACACACACAAACACAAACACACACACGCACACGCTCATACACACTTTGCTGGACACACAAATGAAGGACACATAATTAAAAAACATCTATTTTATTTTCATTGTGTATTATAGACTGAATGTAAATAATATCGGTCTTGCAAATCTGGAGCAACAGGGAGATCTACAGTGCCCTCATCTCATGCCCTCATTCTCCACACAGTCTCACAGAGTCACATCCGCCCCGCCATCTTCTCAGTTCGCACGCACTCCAATAAAACCAAACCTTTATTGTTTTTGTCACTGCCACCGATGACCCATTAATCTTCAGATTGACCCATTGATTTTTAATAGAGTGGGTCAATTGACCCATAGGAATTTTTCACAAAAATAAACCCTGCAAAGATACAAATGTTGTGAGCTAACTCATCAAATCAGTGTCTTGCTAATCAGGCAGTTTTGCACACATGCTGGCATGGGCCAACCTCTCTATGGCCAGTGATCTCATCACATCACTGTCGCAGTCACTACACGTAGCATTGCCTTGATCTGACTCTGAAGTGTACCATTTATTTTACCGGCACTATGAATCAGACTCCATCACATTAGCCTCTGCTCAGTCGATGTATGTTTGATGTCTGTTGTATCTCTTTCATAAGAGCTGCGTTACTTGTTAGGCTCTTTGCTTTTACAATTTTGTTGGTGTATATGAAGGCCATGTTGTATTGAAAACTACTGTTTATCTGGATGTGCTTTATATCCATTTTATAGCTGTTGGTAATGCTACTGGTAGTACTGATAGTTGCAGTTATCTATTCACAACCTCACCTACCTACTTCCAAGTGTAAGGGCTCAGAACTTCACTGTCATTTTTTTTTTTTAATTAAAAAAAAAGTTTTTTTTATAGTGAAAGTCTTACACAGTCATAACATTTAGTACTGTTGAATAAGTGGTGGTAAAGACTGAACTCTCAGCCCATCACAGCCAGGGAATTCTGTGTGTCCGACTTACTCATGGTCACAGCAAAGTCATATTGGATAAGACATAAATGTAATATCAGATATATGGTTAAAACTTTCCGATATTTTCATTTCATATTTACTATGCTGCGAATACACGGTTCCTTTACCAGTTTGCTGGACTATCAATTTCATTAGCCATGATATTCACATAAGCTTATTTTGCATCCTTTCTTTGTCTTTATACTCAGAAAATAAAACAGTAGAGCTAACAGACTGGGCTGAGCCTTCATGTTCCTGGCCTGAGCGTGATTAACCATCTTCACCCTTTTTTCCCCTACACCTTTCCCCATCTACTCCACTCCAATGAACTCCATCCAGTTCTACACTCACCTTTGCAACTTTAGTCTGTCCATCACATTAAAAAGCCCTGATGTTGCTTTTGAACATTTTTCACATCTGTCAAATTATTTCCCTTTAAACATAACTTATCTGAAGAGACTTCTGTCAACACAAAGCATCAAAAGCACGACTGATTCTTAAAGGTACCTTCCCTTATCTTGTCAGTGACAGACTTAGAAATTAACTTCCATGCACTAAATGAGGCTCTGTTTTGACCTCCTACCCAGCACTCACTTTGGGGACCAAGGTCAAGGATATCTTGTTTGGGATGACGGGACACATAGGCAGCAGGGTCTGATGAATATGGCTCCCGGGCCACGGCACTACTTGTGACAGGAATGGCCGACTCCAGGAAAGCTGCAGAGAACAGACACATCCTTCTGTCCTCAGTCTGAGAACACCATGCATCCCTGCAGGAAGACTTACAATAATTAAACATACATATGATGCCATCTTCAAGACCTATCAAAGAAGAGAAATCCTGTCAAGGTCATACATTTAACATCTACAATCTACTGATGGCTTGTAGATTACTGGTTAGGTCCGACATAAATGCTGTATATTTGGTATGAGACTGTCTGGGAGGGAAAAAAATGGGAGCATTGGCCTATTTGATTTTCTTAAACCCTTTTTTTAAAGCTAATTATCTTATCTGTCAAATAACTCTGATATCTTTTGGCATACTATTACAATCTCTCTCAAAGCTAAGTATCTTATTTGTTAAATAACTCAGATATCTTTTGGCATACTATTACAATACCTCCCACAAATTCTCGTGAGCGGATAGAGAAACAATGCTCTGTGCAGTAACTGTGCAGCATGCAGTGAGTGATAAAATGTACCTAACATCATGCATAGCTCAAACTGCATACCAGCACACATCCCCCCCACCCCCCCCCCCCCCCCCCAGAATGAAAAACTTGACAAAAACATTTGCTGAGGGCAGACAATGAAACCTGCTGAAAGAAACATTCAGACATGGTGGGTATAGTACATTTTTAAAACTGTTTAGTTAGTAAAGCAACAAGTAAACATCAATAAGATTAAAATGATAAAGGAAACAATTATGAGACTGAATATTTAAAGTAAACGATCATGAGTACAACAATTTTAAAAAAACCTCCCCGACCCTTTAAAAAATACACAAAACATTATTAACATCAAAAATATAAAGTAGACAATGATAAATTATTTTAAATACAAACGTTAACAAACACATTTCCAACACGCAATGGAACTGGTAGAACTGAATCCCTTGTGCCGTGAGTGCAGAACAAGCAGGCACAACCATCGGACAAAAAGCACCACCTACACATCAACTCCAACATAGACGATGACGAGGCACTATTACTCAGACGACGATAATGATGAAAGAGATGATGGGTGAAACAGTAATGCCGGCTACCATCCTGCTGGGCGCGAGGACGAAGCGAGGACGCAGATTTGTTGTCCAAGGCAGCAGCGGAGATGGGTGCCGGTCTCACACCAATGAAATCAAAGGGCCCAGGCTGGTGGTCTGTGAGTGGCTTGTTCCAGGCCGTCTGGATCATACCAAGAACAAAACAAAGAAATCCATTGCTCAACCTGCCCATCTGGTTTATGTTTTGACACAGAAACTCCATTGGAACCCAACACTATGTCAATATTGTTCTACACTGGACCACATGTACACATAGACTTGTCTATACACTACTCGACACTCTGTAAGGATCAGATCTGGTATACATAGATAGAAGATAATAATGGGAAGTGGCTTAAGTGACTAGTTACATATCCTTACCCTGTTCACTGCATGAGGCCAGTACACTTGCCACTGAGCCATTCATGATTCGCATATCTACTATTCACATGTGACCCTTGACATCATTACCTTTTACCTATGTGTTCTAAGCCTGATCCTTTGAACGTCCAGTAGTACACTTATATATTCACAGACAAAAATTACTGATGGCGCACAATAATGATGCTGTCCATTATAAGTTAAAACTTCCGTTTTCCCCCCACCAGTCCCTTCCCTTTCTCCACCAATGGTGAAAATCTTGACACAATGATATTATGACATAACTACGCTATATTTCTCACACCAGCATATGAATACCAGATCGTATAGAACTCTCATAACACACACACACACCATCAAGTAAATGACAGAGAGATGGGTTGGGGAAAGGAAAGGTAAGGCAGTATGGGGGAGGGGAAGAGACAGAGAGAGAGAGAGAGAGAGAGAGAGAGAGAGAGAGAGAGAGAGAGAGAGAGAGAGGGATTGTCATGGAGGGATTGTCAACAGTGTTCATGGTAGCTATCACATCTAGAGAAAGAGAAACGAACAATAACTCTTATGTACACGCCAGTTCTGTCAAGTCCAACCAGAGACCAGAACCAACAACTTTATTTCTTCAATTACTTACTTTTTCAAAATGAAATTTATGGGCTGGAGCCAGATAAAACTCTTACTGAATTCATAAATACATTCGAGTGGTCCAACAGCAAAATATAATGACTAGACAGGTGTGTTTTCTTTCTTTTTTTTTCTTTAAACAGGACACACATTCTTTAACTAATCCCAGCAAAAGGCACCTCACACCGACACATCTTACCTTTGAAACACCCTCTCGTCTCTCCCTTTCAAATTGTCTGTCCAACTGTTCACCTTCATGGATGAGATCGGCTGTAGAATCTATCGTTTGCTCTGAGATTTAAAAAAAAAAAAAGAAGAAAATAATGAATAAACTGTGGTGCTTAATAAACTGTATGCTTCAGAAACATCTTACTGAACCTAACAGGGCACTACTACGCACTACCGGAGACTGCAACAGGGTACTACCAGGGACTGCAACAGGGTACTACCGGGGATTGCAACAGGGTACAACCAGGGACTGCAACAGGGCACTACCGGGGATTGCAACAGGGTACTACCAGGGATTGCAACAGGGCACTACCGGGGATTGCAACAGGGTACTACCAGGGATTGCAACAGGGCACTACCGGGGATTGCAACAGGGTACTACCAGGGATTGCAACAGGGCACTACCGGGGATTGCAACAGGGTACTACCAGGGATTGCAACAGGGCACTACCGGGGATTGCAACAGGGTACGACCAGGGATTGCAACAGGGTACTACCGGGGATTGCAACAGGCACTACCGGGGATTGCAACAGGGCACTACCGGGGATTGCAACAGGGCACTACCGGGGATTGCAACAGGGCACTACCGGGGATTGCAACAGGGTACTACTGGGGATTGCAACAGGGTACTACCAGGGATTGCAACAGGGTACTACCAGGGACTGGAACAGGCACTACCGGGAATTGCAACAGGGTACTACCAGGGATTGCAACAGGGTACTACCAGGGATTGCAACAGGATACCACCGGGGATTGCAACAGGGTAATAATAATAATAATAATAATGGTTTCTTATATAGCACTTAATCAAACGAATTTCTCTAAGCGCTTTACAAAGTCATACTACATTCACCCTTCTCATATACAATAATACACCTTACACCCAGCTACAAATACTATTACTACAATAACTAACAAATCCTTATCCTACGAGTGTGACATTCACTTATTTTTCAAATATCACTACAAAAGCTTAATCCTATAACGTTCAATCATACAACAAATACATATAATAGAGAACATACACATACACTACATTTGAAAAAGGCCCAGACGGCTATGAGATAGGTTGTACCCCCCCCCCCCCTCCCCACACACACACACACACGCACACACAGCATTGACTAATTATGAGAAAACAGATGGGTTTTAAGTTTAGACTTGAAAGAAGAGATAGAATCTGAATGTCTGAGAGAGTCTGGCAGTCTGTTCCACGTCGCTGGAGCTTGAAAAGAGAAAGATCTTTCACCAGTAGTAGTCCTGAAGCCAGTCATTCGTAGAAGGCGGTCGTCAGCACAGGAGCGTAGTTGTCGAGAGGGGGTGTAGATTTTAAGGAGATCTGAGAGATAAGAAAGTCCATTTTCAAAGAGAGCAGAGAAAGTGAGAGTTGAGATTTTGTACGAGATACGGTTTGAGACAGATAGCCAGTGAAGAGAGTGAAGTAGAGGCGAAATATGATCATATTTTCCTGCTCTACAGACGACTCGGGCTGCATGATTTTGGATTCGCTGTAATCTTTCTATCAGGTATTTTGGAAGGCAACAGGATACTACCGGGGATTGCAACAGGGTACTACCGGGGATTGCAACAGGATACTACCAGGAATTGCAACAGGGTACTACTGGGGATTGCAACAGGGTAAGTCTGCATGTCATCATGATGGGGTAACCAGAATGAATGCCATCAGTGCCACTAAGGGGGCACAGAAGACGAGACAGCTGAAACCAAAAACCGAAATATATAGGAAAAACAAGAGGGTGAGAGACAGGGAAAAAACTGAAATGTGGGAACTGACTTACGGCCCATGAGAGAAGTGGTGACGGGTGGAATTGGAGAAGGGGCTGTCACTGCTGCTGATTTCAGCTTTGCTGCTGCCATTCCATTTCCTAAAACAAATCCACTTCCATTCACTGAACAGATTCCACAAGACTCTAAGCTGCCTGGTGTGTGTGTGTGTGTGTGTGTGTGTGTGTGTGTGTGTGTGTGTGTGTGTGTGTGTGTGTGTGTGTGTGTATGCGTGTGTGTGTATGCGTGTCTGTGTGTGTGAGGGTGTGCACTCTGGATCGTTTATGCAAAGTCCAAACTTTACTGTGAAAAGTATGAATGATGTGTGCAAGTAAAAATACATCTATGGGAATTTAGTTTAGTGTGTTGTGTATGTGCATACATGAATGCATGCATGCATGCGTGTGTATATGTAACTGCAAGCATCCATGTGCGTGTGTGTGTCTGCGAGTGTGCACACGTGTGTACGAGACTGAGAAAAATGAAGAAGGGTGTCTGTGTGTGTATGCGAGTGTGTCAAGGGGGAGGGGGGCAGGGGTAGTAAAAGGGAGGTAGGGAGAGGGAGGAAGAGAGGGGAAGTGGGGTAGGCAAAGGGATAGGGATGAGAGGGGGAAGGAGGGTGAGGGAAAGCAAAGGGAGAGAGAGTGAGAGAACCAGTAATGTTCATTTCCAGATTTCCTTTTCAGTTTAAAATGTCCTACTATTGATCTGACTTTTAAATCAATTCTTTTTTTTGTAACTTAAAATTTATTCCTACCGGCCGCAATGGCAATGCAGACTCCTGGCTGGGGGTTTGTGGGTTTAATTCCCATAAGAGCCATCTATTTGGGGGATTTTCTTGCCACGATCGACTCCTACCCAAAGATACTTTGCTATGGGCTCAATTGGTAAGACAAGGACCGCACAATCAAATTTCATTCACTGAATGGATGTCTCTCTGACAGTGTCACTAAAATTTCCTGACCAACACTGTCTTTCTGGAACCTGGTTGATGATGGGATATATTACTAAAGTAACCACAGAGTACAGCCCTGTCATGCAGTCTCAAACCAGATTAGAAGCCTGTAGCATCATCTTCATAATCCTAATTGATCAGCATGAAAAAAAAGGGCTCAAACTCAGTGGCCTTGCATACCCTGCTCTCATGGTGATCTCTCCACGTCTATGCCCCTGGTGAGATTCTGCTGGGGTCACCGGTATAAGCAAGTTCGTGGGGACTATCACTCAAATGACGTGATAACGCCACCACAGGGAGAGCTCACTCATGCTGGCTCCACGACTAAAAAATTCTTGTAGTGAGTAGGGGGCTTTGTAGGTGGTGTCCTGCTTATGCTGGATCAGACCAAACACCTCTGAACACCAAAGTGACTCAGTAACAATACAGCGTCTCCTCTAGTAAGTTGCATTGTGACAATTTGACATTGCTCCCTGAGAATTGGAGGTTCTGGGGCTATGGCGAGACAAGCCAAGATGTGGCTGCGACAGAGAACCATAATGAGCATTGTGGGTGTAATGCCACTAAAATGGCACAGATGATGAAACACACACACACACACAAATTTGTTCCCTGTTTATCTTTATTTTGTTAAATACTTCAACTGAACTTTGACACAGTGTCTGCATGTCTGTGAGAGTGTGTTAGAGTGTGTGTGAGAGTGTGAGAGAGAGAGAGAGAGTGTGTGTGTGTGTGTGTGTGTGTGTGTGTGTGGTGTGTGTGTGTGTGTGTGTGTGTGTGTGTGTGTGCGCGCGTGTGTGTGTGAATCTGTGTTTGTTTGTGTATATCTGTGTGAGCTGTAATCATATTTATCTTAAACTCTTAAATATATATCTTTCAGATAAGTTCACATACTTTGGTACAGTTGCCCATTAAACAGACCAACCTTCTCCGCCAGGGTGTAGCTTGCTGACAGCGTCACCTCCCGGTGCTCCAACTTGATCTTTATGTTCCTTTCTTGCACTTCAAGAAACAAATAAAACAGAATATTTACCTTACTGCTTTTATGGATTTCATCAGTAGTTTATGCGACATATGAATGCAAGACATTATCAACAACTTTCATCTACACTGATGAAAACAGTATCCCTTTGTGTTTGTGTGAGTTTGTGTGTGTGTGTGTGTGTGTGTGTGTGTGTGTGTGTGTGTGTGTGTGTGTGTGTGTGTGTTGTGTGTGTGTGTGTGTGTGTGTGCGCGCGCGCGCAAGCGTGACTGAGTGAATGTGTGTGCCTGTGTGCATTCATTCAGGGATGAGCAGTTGCATGCATCCACAAATGAAATACCAATTTTTTCATGTTTACAGGGCTGGGGTTGAACCACTGGCATTTTAAAATCAATAGCCCAGGCAAACTCAGTTTCATTCCAGTCACCTAAAAAATTTCCCCGAGTATAAAACTGCATATGTTGTAAACAGACTGACAACACCACACAGTGCATGTGCACCTGCTGAGTAAATCAGCCAACTGAGGAGAGCTTTGGGTCAGACACACATGCCTTTTTTCATCACAAAACAATGTACCTCACAGTGATCACAGAACACTTCCTTTAAATTTTTTGCTTTGCTCATGTCCATTCAAGGGCTGAACTTTGACGACGATGACGATGATGATGATAGTGAAGACCTATCACTGTTCAGAAATGCATCTGTTTTTCACAAGTAGCTAATCTAGGTGTGGCCCCCCGGGGGGTTTTCGACCTTGCGTGGTTCGGGGGGCTTGCGGGGTCCCAGTGATCCCTTAGGCTTTGCTGGCGGGGAAACAATACTTGGATATAGGCTGGTTTTTTCAAACTGCTTCTAGCCTGAGAGGTGAAGATGCCGTCTGGCCTAACGTAACGTGGTAAGGAGTTGATGCCCCTGGTAGGGCCTTCCCATGTCAATAGGCTAAGGTGAGATCCTGACTAAGAGTAACCCCCTTTCTCCTTTTCTTGTTTTCTGCCTTTCTTATTTGGCCTTTTTCTATCTTCGTCTCCCCTTCAAGTCTTTTTTTCCACACTCCTTTTCTCTCTGTGGTTCCTTAAGATCCGCCGCGTTGCCGTGGGGTGCGACCTGTGTCGGGGGGGAATGAGATCCTGGTGATTGAAGGGCCACGCTCTCAACACATCACTTTGGCTCGGACCCTCCTAGACAGGGAGTACACTTTGGCCCGGTGTACTAATGGGCTCCCCTTCTTGGGGCTGGCCCAAGACAGGCAGTTCCCCTGCGGGCCCAAATGTGAACCCCTGCAGTGCTCACTCCTGTTCCCGGAGTTGAGCATAAACAGGGGATAGGTTGGTGGTTTCTGTTTGTCGTATATCTCTCCTGAAGCCTGGAAGGGGTCAAGACATTGGTTTCTTGGCCCGGGCCCCTTATTGGGACCCCAAGGGGGGTTGGTAAGGGAGAAAATGAAACATAATACAATTAATATGGCTTTTTCAAAAAACATCCCCCCCCCCCCAAAAAAGAAGGAAGGCAGCCCCCCTTTTTGGGGGGAAATTTCCATTCTGACAGTGATTCGACATAGAGGTAAACAGAGGACAGGTTTCTGGGCTTCCGGGCTCGTGATGGAAGGGACGGAGCGGGAAAACCCCTTTCAGCTCTAGCCCTTTCGCCAAAACAGAAGGGCTTTCAAGTTTAGCAGGTGACCCTCGGTCCATCAAAAGGTTTGAGGAATGGCTCGTTTCTGATTCAATGTAGATCACAAAAACAATCCGAACAGCTGCTGGGGGCCCAACAAAACTCGTGGACAGGAGATCAGGGTGACTCGTCGAAAGGAGTGATTCGCTGCCGAGATTTTACAGGTGTCTCAGAGGCAGAGATCAAGACGGAACTGGCGTCCCAGGGTGTGACGGGGGTGCGCAGGGTGACGTTAAAAAAAGGGTTTGCAGAAAGAGGGGCCACCAACACCTTCTTTCTGAAAATCGGGCAACCCTGTGCTGCCTCCGGTCATAAAAGTTGGCTATCTGAATGTCCGAGTTCACTGTATGTTCCGTCCCCGTTGAGATGCTTCAGATGTCAGAGGTTTGGCCATGTCAAAAACCGCTGTTTTTGGGCAGGAGGTGTGCGGTGTTTGCTGCAAGGAAAACCATAAAATGGGCCGTGTCAAGATCCGGCACTTTGTGCTAACTGGGGTTTGGCGACCATCCCTCCTCTTAAAGAAACTGTCCTCTTTGGATTCAGGAATCCACTATCAACGCATCAAAACAGAAAAGAAAATCTCGTTTTTTGGGGCCCGGGCAAACAGGTTGTTGGCGTCAACGCCAACAGCTTCTTCATATGCTTCGGCTGTAAAAACAGTTCCCACAGTTCCCACTGGGTCAGTCTGCTGCCAGACTGATGACTTCACGTTTCAAAGACATTGAAAGGGAAGAATTGTCAACTCTGGGGGGAGCAGGTCCACCACCTCCCAACCCAAAGCGAATGCCCCTGGTGGAGGCAAAAAATCCGCCACCCCCCCGACTGCCCAGCAGTCTACAACATCTGCTGCTGGGCAGATTAAAAAACCAGCAGTCCCACCTCGAACCCTCTGTCCAGTGCCCGTGCGGGCAAGGGAGTTCAAATCCAGTGTGGAGATGGTGGAGATGAGGAAGAAACCTCCACCGTCTCCCAAATCCAGACCTTCTTCACCTGTTGGCAAGTCTGCCAACGGGTCTGAAAAACCAAAAACATCCAGTGAAATTTAGCAATAAGTTTACAACCTTTAGCAGCAGATGTTGAGGAGGAGATGACCTGATCTCTCTCCTTTCGCCCTCTGCACCATGGATAGTACAATATCCATTGGAATATCCGTGACTAAATTCCAACTTCGAGGAACTGCAGCTTCTGTGTCGATCTATAAAACCGTCCGTCGTGGCTCTTCAGGAAACTCAAATTCAAACCAGAAACCCTTCACTCTTTCTGGCTTTAATATTCTTTCAAAACGTGCACAACCATCCACGTCGGGACTGTCGGCGGTGTTGCCCTTCTCATACACAAAACTCTGCGTATAGTCCTGTCGCTCTGTCTACCTCCCTTCAGGCTGTAGCGGGCGAGAGTCCCCTCCCACAAGACTGTGACAATCTGTTCTTTTTATTTACCCCCCTTCTGCCCCGGGTTTGTCGTCAGGACCTTGTCAGTCTGATAGGAGAACTTCCTCGACCTTTTTTTGCTTTTGGGGTGACTTTAAAAAACGGTCATAATCCTCTTTGGGGTAGTGTCAGTACATCATCCAGAGGTCTGCTAATTGGGGATGTCCTTTCGGATTTGATTTGTGTTGTCTGAATGACGGATCTGCAACTTACCTCCACTCTTCCACAGGTTCACTTTCGTGTTTAGATTTGTCGATTTGTGACCTCTCGCTGGTCCTGGACTTTTAGTGGTCTGTCCCATACGATCTGCACGGAAGTGACCTTTTCCCTGTCCTTCTACAACCCGTAATAACGAACACGTCCCCTGCTCTCAACATCTAAATTATAAAAAGCAAACTGGATCTATTTGCAGCAACTTTTTCTAAGGAATTCCAGGACACTGATTTTTTCAGAGTCCGGACCCAGCAGACTCTCTGACTAGCACTGTGAATCAAATGTGCTAAAGCCTGTATTCCAGTGTCTTCCGATAAACTTCAAATGCCAAAAAACACCCTGGTTCGATTCAACTGTCAACAAATTTCCAAAGTTCGAAAAAGGGGCTCAGCGTCGGGTATACCAACGACCTTCGGGTCCCAACGCTCGAGCCCACAAAACTCCGTGCTAAATCGAGACACACTTTTAAAATCAGTAAACGTCGGTCCTGGAGAAGCTTCTGCCCAGGCTGACATCAAAACTTTTCCAAAAAAAAGTGTGAACATCATTTAAAAAAATCAAAGGGAAGAACACCTGTCCCCCCTGTGAACCATCTCAAGTTTTCGGACTCTTTAATCACGGAGAAAAAAGCAGTTGCTAATCTGCTTGCTTCAACCATTGAAAAGAATTCCTCCTCTCTAACAAATCAGCCACTTTTGTCAAAAACAAAGCCCCAAAAAAAATCACCCCTCAACTTTTCGTCAGACAACATGGAAACTACAATCTCCTTCATGTTAAACGAACTGAAATCTCCTTACTTTCTTGCAGCGATTTCTCTCCAGGGATAGATGAAATCCAATATCAACTGTTGAAACATCTTCCGCAAATAGGTCTGAACATCCTGATACAGGTATACAAAACCCTGTGTGGACTAAAGGGTTTTTTTCCACCTTCTTGGCGAAAAGCCGTCATTATTCCCATCCCCAAACCTGGAAAAGATCTTTCTAATCCATCAAACTACCGTCCCATAGCTTTGACCAGCTGTCTGTAAATTGATGGGGAAAAAAGGTCAATGCTAGGCTCATGTGGGAAAATGGAAACCGATGGGCCCTTTTTGGCGAAAGAACAGTGTGGTTTCCGCAAACATCGGACTACAGTTGACCATTTGATTCCCTCGGAATCTACACTTCGGGAAAGCCTTTTTGAACAGACAGCATGCAGTGGCTAATTTTTTTTGACTTGGAGAAGGCCTACGATACCACCTGGAAGTCGGGATACTTCAGTATCTCCATGATCTGGTTTTCGAGGTCATCTTCCGCTTTTCATTCAAAATTTTTTTTGGGAGAACGACAGTTCCCGGTTCGGTTGGCACCACTCTCTCTGATGTCCACAAAACAGGGGTTGGGTGTTCCACAGGGAGCATACTGTCTCCTGCCCTCCTTTAGCATAAATCAACAACATTGTGAAATCAGTTCAGCAGGGTTCAGACTGCTCATTGTTTGTGGAATGATTTCGCTGTCTAACGCAACTGGAAGCCTGTACCCGAGTGTCCAGCGCAGGCTCCAGCTTTGCGTGGATAAAATCCATCAGTGGGCAGATGAAAACGGTTTCACCTTTTTTGCTACAAAAACACAGTGTATTCAACTTCCTAATTTCCGTCAGTTTTTTCCAGAATCCTGAACTCAAGTAGGGAAATCTCCTATTCCAGCTGTCAAAGAGGCCAAATTTTTAGGGGTTATTTTTGACCAAAACTTAACTTTCTCAGCCACATCAAAAACCTCAAAACTGCTTGCCAGAAAGCACTGAAAAAATTCCTGCGGTCGTAGCGCAAACCGACTGGCGCTGATAAGAAAACTTTGCTGCACCTCTAACAGAGCCTTGGTCCTTCCAAACTGGATTACGGTTGTCTGTGTACGGGTCTGCGAGATCGTCTTACCTCAAACTCTTGGACCCTATCCACCATCAAGGGCTTCGTCTCTGTCTTGGACGTTCCGCACCACCCCTGTTACAGCCTGTACGCAGAGGCAGGTGAACCTTCACTGTCCAACCGCAGGGGAAACTGTCTTTGAATTTTTATATCCGACTGTTCTCAAACCGCAGAATCCGCCTATGACTGTGTCTTTGACCCCTCCGTTCCAAAGTAAGTTTGAAAACAACCTAAAATGTATTCCGCCGTTTGTCTTCGTATGCAGCCCACGTGCGAATGCAGGTCTAGACCTAGGAGTTGTGTCCTATTTTTCTAAGTTTTCCCCCATCAGCCTCCGTGGACCTTTTTCACACCAGAGATTCTTTTGATCTGGCAGCTTTTCGCAAAGAGTCTACCACTCTCTGGCATACAAGGCATTTTATGCTGAGCTCTTTCAAAATTCCCATCCTGTCAAAAGTTTCACTGACGGTTCCAAGTCTGAAGATGGAGTGGCCTGTGGGAGCCTACTGCCCTGGGGCTCCTTCTCAGATACTGTTGGAACATAACATTCAGAGCTTCTGTCTATTCCGCTGAACTTACTGCTCTGGTTCTGGGTTTGAAGATAATCTCACATTCTTCGAAGAGGGACTTTCTGGTTCTGTCGGATTCGCTGTCAGCTTTGGAGGCCATAGCTGCCGCAACCTTCAGCATCCAAACTTTTTCATTTTTTCGAACATTTTAGCACGTGAAAGCGGATGGTTACAACATTACTCTGCTTGGGTTCCTGTCATGTTGGCATCGGGGGAACGAAATGGTTATCGTTTAGCCAAGAACGCCACAAGAGAGAAACTGTCCAACATTTATATCCCCTGCTCAGAATGTGAAACCCAAAATTAACGATTATGTGAGAGACCTCTGGCAGGAGATTGGAACACACAGACGAAATAACAAACTCTTTCAGATCCGTCCAAACCTTAAGGACTTCCTCCCATCTACTCGGGGGGGGCGTAAAGAGGAAACGGTTCTGTGCCGGCTGCACACCGGCCATTCGTATTTTACCCATTCCTACCTTTAAAGAGTGAAGAAGCTCCGTGGGCATCCCATGTCATGCGCCACTCACAATGAAACATGTTCTTTTAGAGTGTTGGGACTTTTACGATGTGAGACACAAACATTTTACAGCGGAGTCCATGAAGATCCTGTTCAGGGATGTCCCGCCTGACGTGATCCTTGAGTTTTTGAGAGAAATTAACATTTTTCATCTGATGTAAGATTTTACGGGAAAAAAGATTTTTAAACGAAGTTTCTGTGCGTTTCCCAGACGATGTCCCTTTAATAGAATGTGGAAATTTTGTTTGGTTTTTTTTTTTTTTTTTTTTTCAAATGACTGGTGAGTTTTATTTTAAAAGTGGTGACAGCCCTGATGGGCCCCTTTTTGGGCGGGTGGGGCTATAAGCAACATTATCTTATCTTATCTCATGTTGATTCTAATTTCAAAAAAGGGCCCAAGGCCCCCCACATAAAAAAAGGGGCCCATAGGGTGAAAAAGGGAGGCCCTCAAAACGCGTGAAAATTCAGATTTTAAAGCTTAATCACAATGATTACATTAGGCCAAAGTAAACTAAAACAACAAAAAGAAACAAGAAACGAGTTACATTTTTTTTACAGAAACGCACACACACACACACACACACAGAGTACACACACATTCTGACATACCTTAAAGACTTGTCTTTTTCTGGTGGGCATGTACTCAGCTGAACTCCCTTCTTGGCAGTCAAACAGCAATGAGCAAGTCTGTTGTCACCTCATCATAGAATCCAGCAACTCTAAGCTTACCCCACAATTAGGCTAATTCAGTCTCTTTATAAAGAAGTGACCATCACTATTGTCAAGATTTATATACCATCAGTATCACCTTAAGAAAACCCTTTTAAATGTGAAAAGTCACTGTTACACCTTTACCATACACAACTGAAAAGCTTTAAATAATATGTACAGCCCACAGAACTCCATTCATTTCTTTTAGAAACCTCCTATCCTTCTGTTGCTTCCACTCGCGCAGCAGCTGTGAATCATGGTCATTGATGGAGGACCTTCACATTTGATGGTCATCAGCACATTGAGGCTGTCTTCTTTCAGCCTGTTTCTCCTGGCTGTCTTGATGGCATTTTGGGCACTGAAACCACGCTCACAGTCGGCAGTCGGCTTCGTTTTCACCATCTTCATTATCTTGCTGATCTTCGGGTTCACTGGCACTTTCAACCGTTTCGCCTCCGGCGTCGATCGGCTGAGACACGCTATCGCTTGACTGAGTAGCCGTAACGGTGGCTGTAGACTCATTATCGGCTTCCAGCTGATGATCTTTAGATATATCAGTGCGTTTTTTCTTCGTGAAGGCGAAAGAAAACAGAGTGTTTGGCTTCGCGCGCTTCATCGTTGAAGCCGACATGAGGACTGTTGAACTGCCAGTAGCCTACCGCTGATTGGCTCAACTGCTGCTTCTCGGCCAATGAAAAATTTGGTAGAACGCGCGTTCGGCTAAAGGAATTGCTCAGGAGGCTATACACACGGCAGCGGCGAAGCCGCGCTGGTTGTGCAAAAACGCGTTCGTTCTCTTTTTTTTGCGGCTTTTGGGCCGCGTCTTTCGCGATTTTTTGCGGCCTTCAGAAAAATATTGCGGGAATCCCGCAAGGGCGCGCTCTAGAATCAACACTGTTATCTTATCTAGGTGTGGCGTGCATGTGCATGTAGAGCCTATGAATTTTCTTTCACAAGAAGTATTAGTGTACCTGGGGAAAACTGAACATAAATGTGTTTTCCATATAAGGAAAACTTGTTCTTTTGTTCTTCAATAGCAGTTTTCTATGTAATCTAGTACAGGACAACATTTCTCACTGAAACAGTAGTGCTGCCTTTAAACAGAAGTCTGGCTACCAACTTCCCAGAGTTAGCTGGATCCAGTCCGGCTGGCTAAATCTTAGCTCTGGTTTGTGTGCATTCTATGTGGATCTTACTCTTTCTGCGACTTTTACTCACTCATTGCTCCTAGGCTCCTGGGCATTCTTATCTTGTGAGTCTGTCTGGGATGCTGATCTTGGCAAGAACGTCTCCAAGTCCTCAACAGCAGCTTCCAGTCTCTCAAAGGATCTCACATCATCTGCCCAACCATCGATGTTCAGTGAAACTAGTTATTAAGTACAGTAGGACTTTCCATTTGAAAGAGAATTAAACAAAGGCACAAATTACAAAACCTTTCATCACTTTTATACATAGCAAAGGCACAGAACTATAAAACAATAACAATCCCCTCCCCCCACACAAAAAAAGAAACAAAAATTTTGCACATCTATGAATAAAAGATAGGGAAAAAAATTAACTCTGCAAAAAAAGGAGAGAAAAATGCATCAATATAATCCACATTCAAAAAGGCAGCTATAAATGTAAGTTAAAACTGACTGACAAGTATCTCTCATAGCTCACTGAATCCATGTTCAAGGGGTTTTTTTTCAACAGTTATTTCCATCCCAAAGGATATATGATATAACAAAAACAGCAAGTTCACAAAACATAATGATAATTTCTTAGATGTGCAAGACTTCTCAGTGATCATCATGCATGCCAACCGTTTTGTCACAAAACATAGTCCAACAGTTTGTGTTTTCTACATCAAATGAGATGCAAAATATTCCGATTAAAACACACCCACACTCACCTAAAAAAAAGGCTATAAGACCTTGGCTATTAAAAACTGTCCAGCTGTTGATATTATCATTTTATTTTGAAGCAAAAAGACAAGACATAGAACTAAAAAATAAAATAAAATAAAATAAAACAAGAAGCATAATCTCCAGAATACTTTGATATGCCTACTATGACCTTGAAGCACTTTGTATGCTTTCCTCAATGCCTGCAACCTACTCTAATCCCAGAGATTTCAAACACTCTTCAAAGCTTTCATTTTAAGGATTCTCTAGAGTCCATTACTTGTGGACACAAATTATTCAAAAGTGTACATTTCACAAAACATCTAATACAACATTTTGATCCACCACCAAATGAACACATCATCTTTATGGGTACGTACCATCAGTATCCGTTGGCACATCACTCTCAATCTGTTTGATGACATACTCGTACAGGAAAGTAAAGATATCAAGAAGATTGTTGATGGCCTGAACTTTGCCCTCCACAATGTCAACCCCCCTGATGTGGGTTAAGTTGTCTTTGATGACATCAGCCGACAGAACATCAATAACTGTCTGACAATTGGAAATCTCATCCTCCCTTGTGACTGGCTGGCGAACGATGCCTGAAAATGATGCTCAAAATATGAGTGAACAGCACAACTAAATGAAAGGTTACAGTCACCTGTTGACTTACTGAACTGATTTCCACAACAAACAAATGAATAAGAACTGGCACTTTTAATGTACTCTTAAAAACCAAAATGGGAATAGAAAAATGTAGATCTATCACAATCTATTACTCAGTTCTCTTTCTATGATAAAGAAACGAATAGAAAGCATACATAATGGATTCTGACTTCAGGAGCTCATCTGTCATTTGTACCCTTTTGTTCTTTTCAGTATTAATGGTATATTGTGGTGTGTTAGCTGTGATGGTGTTCGGTCATGGTAGATGGACATAGGTATATGTGATAAGTGCAGGCATGACACTGAGGGAAAAAGAGTCATAAATCAGTGATAATTTTTACACATAAATGTGCGTCTCCGACGCACTGGAATTCAGTCCAGTGCGTCACTAAAACGTCCAAAATTTACCATGATGCAATGATTTTCTGCTGTACGCATTGTCACTCCGAGCAGTGCGTCACGTAAAAGCACTTTCATCCGATCCGCCTCGATCGAAGTCGATTAAAAAGTCTTTCCTCGTCGTTTTAGAATGCTCTGAATCTATGAAAAACTTCCGCTTTAGAACTCTTCTCTGCTGAAAACCAACAAGAGTCTATGACTGGACCACAAGATCACGTGATTCGGCCATGCGCAAACACATGGTCAACCGAACGCGATTCAGCTTTTCAGAGACAAAATCTACAGTTCATCCATGGCTTGCGGGTGCTCATCCAGCGAATGGAACACACGTCAAGCGACCTATGCAACACGACCCGTTCGGATAATGAGAATGGCTCTGTCATGGACGTAGGAATGTGTAGCGCACAGTGCAAGAGTGGCAAACCTACATAGTTTTGTGAAACGTTCCATGAATATTCTTCACTCACCTCTTGTTTGTCACCAGGCTTATTGCCACTAGTGTAAGTATTAAGAAAAAAGAAAGAAAAAAACTATCTTATGCTGAATTTGACAAATATAAGTGATTGCTTGTTCTTCATTTTCATTGTCTTGAGTGTTTTGCCTGAAGAAGACCTATGACGTCAAAACGCATCATGTTTTGTCTTGTGATGCGTTTGTCCATGTTGTTTGGCAGAGTTATTATAAAGACTTTTTAAGATTTGTTGAAATTGCCACCTGCAGTCGCCTCACTTTGTAAGTAAAAAGAAAAAAAGAAAACAAAAAAGTATGACTTCTTGCACTCTTCACTTAGTTCTAAACATGACTAACAGGAAGGATACGAGCAGAAAAATGCACTCAGCACTACAGGATACCTATGACTACAATCAAGGCATACCTCCCCACTGGTGTTCACTTACCTGGGAGCCTGTCGCTGAAGAGACTCTCGTAGAGCACCACAAACAGCGAAGCAGTGATGTCACGGACACTGGTAACTTGTGTTGGCAGATTGAACTGGCTCAGCAAGTTATTTGTCTTGCTCACAACATCTGTTTCAACCACACGCACACAAACACACACATGGCATGGTAAGAAAGCAATATTCATGTTTGAACCTCTCATAGTGTCTTGCACTTTAGTTTTAACATGTGCATTCTATTACACAACCTTAAGTTATGGAACAAAAAACAGGACAGAAAAGGTTGGAATCAATTCTATGTTTACAGTGTTAAAATTCATCATGATATTTGTGTGCTTTCAGAAACTTATTTTCTTTTGTTTTTCAGCATTTTCTTTGTTTTTTTGTTTGTTTTGTTAACCAGTACCTTCTCTAGATGCATATGAACATATTATTTACCAATAAGGATTGAATTTTTCATTTATTAAGCAGAATGAATGCTTAGACCATACAGTTTCTAGAAAACCAATGCACACCTCAATATTTCACACAGAACTGGGTACTGATCTGTGCACCAATCTACAGTGATTACATACAACACAGTGTTCTCAATACTTCTTGATGTTTACATTCAGTTCTTCCTCACAGTACAGAATATCATTTTTAAAATATTTATCAAATAAAACAACTAACATATTACAATGTAGACTGATATATTTCCAATATCTCTGAATGCAAACAAACACTGAACCAGAAAGAAAAAAATCCTTCATAATATTTACCTTCTTCAGATATAGATTCCTGGTCGTATTCCAGACCACTGAAGTCATCCATCTGTTACAAAAACAACTGCAAGTTCTAAATGATATCCACATAGTAAATGACATTAACATTCCATGATATATTGTCCTAAAAGAATGAAAAGCTTGCAAATTTACTCAAGTTAAACCTTGTTCTAGTTCACAGGCACAAAATGTACATAACTACTAAACTTCTATAATTGTATATTCTACCAGTATTTATGGCATGTGTTCTAGCGCTTTCAACCACACACACACACACACACACACACACAGAGTTAGATTTTACCCCAATTTTCCTGTATTATGAACTTTGACAAGTTGAATTTATCATTTCGTACTAGTTGAATGAAATATTACCTGCACCTTCACCAAGAATAGACCTGAAAATAAACTGAAAATGGATCTGAAAACAAAAGTCACTAACTGGAAAAAAAAAAAAATCCTCCATCTTTCAAAAGAAACAAGGACATTCATAGATCTTACATACGTGTTTCCCTTCACCGTCATGCATTAGATGACCATAAATAGTATGCTGATTACTCTGCTGGTGAACACTACAGGAATCAAGGTTCCCACAAATAAGGAAATGTTAATCCAGACCTTTCGGGTGGGGGGGGGGGGGGGGGGGGGGGGGTTAAGATCTTTTCCAGATCCTCACAGTCATTTTCCAAGACCATGTCTATAAAAACACTGTCTACCAACTAAACACATATAGTTTCAAAAGGGAGTGACTGAGGGCGGAAAATGAAGCAAAATTTCTAAAAATTAAACACATATGTGACCCGCCACCACGAAACCAGTCCTAACTGGCGCGGTCTACTTCACGGCTACAGCTGAAAATAGCTGGTGAGGGTCTACCTGGGGCATTTTGACTTTTTGCAAAAATGTGTTCTTTACACCCTAAACTTTCACGTGGCACTATCCATTTGCTCCAAAACAACCAATACATTAGATAAAATTGAGATTTAAAAGCCTAACCTCGAATCAAAATGAACTTCTTTTAACACAAAATGACCCATTTTCACTCGCCTAAAACTTAAGCAACCCTTACAGAACCCCATCGTGTTATATACCGTTCGAAAGCGTGTGTGACGCTCTCCCGGTTTCTCTGTCTGTCATCTAAAAATAAGTATGGTAAAAAGTAAGATGCCATTGCTAAGGTAAATATGCTGGAGATGATAGCAAAAACTTTAGAAGCCGTTTTCTCAAAATGGCCGTTGGCGCAGTAACCCACTTCAAACGACCATAACTTTCTTATTTTTTGCCCTATAGCGTTCATTTTTATATCAAATTAATCAGAAAAATCTGTAGATTTTAAATATATGTATATCTCAGAACTTTCAAAAATCGAGTTAAGACTGGTTTTGTGGTGGAAGGTCACATATAATCAGAAAAGTGAAGTGTGTGCATGTGCACACACATACACACGCATGATTCACACATGTCATTCAAGCACATGCTCAGCGATCCTCCCTCCCCCCCCCCTGTCATTCCCTCTCATACACTTTGAAAAAAAAGTGCATTTACCATTATGTATAGATTTACATAACCTCTTCATAAATTTGTGAAGCCTAAAATTGTGTACTGTTCCAAAAAAATTATGTGAATGAGGTAATGCAGTCAAGATAATTTGATTTGCATGATTATTTGCCTCGACTCATTGCAGTCAATACTAGAAGCAGATCACAGATGCAAGAACATGTCCCCAAATCATCTTCTGGTGAAATGAACAGATTACATAACAGTACACCTGTTACTGTCTTTAAATTACTTGTTTCAATCTATTATAATGATGCCCTGTAAGAAATTCAGAACGGTAGTGTTGGTGACATGGGCAGGCGAAGACACTGAGAGAGAGAGAGAGGGAGAGTGAGAGACAGAGAGAAAGAGACTGAGACAGAGAGAGAGAGAGAGAGAGAGAGAGAGAGAGAGAGAGAGAGAGAGAGGGGGGGGGCAGAGAAAGACACAGAGACAGACAGAGAGAGAGAAAGAGACAGAGAGAGCATAAGAAATTTTTATTTTCCAAGAATGATAGATAACCACTGTTATTTGCAGTTGTTTGGTTAGTGGGTTTTTTTTGGGTTTTTTGGTTTTTGGGGGGGCGTTGTTTTTTACATCCAGTCCTCACCTAAGTACAGCCAAATTAAAGTAGAACATATAAAAGGATGCAGTGAAAGGAATTTTGCAAATGGGACAGAGGTAGGAGTGATGGAGATAGGGTGGTGGGGATGATGGAGGTGGGGGGTGTTGGAGATGGGAGGTTATATTAAGTCACTTCGAACACCATGAAATGAAGAATTCATACAAGTACAACAAGATTCATTATATCTAGAAGAAAGGGTCATGTTCAGTTGAAAACATAACCATCCACAGGATCTATGAGAGAGTCACATTCAGTTCTTGGAGACTTAACCTTCCACAGGACTTATTTGGCTTAAACAAAATTAGTCATTGATACTGCTGGGATGATCTGCTGTCTACGGACTTCAGTAGCAGATAGCATATCTTTCAGACTTTATTGTTGTTGTTGTTTGTTTGTTTGTTTCGTTCTGTACAGCAGCTTTGTATCCAGTTAGGCCTAATTTCTCCAACTGCTGATATTATACATCAAGAATTCATCCACTGTGGAAAGACAATGCTCTCTTGAGTTTTGCCCAGCTTCTGAAGCTGGTGCATTTCAACCCTTATTTGCCAGGCTTGCTTTACATTGATTTATTTAGTTGTTGAATCTGTCTCTGTACACTGATGTCCTCAAGCAAAGAACAGCATGGTAGTTTAGTGACTTCCTTGCGTACTGTTGATGTTAAGGACACTGTGGGTGAATAAAAGTCATCTGCTTGGCCAAACTGATGTAAATGGTCAGTGGCAGTTCACAAACCAAACTATGATCAGCCTACACTTTTTTGAAGCTTTGCAGAAAGATACTTTTTCTTGGGAAAAACGATTCAATGAATTGTCAGTCTACAACTGTGACAGACTGTGGGAAATTCCATGACTTTTCCAGGTCTGGAAATGACTTCCAGAACCCTGTGAGAATCCTGTGGAGTGGTATATATATGAAGAACTGGAGAAAAGAAACAATCACAAGAAACATTAGCAACAGTAAGACACACATAACAAACAAACAAGCACAAAGTCAATATTCATTGTTTTAGTTTCATCAGCAAGTTACTACCAGAATGACCTTTTACTTTGTAACCCAGTGGGCTTGCTGATCCCAGCACATAAGCAGATTTAGTTCCCATTAAAAGAAGATACAACAGTATAAGAAAAGGTAACATCCTGAACTTCACACTAAGAAAGCATAACCTGCACTTTCATAAAGATTCCTGGCTTGACTCAGTGCAGACGAATTCTGAGATAATTCTCAACAGCAGAACCTCACACAGCATCCGACTTCCAATCGTATCTGTAATACTCAGCAAACCTCAAAGTACAAGACTCATCGGTATTCAAGTTTCGCAGATTACTTTCCCAGTTGTCCAGTCTTCCCATCTTCATTTCATTTGCGTTTGGCAGTCTTTGTTTGAAATTTAACACTAAATTTCAATACTGATGGCTTTTGCTTTCCCATGATACAAAAGTCCTAAAGAGGTCTTCTTGCAGATAAGAAAGATCCTGTGCACTGGCCCAACATTGCACACTATTATGTTCACTGAATCTTGTTAATAATGCAAGCTTCTCAGATCATTGACACATGTCAATAATATGAAACAAATAATTCAACAAGAAACAAGTACAAAGTCCTGATGTATTCCCTGATGTGCCCATTGCTCAAATACACTAACATGCACACAAGTACACATTATACACAACATACTTTGTTTTCAATATAATTATAAATTATAATATTACATACCATGTATTTCTGTATAGTAGTCATAAGCAAACAGCCACAGTTTTCTTTTCATTACATTCTGGATTATATTCAAATGTGATTATATTACTTCAACAGCATCCGCTATCAAAATGAAACAAAAACATTTATCTCCCTATGGAACATATGCATACAAAGAGTTGGACTGAGAGTGAACAAAGGTACTTCCCTCCCAGAATACTTTCATAGGTAGGGCGAGTGCTGTTCACCACCACTGCTTGGAGGCTACCCCTGACAAAGCTTCCTATCCATCTGATGACTGTTCACTGGACTCAATTGCATCTGGGATCATTTTTCTACTCCAGTGAATAAAACCAAGTTGCTGTTTCACATGGCACTTTCCTAAACTTCAGGCTTGACCATGCTGATGGCCTTTACACAATCTGTTATACTTTAAAATCCAGCAATATTCTTAATTTCATCATGTACTCTTTTGCTTAAGTACAGAACAGCTTTTTCTTTAACTTGCAATGCATGCACTTGTGGGTATGCCACTTTGGTTAAGTTGCTTTTGCAGGAGTCATGGGGTAAATGTGGATATTGCGCTAATTCCTGAATACGTCAATTATTGTTTCTAGATTTCATCATAATTACTGAATGTAATATAAAACAGTTTTTTAAATGATGTTATCAATACCTAACCACTTGTGCTATTTTTATAGCATGGTTTTTAGAAACAACGTCCGTTTCAACGGCATTCATAAATTTGTGAATCAATCTGTAAGTCCTCTGGCAAACAGACGCACTCATATGTTTACTTTTATAAAGTGACTAGTCAGCCACTAGCTTTCGTCTGATAACTAAAACTTCATTCAACGTACGACCAAGAATCAGAATTATTCGATGAGAGAGGGAATGAAAGAATCAGAATGATGTGCCCACACATGTTCAAACTAACATTTCCGGAAAGCAAACAAATGGTCCAGTTATAATGTTTGAACTTACACTGACATTCACTTGGCCGGTTGTTTGAGGAACACGACAAAACGTCTCAACCAATTTCACTTATAAAAGTTAATGATCATTCAGATTTTCCAACGACTTCGTCCCTTGCCGCTGCAGATTGTGTATCATCTCCCTGTCGATATCAACAATTGTTATCGCCTTTTTCATTGGACCAAAATTCATATATCGTCCAATACTAAACCCCGTTGTGTACCAGTGCAAACATGAGTAGATAATCATTCTTCACAACTCACTTACGGGTTTAGCTCCCCTAACACTTCAAGGTGGGGGGGGGGGGGGGGGGGGGGGGGGGATTTGTGTCTGAGTTTGAAAGTAAACCAACAGCATGCAGGAGTGAAGAAATCGAAGAGAGGGGGGAGGGGGTCGAGCGACTTTCGAAAGAATGGAGCAAATCAAAGCAAAGAACCTGCGAGTTTTGACATGTTGAATTTCTCCAGCAAGACAAATAATCAGTGATTGAACAGACAAGTTAAAACTAAAGTTCTTCGTGTTGTTGTTGATGTTGCTTTCTCGTATGTCTGATGTGTTTGCCCCGTCTGAAAAAGACCAAAAGATCGGAACGTGCCGCTCCCGCGTTATAATTTGTTACATTCATTCGTTTTACGGTCCGGTAACTTAACTGTTTATTCTACATCTGTCAGACTTGAACAGCGCCCGTGCATAAGCAAGCGCGCGCGACACGTAGGCATATTATATATATATATATATATAGTAGAAAGAAACTCGTGGAGACCGTGGCAGCAGGGAGTCCTCAGAAGAGAAGCCCCCTTCAAGCAAGTGTTTCGGCCCTTATCTCCTGACACTTTAGGGGGGTTGGGCCACACCCGGTTCATGACTCCGGATGTCCCTCTGCTGCCCCTTTTTTCCCCCATCTTGGGACGAGCCATGGCTGGGATTCGAACCCATTACCCTCTGGACATGCTCATTTTCCACTTAATGACTCGCGCTCTAACCACTGAGCCACAGGGACACCTGATATTTGTAGGGAAATTAAGCCTTATGAAGTTCACTTTTGTTCCTCCTTGACCAGATCTAGCTTGAACACCTCTCTGCCGCTTCTGCCATTGCTTTCAGGGCTCTGGTTTTTTCCTTCCCTGCAACTGAGAGCTGCTTCGTGAGGCTGTATGCAGACGTTCCTACAAACCCCTAGCTCCAATTTCTGCAGTGAGGACTTTGACCTGATAGCCTTCTCTCCTCAGGCTGTTTGCCAGATCAGCATACTTTTCAGTCTTGTAGATTTGAGCTGCCTCCATTCTGTTCTCATGTGGCACCGTGAGCTCGATCATGATCAGCTGCTTGGTTGACTTAGTGTGGACACTATGTCTGGTCTCATGCCACTCTTGCTGATGATCTCTGGGTGACTCTTCCATTTTGGAAGGTCTGCAGTGCACTCCCAGTCATCTGCCCCGTCCAGCAGACTCTGCCTGCATGTTTCGAGTGGCACTGTTGTTCTTGGCCATGATTTGCTGCCTCCTGCCGTGAAGAATGTTGCGGGTGCTTTTGGAGTCCTGATTTTTCCCTTTTTTGGTGTTGGTGCTAGCCCAGACTACTTGTAAATCTCTTTGAGCACTTGGGTGTGCCTCCATGTATACCTTCCTTGAGCCAGGGGTACTCTACATGAGCTTTAGAACATGCTCCACTGTTTGTTTTTCATGGCAGAGGGGGCATGCAGGATCGTCTGTTTCCCCCACTTCACCAGGTTTGCATTTGAGGGCAGAAGGTCATATGCAGATCTGAGAATGAATGAATGAAGAATGAGAATATTATATATATATATATATATATATATATATATATATATTATATATATATATATATATATATATATATATATTTTTGTGTGTGTGTGTGTGTGTGTGTGTGTGTGTGTGTGTGTGTGAAAATTTATATGTATAAAGTCTGTATTTAACTATTGTCGTTTGCTCTGTGGTGGTAAAAAAAAAGCGTTGCTAAACTTAGCAAAGTTTCTAAAACTTAGTAAAGTTGTGTAACATTACATTTAGTGTGTTAATCATCGGGAAAATTTTCGAATCTTTGATGTGTTTCATTTACATTTGTTTGATTTGTTTTAAGTTCCCCATGCCCGAAAAGGGGCCACAGGATTAAAATCTTTGAATCTGTGTGTGTGTGTGTGTGTGTGTGTGTGTGTGTTGTGTGTGTGTGTGTGTGTGTGTGTGTGGTGTGTGTGTGTGTGTGTGTGTGTGCGTGCGTGCGTGCGTGCGTGCGTACGTGCGTGTGTGATCAATGTTTAAAAATACGAGCGTTTACTTTCAAGTACAAATCGATTTAACAAAGCCTGCACAATCTCAACAAGAGACATAAACTAGCCAACTCAAGGCAAAAGAAATGTTCTGTGCAGCCTGCATGACAAAATTAATCACATCTCGTGCGCTGTCGCTGCAGGGCGGTCAACATTTACACATACGCTATGTACATCGTCCTCCCCGCTTTCTCTCTCTCTCTCTCTCTCTCTCTCTCTCTCTCTCTCATCACACACACACACACACACACACACACACACACACACGTTGGTAGTAACACTTCCAGCCTCATCACTTTGTAGTTCGGAAATCGTTCTATCAGTTGCCTCGCGGCAATACGTCTCAGTAGGCTAGCTGCAAAACGGTAAAGAAACGCAGCAAACAGTGACATTGGAAGATATTTTGCATTTAGGTTGGGATGGAGGGTGGGAATGTGGGGTAGGTGGAGGAGGGGAACTGACAAACGTGAATTGACAAGCGTTATGAGAGCTGATTTCAAATTCAGTTTCATTAAAGAGGGGGTCACTGCGTGCGAACTAGTCTACACGTTGCACCACATCTGCAAAGTTACGAGACCACAGTGCGCAGGATCTACAGCTGATGGATAAATTAATCACTAAGAGGTACCACTCTGCCACAAATGCCTCAAGTATTTCACCGTCAAATGTACTACACCAGTCCCAGGCAGATAGCATTCCTCACAAGAATTCGTCGGAATCAGCTCAAGCAGAGCCTGAGATCGTTCACTTTGCTATGGTCAAAGCTAATTCTATCAGGAAAGTGAACGAAACCGTGGGGAAGAACAGTTCAAGATACCAGATATGGCTGGGAAATCATGTTGTTCAGGACAACCTGAAAAGGTATATGCCAGGGATACTGAGGACAGCAGGGGAGGGGGAGTATTGGGCATTCTATCCGGCCTGACGACTGATGAGGGCCATATGACACCATGGATTCTGTAGAAGTTCTTTAATGGATAGGGCATCCTCCAACAAAGAGCAAACGTCTAGATAGTCTGCTCCCGAACCATGTTCCTTGACATGGGCCGTCTTCTTAATGGTCTGGAAAAGCTGTCAGTGTCAAAAGGTATGGGTTACTCTGAAAAACACACAGGCTCAAGCCCACAATTGAGATCCAGGATGCTAGACCTCCTTGCAAGAGCATATCTGTACATCGCCGTTGGCACAGGAAGGTCAGAAAGGCCAGATCCACATGCCAGGGAGCCCCAACGAAGGACAGGAAGTGCTTGGCTCCTGAACCAGTATCCAGTGGTTCATGCCTTCATTCACCACTTGCTGGTATCTTTGATGAATGGCTGCCACCTTCATCAGAGCTTGTTTGCATGGGCGGACTCAGGCACAGAAGCAGGCAATGGCATTTTTATTGGGACCTCATAGAAACTGGGATGAGCAGGTTGAATTCATCAAGAGGCTGCACTGAACCAGTGTGGGCAATACTGTCATCATGAATGCCAGGAGAAGGCCATGAAGGCTTTCTGCCAACATGTGGGAAAGCCAGTTCAGCTCTTATTCACTGGAAGGCAATACTAGTGTTGACGGCTTGAGTGAGCCCAGATACGCGAAAGTGCTGGCATAAGAACAATCCAGCACCAGTGGACATGAAATCCACAAGCCATCTGCTTGAAATACAAGTGCCCGGGACCGTGTGAGTGTGCAATAGAAAAGTTCGGTTCAAATGGTGGTTGCCGCTAAGAAAACGAGGAAACCTCAAAGCAAAAAGGTAGCTGAAGTCAGCTGCAACAATGTTGCAAGTCTGTTTGTCAACTGCAGATAGATAAGTGGATCACATAAAAAGTGGTCCAAATCACCCTGCATCAGGCCGCTCGGGCAAGACCAGACCAGCTGCTGACGAATTTGGAGGAGGGCACCTCGATGTTCGCTTGTTGACAAAACCCGAATTCTAACTGTCACATTGAGCGGGTTTCCACAAGGGATGAACCACCTCGAGTTGAAGAGCAGGGCATTCGAGTATTTTGGGCGTGCTGAATGTTTAGATAGACAGGAAGTCTGTTTCCACTTCATTCCGAAAGACGCTGTGTGTGATGGAGGTTGAGGTGAATAGGGAGTCAATTTCCCTTTCATCACTAAGGACGCTGGCATTTGGAATTTGAGATGGATAAGAAGTGCGTTCCTGGAGTTCACGCGTGGCAGCCGACCAGTGCGGACGCAACAATTCATCGCTCCGATGCGTATGTGAACTCGCCGTGCTGTCTGTTGTGACCAGTGTCGTTGTGACCCAGTGTCGTTGTGACCCATGTCGTTGTGCCCACCAATGGCAGATCGTTGTGCCCCATGTCGATGTGCCCCATGTCGTTGTGCCCCCATGTCGTTGTGACCCATGTCGAATGTGACCCCATGTCGTTGTGACCCCATGTCGATGTGCCCCCATGTCGTGTGGACCCATGTCGATGTGCCCCCATGTCGTTGTGCCCCATGTCGTTGTGCCCCCATGTCGTTGTGCCCCCATGTCGTTGTGCCCCCATGTCGTTGTGACCCCATGTCGATGTGCCCCCATGTCGATGTACCCCATGTCGTTGTGACCCATGTCGATGTGACCCCATGTTGATGTGCCCCCATGTCGTGTGACCCCATGTCGATGTGCCCCCATGTCGTATGTGACCCCATGTCGAATGTGACCCCATGTCGTTGTGACCCCATGTCGATTGTGCCGCCAAGAGTGACATCTCTCACTCTCTTCTCTCTCTCCTCTTCGTTCTCTCTCTCTCTCTCTCTCTCTCTCTGAACACTGAGGACAGAGTTTTTTGGGGGCAATCTTCAGTCACTGTATTAGTAGCTTCTTGCACATTATACAGAATGAAAATGGAAAGGGGTATTGATGTTAATTTTGATCTTGATTCGGTCTAAATGAAGCAAACACCTGCAGTCATCACTTCATTTCCGAAAGAAGGTCCAAATCAATGGGTCACAGCTAACAATTAGACTTTTTTTTTAGTTACTGTATTGGTAGCTTTCTGCACATTA
Organism: Conus ventricosus; assembly: GCA_018398815.1. Lineage (NCBI taxonomy): Eukaryota > Metazoa > Mollusca > Gastropoda > Neogastropoda > Conidae > Conus > Conus ventricosus. The sequence goes on along the minus strand of CM031596.1, from coordinate 26,876,289 downwards.
GGCTGAACATAATGAAACTATGTAATCAAACTGAAAGGGACATTAATGTAAATCTGACTTAGATCGGTATAATATGAACACAAGTCAAAGCAAACCGGCAGTGGCATCATTTTTCATTTCCGAAGAAAAAGGTCAAACCAAATGAGCCACAGCGGACAGATGACGGCAATCCTGGCTCACTTTTCGTATTGCCCCGAAGGCGCTGAAGGCGTTTCGCTCGGTCTGTCACTTCTGTCTCCTTGTGAGGCCCACAACCTTGCTCTGCTGCCGTGATTTATTCTCTCTAGCCTGAATGTCTTCAGCGTACGAACACACGCCCACAAGACGGGTGCCGGACCTGCACTGCTCGTCCAGGACGCGAGGTTCTGCAATAAGAAGACTAGTCACTTTGCAGGACACCTTCCCCCCTTCGTCTTTTTGTACTCCCCCCCCCCCCCCCCCCCCCCCCCCCCCCCCCCCCCCCCCCCCCCCCCCCCCCCACCCCCCCCCCCCCCCCCCCCCCCCCACACACACACACAGTCACACACACTCTCTCCCCACCCCCTGAAATGACATTGTTGGGCAACATTGCGACGGATGGTGCTTGTTATACCCCGGATCGAGATCAGGGGCATAATGTTTTTGTCCTGTTTGTTTGTTGGTTTGGTTTGTGTGTTCCCAGTCAAAGACTGAGAATGAGAACCGAAGAATGTCACGAGTCTGTCCGTCGTTCCGTCCATCCGTCGCACGCTCAAGCGCAAGAACTACTGAAGGGAATTTTCATACAATTTGGTGTGAACATGCACAGGACCTTGAGACAGCTTTGCAAGTGATCAAATTTTATTTAGGTCAAAGATCAAGGTCACAGGGGTCAAATGAGCGTTGACTGGGAACACGTTTGAATGGCTTGCCATTTTCTTTTGTTTGTCTGTTCGCTTTTGTCAAACTTAACCTAGCTAAAAACTTCTAAACTATTTGTGCTAGAGACTTTAAATTCGTTGTGCAACTGTAGCCCTTTCTACCCTTTGATATGGCACCAATTTTCATATGGATCGCTGTCCTCAGTGACCTTGACCGTGACTTTAATGTTGCTTATAACCTCCAAACTTTTATGCCGGTGGGAGGGGGTGGGGGGTGGGGTGTTGACCTCCAAGACACTTTTTTTCTTGCATATAACTTTTATTACCGGAGCAATAATTTCGCAAACACATCATGTTTTTACGTTTTTTGAACTCATTTAGTACGGCCTACTTGCACCCCCCCCCCCCCCCCACACCCTCCACCTCTCTCTCTCCCTCTCTCTCTGTCTCTCTCTCTAGCGCGCGCCCGCGTACACACACACACACACACACACATACATGGATGCATGCATGCATGCATACATACATTCATACATGCATACATACATACATACATATATGGATGCAAGCATGGATACATACATAATATTAACTGTATGCAGGTTTAATTTTCGTTGTGGAAATAGATGTAGAAAGAAGCACACCTACCTTCGGCATTGTATTTGTCCGTTGTTCCATCCCTCGTTTATATTACGTTCCATAGGGCTGCGAAAGCTTCCGGCGGGGTTCATGTATGTTGTGTTGACGTAATTGAGGAAAATCCTGCAGCCCAACGAAGTTCTGCAACAGTCTTCGCGTTCTCTGCGCGTTCAGCAAAGCAACAAAGTAGAGACGGACAAGTGGCAAGGCCAGGTGGCCAAGCCATGACCTTTCTGATAAATCATATGGCGGTGATTGTTCGGTAAGGTATTGTCAGTCCTAACTCTTGGACACGTTTCCACAGATTTGCTTGAAGTGGAAGTAGCACCCCAGGTTCTTGCAGAGAGCTCCTGTTTCGAGAGCATTCGTACAGCCCGCTCAAAGTCACAGATGTGACTTGGGGTGGCCAACAGTGGTGAGTTTGAAGACGAATTTGGTTCTAGAAACTTCGCCGGACGGTGTGGGTCCATGTGGACCCAGAAGGGTCTTTAAATGCCAATATCTCGTATATTTATAGATATTTTTCAATGAAATTTTAGATATGCTCCAAACACACAAATTCTCTCCTTGTCCTAAAATTTCGAAAATATAGGTCAAAATTTCAAAAGGTAATTAAAGGTGACATTTATACAGTCATCGACGACGGTGTGGGTCCGTGTGGACCCATGGCTCGCAAAGAGGGAACACTCTTTGCGGACATGGGTCCACATGGACCCACACCGTCTTCCGTGTATAGTCAAAAGCACCCGTCCGGCGAAGGTGCTTTGACTATACACGGAAGACGGTGTGGGTCCATGTGGACCCATGTCCGCAAAGAGTTTTCCCTCTTTGCGAGCCATGGTCCACACGGACCCACACCGTCTTCCGTGTATAGTCAAGAGCACCGTCCGGCGAAGGTTCGCTGCAGGACTTGTCGATAGTTTCAATGGTTCTGTTGGCCATCAGCACGTGCACTACAGGCACAGTGTGACCCCAAATATCACCAATAATGGTTAGTATTTGAGAATAGGGTCTTGGGCACGTCGAAAGTGCCATCGAGAAAAATGGTTCTGCTCCTTCTGAGTGTTTGAAGATTTTCATCTGTAGCGTAGACAACATAACCCAGTCATTGTCCATGGAGAGCAGAAATCTCTCGTCGTTCAGGTTGAGTTCTACGGTGGATTTATTTGTACGTCTTCCAGTTCTGCTGGCAGAGGAGGTAGCTGGGACCTCCTGATCTTCAATGGCAGACCTGACCGACTCGTACAAGGGAGAGGTTCAGGTCGGTCACCTCCACCCTGTGCCGCAAGATGCTGATGGCGAGCCACTGTAGCGGTGTACACCCTTCGACTCAGACGAGTGGGGTCTTGCAAGGCTTCTGCCTACATTCTGTCTGAGTCGAGCACGTTCCACCACGTCAGTGTCAGGTGGATGAATATGGTCATCAGTTGCTCGATTGACCACGATGTCAGGATTTGTCGATATCACGGTCAAAAATGTTGGTGCACACTCTCGCGCTGCATTGTGGCCGCCTCCAACAACGCCATTGAAGTAGCCTTGTACCTCACGGTGCCAGGTGTAGCGCATTCCTTCGTATATTAAGACTCCCCCCCCTCTTTCACCACGTCATTATGCAGAAGCTACTGAATGATTCTGGATCTAAAACCTTACAATCTGAACAGTCATGTGACCGGATGTGACGCGTTTTCCTTCACAGGCCTCGCGCTGGAGATTAGGCACATCTTCGGCACTCTTCGCCAATCTAGCCTAGCGATTATGACGTGTTCAACTTATGACGTACTTCAAACACTCATCCACACCTACCCCCCCCCCCCCCCCCCCCCCCACCCCACCCTCCCACCCCACCCTCATACCCCTAATTTGTTTATGGGAACATGGCTGTTGTATTGCCGAAAGTGATTGTTCTATTTTGTTTTATTGTGCAACGCCGCAATGTCAGCCTGCACATCGACATAGGGTCACATCGACATAGGGTCACATCGACATAGGGTCACATCGATATAGGGTCACATCGACATAGGGTCACATCGACATGGGGTCACAACGACATTGGTCACAACGACATTGGGTCACATCGACATTGGGTCACAACGACATGGGGTCACATCGACATTGGGTCACAACGACATTGGGTCACATCGACATGGGGTCACAACGACATTGGGTCACATCGACATGGGGTCACAACGGACATGGGTCACATCGACATGGGGTCACAACGACACTGGGTCACATCGACATTGGGTCACATCGACATGATCCGTGGTTGGGCTCTGTCCCAAGTGCAGTGATGAGACTTTAAAAAAAAGAAAAAAAAAAGAAAGAAGCTAACTGCCATGCAGTGAAGTTGTGTGTTTATTTGTTGTTGTTTTTCTCAACCAAAGACCTGATGAGTTGTTTCGTGTGGGAGTCTTGATTTGCTTGAACAGTTGAGTCGGCTAAAAAGTGAGTTGAGTGCGTTAGTTTGAGTTTGTTTTGATTTCCTTTTGTCCCTCCGGAGAAGTATTCGACAAACGTGTATAGTCTCTGACATGGTTTGTTTCTTAAAGTCGATTTTGCTATTATGAGTTCAAGAATTCGAGTTACTTTTCATCAAAAGTGAATACGAAACGCAGACAATCGTCTAACTCTTCTGAGTGTAGTAGCCCACAGAAACTGAACAGTTCAAGGAAAATAGATCCGTGCGAGAGCGAAAGAAACAGAAACGTGATAGTGTGGAAAATACAGAGGAGGACAGTATGAAAGACATTGAGGAAATAAATAGTGCGTTGGCGTGCATCAACGAGAAACTTGCTTTTGTGTGCACTAAAGACGATATCCAGACATTGAAAGATGAAATGGCCAGAATGTCGGAGGTGTTGAATCGTCGGCTGAATGTATTGGAAAGCAGTGTGTTGATTTACAGAATGACAGAGATAGGCTGTGTGGGGAATGAGGCAGCTGAAACAGGAGAACAGTGCACTCCGTTCTGAGCTGGAGGGGTTCAAAAAAGAAAGCTTGAACCTCAAGATTTCCCAGAACGATCACGAGCAACACGGCCGTCTCTGAACGTCCGTGTACACGGAGTGAAGGAGGTGGAGCGGTCGGCGGAGGAGACGGTGACAGACTGCATTTCCAAATGTGTGGAAATCTCCACGAAGAAAGTGGGTGTGGCAGTTCGTCCTGAAGACATTGAGGTCGCACACCGTTCTGCAGACCGGGAGCAGTGGCTGGAGGAGCAGCAGCGGCAGCAAGACCACGACGATCCTCCTGCGGTTTTACTCCAGACAGAAGAAAATGACGTGCTTAGAAACCGCCGAAATCTTAAAAATATAGTGGTATCTCCATCAGTGAGGACTTGACGATGTCCAACCTCAGACTGTTGAAGGAAGCAGCTGATCATTCTGCACAATGTCAGTGTGGTCGTCAAACGGCAGGATCATTGCAAAACTTAAAAATGGAAAAACTGTGCGTTTGAGTATTGGAAGAGATTTGAACACTCAATTCTGAGTGAAATGGCTTAATTCCTACGGACTTTTGATTAAGTGTTAAACTCATGTTTAGCAACGATATGTGTGAGGACCGTTGCTGTTGCTGTGGGGGTATGAGCAGGTATGTACGTGTGTGCATGTCTACGTTTGTGTATATGTAGGTATATATGTATGTGTTATGCATGTGTGTATGTATGTACATGTGTATATGCATTTATGTGTATGTGTACATGTATGTGTGTATGTACATGTGTATGTGTATACTATATGTATGTATGTATGTGTATGTGTGTATGTATGTATGTACAGTTGAATCCGGTTAAAGAAAGTGCAGGGGAAATTTTTTTTTGTTTCTTATAGCCGAGTTTTCTCGTATCCGAGTCCTCGGTTATAAGAAAATTCCTTGGAATATCTTTCTTATAACCGAGGCCTCGGTTATAAGAAAATTCTTTGAAATATTTTCCTTATACCCGAGGCCTCGGTTATAAGAAAGTTCTTTGGAATATTTTCCTGATAACTGAAGTTTATAATTGACCTCAGTGAAGCGCCTTTTCTTCTGTACCAGTGAGCTTGTTCGCTTTTATGTGTTCAGCTGCATATACATGCACCCTCTGGGTCGATTTCTGTAGTAAAATCGTCTGTATTAATACATAACCACCTTGAGTCTATTTTCGTTGATAAGAAATGTTTGCATAATGTCCCTTCAAGTAAAGAACATGAGAAGGCCCGTTTAAATCTGATATCCGTGTATGTATCAGAGGTGTTCAAGTTTTCAGTGCCCATGCATCGTATTACAATATGTACTGTCCATACAGGCCCACGGAGAGAAAACAGACAGACAGACAGGGGGTGGGGGTGGGGGGTGGTGGGGGTCAGAGATGGAAAGGAAAGAGGTGTTAAAACAATTCCTTTCATCATCAGTTCGTTCTGCTTGCCTGGCCTGCCTCCCTGTGTTCTATCGTTCTCTTCCATGAGCACAGTCATTAACAGCTCATCCGTCATACCCGAAACTTCATTGTTTTCAGGCAGCCTCCACCAGACTGACCACTGTATAAAAGGCTTAGATCTCTCTCTCTCTCTCTCTTCTCTCTCTCTCTCTGCACACACACACACACACACACACACACACACACACACACACACACACACACACACGTACACACGCACGCGCGCGCGCGACACGTACTAAAGGAGAAATAAAAAGGGACATAAAAGAAACAAAATTTATTCATGAGGCCAACAGCCACCAAAAGAACGAGAAAACAAGATGGCAAGCCATATAAGTGTACTCCCAGTTTTTCACTTACAATAAGAGCGAGTGAGAAAGAGAGAGAGAGAGAGAGAGAGAGAGAGAGAGAGAGAGAGAGAGAGAGAGAGACACAGACAGAAAGACAGACAGTTAGACAGAAATGGTTTTAAATTTATCGATCCCGTCGCCATATCGGAAAAAAATGTGACCTTGTTCGTGACCTTCACCTACACTTTCCGTTCTTGAGTACATGTACCTTTCAATTATGTCTCACCATACCAAATTTGGTAACAATAGGTCAAACCGTTCTCAATTTATATTGTCCCAATCCAAAAATGACATCATAACCGGAAGTAGAAGAAACTCGTGGAGAGCGTGGCAGCAGAGAGTCCTCAGAAGAGAAGCCCCCTTCAAACAAGTGTTTCGGCCCTTATCTCCTGACACTCTAGGGGGGTTGGGCCACACCCGTTCATGACTCCGGATGTCCCTCTGCTGCCCCTTTTTTTTTTTTCCCCCATCTTGGACGAGCCATGGCTGGGATTCGAACCCATGCCCTCTGGACATGCTCATTTTCTACTTAATGACTCGCGCTTTAACCACTGAGCCACAGGGATACCTGATATTTGTAGGGAAATTAAGCCTTATGAAGTTCACTTTTGTTCCTCCTTGACCAGATCCAGCTTGAACACCTCTCTGCCGCTTCTGCCATTGCTTTCAGGGCTCTGGTTTTTTCCTTCCCTGCAACTGAGAGCTGTTTCATGAGGCTGTATGCAGACGTTCCTACAAATCCCTAGCTCCAATTTCTGCAGTGAGGACTTTGACCTGAAAGCCTTCTCTCCTCAGGCTGTTTGCCAGATCAGCATACTTTTCAGTCTTGTAGATTTGAGCTGCCTCCATTCTGTTCTCATATGCACCGTGAGCTCGATCATGATCAGCTGCTTGGTTGACTTAGAGTGGACTACTATGTCTGGTTCATGCCACTCTTGCTGATGATCTCTGGGTGACTATTCCATTCTGGGAGGTCCGCAGTGCACTCCCAGTCATCTGCCCCATCCAGCAGACTCTGCCTGCATGTTTCGAGTGGCACTGTTGTTCTTGGCCATGATTTGCTGCCTCCTGCCGTGAAGAATGTTGCGGGTGCTTTTGGAGTCCTGATTCTCCCTTTTGTGGTGTTGGTACTAGCCCAGACCTTGTACAATTTCTTTGAGCACTTGGTTGTGCCTCCATGTGTACCTTCCTTGAGCCTTGTACCTAGTTAATAAGAGATCGGAACACAAGACTAAGCGGTCGGCTGTCATCCTTAATGGGTCAGAGAACAGTGGTTCATTTCCAGAACGATCGGTGCTGTATTT
>CM031596.1:26826423-26867740 GCA_018398815.1 Conus ventricosus | reverse complement strand
ACACACACACCAACGCACATGACACCACATACATCACACACACCCAGCACACACCACACACACACACACACACACACACAACACACACACGAACATGAACACACACACAGTCATTGGTTAGTAAATCCATGGACTGGTGACACAGCATTCCTGTTAAAAACTATTGAGGTAAAAGAATGATCAGAAAAGCGCACTGTTTATTTGATTTTTGGACTTTGGTCTGCACCCTCAACCACGTGCCTGCCCAGGAGAAAGAGGCCCTGCTACAGGGGTATTCCTGGTCCACAATCCACCCCACATGGTCCATTAGAAACAAAGTGGTCGTCTGACTGCTAGCGGTTGATGATAAAATGTACTTTGAGCAAGTAGGATTTCTTTTATGTCAAAGTAAAAGCATCAAGATGGATGTTCTTGTCTCAGTTGATTGAAAGGTCCATCAGTGATAGGTAAGCAGATGTACCATCAGACAGAACATTGAAGAGATGGGTACAGTTCTTCAGTGGTTGTTCACCTTTCCTAAGGAGAGCTGTACAGGTTTCACACACAGGCAAGTCATTTGTAGCTAGAAACTGAAAGAAAAGAAACTAAAAATGCAGTGTGTTCTATGGGAATGAAACCATGGCTGCAGTGTTCCTTGACATAGAGCAGTTACCGCGACCAGTTTGAAATGCTGGTGGAAAAGCTGTTGAAAGACAAAGATGACATGACCGCCCGAGAGAAGGCGCACCACAAGGTAAGAGCTGTTTCTCTAGGCTGTTCCAGATTGAAATATGTCCATGTTGGATAAATGCCACCCACCCACCCACCCTGGTCCCGATTCCTCTTACCCTCCCAAAGCCTTCAGATCTGATTTAGTAATTAAATGGGAAATGTCTTGATTGTCAGGTAGATCCATTACAAAGATCACATTGTAATTAAATGGGAAATGTCTTGATTGTCAGGTAGATCCATTACAAAGATCACATTGTAATTAAATGGGAAATGTCTTGATTGTCAGGTAGATCCATTACAAAGATCACATTTCCAGGAAAGCCAAGAAGGGAATGTGAAACGGGAGGGAAGTCATGGAGAAGTTTCAGGTGTACTTGCAGTCGGTTAGATGCAGGTGGTTTGAATTGTCTTCTTTTTACAGAACTGCTTGGTGAAAATCTGTGCCTCTACGCTGTATAGCCCCGGTGCGAGGGTTCATTGAAACGAAGTTGCTGGGTACTTGTAGGAGCCCCCCGTAGATAGAGTTGCACATCAGTTTCTTCCTGTGCCCTACTTACAAACAGGGACATTCCTACCTAGTGGAAAGTGTACAGAGAAATCGTGCAGGAGGGGAGGAGATGGAAGATCTGTTGGAGTAGAACATGATTTTTGATTGATATGCAGCAGGACAGTACTTTTTACATCCTAAACCCCCACCCGCACCCCCTCTCCTTTCCCATGATTGATTGTGTTTGTCATTTGTTAATATGTTTTGTTGATTAGATTCCATATGCCATCCACCGTCCCTTCCATTTCTTTTATAGTGTACACCATGAAATGCTATTGAAGGTGGTCCAGTTTTCTATGTGTCTTTGGTGATAAGGATTTTATGTTGTCTTTAGTTCTCTAGTGCACCTGCCATGGAAGCAAAAGTTGTATGTATGATTGGGCTGTTTCTTAACTATGTAATTGTACAACAACAACAAAGCAAAAAAAGCGCCATACTTGAGACATTGAATGAATGCTGTTCCTTTAAAGAGGATAAATGGATTTTATATAGAAAGATAAATGAGAAAGAAAATTCCATTCAGATGTTAAAAGCAATATTTTTTTTCATTGTATTTATTCCTTAATCTGGAAATTTACTACAAAAAATGACTTCGTTCAGCAAAATGTTAAACAGCAGATAAAATCAAAATGCTGACGACTACGTTATATTGCACACAACCATATTTTCATGTGCTGTTGTTCACAGGTGCTGGAACAGATGAAGCGAGACCTCCGCAGCAAGATGGAGAAAGAGATCAGGGACATCCAGAGCCAGATGTTCCGTGATGATGATGATGTGTACCTCAGACAGCTGGAAGCCGACCGTCTGCGCCATGAACTGCAGCATGCCAAATATCAGACAAGGATTTAGCGGCCATGCTGCCATAGGGATCGTTCTCTGCCAACAATCTGTTTCATACCCATGCCACACTTTTCTGAATCACTGTCCCTTTTTTTGTTCAGATGCTGTGATATTATCAAAAGAAAGGATGTTTGCTTATTTATTATCTTTTTTTTAAATTTTCATAGATGCTTGTTTTTTTTTAATCAGTCAAACTTTTGTTTCCATATCATGCACAAGTATTATGCTGGTTATGGGTAGAACAGTTCTGTATCTCCTTTCAGGAGATCATTTGAACAGGGATTGGAAGAGGATAGAGTAGATCGAGAGATTTGTAGCACACCCAAAAAGGAAAAAAACAGCATGCATGGAGGAGAGACTGCTTTTCGATGATTCAGTTAACATTCACTGCCATACGTCTTGAGAACAGGAAAGAGAATAGACAAGTTAGGAGGGCTGGGTGCACAGACAGGGTCGTTAATGTAGAGGTAGCGTACAAGCTGTATTTGGTGTATGGCGCTTTGGTACAGGACTGAGATGATGGTTGAGCTGGCAGTGTGGAATGAATTTTGGGTAAGGCTGCTTGCCAAGAATTTGATGAAGACTTGAGCTAGGGCTGAGGAAACTGAGTTCATGTTGTGCTACTTCATGTCAAACCATTGTCATGGAATGTTTGTTTGTTCCTATCATCACAGAAAAAGCAACTCTAAAGGGACCGCTTTCTAGCTTGTCTCTTACATTCTACTGCTTTGACAAATCTGCTTACTTGCATCCTCCCTTGATCAGATTTTCAGTTGTCAAATACTGTTAAAATAAAGAAGCAGAACCACTGTTTGAGTTTGGAGGTGTGCGCGCACATCGATTGTGTGTGAAAGATTGTATTTGTGCGCCCAAGAAGATGGAAAGATGAAATCTTATCCATGATCTACGTTACCTTCCATGCATTGGCTAAGATCTGTCCTCGCCTGCTGATGCAGATAATACAGATACAGGTATGTTTATTTGTGGTGCATGTGAAGGCTTTAGTTCACACAGTACCAGAAAGCTTGAAGTAAGAAGGCAGTTTTCCGTATTTGCAAATGCTGGTAAAATACGAATGTTGGACATTTCTTGCCTCAGACCATTTTTTAACAATTTTGAGGCAAGAAACTTTAGTGCATGAGTATCCTTTTGAGCATTTTGAGGCAAGAAACCTAAGTGCATGAGTGTCCTTTTTGAGGCAAGAAACTTCAGTGCATGAGTGTCCTTTTTTTCCTTCTGCTATTCTTTTTCCTGTTTTTCTGTCTGTCTCTTTTTCCTTTTTTATTCTTTCTTTCTTTTCTTTTTTTTTTTTTTTACATTGACATTTATCTTTGAGGTATAGATAAACTGAAACTTTGTGGGTTTTTTTTTCTTTTTCTTTTTTTTAAACTTTTTGGCCAGTCAAGCTACCGGGGCTTTTTGTTGTTGTTAATATACTACTTTTTGTGTCATTTCATACAGAGCGTTATTATAGAAAATCATTGAAATCGGTAAAAACTGAAAGAGTCTACACTAGTACAGATGCAAGGAAATGTCATAAGAAATGTATGTATGTCAGTGATTCCTACGTTTGTGTTGTGAACTTTGGACAATTTCAGATGCCTATGGACAGTCGAATGACTTGATTTCATTTGAAAGAGAAAACTGAGATAATGGAACATTCTGCATATCTCAAATCTTAATTCGTTTGCAACAAGGAAAAGGTTTCAAGAATTTATCTGAGACTTTTTTCCTGAAATTCCATTAAGTTTGGAAAATCAACAAAGTTCATCAACAAAGAATGACAATGTTTAAAGTGGATTTGAAGTCATCCAGTTTATGAAATTGAAGTCATGCGCAGAAGAAGTGTCTAGTGAACAATTTAGATCTGTGAGCTCTTGTGAGGGAAAAGACAAAAGAATGTAACATGAATACATTGTTTTTCTTGCTCAAATAGATCGTATTTGGAAAGATGATTATTAACACCATATCCGCTCTTTTTCTTCCTTATTGTGAAGGCATGCTTGCTTTGTGTGCCTGTGTTCAAACCGCATGAAGGAGGTTTGGTTGTCAGTTTTGCCTCTTATACAGTAGGTAACTCCAGACATAGTCCCTCATTGTGATGGTTGTGATAAAGATATAGAAAAAAATAATTATGATGCTTATTTCTACTTAATGTTAAGGGGGGAAAAATCAGTCTGAGCAGAAAAGATGATGAGGGACAAGGAAGCAGAAAATGTGTACAAATTTGTTGCGAAAAAAAAAGGCAGTCAGCAACTGGCATATGGGTAAGAGACAGTTTATAGTATTAAATCTGAAGATCTCAAATTGTATTAACTTGTCAATACTGACCTTAAAATCATCTAGAGTGTAGCAAAGACCAACCAGACTGTTCATGAGTCAAACTTAGACATGTGCACATATTATAAGTACAGCACCTAAAGCAGCATCCTGATCTGCAGGCTGCGCCTTTGGGCAAGACTGTAAATAAAGGAAGAAAAAAAGTTAAGGTTGTATCAAATTTAAGGGTGGAGTCATAACAGCATGTTGTTATAATTGAAGACCCATCATTACTTCCTTAGCTTCACATAGTTCTGATGTATGCCCTGACAAATAAAAGGAGTGCCTTTACACATGCTGTTCTAGAGCACTGATGTGAGTATATGTCACTAATTTGAAAAAGGTGGGGGATTCCTGGAGCACAAAGAAGAAACATTCAAAAGTCAGGCAATGACAAGGTTGAACAGAGATTATAAAAAAAATTTTTGTTAAAACTTTTGAAAAGCTTGAAAAATGTGATTTATTTGGAGTAAAGGAAAAAACCTAAATGCCATGAAGTGGAATGAAAAAAGGGGCTGGAGCTAGGTTTCAGGGGACTGACGTTGTCTATTCATTCATGTGGCCATGGAGTTTGATGGAAGTCCTTCCCCAAAAAGTGTATGTGACTATGATGCTGATATACAGTTCTTAAGATGGAACACCAGCAGTACAGGTTAATCTCTCATGTGAACATTATGATTTTTGATATGATGCACGTTGCCAGATACCAAAAAGGTATTTTAATTATAAAGGGAAGCAAGCTGTGTTATACAGGTTACTTCTTTCGTTATTGCATTTAACACTGCTGTCCATAATAGCCACAGCAATCATTCTGGCTCTAAAATTCAGCAGCACAACTCCTTTTTTTTTTCTTTTGATATTTATTTTGTGTTTGAATATGCTATAAGTATTACTCAGCAATTAACATCAGAGTTTGTGTGTGTTTGACTTTTAGGACTTGATCAGTATTTGTATAAAATTTCTATAGATATATTCTTGCTGCAAATATATTTTGCTGCAAATATAGCTGAGCTGACCTGATCAGAACTTAATTTGATCTGATTCAGATATGTCAAAGCTGCACCATTGATTGTATAGTAACATCAACATTAAGACCATACATAATTTTTGCAAACTGAGAATGTATGACCTGTATCGGTATACTTGACTGAAAATGTCACGAAATTTTGTGGGATTCAGAAATCTGAACAAAAAGTGCCAATTCTTTGAACAATACCAACAGAAATGATCCAAAAGAAAAAGAAAAGTCAAATTTGAAATTAAAAATAAATTTTTAAGGGAAAAAAGAAGAGAACAGGACACTCTTTTCAGAGACTGAACAATACAATTTTACCCCTGTTGATTCAAAATTCAATTCTTTATGATCGATTCAAAACTACTGTTAAGAATGGAAAGTTTTCTTCTGCAACAAAATTACTCTACAATAAAATTGTAAGTAAGTCTCATTGAGATATTGATGATGAAATCATAATTAACAGTAACAGAGACTGATGTAATTTTAGCACATTGGCAGTGAGTTTCATTACGGCACTGCCTTCTGGCCATTCTCACCATTTTACAAGGAAGAGACTGTTTGTTCACAGTGTACATAACTGCTGCGCCTTGGCTGACTTCTGGTTAGGTTGTCTGCCTGCGCTAAAGGTGGAGAGGTTTTTTTCCCCTGATTTCCCACATTTACATTCATGCTGATTTGCAAGCGTGCCTTCAATTTATTTGTATAAATATACTGGTGTTGAAGATGTGGCAGACTTGGAATTTTAAATCCATATCAGTGCTGAGTGGGTTACAGGAACAAGATGCCCAGAATGCAGTGCCCTGGAAACTGCAATACATTAGTCCTAAATGATTGTGGGTTAAAATAGTGCAACATGGAAGTACCCAATTGTGGAAAGGATTGAACATGGTATTTTATCCCTTAAGGTGGAATTTAACATCTTACTGGTTGGATTAAAACTGCATACATAAATATCTCAGAGTTCTAGATGAGGAATGAAGAGGAATACAGGACTTGAAGCAAAACTTGAACAAAATTTGTTTGTCCTCTTAACTGCATATGTCCCTTCCTCTCTACCTGAACCTCTCCCTTATTCTTTTATTAATTTTGCTGTCTGATATAAACATCCAGAAAGGCTGTCTGCTCATCAGCTCATATCCTGCTGTACATTGTAACGTTCTTCTCTGGACTGTCTATTGTTTCAGCCATCTTCTTTCGTTCATTTCTTATGTTAATGTAAGAATGAGAGGGAATTTGGTTTTGATATCTGCTCTGGTTTTCATGTTCTCATTTGTCAGTACACCTATCTATGTTGTATAATATGTTGTATATTTGATCGGAGAGTCTTTCACACTTGGTGAATATATGATTTATAAAACCCTTTCATGGTGGGGTTTTCTTCTTTTTTTTTTAATAATTTGTATGCATTTTTTTCTTTTTGCCTTGCTGTCTTCTAATCATTACCATGTCCATCTGTACAAACTGAACATTACAAAAGCTGCGTCAGCTTGGAGAAAATCCAAGTCTGTATATATTGGTATCAAAATTAGATTGTGTTGAAGTCAGATTGACCATTGTAGTATAGTGTGTTTGCTGGGGCCCTTAAAAAACAAAAAAGTTATATGAAAGAAATGATAATGTAAACTTAATGTGAGTTGTCTGTCTTCATTAGACTGATGTGAATCAAGTGTTAAATGAGTATTTGGTGTGCACACGATCTGTAATAACATAAGCTGCATTGGGTGATAGGGAGGGAGGGGGTAGGAAGAAGTCCTTTGAAACACATAATTGACTGCTGTACCTTGAAAAAATGACATGTGATTTGTTTACATGTACCTGTTTCTATGCTGATTGAAACAACTGAAGAAAAAAATAAAACTTACTAATTTCCTACATGCATTTGAGCTGTTCTTGTATTTCTATTCTTCTGCAGGTAAAGTATGCCTGATGTTCATTTTTTTTATCTTGTGATTCGTTGAAATGCAGAAAGCTGTTAACAATTGTTCACTGCCTCAAGAATGATGCATTTCCAGTGTTTCAAATTGTCGGTGCATCAGTGATGTTTTCACGTGAAATTTTGAAATGATGCATCACATTTCACACTTGCGCGCCAGGCTGTCGCGCACCTATTGTCCAGTTGGGAATCGGTCCTTATTTCTTTCACTAGATCATTTGAACAGCAAAAGACGACAAATCGTGCCGGTCCACACCATCAAAGTAACTTCCGAGATTTGAAAGATTGGCTTTTAATCAATTTAGATTTTAAGCAAATGAGAAGACTTGTCTCAACATGATTCAAGGAAGAACAGAGTAACATCCCTTTGCTGTACAGCCCATGTGGGATCCATACATGCTACATTCATTGTATCATAAGATCAGCAGATGGATGGATGGATGCCACTGAAGGCAAAGGGGAAATTTGTAGAGTCACAAAATGGTCAAAAGAACTTGAAACTTGATTTTTCAGCAAATCAAAAACAATACTTTTTCAGTTCATGATGAAAATAACTCTTCATTTGCTCTCTCTCTCCAGGGATGTCCCGCCTGACGTGATCCTTGAGTTTTTGAGAGAGATTAACATTTTTCATCTGATTTAAGATTTTACGGCAGAAAGATTTTTAACAAAGTTTCTGGTGCGTTTGTAGACGAGGTCATTTAACGAGATGTGTGAAAGTTGGGTTTTTTTTATTTTTTTATTTATTTATTTTTTTATGACTGGTGAGTTGATTTTAACGTGGTGACAGCCCTGATGTGGCCCTTTGCGGTCGGCTGGGCTATAAGCAACATTATCTTATCTTACCTAGCTCTCTCTCTCTCTCTCTCTCTCTCTCACACACACACACACACACACACACACACACACACACACACACACTTATTCATTGACATGTAAACTCATACGATGACACATTTAGATAAGAGAACAACAGAAGCAACACGCACACACAATGACAAACACGGACATATACTGTGACGCCCCATTTTGTTTTTTAACAAATGCAGAGTGACGCACGCACAAACAGAAATACACACTACACTGTAGTAAATTACACATATACACATACAAGCATGCATATATATATATATATATATATGCGCATGCACACGGTCATATAACACACACGCATGCACACACTCCACTGTCATGAAAGTACATTCATACACAAGCACGCACATGCATATCTCCCAGAAAGTGGCTTCAGACTTTTGGAAGGGACAATCTGATCCGGACCACTGGGTATATGCCCTTGTTATTCCTATTCTAAAACCTGGAAAAGACTTGACCAACACCTCTCACTATCACTCAACAGCTCTGACCAGTAGCATTTGCACGGTAGTAGAACAATTGGTCAACTCTTGACTGATTGGAAGCAGGAAACCAATTGCCTTTTGGCCAAAGAAGAGTGTGATTTCTGTGAGTGTGATTCTACAATTGAGCATTTTCCTGTTATTTTGCATGTTATATCCTGACTTTTCCAAAATTGTCAAAACTATTTATCTGAAGGAAAATAATTGTTTGTATAAAATATTTGGCTTTCTGATCCTGACTCCTCCTCCCTTCCAACCTTGAAAAAAAAAAAATCTGTGATTATGAAAAGGACTTAGACTGGGACTACTATCTGTAGTTCCTGTCCTGAGAGGACTTCACAAGCAGTTGGTGTGGTGCCTTTGTCCCCTTCTCCTCAACAGTAGGAATGCTTTGTTCCAAGTTTGAAGTTCTTTTTCTTGGCCCATCTGAACTGCTCTTGTTTTTAAAGCTTTTTCTTTACTTAAAGAAAAAAAAGAAGAGCACACACACAGACAGACATTCCAATACACACACACAATATGCTGTTACATGTATCTAGAGATGGTGTATTGTGGCACATATCGGGGGGATGTGTTGCAGTTTGCGAACAGTAATTACTGTACCATGATCAAGAATACAGAATTTGAAGGGCATACACAAAATGATTGAAATGACATGCGGAATACCATGGGCAATAAACAATCACACCAGCCTAAATAAAATAAGAAAAATAAAAACTAGTTTGTTCAACACACACACACCCAACTCAAACTGAAACCAGTTTTGGAAATGAAATGAGGCAGGGAACAGTAAACAATAAACATGTGGGGTAACTTTTTGCTCCCATAAGAAAACCTAACCCAGAGAAACTTTTATTCAAGACTGGCACAGCCTTTTAAACTTGAATAAAGTCAGACAAATACATAGACGAATAATCTAATAGTGGGGGGAAAAAACAAGCATAGGCCAACAACTCAATTGTCTTCATAGTAATGACTTGGCAAGGATTGGACTTAAGGAGGGGGGGTGGGGGGGGGGGGGGGGGGGGGAAGAAACCGGAACATGAAATTAAGAAAACATATACAGATATGAAAACTCTTCACCAGCTGCATAAAGGAACCATTGTAATCCCTTTTGAAGGCAGATACATTTGTATTGCCTGCTCTGAGGCCTTTTCTTCGCTGGATGCAAGGGAGATCAAAAGACAAACACACAGACGGACAGAAACAAATACAAATAACCAATTTCGTTTTGATTAAACTGAGGTTATTTGTATTTGTTTCTGTCCGTCTGTGTGTTTGTCTTTTGATCTCCCTTGCATCCTTGGGTGGATCCTCAGGCATAGGCTCAAAGATTGTCCCCTACATTTTATACTATTTGGATAATGTCTTTAGTTTTTCAGCAAGTTTTTTCCTCCCACATTTTCGTTTTGTTTCATTTACTATCTTTCACTGGCTGCTTTGGGGGTGCTATTGGATTCTTTTTTGCACCCTTGGTTGTGAGAACACCACGGTATTATGGACTGTGGTGTGTCTCTATTTGACGCCAGGAACGCAGACACAACCAGCCGTGTCACCCTGATGAGTTCCGATCCAGCAAACGAAAGGCCTCGGAGCAGGCAATACAAATATATCTGCCTTCAAAAGGGATTACAATGGTTCCCTTATGCAGCTAGTGAAGAGTTTTCATATCTGTAACACATTTTCTTAATTACATGTTCCCTGTTTCTCCATCGTCAAATTCCCCTTTCTTTCCCCCCCCCCCCCCCTCCCCTCCTTAAGTCCAAATCTTTGCCAAGTCATCACTATGAAAACAATTGAGTTGTTGGCCTATGCTTGTTTTTTCCCCTACTATTAGATTGTTCGTATAAGTATTTGTCTGACTTTATTCAAGTTTAAAAGGCTGTGCCAGTCTTGAATAAAAGTTTCTCTGGGTTATGCCTGGTTCACACGAGAGCAACTTTTACTGCCAACAAATAGACCCCAAAAGTTGCCAACTCAATGTGCAACAAATCAAAAATAGATTTTGGCCAAAGTTGCTTCGTCATATGTGAACGCAAGAGGCAACTATATGGCAACTCCGTAGCATGCGTGTGGAAAAAAGCGAGAAAAGCGTGGCGGCACGTGCCGCTTTTTGTCGCACGCATGCACTTCGCTCCGCCCCTTTTTTGTTGCCTACCGGATATACTTGTGTTGCCAAGCTGTTCACACAAAAGCAACTTGAAGTGTCATGCAAAAGTTGCCAACCCCACCAAAAGTTATATCTCCCGACGTTCAACTTTTGGCTGTGACAACTTCATAGGCAACTTTTATTGGGAAAATCCAATGGGTCTAATTGGTTTATAATGAGTTGCTGTAGTGACAACTTTTGAAGCAACAATGTAGCAACACATAGGCAACTTGGAGTTGCCACCCATTGTTGCCTCATTGTTGCACTCGTGTGAACCAGGCATTAGGTTTTCTTATTGGAGCAAAAGTTACCTCACTTGTTTACTGTTTACTGTTCCCTGCCTCATTTCATTTCCAATTTCGTTTTGATTAAACTGAGGGTATTTGTTTCTGTCCGTCTGTGTGTTTGTCTTTTGATCTCCCTTGGGTGGATCCTCAAGCGTAGGCTCAAAGATTGTCCCCTACATTTTATACTGTTTGCATAATGTCTTTAGTTTTTCAGCAAGTTTTTTCCTCCCCACATTTTCGTTTTGTTTCATTTACTATCTTTCACTGGCTGCTTTGGGGGTGCTATTGGATTCTTTTTTGCACCCTTGGTTGTGAGAACACCACGTATTATGGACTGTGGTGTGTGTCTATTTGACGCCAAGAGCGCAGACACAACCAGTGGCCCTGACGATGGCCTTGGAAACAACCGCAGCCGAACTATCTTCAGACGACCGCTCTGCGGTCCCAATGACTACTTATATCTAAAGCAAAAATACATGTCCCAATATGTCCTGTTTGTACAGGCTGGAGGACGTTAAGCAGAACCATCGGACACAACCAGCCGTGTCTCCCTGATGATTCCGATCCAGCGAAGAAAGGCCTCAGAGCAGGCAGTACAAATATATCTGCCTTCAAAAGGGATTACAATGGTTCCCTTATGCAGCTGGTGAAGAGTTTTCATATCTGTAATATATTTTCTTAATTTCATGTTCCCGTTTCTCCATCTTCAAATTCCCCCTTCCTTCCCCCCCCCCCCCCCCCCCCCCCCCCCCTCCTTAAGTCCAAATCTTTGCCAAGTCATCACTATGAAGACAATTGAGTTGTTGGCCTACGCTTGTTTTTTCCCCTACTATTAGATTGTTCGTCTATGTATTTGTCTGACTTTATTCAAGCTGCAAAGTGAGGTGACTGCAGGCGGAAATCTAAACAAATCTTAAATAAATGCTAGTGAACCGCCAAGAGAATCGTAGACAAACGAGTCACAAGACAAAACACAACGCGTTTCGACCTCTTGGGTCTTCTTCAGGCAAGACAAAAACAAATAATACAACGAAAATGAATGAATTTGGTACTCAGCTTCGATCTCTTCACTCTTCAGCGCAAGGATGCC
The DNA here is from genome assembly GCA_018398815.1 of Conus ventricosus. Classification (NCBI taxonomy): domain Eukaryota; kingdom Metazoa; phylum Mollusca; class Gastropoda; order Neogastropoda; family Conidae; genus Conus; species Conus ventricosus. The sequence continues at coordinate 26,855,491 of CM031596.1, read as the reverse complement.
AGGCGTTGAAGAGTGAAGAGATCGAAGCTGGCATCCTTGGAGTGAAGAGATCGAAGCTGAGTGCCAAATTCGTTCATTTTCGTTGTATTATTTGCTAAAAATACTAATGTTTTTAAGAATTTGCTGGATGAAGACTTGAAATTTAAAGTACAGTTTAGAAGCTTTGATGAATAAGAAGGAAAATTTATGTTGCATGCATTTTCAACCCTGTCATAAAAGTAAAATAACACGAGGGGACATTGAAGGCTTAACGGCCTATGTATTGATTACGTCCCTACACTACTACTACTACTACTACTATTACATTGCATGCATCGTGATCGGGCTTCTCGACTTGCGCTCAGTAGAGTTCTCACACCAACGGAAGTGGCAATTCAGGATCAGGTTTCAGGATCAGGATCAGGGGCGTTGTATCAATACAACTTAGCCTATTTAGGCTTTTTACGCCCCTTCTGTATGTATATATCTTTTTTTTTCTTTTTCATAACCGTTGGTCCAGTCATAGGCTAGCTCAGACTTATTATCCATCAAATTCATATCTAATTTTTGTTAATAATTCATGTTTATCTATGAGGTTCTTGAACACATTAATACTGGGTGCACGTTTGATGTTAAGTGTTAGTTTATTCCAAAAGTTGGTTACTCTATTAGCAAAAGTAAATTTTCTTAAATTCGTTCTAGAATATTGTTTAAATATCTTATCTTCACTGTTCCTTGTAACATTCTTCTGCGGAGTACAAAAAAAGCGTGCTTTATCAACATCATCAATTTCATTAAATATCTTGTATGCCTGAATCAAGTCACCTCTTATTCTTCTTGCCTTAAGTGTTGGAAGCTGCAAATATTTTAATCTTTCCTGATATGAGTAATCTTTTATATTATGAATCATTTTGGTTGCTCTTCTTTGTACCTGTTCTAGAGCTTCTGATTGTCTCTTTAGCATTGGATACCATACAGTGTTGCCATATTCAAGAACAGGTCTAACTAGTGTCTTATATAATTGCAAAAAAGTGTCCTTTTCCATAAATGTAAAGGTTCTTTTTATTATTCCAATCATTCTGTTAGCTTTATTAATACTATTTACAATATGATTGTCAAATAATAAGTTTTTGTCAAAAGTCACACCTAGGTCTTTCTCTTCTTCACATTTAGATACTTTTATTTCCTTGCCCCCAATTTTCATTATATACTCCTTTTGTGGGTTTGTTTTACCAATATGAAGTACTTTACATTTTTCTGCATTAAAATATAGGTTCCAAGTATCAGACCACTGTACTAATGTTTCAATATCCTTTTGTAATTCCTTATGTAATTTTGGAGAGTTATACAGTTTTGTGTCATCTGCAAAGACTTTGCATGTACTCTTTAATTCTACAGGGAGATCATTTATAAACACCGTAAATAATATTGGTCCCAAAATACTACCTTGTGGTATCCCACTAATAACATCAGCACTATGAGAGAAGGAGCTACCAATCCTTACCTTCTGAGTTCTTTTTGATAAAAAGTCTCTAACCCAACCAAGTATATTTCCGATTATTCCATAAGACTCTAATTTCTTTAAAAGTCTTTCATGTGGTACTGAATCGAATGCTTTTCTAAAGTCTAAATACAAAACATCTATATTCTCTCCTTTATCTATCTCCTTTGTGAAGTCTTCCATCACTTCTAAAAGTTGAGTCACACAAGATCTTTTTGCACGAAATCCATGCTGACACTCAGCATATAATTTATTTTCTGTCATATGTTTAATAATAGCCTCTCTAATAAATGATTCTAAATTTTGCATATAATGCATGTTAAACTCACTGGTCTATAATTTCCTGGATCTGTTCTTGTACCTTTTTGAATACTGGAATGACTGTAGCTGTTTTCCAATCTGAAGGTACTATCATTTCTTTAACAGATTTAGAAAAGAGTATGTAAAGTGGGAAGGCCATTTCCTCGTTTAGCTCTTTTAGTATTCTCGATGGGATGGCATCCGGACCACATGCCTTATTATGGTTTAAAGATTGAAGTTTCTTTTTTATTGCATCCACTGAAATATCTACATTTTCCAACATTATGCCTTTTGACCTTGAGACTGGACCTAGAACAGGCATATTATTAGTATCTTCCCTTGTGAATACACTAGAAAAAAATGTATTCAAAATATCTGCCTTACCTCTATCTGTCTCCACTGTGTCACCATCCTTAGTCTCTAAAGGGCTCACTCCAGTATTCATCTTTGTTTTCGATTGTACATATCTCCAAAAGGCTTTTGGATTTTGTTTACATTCCTTTGATAACTTCTTTTCAAATTCCTTTTTTGCTTTTCTTATTTTTTTGTTACAAGTATTACGTGCTTTAATATAATTTTGATAATCTTTCCCCTGCTTTGTGACTAAGAATCTCTGATACATATTATATTTCTTTTTTACAAATTTCATTGTCTTTACATTCATCCACTTGGTTTCTGTTTTTTATTTTTCTTAATAATTTGTTTTGGAACGTTGTTTTTCTATTAAAGAATTTAAAATACTTTTAATTTCCACCCAACATTGTTCTACACTAAGATCATTGAGTTTATTCCAGTCGATCTTCTTCAATTCTTCTTTCATTTGTATAAAATTTCCTCTCTTAAAATTATATGACTGCTTTGATTCTTCTTTCCCTTGCTCCTCTCCTAGGTACAAAGAGAACATTAAAACCTCATGATCACTTTTGCCTATAGGAGCTAAGTGCTTAATGTCTGATATCATATTTTCATCATTAACAAGTACTAAATCTAGTATATTTGATTTTTGTCCCTCCCTGTGTCTTGTTGGTTGTTTCACCATTTGGTTCAGAAATGCATCCTGTAGGTAGTTTATGAACTTTTGTCCTCTTTCTCCAGAGCCAGTACCATGCCAGTCAATATCTGGGAAATTAAAATCTCCAGTTATACAAACATATTTGAATCTTTCTAATCTAATTTGTTTCAGCAACTCAAACATTTTTTCTTCATTTTCAGTTGTTGAGTTTGGACTTTTGTAAATAGTTCCAATCAGTATTTTCTGTCTATCCTTATTTAAAAAGGTAATCCACAAGTTTTCATCAAAGTCATTTCCTTTTGTAAACTTGTATACTTTTACATTTATAGAGTCCTTCACATATACAGTTATACCTCTTTTGGGATTTTCATTGAAAAATAGTTCATAACCTGGCATTGAATATTCGACAGAATTTACCCCTTTTTGGTTTTTCGCTATAGATTCTGTTATTACTATAATGTGAGGTTTATTTTCTTCAGCTAATAGAAGTAACTCATCTTTTTTGTTCAACAGTCCATCTGCATTTGTGTACAAGAACGTGTATGACAGTTCCTGCACAGATTTTTTATCTACATACCTTTTAAAACTATTCACATGTTCTTTGTTCTTGTATTTTGATTGTCAGTTTTCTTCTTTATCATCTTGGCCAGGCCTAGGTTTCCACTGTACTTTCACTATTTTCCCACCTCTGATTCCAATGTCTTCTCTCCTTTCTCAATCCTTTTTCGAAGCTCTTCTCTTAGTTCTTTGTTCTTTTGTCTTTCAGTTGGTGTGTAGTCTGGGTTTATATATATCCTCTTTTTTTGCTCTGTCACCCCTGCATTTATTTTGTGGGCATTTGTCAATATTTCTTTTTTTACCTCCTTGTTTTGTACACTTACTCTAAGCAGTCTCGGTTTTGTTCCGATATTGTATTTGCCCAGTCTCACTGGATTCTGGACAGTCTCGTCTTTCAATTGAGGACAAATCTTTCCCACCATCTTCTGTATACTCTCCCTCTCCATTTTCATTCTTTCTTCCCTGTTTTCACTCCCACTCTCTGGAATATTTGTAAATATCAGATTCAGCTCTTTTTTTTCCTTGTCAACCTTCTCTTCCCATAGTTCTGACACCTTTTTCTCAACATACTCCTCAATCTTCTCTTCGAGAGCCTTTCCACTGCACCTTTTTTCCAGTCTCTCCAGCCTTTCCTCCACCCTTTCGAACAATCCAATCAGTCTGTCTAATTTCACTTCCATTCCGCTTTTCTTTTCCCCCTCCCCTGCATAACATCTTCGGCAGATCCATTCTATTCCTTCTGTCTCAGAATTTTGAAGGTAGCTGAAGTCTCTTTCTGTCAGTGTCGTGCATTCTTTATGGCACCACTGTTTACAGTCGTGGCATTGGATACTTGTTTGGTCTTCCTCCACGCCCACCTCGCATTCCAGGCAAATAAAAAATTTCGCCCTTTCCTCCATTACCCTTCGACTTTCAGTTGTTTTTTTCTCCTCTCTTTGAGAGTTTTTTCTATCTTTCTCATTCCCCCCAGTTGATCCCCTTGTACTAGTCTTCCCCCCTCCTCTAGAATTTTGTTTTGACATATTTTGCTACGGACTCTTTCTTTATTGATTGATTATGAGCTGATACTAATATTTAACAACTTACCTTACCTGTTCTCACAAGGAATGTACACAAACTGCTTGGTTAGTAGTGAAAGTAAACAGAGCCGCCATTTTTTTTTTCAATCAGTGCAGTTAGTAAATTGAAAAGAACCTCTATTCCTTGTTTTTTGACTGTGACAACAATATGTCACTATCAAAAATAATCCAGAACAATGTTTCTAATTTCTACACCACTTTTTCTTGTCCGTGGGCCAAAAAATACTTGTAATTCACTAAAACTTATCGGACTGAACGCTTTAACATTCCTGCTGAGCCAGCCTTGGCCTTGGGGGGAAAATCTTTCTGTGAGATTGGTGCATATCCTAATCTACCCGCCACCCTAATGCTAACTTAATCCTAAGTGTATAAAGCCTTTTACACATCTTCGTTGATTATTTTTGTGCTTGCATTGTGGGAGCGACGGAGTTGTTTTCTCCTTTCACCATCGACAACGAAATGACCGTCTACAGGGGAAGGCATTCCACTTGCAGTTCCTGTGACACAAAGTGCAGCGCCATCTACAGGAGCATTCCTTTTGACCGGCTTGGCACGTGGAGACTAGGCCTAGTGAAGTGGAGACAGTGATCAGAAGCAGGTAAAAATATATTTTAGTTTTGGATCCGTGTCAGAGTTGTCACTATGGTCAGTTACGTTTACAACTCATTAATCATGATATGTTGTGTGATAATACTATTCTTAAAGAAACTAATGCTGCAAAATATTTAGGCGTGATTATAGATAGTCGTCTCAAATGGAAAGAACATTACAATTTAGTATGTAAGAAAGCAAATAACATCTTAGCTTTCTTATACAGGAATATCAATGACTGCCCCCAAAAGGTTAAAGACGACTGCTACAAAACACTGGTTAGACCAGTACTGGAATATGGTTGCTCAGTTTGGGATCCTTACCATGTAAAGGACATCTCGATAACCTCGAAAAGATTCAGAAGAGAGCAGCACGGTTCGTAACAGGGAACCACATCAGAGAAAAGGGGAATACTAGGAAGAACATGAGGAAATTAGAATGGAAACCCATAGAAGAGAGAAGAGCTTTTATCAAACTTAACATCTTCTTCAAAGGCAGAGCTAAAGTAATTGATATTCCAATGGAACAACTAGTATTGAATAGAAGTAGCACCAGGAGTGGCGGTCAATGTTATACCATACCTGCATCAAATATTGACAGCCACTTACATTCTTTTTATCCCAGTTCTGTACGGCTGTGGAACTCACTGCTGGGTGCCATCAAGATTGCCACAAATGCAATCTCATTTCAAAAAACAAATTGATTCGACAGTTTTGAGATCTGCATATTGACGATTTTCTATTTTTACTTCCCCAGATATTTTACATTGCTTTTAACTTCTTGAATATCGAGTGCGACCCCTTGTTGCCAAATTTGCTCCAGGGGCCAACAGTCTGAGTCGCACTGTTTTGTTATTTTATTTTACTTTCTAACATGCGCGCTGGTGACCTACTCGTTTTTGAGTGAACCAGTATTTTAGGAAGAAGAAGATTCATGGATCACTTAACGTTGAATGTAGTAAATCTAATGGAATTTCAGTTACAGATATAATAATTACTTCAGCTGCAGTAGAGAAGAAGTTGTTTGAATTGAATCAGTCTAAAGCGCAGGGACCTGATTTAATACCACCTAAAGTTCTAAAAGAATTAAGTAAGGAGTTAGCTGTACCGCTCAGTAAGATTTATAATAAATCATTAGAGACAGGAAAATTACCCCTCGACTGGAAATCGGCAGAAGTTACTGCTATTTTTAAAAAGGGTCAAAATCTGAGCCAGGGCAACTATCGTCCGGTAAGCTTAACCTGCATTGCATGCAAAGTGCTAGAATCCATTATAAGAGATGTCATAGTATCTCACTTCACTGATAATAATTTGTTTGCAGTATGCCAGCATGGCTTTCGTAAAAAAAGGTCTTGCATATCACAACTAGTTGAAGTTATGGAAGATTTAGTTAACATGCTAGAGAATAAGTACTCTGTTGATATAATTTACCTTGATTTCCGTAAAGCTTTTGATACGGTTCCGCATGAGAGATTATTGAAAAAAATGGAAGCATACGGTATAGTAGGTAAGTTGCTAAACTGGATTAGAGATTTTTTGTCAAATAGAAAACAAAGAGTAAGAGTGGGTAACTGTATGTCGACAGAGAAAGATGTTATGAGTGGTATTCCCCAAGGGAGCATTTTAGGACCTGTACTGTTTACTATTTTTATAAATGACCTTCCAAATGAGGTAAATAGTTTTTGTAAAATTTTTGCTGATGACACAAAAATATATGACAAATCAGATAACTATAATAGTCTGCAAGAAAATTTAAATTGCCTCCAAAACTGGTCAGACAAGTGGAATCTATATTTTAATGTTGAAAAATGTAAAGTTTTGCATGTCAGCAGAAACAATCCAGAACATGAATACAACATGAATTGATGAAAATAGATGATGGAAATAGGCTGGTACAGAAATGTGAGGAAGAAAAGGATCTGGGTGATAAAGATTTACTTTTTGATACTCACATTCAAAAGTGTATAAATAAAGCAAACCAAATGATTGGATTAATAAACAGAACTTTTATTTACCTAAATAAACATTTTTAAAGTTATATAAAGCTATGGTTAGACCGCATCTTGAATATGGCAATATAATCTGGTACCCACACTTGAAAAGACCGTCAATAGCAATCGAAAGAGTACAGAGAAGAGCTACTAAAATCTTGCAAGAATGTACAAACATGTCTTATACAGATAGATTAAATTACTTAAATTTGCACTCTTTAAAAGGTAGACGTATTAGAGGGGATTTGATTGAAGTGTTCAAAATATTTCACCAGCAAACGGACATACAGTGGGACTATTTTTTTGAGGCTGTTAAAACAGATAGAACAAGAAATTCGGAAGGCAAAATATTTGTTAAGCAGTTTCATACTAATATGGGGAGATTCAAGTTCAGTAACAGAGTTATTGCTAACAGGAACAGTTTGCCAACTGCACTTAAATTTGCTAAAAATACTAATGTTTTAAGAATTTGCTGGATGAAGACTTGAAATTTAAAATAATCTGGTACCCACACTTGAAAAGACCGTCAATAGCAATCGAAAGAGTACAGAGAAGAGCTACTAAAATCTTGCAAGAATGTACAAACATGTCTTATACAGATAGATTAAATTACTTAAATTTGCACTCTTTAAAAGGTAGACGTATTAGAGGGGATTTGATTGAAGTGTTCAAAATATTTCACCAGCAAACGGACATACAGTGGGACTATTTTTTTGAGGCTGTTAAAACAGATAGAACAAGAAATTCGGAAGGCAAAATATTTGTTAAGCAGTTTCATACTAATATGGGGAGATTCAAGTTCAGTAACAGTTATTGCTAACAGGAACAGTTTGCCAACTGCACTTAAATTTGCTAAAAATACTAATGTTTTTAAGAATTTGCTGGATGAAGACTTGAAATTTAAAATAATCTGGTACCCACACTTGAAAAGACCGTCAATAGCAATCGAAAGAGTACAGAGAAGAGCTACTAAAATCTTGCAAGAATGTACAAACATGTCTTATACAGATAGATTAAATTACTTAAATTTGCACTCTTTAAAAGGTAGACGTATTAGAGGGGATTTGATTGAAGTGTTCAAAATATTTCACCAGCAAACGGACATACAGTGGGACTATTTTTTTGAGGCTGTTAAAACAGATAGAACAAGAAATTCGGAAGGCAAAATATTTGTTAAGCAGTTTCATACTAATATGGGGAGATTCAAGTTCAGTAACAGAGTTATTGCTAACAGGAACAGTTTGCCAACTGCACTTAAATTTGCTAAAAATACTAATGTTTTTAAGAATTTGCTGGATGAAGACTTGAAATTTAAAGTACAGTTTAGAAGCTTTGATGAATAAGAAGGAAAATTTATATTGCATGTATTTTCAACCCTGTCATAAAAGTATAATAACACGAGGGGACATTGAAAGGCTTAACGGCCTATGTATTGATTACGTCCCTACACTACTACTACTACTGTTAGTATGTTTGTTACATCTGTTTTATGCACGTACGATGAATGAAAACGAGCACATGTATGGTTTCTGCGTAAGTGCCATAGGGTTACTGGTAATAGTGGTTTTAACTTCGGTTGAGTGTAAGTCGACTGGTGCCACAGTGACGTGTCAAAGTGGGACTGAAAACTATCATGACAAATCAGAATCATTAGGTAAGATTTAGGCAATATCCACATTTACGGCCATTGGTGGAGATGATTATCTGACAGAAAAGAGCAAAACGATGTAATCCTGAAAGCTATGAACTTAGGGAATATTAATGTGCCACATTGTACGTCTCAAGCACAGCGGTCACTGATGAAATTTGTTAGCTTGAACCAGGCTTAGTTGTCAGAAAGTTATGCACACAGATAACAAACAAATCAAGTGACATTTCACCACAGTTAAAAAAAAAAAAAGCTCCCAAAGCTTCATTGCTCTAGAGTCAGGAAACTGACAGTATTACTATGTCAAGGGCATGGCAAGATGGAAGGTGGACACTCTCCTCCTTCTGCTACCATTAAGTTTAACCTTCCCTGCACTGAATCAGGTAGCCATTTATTGATGGGAAAAGGTTTTCAAGCTGAAAATCAAAAAGATCCAACACCATAAGTCGTGTGGTTGGATCTCGTATCATGTGGTTGTGCCTGCGCCACAAGCAGACAATGCAGGTTTCCTACAGTCCTTTAAACTAAAAGTCCTTGATTTGAGGGGCCCCCTTTTCAAGACCTTGAATGTCCTTAACAATCGGGCTTTTGCTCATAGGTCCTTTAAAAGTGCTTAATTTTTGTCACTGACAGTGATTTTGAATAAAGTCTGTAAAATCTCGTGTCAATTGAAAAACAATCTGAAATCAAATTATAAAAGAAGTATGAATGAAAATATAAGAAGTCGGAGTTGACCGACAATCTCGCCGATAAGTCGTCTGCTTCAGGTTAAAAAAGACAACAGTTACCAGCCTTTATGGCGCTTGTGCATGTGATAGAATGATTTACTGTCTTGAAAGTGAGACGCCAACATGCTGGGGAAGTATTCGTCATTTGGGTGGGAAAAAAAAGAGTACAAAGAATGGCTGCAGGCAGACCCAGGTTGAAACAAAAACAAGACCTTTTGCTGCATATATATATATATATAAAAATGTCCTAGACAGTGAATAATTCGGTATGTGTCTGTATTTGATGGTTATTGTTCTTAAACTTATCCTTGAAGTTGTAGTAAGTCCTTCAATTTTCCAAAAAAAAAAAAAAAAATAGTGCTGTAAAGGTCCTTAAAAAGTCCTTGAATTTTTCGTCAGGAAATCTGTATGAACCCTGCAATGCATTGCCATGTGACCACAGGCCTGCTGATGCAGAACAGAAAGGGTGTAGCAAAACAGAAGGGCCCCACATCTTTTTTTTTTATACAGATTAACGCTCAGACACTTGTTTTGAAATGAGTATGTTCACTTCAAGAGTTCAAGATCAATGTGTAGGATTTTATTTCATGAATGCAACTTGCTTGCCCACCAGATACAGATGTATATTTCAGTTTCATTTGAAACATCTCCAGCCCCATTTGCCCCCTTTACCCCATCCAGCGCTAGTCTTCTCTTCCACATTAGTTTTTATGTCCTTGTTATCCATGCCCATTGAATGATATTAATCATTTGGATTGATGAGGTTTACATTGTGTCAGCCAGAGAACAAAGTATCCCAGGCTGTAGTCTTTGCAGTGGTAGGAGAGAAGCAGAGTCAGATGCCAAATCCTGTGATGTGCAAATGAGCTTTCATCGGCAACCACTGATACTTTGACCAGACCTTTTGTGACATAAAACAATGGAAGTAAAAGTGTTGTTATGGGAAATCCTTTTATTTAAAAAAAAAAAGTTTGCTAAAAGATTTTGCTTGGCTTGAGAAACTGGATGGCAGGATGATATGTCGAAACTGAAGCAGCAGACACAGACTTACAAAGCCAATTTCTAAGTCCAAAAAAGGAAAATGCTTTTGTTACTGAGATGGCAAGCTTTCAATACTATGCAGTAGTAAGTTTTTTGTATCTTAAAATGTTTAAACCCTCTAAAATGCTTAAGGTATAAACAAATAAAGACCCTTTCAATAACTTTCAGAAATAAGTTATTCCTTGATAACGAAAGTGTGGGGAGCACACTGTTTTAATACACATGTACTGATGTAGAAATCAGCTAAGTTCTGGTAGAGACTGAACCTCCTTTAGATTACTGGATGAGATCAATGGGAATTGGTATTTGGCACATATCTGCACTGACTTTTCACCATGAAGAAATGAAAAAGTTCTTCCAATGGAAAGCCTCCATTTTCAGTGGAGAATAGCCAAGAGCAAGAAGTCTACAAAATACATTTAGGCCAGGCTTCATGTCGATCAGACAGCAAACCTGGAGCCTGGTAACAACATAAGTGTAGACTGTAACTCTATGGGTATGTTCACTATCTGCTCATTAGGAGTTCTCTCTGAAGTCTGCTGTCAGCTCAGCATGAATCTTGTAGAACACTCTAATCTTTGCTGAAAAGTTTACAACCTATCAGGTGAAGGATTTGGGTTGAAAGAAATAGAAAATCACTGGAACTTAAATCTCTTCCTTGGTGTAATCAGGGTAGAGGCTCTTTTTGGGTAAGCAATATGAGATGGTTCGTGAGAAATAACACTCATTAGATCATAGTTTTCTCAATTTTATTCTCATGTTTCCTATTAAGTTTACATGGTAAAACGTTGATAATATGTAATACTTTTTTTTTTCCAGTCACGATGCGCATCAAGACAATTCAAAGCAAATCATACACTACACCAAGACGACCCTTTGAAAAGGAACGTCTGGATCAGGAACTGAAACTCATTGGCGAGTATGGACTGCGTAACAAGAGAGAAGTGTGGCGTGTGAAGTACACCCTGGGGAAAATCCGCACGGCTGCTCGTGAGCTGCTCACTCTGGAAGAGAGGGATCCAAGACGCTTGTTTGAAGGTAAAATTTTTCTCCAACAGCACATCAGCAACTGTGTAAATTTTGTTGTTATATTTCATATGAATTAGTTTGCTTCAAATTCTAAATTATAGAATGTTGAGGGCATAGTTGACACTTCAGATCCAGCAAAATTGTTCGACTGAAGTCAAATTTTCCTTCATGAAAATGGTTTTTTTAACTTGAGGAATTTGTGTTATATAGTTTAAGTAATTTTTGACTAATGCATTCCAGCATGCTAAATTTCTACTGTTGAATGGCAGTATTAATGGCACAGTTGCTGAGTTTTTTTTTCTTTTTTTTCTCTCCATATTTTGAGAAAAACCTGCAGAGAATGAAGTGTGGTTCCGTGAATTGTCTGTAACAAAGAGTAAGAGCATTGTATTGTTTTAAGTATCAGAAGATGAACATCCAATCATTCTACACCCATCTTGTAATGCCACGTCACTTAGTCTCATTTTTTCCCTCCATGCCTGTGCAGTGCCACACACACACACACACACACACACACACACACACACACACACACACACACACAAAGAAAAATGTGGGAGGTGGGGGAGAGGAATCCAAATTCAGTTGAACACCATGGTGAAGAGGTGGATCATTTGTGTTGCAACCACTATGCATTTTTAAGTCATTTTTGCAGTGTTCAGTTAATGGGCCACAAAGCATCAAAAACATCAGACTCATTTATGGGTCATGACCTTTTCAGTGGAGAATAGTGAGAATACAATAAAAATGCTTTCAGTCCTTTGTGGATCTTCTGATTCTTCAGTGTGTGTCTTTTTCAGGGAATGCTTTACTGCGTCGACTGGTACGAATTGGAGTGCTGGATGAAAACAAAATGAAACTGGATTACGTACTGGGTCTGCGCCTGGAAGACTTCCTTGAGCGTCGTTTGCAGACACAAGTTTTCAAACTGGGTCTGGCAAAATCCATTCACCATGCCAGAGTTCTTATCAGACAGAGGCACATCAGGTAAATCCAGTAATTCTTCCCATTCCTTTCAATTTCTTCTAATTATATGAAAAACATTGTCTTTTTGGTATGGTGAAAATCATGGGGTGGTACTTTGTGTTATTATATTCTGATAGTGCCAAGATTGCAGTGTATATTTTGAAAGATTTACTCTGACTTTAGTTTGTCATAAAATGAAAACGGTACATTTAGAAAACTTTTTCTGTAAGAATGGTGCTGACCTTGATGTGACTACTCCTCTTGCAAAGAAATGTTTGTGAAAAGACTTGCAAGGAAAGATGGAGTTGACTAAGGCTGGTTTTTCAAAAAAATATTAGCTTCAGTCATAAGGGATAAGCACTCCATCCCCATGGTTAGTGCTGCTTTTGTTCCAGCAATGTGAGATGAAGGTATTTCAGTTGATGTACCCACTCTTCTTTTAACGCATGATATGTTGTTTGCAGAGGGGTGGCAGTGACTGAGGTAACAGACTGTGTTGTTTGACATACTGTAACAGGGCAGGCCAATGTGGTGTCCCTCAGGGCATCACACGCCTGCCCTTCAAGGCAAGGGTTGATTGTGTGGTAACAGGGCAGGCCAATGAGGTGCTCCACCTTATGCCTGTCCTCCTGGCTTCAATGCACACACCGGAGAGTCCCCCCATGGCAGACTGGTGGGAGGCTCGAGGATGGTTGACATTGAGTGGCCTTGGGGATTGAGTAAGTAATGGTCATGGTGGTCATGAATGTAGACCGGTGTTGTTCCCATGTAAGGTGGTAAGGGAATGTGACCTGTCAGAAAAGTTTAGGGGTATTTCTGTCATTTTTGAGGGTCATGATTTTACATCATTCTTGCACACAGACAAGGAAATCGTACATAACAGTTTGTTTTTGACACATGATGGTTTTGATTATTTCTTTCTCGTTTACTGCGTACACTTTAAAGTTACACTGAAGACACATGCTGATGATGTTGAGCGAGTTTTCATTCTTTCCAGCCACTGTCTCTGTGACCTCATTTTAAGATTTTCCAGTGTGTTTTATGGTATGCAACTTGATTTTCTTTTATGGTGCGCAAAGTGATTCGTACTTCTAAGGAAAATAACCTGGGTAATATGCATAATTGTCAGATAGATTACTCTGTTCATTCATGATATAAGCCAGTTTATTCAGAATCCCATTTTTACCCCATTTAGGAAAAAAGAACGCAAGACTGTCACAGTAAAATGGTCAGTATGATAGTTTTTAGTTGAAATTGGATGCATTATAAACATGCTTAATTAAGCCTGATTGGAATACTGGTTCACAGTGATGTTTAGAATATTATTACAGAAACTGTTATGTGTATAATACGAATATTTTGACTTGAACGGACAGTGCAGTATGCGTTTCAAGTTATTTGGAATATGCTTTAAAAGTAAAGGCTGTACCGAATTGACGGAACTATTTGTTCATGAATCTAAGTGGCAAAATATTGAGGAACCATGGTTTCTTTTTTAACCAAAGCCCAAGATCCAAATATAGGTTGCGTGAATTAAAGACTGATTCCTACTTGAAGTTTGAATTATGTTTTTCAAGGGAAGGAACATAAACTGCAAAACTGTGTGTGCTAGTGCTCAGTCGAGATATATTGTTAGGTCTGCTGATCTTGAAACTGATTTGTATAGGTTATGAAATCGGTTTCAGTAATCTGTCCAAAAGTTTATGTGCTTCGAAGGTGTCGTGAACTTGAATATTTTGGCCATACCAAATGAAAATGTTCACTGATGAGTTGAGCATGCAAATCTAGATTAATCACCCAGAGTGTCATACCATATCCAGGTTTTCTAGTCCAGGTTTCCATGAGTCTATGTTCAATGCAATGCTTCCCGTGGTTGTTTTGGTATTTCACGGCGCTTCATCAAAGATGAATCAGACCAGTTCAGTGGCAGGCAAATATGTAGGTAAACGCCATATATTATCCATGTTTCTGGTTGTGGATCTTGCACAGCTTTCATCTTTTGAGGGGGGAATATGATGTTTTGTGAGGCACAAATGATAAATGATGGCAAGATGTTTGAGGAAGGCACAATTGCCAACTGTTGGAGATTTGAATGGACTGAAAAGACTACAAAAGTGAGCAATTTTCAATCCAGTTCCATGTAGCATTCCAGGATTTGACTCGGCCCATTTCAGAAAAATTCAAACAACAGTAAACAGTCGCACACACACAAACACACATCACAATGAATCTTCTAGTTGAAACAAAGTTGATTTAAAGAAAAGGTATGGCAAAATCGTTTGCATGTAATCCCATCCTCCACCCCACACAAGGTTGCATTTTGATTGATATGAAACCCTGAACACACTATGAAGTTGGGTCTTATTCAGAGACTTCAAGAACCTCAAATCCAAGACTTTGTTGATGTATTTTTCCTCTGAAATATTTTATTCCATGTACTTTATTGAATGTGGGTTGCTGGTTTTTTTCTTATCACTGTTGAAACATATTTCTGGTGCAGAGTTCGAAAACAAGTGGTCAACATCCCCAGCTATGTTGTACGCCTTGACAGCCAGAAGCACATTGACTTCTCCCTTCGCTCTCCGTACGGTGGTGGTCGTGCTGGTAGGTGTGATATGCCCCTCTCTGTACAAATGTTTTCGATGAAGTACTGGTAGGTAATGTATAATGGCTGTCTTTGTTGCGACTGACAATATTTTCTTTTCTCCACACAGTGCCAGCTCCTTGTTAACAGTCATGTTGTTGGCTTGGCGTTTCATCACTGTAATATTAACTGGTGCTGACTGTTCACCACGCGTCACATGGTTGTCTTGTGGTGTGGAGTTTTACCTACACGATTGATGTTACTGTTCTGAATGTTGGTTTCAGTTTTTTTAGGTGTTTTGGGAGATGCGCTTTAGAAGATGGAAGGTGATTTGTCTAATGACCATTAATTGTTCACCATAATACAAAACGTTCCATTTCTTTAACATTTCTTTTTTCTTTTTTTTGTAAGCTTACTGCCTTCTCTTGGTTTTAGAGTCAGGGGCACGTGAGTTAACACTTGGATAAGTCAACATTTGGCCGAGTTTTTTTCCCCCAGGCCAATGACCTACATATGATCAACATTTTTCCAGATAATTTGACCAACATTTTTCCTGATAATTTGACCAACATTTTTCCTGATAATTTGACATCAGACAAGTTGACATGCACGTTATTTTTCCCTGATAACTGTCAAATAGATCCAGAATACAACACTAGTACACTCTGAGCGTGAGTGTACTTGGCATGTTTACTTATCCAGATTTGATTACACACAAAGAAATCAGGTAGGCATCATCAGAACAGGTAAGTCCAGAGTGTCTCCTAAAAGGTGTTAAGAGCTCTTTATTACCATTACATTTTCTTCTGATGATCGATGGATCCTTGTATAACTGTTATTTTTCAATTCAAAGACATGATCTGTTTTCCTACAATTGTAGGTGTCCCGACACATTATTAAGCAGACAAGGCTGGTTTCTTGTTGCCATGCGCAGATTTGAAAAGAAAAAAGTTTTAACTTACTTGCACACAGCCAAAGTATTCAGATCACTTTTTGTAAGCAAGAAACTTTTGCTTTTCACTTTCTCATTTCATAGCACTACCTCTTTACTGCAGTTGTTAGATTTATAAGTTCATAATGTTCATCGGTCATAAATGAACATGCATGGTGGTGTACTATTTTTGTTCACAGTTGTATTATAGCTGAAATTCTAAGGCACACACCATCACGTGAGGATGTGCTCAGTTCTATAACACAGTGCCAGCTCCTTGTCAGCAGTCGTGTTGTTGGCTTGGCGTTTCATCACTGTAATATTAACTGGTTCGACTGCTCACCATACTTCACGTGGTTGTCTGTGGTGTGGAGTTTTACCAACAAAATTGTTACAAAATTTAGATTTTAAGTGTAGGGTTGAAAGTCTTGAGAATAACTGAAAACCAGAACAGAAAAAAAAGTTTTGCCTGTCTCTAGATTGGCCAGGTTGCATATGAGTTCTCTGTAGGCTGGAGAAACCTCCTCCGATTTGAGGATGTCCGAGAAAGCCACCTGATTTTCAGGTGCAGGCAAAAATAAACGAGCATTCAAGGGGGGAGGGGGGGGGGGGGGGGGTTGGAGTTCATTGAAAGAACCCAAATTGCAAAATGTTTGATCTTCGCAAGTCTTGAACTGTATTCAGATTTTCCCTTCCAGGTTTCCAAGATTCTATGTTGATGGCAATGCTGCCTGCCGTTGCTAATGCTGTATCGTGGTGCTTCTGCATGCATTAATCTGACCAGTTCGGTGGAGGGTAAACACAGCTGAACACAATTTGTTCAGCTATTTTCTGGTTGTGCATCATGCATAGGCTTTCATCTTTTTGAGGGGAAGTAATGATGTTCCGCTTGTCATTAATTGTGAATCGGAGCAAGGCGTTTGAGGATAGCACAATTATCAACTATTGGGGGGGGGGGGGGGGGGGGGGGGGGGACAACAAAAGTGAGCAATTTCATCGGTTTTTGCTTTATTTTGGGAAAGTGAAAAAGTCTCGAATGGCATGTTATTACTTGTTGTTGAAAAGAGCTGAACTAAAAAAGCTGATGGTGGTTTTAACAGCACTGTTTGCACAATACACTACAAGAAGCATGTCAATGCTTCATGAGCACTGGCCTGCAATTGGTGCAGACTTAATTTCATGATTAGATTAATATGAACTCTTCCCCCCCCCCCCCTTTTATTTTTCCTTCTTGCTCTTTGTAATTAGTATACATGGATTTTATTCAGATGGTGTGATGGCCCAGATAAGAGATATGGAATGTGGTCGACTTGGTTGACAGTAAGAATTGAGATGTACAATAATTGTGTTCACAAGAAAGGATACTGTTCTTTCATTTCAAACTTTATGCATGACTGCTTAGACGCTAATTTTTTCTTTCTTTCTTTCATTCATTTTTTTTGTTGAGAAATTTACAGGGATGAAAGTTCTTCCGTTTTAAACGGAATTCCGTCACAGCAAAAAACAAACAAAAAAAAAACTTATTGCAAGTGTTGACATACCGAATCCGTTCCCGATCCAACATTTTTTTACCGCCAAAACTGAAACTTCCGTTTCAATGTCCGCCATCTTGAATCAATGTTAGAACTGTGCTTCGCCTTCAATGGAAAAGAACTTGACTACAGTGTATGTGCGGTTTCAGTGTTTGTGAGTGGTTAGGAAAGTCAAAATGAAGTTCCTTACAGATGATGCCGAAGCTCGCAGTATTGACAAAGATATAAAAAAACAAATGGCGAAGTGAATGGTTGCAAGAAGAAGACAGTGTAAACGAAAGTTCAGTCTCTGGCTCAAGAAAATCGACGAGGCCGGTGTGGCATGGTGTAACTTGTGTTCAAAGCGGTTGGTGTACAAGTCAAACGGAAAAAAATTGTTTTTGGCCCATGCCAGTGATCCTCAGCATTTTCAAAGACTTGATGCACAGGCCCACACAACAACACTTCCAACAGCCAAACCAGTTATCGCATGTCTCCCGAAGACGGACGTATCACTGACCTCAAAATACGCACGTGCGCATTTCTAGCAGAGCATTGCCTTCCGTTTTCTTTGGCACCAGCACTCATTGAGTTTTGTAAAAAAAAAAAAAAAGAAAGGCTAGGCAAAGACTTTAGCCTTATTGATGTCCTAATGTGCTGGTGTCAAAGAAGTAAAGAAAGGCTAGGCAAAGACTTTCGCCTTATTGATGTCCTAATGTGCTGGTGTCAAAGAAGTAAAGAAAGGCTAGGCAAAGACTTTAGCCTTATTGATGTCCTAATGTGCTGGTGTCAAAGAAGTAAAGAAAGGCTAGGCAAAGACTTTCACCTTATTGATGTCCTAATGTGCTGGTGCTAAAGGGTCAAAGGATGGACTACTACTAGTACTAGTCAACTAAAAAGATAACTAGTGACTGGTGTGCTGCTGGTTAATGTCCTGGTGCTAAGGAGAGAAAAAGATGGGCTCAATCTTCTTTGATATTACCCTTGACTGTTTAAAAGGAATTAATTTATGCCTCTGGATTCCCGGGGGAACAAAGGGACGCAACAAAACTCTTTTAATAGAAATGATAATAGGAAACCCTCTTCAGCTCAGCCCACAATTTTCCAGCTTTGGAGAAGTAAGTACTTTTTTTTAACTGTTTTTATTTGGAAGAAAAAGGTCTATTTTATATTCTGGTCAAAATGTTTGTTAGCATTTTAATTTTGGAGATTTAAGAAATCTCTGCTCCAGTTGAAAAAGTTTACCTTTCAACAAACAAATATTTCAAAAGACTTAATTGTCTGTTCAGAGAAAATCATTTGTGTGCATTGAGGGCTCATTAAAATGAGATGATGAAAAAGCAGCAGATCTGTTGACATTGCTTTTTCACTTCAGTTATGTGGATTTGTTGTTTTGTTGTTGCTTTATAATGGATGTGATTCTGTTTTTATTTTGGTGTTTTCTTCGCTCTTTTTTCATTTTGTATTTGAGTAGGTTCTCTTTTCTGTGGCAATTTCTTGTTCACAGAAACTAATGAACAAAAAGTATTTTAAGAGGCTCTTAATTGAATTGTCTTTAGTAGAAAATTGCAGAAAAGACCATGAATATCACTTCATTTTAATACATTTTTACAGCTTATTGATGTTCTAATGTGCTGGTGTCAAAGTTGTCTCCCCCAACTGGGAGTTGCCCCTGTACCCCACCAGAGACCCTGGACCCTTTCAAGTTTTTTTCTTTGGCACACTCTTATGGTAGTTTACTTGCTACATTTTTGGGGTACTGTTTCTTACTTTAAATGCATTGTTAATGCAACTGACATTAGCTAGTGTAGTTATCTTTATCTTTTTTTTTTTGTATTATGCCCACTATTACCATTATTTGTGTTTGGACTAACGTTAAAAAAGTTCAGTATTGGGAAAATTTCTTGCTTTCACCCTGAATTTATTTAATTTGTGTGTGTGTTGTGCATGCAGCCAGTTTTCTTTTAGTTTAAATACTTGCTGCATAGTAATTTGCCTATCATGAGAGACCACGAAGTGGTCTTCAAAATTGCTTAATTTCTTTTAGTGTGTGTGTGTATGTCAGGGCTTCTGAAAACGCAAAAATTGCGTACAGTACGCATTAAAACTCTACGGGACGCGCTGGGTGTCCGTGTAAGGGGTCCGCAGGGACCCCTTCAAATTTTGGTGAAGTCAGACATAAAGTGAGAAAAGACTGCCTTCCACATCGTAAGTTGGGTGCCGTAACATCGTAGGTCTGCTACACTTCGGACCGAACCCATCCCTTTTCAAGTTTGAACAGTAACAAAGCGAGTAGGGCAGCCTCCTAACAGCATACGTCGGTCACTTTTGTCGTCTGCTGAGGCTTACTGACTAAGCTTAACGCTAGGCCACAACATCGTTTTCAGTCGACCGAATTTTCCTACTTTGAGCCATGTGATGTCGCGATGACGCTTTTCATTTTCCCGGCAGGAGAGAGGCATTTCTGCGAAGCCTTTGTTTATAACATGTCTCTCGAAGCGTTGTTAACAAAATCATCGTCGCAAAAGCGAAAAAGCGTAGCGGAGGAGCAAGATCGAGAACGGATACAACTTTTGATGTTTATTTTGTTGTTTTTATTGTGACGATGTGTCTGTGACAATTGCAGTGCGCGTGCAGGGATGCAATTTTTTAACGTATATTTTGTTGTTTTTATTGTGGTGTAGGGACCCCTTAATGTTAGCCTGGGACCCCTTAAAAATCTGATGATGGGGTCCCTGGGACCGGAAAGATTTTCACCCCAACAGAAGCCCTGTATGTATTTCCTTCAGTTGTTCTTAAGCCTTTTCTAGACATTTGGACATAAACAAAATTTTGTTGTTTATTTTTTTGATAATCCATTTGGTGTAGCATGATTTAAAATGAAATGGATCTCCCCCTCCCCCAAAATGGTGGCT
The DNA here is from genome assembly GCA_018398815.1 of Conus ventricosus. Taxonomy (NCBI): domain Eukaryota; kingdom Metazoa; phylum Mollusca; class Gastropoda; order Neogastropoda; family Conidae; genus Conus; species Conus ventricosus. The sequence goes on along the minus strand of CM031596.1, from coordinate 26,835,128 downwards.
TTTCGCATTATATTGTTAAATTTTGGTGCAGAATCTTACAAATTTTGTTGCAATACTCGGAGGTCTGACTCGGAGAGTGAGAGAAAGACACACACACACACACCGAAAAGGAAAAAAGTAGTTGTAGATATTGTCAGACTCTTGTTCGCGCAACCTTTACTCTCAATTACCCAACCAGACGTAAGAGTTTCTCCTTTAGTTGACAACCAAATTTCATGTTGCATAACATACTGCTTACTGTGGTTTCATAATTATAATGACATGTATCGGTACAATTGACCAGAGAGGTGTCCATAAAGCAGACTCGAGACTGAGGATGGACCCTTCCCCATATGGACCTCTGGAATTCGTGTTTTGTATTGGCAGAAGAATATCAAAGTAAACATTGAAAGAAATCTGAAGGCAGTAATGTTCCAAAGTTAGAGTAAACGATCCACCTTTAAGCATAGAGAAGCAGGGAATGATTTTTTCCTTAAATGCTGGTCCTGGTGATATTTTCCAGAGTCAAGTAGTATGCACTGACAGCCCAGTCTGACGGCATGTTGAGATGCTTGAATGTGTGTTTGCAGGACGTGTCAAGAGGAAGAACCTGAAGAAAGCACAGTCAGGTGGCGTGGAAGAAGAGAGGATTAAGCTTCCTCCATAAGATTTCCTGAGCGTGAAAAAAATAGTCAAACAATATAAACTGCTGATACAGTGTTTTCACTGTGTGTGTGTGTGTGTGTGTGTGTGTGTGTGTGTAAATTAAAGTCCATGCATAATGTGGCTTTGAAAGCACAGTCAGGTGGCGTGGAAGAAGAGGATTAAGCTTCTCCACAAGATTTCCTGAGAGTGAAAAAAACAAACATAATATAACTGTTGATACATTGTTTTCACTGTGTGTGTGTGTGTCATTAAAGTCTGTGCATATATGGTTTTGTAGGAGCATAATGCGAGAAAAGAGCATTTGGGACATTCAAAGTTTGCTAAATGAATTGCTTTTGGTTGGATCATACATAGTTGCTTTGTCCTGACGGGTTCCAGTGGGTAAAATCAAGTGTACTGTGCCCAGGGAGAGAGAGGTCACCATAGCACAGCTCCACTTTCTCGTAACTTTTTTTTTCTTTGCGCATGCAAGTGTGTTCATCAGACAGAGTACCTTTTTCCACAGATTTTCGCCAGGGACAACTTCCATGTTGCCACAGATTCTTTTATGTGTGCTGTTTGTACACAGGATCTCGACGTAACATGAAAAGTGAAGAAGAAAGTCTGACACTATTCATGATACAATTAAAAGAAACATCAAATTGTGAATAAGTTTCAAGTGGGATGAGATGGGCATGGATTCCATCAAAGGCATTATAGTTACTTGTGAGCATTCTCCCCAAGTTGAGTGTGGTGTGGGTGAAACGTCATCGAGTAAATCCACATAATGAATGTGTCTCTTGAGAGCGCTGCTCAAATTTCCCGATGAACACTGCTGGTGTCTATTTATTCAGTGTAAATGGTGCTGTGATTTATTATGATTAAAGGAATCTTGGAGAGTAGCAATGCTATGTAGTTGAAGAAGGCCAGAATACAACTCGGTTGCATTATCCTCGCCAACGTTTTAAAAGTCGTTTTGAATTCTGTGGCCCTTCACAACCTGCTCTCATGATGACCTTGGCTTTGATTTCCTTTCCCTCGGCGAGTTCATGTCAGAATGGTCAGGGCCTGGAATTTCATGGACTTGTTGAATGAACATTCTAGCTGGCATGAATGAGGGGTACCACTTGCTCTGCTCCCATATCTAGGCCACTGGCTGTTGGTGGCATCCTTTGTGTGCATGTTCTCGAATAGGCACCTTGGAACACGGAAGAATGATTTGGCAGCAGTGCAGTGTCTTTCAGGAGAGCAGCCTTGTGGTAGTCTGATGTTGAGGGATCCATGTGCAGTGCTGGGGCTGCTACAGGGTGGACTGAGTTGTGATCACATAGGGGACCCAGAAATGCGGTGTGGATCAAATAACATACATGAGAGGGCACAGAAGATACGAACAAACAAAAAATTCTAATAGCTCTGTTTCAATGTTCAGATGTGCAAAAAAAGAGACAAATACAAGTCCATCTACTGTTATTAATGATACAAGGGTTGACTGCCAGAACCCAGTATCTCTCTTCTATATTATAATACACTGCCGAACTAAAGTTAAGGGCCAGAAGAAGAATCATCTCTCATAACCCCAAAAATCAAAGCAACACCTTCAAACTCTTGAAATGTATTAATACGACATGTAACCTTTCGATTCATGTAAACAAAATCACCAACAAAGAAATTTCATTCGCGCAGCAAACGTCGGAATCACCCCACCCCCCTTTTGAAAAGTTGCAGAAAGTTCTTTCAGTTTGGTCAAGTTCAGTAACGGGTGTGCCCACCCTGGGCTGCAAGGCATTCACCGATCCGTGAGCGCATTGAGTTCACATGGTTCTGGAGCATCTGTTGAGAGATTGCCATCCACTCCTGCTGCAGGAACCGTAAGAGCTGGTCGACATCAGCAGGTGGGGGGTGATTTGTCCCTCACCCGGCGCCCAAGGATATCCAGAGGTGTTCTATGGGCGCCAAGTCGGGTGATCGGGCTGGCAGTTCATCCTCACAATCTGCTGACGCTGCAGAACATCTTGGACCACCCTAGCGCGATGAGGGGTCGCGTTATCGTCTTGGAGTATAGCGCGGCACCCATGGCTTGCAGTGTAGGGAGGATCAGAGGCGTCACGATTTCATCCCTGTACCGTACGCCGGTAAGATTGCCTCTAATATGGTACAGTGGGGTCCTCCTGTGCAGATGGAAGCCAGCCCACACCATAACTGAACCGCTCCGTACCTGTCATGTTCCTGGATACGGGCGTCGATGAAACGTTCACCTGGACGTCTCCAAGCGCGTATGCGGGCATCACAGGAAGACAGAGTAAACCGGGACTCGTCTGTAAAGAGTACCCTGCCCCACTGCTGTCTGTTCCAACGTCGATGGTTTTGGCAGAACGCCATCCTGGCCCGGCGATGACGTGGTGTGTGGGGCACACGGACGACAGTTCTCCTTGAGTGCAGGCGCACCTCACGCAGACGACGGGTCACCGTCATGCGACTTATGGTGACGTTGGTAGCGGCCCTGAGGTTGCCTATCAATGTCCTGCGGGTGATGGTTCGGTGACGTAGAGCCAAGACCTGGAGGTAGCGATCGTCTCTTCGATCTGTACATCTTGGCCGCCCAGACCGAAGTCGCTCATCAGTACTTCCGGTAGTCTGGAAGCGTTGGTGGAGCTGCTGAATAACAGAGTGGCTAACTCCTAGCCGTCTGGAAACTTCTCTGCCGGAAACGCCGTCCTGCAGCCATCCCAGCGCCCGTCCTCGATCCACTGTTGTCAGTTTCATTCTTGGAGGCATGCTTAATCAGAGCTTTGGTGCACGTCCCTAAATACCCATTCCTGTGCAACTTTCGTTGAGAAGTGTTCAGTATAGCCATGGTTTGCTCGTGCAAAATGCCAAAAACCTACTGCAATACTGCTTCAGCTAAATTCGAGCAAAGTTTCAAGAAAAGTCTCGTGTTTTGACAACCTTTTCACTGCCCCTAAAAACGGTGTTGCTGAACTGCAATTCTTGCAAAACATGGTCAGGCACGTGCAGCAGTGGGAAAGGCTTTGGGAAAACCCAAGTTGACCATTTTTTCGTCACGCGATGTTGGCATGAAAAATACATACGGAAAGCTGCTGAAATCAGAGGCCGGCCCTTAACTTTAGTTCCGCAGTATTATGTATATGAGATACTGGGTTCTAGCAGTCGACCCTCGAATTCATTATTATGTTTGCCTGAACACATGCTGAGCACCATGGACAAGTGGACATGGTACGCTTGTGCATTTAAAAAAAAAAAGTCTACCAGCCCAACAAAGATTACCAGTGATTTTCAAAAACTAGTATGGTGAACTTGACATCATCATTAACTTGTCCGTAATAATTCATAGACATACTTGATCTAAGTAAAGCCTAAATACAAATTCATTTTTGGAGGGACGAAGGAAGCAGGTAGGACACAAAATATATGAACAAATCAGTAAAGGCAGTTCAAAAAAAAAAAAAAGAGCAGTGCACCAACGGATGCAAAGGCAAATTGATCAAACAACACCAGTAACCAGGTCGGAACAGTCGGTCAAAGTGAAGTGGGATGAACTTTGTGGTTATATTTCCAACACGTAACATCTCGAGCAACAAAGAAGTAAAAAGTGTGTATGGTAGTGCTGGCCACTTTTTTGGTTTGGTATTGCATCATGTAGACCAGGATAATGTTGGAAATGGCAGGTAAACAGACCAAGTAGTTCTTACCACAGCGAAATAGCAATGTGTGCAACTCCCCACTAACAAACTCCACATAAACCAAACCAACAAACACTGACCTATCGATGCGGAAGACGTCGCACTCTACATGAATACCATTGTGGCCGATTCTAACACCGTGTGCTGACAGGCAACGGTCAAGAGAAAACATAAAATACACATGTAATAGTAATACAGTGGGAAATGGTGTTGCCTGGAGCCAGTCAACTGAAGAGGATCACATCAGGGCTGTCACTTTGTTGAAGTCAACTCTTGGAATGGATTAAAACACGCATGTATGCATGCATGCACACACACACTTCATTGAGACATCTATCACACTGGACTTTCGTTAAAAAAACACACACAAAAAAACCGCTAACAAAACAACTTTATTTGTAGAATCCTGGTTCAGTTGAAAATGTTCCATCTTTCAGAAACTTGAAAATCACATCAGATGGGACATACCTGAACCAGATTTTCATGGAGTCTCCTGTGAAGCGTTCATGCCTGACATTGCGTAAGACCCAACACCTGTAAGAAAATGCTTTACAGTGAATGGTACATCAAGTGGACTGTACTACAGAGCTGCTGTTCCTTTTAAAAAATACGAATGGCTGCCAGTGGTACATGATAAACACTTTCATATTTGGACGGATTCATAAGAGATTGCTGTTCGTCTGCAAGTTCCATTCCTTGCCAGAGGTCTCGGACATAAGACAGCTTTAGGTGTCGGATCGGTGAGCGGGATCAACACATAAATATCACACCTTGTCTCTCGTTGTGATGCACACAGCCCAAGTAATAAGGGGGGGAGGGGGGGGGGGGGGGGGTTGAATGTGGCATGGAACTGCTTCACAAAACTTTTATAGAAGCGCTCTTTTAAACAATTGTGGGGGGGGGGGGGGGGGGGGGGATTTGAATGTGGCATGGAACATGCTTCACATAACTCTTTTTAGAAGCGCTCTTTTAAACAATTGCTTTGATAAAATTGGAAATGTTTCCAAATACAGTGTAGATTATTTTCAAGGCTGAGCAAGGATCACTTTGTTCTCGTTTAGATCTAAAGACTTGCGGGCTGAACAGGCGTTTCCATCGATGATCAAACAAACATACCTGGAGCCTGACTCGTACACATTCTGATTTTCATACACTGAAATTAAATCACTGTTAAATACTGTCCCCCCTGTCAAAGTTACACACTTCGGTTATACATCTGAGGAGGCGTGTCCGTAAGAAATCTTACAATTGTGACGTTGCGGTGGCATCAAATTAATCTCATCTTGAAGGAGATAGTGTGAAAGATTGAAACGATAATTCAACAGAGTATCAATACCATCTCAAAGGGTACGTACGGTGGTATAAAACAAGTTTTCAGCTGCTGCTACTGCTGGTGGTGTAACTACTTCTTCTTCCTAAAATACTGGTTCACTCAAAAACGAGTAGGTCACCAGCGCGCACGTTAAAAAGTAAAATAAAATAACATAAAATAGTGCGACTCAGACTGTTGGCCCTGGAGCAAATTTGGCAACAAGGGGTCGCACTCGATATTCAAGAAGTTAAAAGCAATGGCCAAATTCAGGCCCAGGTAACAGTAAAATATCTGGGGAAGTTAAAATAGAAAATCGTCAATATGCTCAAAACTGTCGATCAATGTGATCCTTGCATCCACTCGCACTCCACCGAGTCTCTTCATTGCACATGGTACTGCTAAATCTTTAGCCCCCCCCCAAAAAAAAAAATGCCTCGACGAAACTTCGGCAATTTATTTTGCACATGCATGCTGAATGCTGTGAAAAGACGCAGTGATTCACACACCACCATGTTCCCACCTAGAAGCATGTAAACGAACTCGCCACTAAATCCCTTGCAGTATGACATGCAACATTAATGGTCTTGCACTTTTTGTTTAAATTAAAACAATGTATAAGGAACACAAATGTTCCTCCTCTTGGGGCAGTTCGATCAGCTTCGCAATGTGGACGTCGCCGTTTTGCCTGCCACCTATCACGTCACTTCACAAGTGCGAAGGTGAGATTTACGTTCTTTCTGCCAGACACGGTGCGCCAGACCGCGGTCTGTGTACTTCGTATGAGAGCAGAAAGTTGCATGGTCGTTTTTGGCGTCGGTAGATCGAAGTGGTAGGTAGGTGTTGATGGTTTGATGGCAGTATCGTTGATGGTGGTTCTGCGGGTAGGAAAGGAAATCTCAAATAAAGCAGGGAATAGTTAACAGTGAAAAACGAAAGTTGCATTCGTTTGGAGTTTAGGGTTGTAATCATCGTCATGCGAGGAGGGCCGGAATAGCTCAGTGGGTAGAGCGCCGGACTCGTTATCTTGGGGTTGCGGGGTCGCATCTCTGCCGGGCTGTTTAGGTGCAGGGGATTCCGCATACAGTCCTTCGAATAAGACTATAAACCGAGGTTCCGTGTGTGAACGCACGCACATCATCTTGCACACCGTAAAATCCCATCACCAACTTACGGAAGAGAAGGCCAGTTTGGCGTTGGTATGGATGACACGTTACATTTGGCATGCATCTTCCCGAAGCTGGAGTATGGCTCCCTTAATGGTGGGATAAAAAATGGTCATGCACACAAAAGTGTCAGGATAATCAACATGATGATGTGGACACTTATAGAAAGAAGAAGAAGAGGTGGAGTTCTTCTTCCTTTGGGTGGTCCACAGTCATCACTTTGGGACCATTCTGACGCATAGTGAGGAGAGAAGCGCAGCAGGATGGATGGGGAAAAAAAAAGGAAGTGTGTGTGGGGGGGGGGGGGGGGGGGGGGGGGGGGGTAATGGGGTGTATGGGAATAGCCGGCTAATGGGGGTGGGGGAAACCATCAGCTGTTTCAGGCATCAGGACCAGGCCTTTCCGGCTACCGTAGCGGCCCCCGGGGTCAAGCCCGACCGGCAGAGCCCTAGTCCCTCACTTGCCTTACTTTGGCTGATGGTGGGGCTGGGCTGTTAGGACGTTCGGGTCACCCTTGAGACAAAGGCCTCAAGGGAGGGAGCAGTGACTGTGGCATCTGGGAGTGAGTTCCACTCTCTGATGGTACGAGGCAGAAATGCGTATTTCCGGTAGTCAGTGCGGCATGATAGGGTTCTGTATGCTTGGTTGTGGCCTCTCCCTCTTCTGTTCATTAGTATGATGTTGTTCGTCTCAACTTTGGCCAGGTTGTTGTCGGATCTTGTGGAGCATGGCGAGTCTAGCTGTTTTCCTTCGTTGTAGTTTGGGCCACTTTAATTGCTCCAACATATTTTCGACACTTGAGGTGTTCCTGTGTCTGTTCAAGACAAATCTCGCGCTCTGTTTTGTACTGCCTCGAGCTTGCTGATATCATTTTTTTGGTTGGGGTCCACACAGTGGAGGCGTACTCTAGGATGGGCCTGACGAGGGATTTGTAAGCTCTTTCTTTAATGGAGGTGGAGCCGATTGTTTGTTATTTTAGTGGCAGCATTCTCCAACGGCACATGTTTCATACGAGGTTTTTCACTGACTGTTTTGCTGGTCAGAGTTGAAAGTTCACCCACACAATGACGGGCACTCACACTAAGACAAGAAGACAGATTTACCACATGTCTTGCTGAAAACTGAAACCGTTCGCATGGAATTTTATTTATCTGGGTTTTCATTCGACTCTAAGCTCACACGATCCGACCTTTGGTCGTGGGTATCTTTCACCTAGTTTTCATTCGGCTACAGGCCGTAAGAATGTGAGATTCAGAGCCAAAACACTTACATGAGGGGCAAGTGAGAAACTCGTGACTCCACGGCATAGCGATTAAAATTACGTCGTTCGCACGTGCCGGTTAGTGGTCAGACGCGACTAGAGAGGAGAGAGAGAGAGAGAGGGAAGGGGGGGGGGGGGGGGTGGGTCAAGCAAATCACGGAAAACTTTGTCTCGCTTTTAGTCAGTACTGTCTTATTCAAGCTGGTACGACGAACAGGAAGGAAATGGGGGTAGTGATTGGTAGAGCAGAGAAGGTTTGGCATGTTCAGGTTGTGCCGCATGATGAATGAGATTTACGTCCTGTTGGCGGAGGTCTTATGGACAAGGTATACACGCAGACATAGGTCTCATTGTCTGTGGCAACTGTTGTCGCTGGCAGTAGTGGGCGAGTTCTGTGTGGGGGGCCGTCGTCTGTCACTCTCTGAGCTCGGGTTCCTTCGAACTTTTGTTCAAATTCGGGTGTTGGTCGGCCGACGAATGGGCGTCGGTGTATTCCGCCTCTTTCCCCCAACCCAAAGGCTGTCTTCAGGGCCACCAGGCGCCGCCTTCTTTGTGCTCGGTGGCGATGGACCTGTGCGCGTGAGGCCGCCTCAAAGAGGGAGAAAGTCGCAGGCCCCAAGTAAGGCGTGACGTCCAGCCAAATC
>CM031596.1:26774085-26826323 GCA_018398815.1 Conus ventricosus | reverse complement strand
AATAGACTAGACAAGGCGTGTCTTATCTATGGCGGCCATTTAAAAGCGGGGGGTACCTAACTTTGAAATACACCACACCTACACCCAGCAACGGATCGCTGGCAAACAACCTGATTTCAGTAGCTTAGATGTTAAGCTTTCCAATGGTACTGTCCGGAAAATTCCCCACTAGGGGGAGGGGGGGTATAGGACGCTCATGGACTATAATGTTGTAACCGTCCGCCTTCAACTTGCTAAAAAGTTCCAAAAAAAATAAAAGTTCTGGATGCTGAAGGTTGCGGCCAGCTATGCCTCCAAAGCTGACAGCGAATCCGACAGAACCAGAAAAGTCCCTCTTCAAAGAATGTGAGATTATCTTCAAAGCCAGTACCAGAGCAGTAAGTTCAGCAGAATAGACAGAAGCATCGGAATGGATATGTCCAACAGTATCTGAGAAGGAGCCCCAGGGCAGTAGGCTGCACAGGCCACTCCCTCCTCAGACTTGGAACCGTCAGTGAAAACTTTTTGACAGGATGGGAATTTCGAACAGAGCTCAGCATACAACGCCTTGTACGCCAGAGAGCTGGTAGACTCTTTACGAAAAGCAGCAAGATCGAAACGAATCTCTGGTGTGAAAAAGGTCCAAGGAGGTTGATCCGGAAACTTGGAAAAATCCGACACAACTCCTAGGTCTAGACCTGCATTCCGCACGTGAGGCCGCATACGAAGACCAAACGGCGGAATACATTTCGGGTTGTTTTCAAACTTACTTTGGACGGAGGGTCAAAGACACAGTCATAGGCAGGATTCTGCGGTTCGGAGAACAGTCGGATATAATAATTCAAAGACAGTTTCAGCCTGCGGTTGGACAGTGAAGTTCACCCGCCTCTGCGTACAGGCTGTACACAGGGTGGTGCGGAACGCTCCAAGACAGAGACGAAGCCCTTGATGGTGGATAGGGTCCAAGAGTTTGAGGTAAGACGATCTTGCGGAGCCGTACACAGCACAACCGTAGTCTAGCTTGGAACGGACAAGGCTCTGTAGAGGTGCGCAAAGTTTTCTTATCAGCGCCCCAGTCGGTGTGCGCAACGACCCGCAGAATATTAAGTGCTTTCTGGCAAGCAGTTTTGAGGTTTTTGATTGGCTAAGAAAGTTAAGTTTCTGGTCAAAAATAACTCCCAGAAATTTAGCCTCTTTAACAGCTGGAATGGGAGATTTCCCTACTTGAAGTTCAGGATCTGGAAAAAACTGACGGAAATTATGGAAGTGAATACACTGGGTTTTGTAGCAGAAAAGGTGAAACCGTTTTCTATCCGCCCACCGATGGATTTTATCTACGCAAAGCTGGAGCCTGCGCTGGACACTCGGGTACAGGCTTCCAGTTGCGTAGACAGCAAAATCATCCACAAACAATGAGCAGTCTGAACCCTGCTGAACTGATTGAACAATGTTGTTGATCTTAATACTAAAGAGGGCAGGAGATAGTATGCTCCCTGTGGAACACCCAACTCCTGCTCGTGGACATCAGAGAGAGTGGTGCCAACCCGGACCTGAAACTGTCGTTCTGCCAAAAAATTTTGAATAAAAAGCGGAAGATGACCTCGAAAGCCCAGATCGTGGAGATCATGAAGTATCCCGACTTCCAGGTGGTATCGTAGGCCTTCTCCAAGTCAAAGAAATTGCCACTGCATGCTGTTTGTTCAGAAAGGCGTTCCGAAGTGTAGATTCCAGACGAATCAAATGGTCAACGGTAGTCCGATGTTTGCGGAAACCACACTGTTCTTTCGCCAAAAGGCCATCGTTCAAGTTTCCACATGAGCCTAGCATTGACCATTTTTTCCATCATTTACAAACACAGCTGGTCAAGCTATGGGACGGTAATTTGAAGGATTAGAAAGATCTTTTCCAGGTTTGGGGATGGAATAATGAGGGCTTTTCGCCAAGAGGGTGGAAAAAAACCTGTAGTCCACACATGGTTGTAGACCTGTAGCAGTATGTTCAGACCTTCTAGCGAAGATGTTTCAACAGCTGATAATGGATTTCATCTATACTGGAGAGGAATCGCTGCAAGAAAGCAAGGCAGATTTCAGCTTGTTTAAACGTGAAAGGAAGATTGTAGTCTTCCATGTTGTCGGACGAAAGTTGCAGGGTGATTTTTCTTTTAGGGCTTTGTTTTTGACAAAAGTGGCTGATTTATTAGAAGAGGAGGAATTCTTTTCAATGGTTGAAGCAAGCAGATTAGCAACTGCTTTCTTCTCTGTTATTAAAGAATCCGAAACTTGAGATGGTTCACAGTGGGACAGGTTTCTTCCCTTGATTTTCTTAATGATGTTCCACACTTTTTTCTTGGAAGTTTTTGATGTCAGCCGGAGCAGAAGCTTCTCCAGGACCGACGTTTACTGATTTTAAAAGTGTGTCTAGATTTAGCACTGAGTTTTTGATGGGCTCGAGCGTTGGGACCCGAAGGTCGTTGGTAAAACCTGACGCTGAGCCCGTTTTCTAACTTTGGAAATTTGTTGGCAGTCTGAATCCAAACCAGGGTGTTTTTGCATTTGAAGTTTATCGGAAGACACTGGAATACAAGCTTTAGCACACTTGATCACAGTGTTAGTCAGTGATTCAGCTGGGTCCGGACTCTGAAGAAATCAGTGTCCTGGAATTCTTTAGAAATAGTGGTTGCAAATAGATCCCAGTTTGCTTCTTGTAATTTAGATGTTGAGAGACAGAGACGTGTTCAGTTATGACGGGTTGTAGTAAGACAGGGAAATGGTCACTTCCGTGCAGATCGTCATGGACGACCACTCATAGTCCAGGCCAGCGAGGGGTCACAAACCGACAAATCTAAACACGAAAGTGAACCTGTGGAAGAGTGGAGGTAAGTTGCAGATCCGTCGTTCAGACAACACAAATCCAAATCCGAAGGACATCCTCAATCAGCAGACCTCTGGTGACGTACCGGCACTACCCCAAAGAGGATTGTGACCGTTAAAGTCACCCAACAGCAAAAAGGTCGAGGAAGTTCTCCTATCAGACTGACATGGTCCTGACGACAAACCGGGACAGAAGGTGGGAGATAAAGGGAACAGATTGTCACAGTCTTGTGGAGAGTGACTCTCGCAGCTACAGCCTGAAGGGAGGTAGACAAAGTGACAGGACTATACAACAAAGTTTTATGTAGGAGAAGGGCAACACCGCCCGACAGTCCCAACGTGGATGGTTGTGCAGGTTTTGAAAGAATATTAAAGCCAGAAAGAGTAAAGGTCTTCTGGCTTTGAATTTGAGTTTCCTGAAGAGCCACGACGGAAGGTTTTATAGATTGACACAGAAGCTGCAGCTCCTCGAAGTTGGAATTTAGTCCACGGATATTCCAATGGAATATTGTACTATCCATGGTGCAGAGGGTGAAAAGGAGAGAGATCAGGTCATCTCCTCATCAACGTCTGCCTCCAAGGAGCGAATTTGTTATTCAGCTTCACTGGAGTGTGTGTTGGTCTACAGACCTGCTGGCAGACTTGCCAACAGGCGAAGAAGGTCTGGATTTGGGAGATGGTGGAGGTTTCTTCCTCATCTCCACCATCTCCACACTTGGGTTGAACTCCCTTGCCCGCACGGGCACTGGACTGAGGAGTTCGAGGTTGGGGTGCTGGCTTTTTAATCTGCCCAGCAGCAGATGTTGTAGACTGCTGGGCAGTCTGAGGGGTGGCGGATTTTTTGCCTCCACCAGGGGCATTCATTTTGGGTTGGAAGGTGGTGGACCTGCTACCACCAGAACTGACAGATCTTACTTGCAATGTCTTTGAAAACATGAATTCATCAGTCTGGCAGCAGACTGACCTAGTAGAAACTGTGGGAATTTTCTTTACAGCCGAAGCATAGGAAGAAGCTGTCGGCGTCTGACTGCCCACAACCTGTTTCCGGGCTTCAAAAAATGAGATCTTCTTTTCCGTTTTGACACGTTGGATAGCAGATTCTTGAATCCAAAGAGGACAGTTTTGTGAAGGAGGGATGGTCGCCACCGCAGTTAGCACAATGTGCCGGATCTTTGCACGGCAAATCATGGGTTGCCTTGCAGCAAATACCACACACCTCTGCCCAGAACAGCGGGTCCCTGACATGGCCAAACCTCTGGCACCTAAAGCACCTCAACGGGACGGCACATACAGCTGAACCCGAACATTCAGGTAGCCGACTTTGATGACCGGAGCAGCACAGGGTTGCAGAATGTCAGAAAGAGGGTGTTGGTGGCCACTGTCACCCTGCGCACCTCCGTCCACACCCTGGGACGCCAGCTCCGATTTGATCTCTGCCTCTGTGACACCAGATAAATCCCGGCAGCGAATCACGCCTTTCGATGAATTTAACTGTTTGTGGGGAGTTACCTTGATCTCCCTGTCCACAAGTTTCGTTGCCTTCAGCAGCTGTTCAGACTGTTTTTTTGTTCTACATTGAATGAGGAATGAGCCATTTCGCAATCTTTTGATGGATTGAGGGTCACCTGCTAAACCTGAAAGCCCTTCTGGATAGCAAAAGGGCTCAGAGCTGAAAGGGGTCTTTCCTGCTCCGTCCCTTCCATTACGAGCCAGGAAGCCCAGAATCCTGTCCTTTGTGTACCTCAGTATCTGAATCACTGTCACCTTCGAAATCCCTGAAACAGGGGATGCTGCCTTCCTCTTCCTTTTGGGGGGGATATTTTTAAAGAAGCCATATATTAGTTTATTGTAATTCATCCTCCCTTACCCACCCACCTTGGAGTCCAACTAAGGGGCCAGGGCCAAGAAAACCAATGTCTTGACCCTTCCAGGCTTCGGGAGAGATATACGACAAACAGAAAACCACCAACCCTATCCCCCCTGATCATGCTCAACTCCCGGGGACAGAGAGCTGAGCACTGCAGGGGTTCACATGGCCAGCAGGGAACTGCCTGTCTTGACCCAGCCCCAAGAAGGGGAGCCGATTAGTACACCCGGGCCAAAGTGTACTCCCTGTCTAGGAGAGGTCCGAGCCAAAGTGATGTGTTGAGAGCGCTGGCTCACTCAACCACCAGGATCTCATTCCCCTCCGACACAGGTCGCACCGCACGGCAAACGCGGCGGATCTTAAGGAGACCACAGAGAGAAAAGGAGTGGTTAAAAGAAGACTTGAAGGGGAGACGAAGATAGAAAAGGGCCAAATAAGGAAGGCAGAAAACAAGAAAAGGAGAAGGCGGGTTACTCTTAGTCAGGATCCTCACCCTTAGCCTATCTGACATGGGAAGCCCTACCAGGGGCATCAACTTCTTACCACGTTTCGCTTAGGCCATACAGCAATCTTCACCTCTCAGGCCTACAAGCAGTGTGAAAAAACCCAGCCTATCTCCCAAGTATTGATGCCCCCGCCAGCAAAGCGTAAGGGATCACTGGACCGCGCAAGCCCTCCGACCACGACAAGGTCGCAAACCCCCCGGAGGGAGCTCTCTGGTAAATTGCATATTATTATGTTGAGCTTCCTCTTTTCCCTCTCCTCACTTTCTTCCATGTATCTTTGACCTTTCTCTCTACCACCTCCTCTATTTTGCTTTCAACTTCTCTCAGACTTTCTTTCTGTGTACCCTCTAATCTGTCCAGTCTATCATGAACAGAGTCAACACTCTCAAAATACTGTCCATTTTTACCTCAAGTCTTGATTTATGCCCTTTTTCTCCATTGTCGTCGTCTCTACAGTCCTCACAAAACCATTGGATGAAGTTACCCCATGTTTAAGACAGTTAAACTGTGCCCCTGTCAACTCAGTGGATGTCTTGTGGCACCATTCTTTGCACCATGGCACTCCATCACTTCATCACTCCCTTCTTCAACTGCATTTTCGCACTTCAAACAAACCCACGGACTCCTCTGATCAACCCGTTTTGTTTTTGAATTGCCCCCCTGACCCTGGCCCTGTCCCCCCTTTCTAGTAGTAGACGTTTTCCTGGATGATTTCATTGTGTAGTAGTAGTAGTGAAATCGTGAATGGGAATTTAAAAAAAAAGTACTCACCCTTTTGTAAGTAATTCCAGTGTAAGAACAACAAAAAACGATGTACTGATTATTGGAGAAAAAAAAAAAAGCAATGAAACGTGCAGGAGAAGTCTGTAGGCGTGTTATGTGTTAGTCGTGAGTTTAACTCGGAACTCGTCACACAGGAGAATCTGCTCGATTGAGACACACTAGCGTCTACTGCCTCCCCATAGAACACATCCTCTGGGGATTAACTCAATATAAATGTCTCCAGTTAATTTTGCTTTGAGAAGGCTGCTGTAAGACCGAAAATTCACGTAAATAGATCAAAGTTTTTCAGAGAAAATCAAAACACAGCCGCCATCTTCGACGCATGCGCAACATAGTGACAGTGACTGTCGCCTACCCTTTGCGTCGCGCTGTGAGCCGCCGCACGGTGGGGCCAACTCCAAAGCTTAAAAAAAAATTGAAAAAACAGAAAAGAAAAGAAAGAAAAACCCTATCTCAAACAAGAAAGAAGAGATATGTAGCACAACAGATGAAAGGTCATTGCCCAAGATTGAACAAAATTATTCCGCACAAGAAAGTATTTTGAAAACAATAGGGTTTACTAAAAGGCGCATGTTATAGAAAATCTGAGTGTTATGAGATAACATGCTGGATATTATTCGTAAAAGTGTGACAAAATGTGTGTCTGCATTGATTTATGAAGTGACTTTAAACACATTTGTCGGGCCTATTTTTTCTCACGCGGGAAGCATATCCTGTCGTAGCTACCTGGTAATCCGCCTTAGCTCAAGGAATGTTTACGGTTGATTTGATTTGGCCATCCAGGGATTGTACAGTTCTGCTATCTTAAATGATTTTACTGGAGTTACCTTTCTACTTTGTATTCTTCCTTCGCAATGTGAGTTTTGCTATTTAACGTAAGTTTGGTTGCATGCATTCCGACAGTTCTGCTGTTGTGTTTTCTCGTTGAAACCAAAATGGCGACCGCATTAGCAGAAGATTTTATGTCAAAACTATGAACTGTGATGAAATCTTCCACACTTTCATTTAGAGCAGACACATCAGTAGTCTGTAGTCTGATTGTTTTAATGTATATAAAGAGATATATATATTAAAATGACGCATGTTACATATGTATAATGTATGTATGCATCTGTTTACCAGTGTCTTTAACTCGTTCGCTGCCTAGGAATTAAGCGTTAAGTTAAATCCTATTTGCCAGGGTTTAAAAAAAAAAATGTAAATGTTAAAAGAAAAATGCTACTGACTTCCTCACTGCCAAAAACGAGATTACGAAAGTTCTATCAATAGAATCTAGAGACTTCACCTCTCTGAAAGTATCCTCTGTTTTGTAAGCAGTGTAAAGGAATATTACCGGACTTCCCCATGACGAGTATACTCAACAGCCATGGCAGCGAAGAGTACACTCCTTGCCGTCAAGTTATCTTGTGAAGTTTGGCACCGAACAGGTTAAGTAAAGTCTGTGACTATATTCTCTACCAGGTGAAATAGACTTAGTGAGTATATCATTATACTGAACTCTTGCAAGTTAGATGGGACTACTGTGCATCAAGAGATACATATTTTTAGCATAATAATCATCACTGTTCACAGTGAAATTTTTAACAGCGAAACTTGCTATCTGGGATGTCTTTTTTGATCATCATTACAGCTGTGTCCATTAGAATATTAATTACAGAAGCCATTTCCAATTATATTGTTTAATTTTCTATTGCTTGATAATATTTCACTTTACAGGCACTGATCATTGGAAGCCTGGTATAACGGTGACAAACAAGAGGCAAGCATTGAATGAAACTTTGTAGGCTGTCACTCTTACGCCATGCACAAAATATTCATCCATCCATGTACTGAAACCATTTAAATTGTCCAAACCAATCGTGTTGGGTAGATTGCAGCTGGTTACTTCTATTCCTAATAAAAAATTTTTAGCTGAGTAGTTGATTTAGATTAGATTACAAAAGCCAAATTTCATGAGGTTTGCTGTGCTTACCTGCATAATCACTTTTGATCAAATAACATGATTAATTGTGATCAAGCCGTATATCGGATAGGCCAATTTGTAGACTGTCATTTGTTTTCACCAAGACCGTAAGAGTTATCAGTGCAAGCTATTATGATTTGTCAGTTCAGAATTTTGTGCATCAGTTTTGTGCATTATGTTTACACACACTCGGAATAAATTGTTAGCAAAGCACAGCATGGGAATTTAATACAGCATGTGACTGTCGGCAGTATTAAGTGTTCCTTGTAACACTCAATTGGGGATGCTTTTACATGCCTGGGAGTTTGTGATTAACATCATTTAACTTTTTAAGGCCAAAGTTCTGTACATATCGATCTTGCAGTGCCTTATTCACCTTACATTTTGAACCAGGTTTGCAACATATTGGGGTGAGGTTGCTGAATCCATTTGTAAACCAGTGAAACCAAAGCTGTTTAGTGCTGTGGTAATGTACAATAAAAGTGGTGATTTAAATAATTTATCTTGAATGCATACAATTGAAGTAAGAAACAATACATATTTTGAAAATTTGCCCTGATTCATGTTTTTGACGGATTTGAACCAAAAATTGAATGATCTACTCTTTGCTTGGAATCCAAGTTGGATACACAATGGATTATGTCCCAATGTAGTGTATGTATACCTTGCAGTTTCTGAGTTTGGTGTAGCTTTATTTCATGATTACAGAAATGAAGCTGAAATTTCCATGCTAAATGATCATAACCATAACCTCACATTTATGTAAATTAATGTTAAACAAGCAAGTTCTTACAGTGTGTTTAAGTATTAAACACAGCTCTTAATGCTTTGTGATAAAGGTGCTTCTGAACATTATATGATTTACTGTTATTATTGAAGTAAATCCATATTTCTCTAAATAATTCAGAACTTAATTAAATTCAATAAAAACACAAAACACCGTCTTTTTTAGTGAAAGCTTTCGAGCCACTGCTCTTCTGCAGGCCGCATGACAACAAGTGACGCAATAGAAAAAATGACGTCCATTGGTGACATTATCTGTGACATCATCTCTCTCCTCTCTCTCTCTCTCTCTCTCTCTCTCCTCTTTTCTCTCCGTGCACAACTCCATCATCCTCCGTTTCTCTGTTCAGTCAGACCCACACATTGAGCCCTTGTGGATAGTTCGTCTTGAGCTTGTATCTCCAGAACCTCTCCCTCTCTCTTCGCTTATTCAGTTATTGATGTCAAGATTTTTTTCACAAGTTCGATGACTGTGCAGCGGAGGTCGGTCAACTGGTGACCGGGGCCATTAAAGTGTTTGGCAACCAAAGTATCCTTCTTGTGCCTGATGTCGTACCTGTGGGCATAGAAGCGCTCCGCCAGGGTATTGCCGGTCTCCCCAACATACTGCACATCATGACACGCTGCACAGTCAATCAAGTACACCAGATTGTTGGAAGTACAGCAGCCCGACATCTCTGATGTTAAAAGTTTGACCCGTCCTGACGCTGGTGAAGTTTGGTGATTCCTGCAGATGTTCTTTGCAGATAATACACCGTCGTTTGTCACATTTGTGGCAACCTGTTGCATCTTCATGTGCATCTTCACCTCGATTGCCAATACCAGTCTGAGGTACATCAGGGGGCAAACATGAAGGCATCAGTTTGCGGAGGTTAGTACAGTTTTCTTCCCCACGATGGGAGGAAATCAAACAGCCTTGGTCATCCACCTGCTTGTATGGAGGACCTTCATGTATGTCTTGAGCCACTGGCCAAGTGGAGGATTCGAAGGGTTATGGGTGATGATGAACGGTACTCTCTCTGCATTGTTCTTTCTGCTCACATAGTTGAGAGCGTCACTCCTGGAGATAACTTTCACCTTCTCAATGGATGCCTCCACAAGCGTTGCTGGATAGCCCCTCTTGATCAATCTTTGCTGTAGTTCTTTGCTTCTCTGCTGGAACTTGTCTTCCTCAGAACAAATGCGGCGTATACGTAGGCACTGTCCGTATGGTATCCCCCTCATGCAGTGTCGTGGGTGACATGAGTTGAACGGCAAGTACATGTGCGCATCAGTTTCTTTGGTGTGAGGTCGGTGGTGATCTGACCGTTTTCGATGCTGATGCTGACATCCAGGTAAGGGATAGCCACTGTTCCATAATTGGCGGTGAACTTGATCGTTGGATGCTGCATGTTTAGCCAGGTCAGAAACTCCTTCAAGTTCTGCTCACCCTGCATCCACAACATGATGATGTCATCGATGTATCTACGCCACATGGTCAGATCAATGTGCCATGGAGACTGTGCCAAGATCCTCTTCTCCAACCAGCCCATGAACACATTGGCAATTGATGGTGCCATAGGCGTGCCCATCGCTGTTCCATGTATTTGTCGGAAGAGCTCTCCGTCAAAGTTGAAGACATTGTTAGACAGGATGTGATTTACAATGTCCAGTAGTTTGGTGGTACTGGGGATCTTGTCTGTTACATGACCATACTCACTCATCATTTCTGCCAGGGATTCGCCAACTTCATGATGAGGAATGTTGGTATAAAGTCCTACCACATCTACAGTGACAATCAGGGTGCCCTCAGGCAAAGGTCCACTCGTGGTTTTCCAGTCTTCCAGAATTTGAAGGAAATGTGTAGTATCCTTCACGTATGATGGTAAAGCACAGACTACAGGCTGAAGCCAAAAGTCTACCAGTTTTGACAGATTCTCAGTAGGTCCATTGACTCCAGAGATGATAGGTCTTCCAGGCGGATTCTGGCGGTCTTTATGAACCTTGGGTAGGTGATAGAACTGGTGAGTCCTGACTGCGTTGACATCTACAATCTTGCCCCATTTGTAGCAGTTCTCATCAATGACTTTGGCATCACGTAGATCTGTGAAGTGTCCGTTGGAGACCTGTGCAATTTGGACTGAAGTGTCTTGCTGCAGCTTTTCATAATGTGCAGTATTCTTCAGCTGGTGGTGCGGCTTTGTACTGATCAAAGTCATGCACTACTACTGCTCCCCCCCCTTTTCAGCAGGTGTCATTCTTACCTTTCTACTCTGAACCAGCTCCTTCAGTTCTTTGATGGCCCTGCGTTCATCCTTGCTGAGGTTTCGATGTTTAGGTGGTTGGGGTATGTGGTTGTCCACCAGTGTTTCAATGGTGTTACACTTACTTACAGTACGCTTCAAGGGCGTTGTCCCTGCCAGTAGGTGGTTGCCAGTAGGTCTTTTTGTAGAACTTCAAAGTAGCTGGCAATCTTGCAGGGGCGTCTTCATCATAGAAGAACTCCTTCAGGCGTAGTCGCCTTATCCCCTCCTTCATGTCATCCAACAGTTGTCGTTCATCGTACGATGTTGGCGTGGGGCAGAACTTGGGGCCATAGGAGAGAACCTTGCGTTGTTTATTTGATAGAGTCACAGATGATATGTTGATAACATGACCCGGTTCAGGGTTAATGACGTGTCTTCGTCGAAATCGGCGATTCCGTTCAGAACTTGTAATAGAACAAAGGGAAAAAAAAAAAAAATTCTGTGATTTTTATTGTATAGCTGCATTGATTCTTAGATTCCATTTTTCACAGTAATCAGACATAGTATTTAACATTTTTTTTACAGATGTTTTGTGGATTCTGCACAAAACAGTTTTGTCATCTGCATACTACAACAAAAACATTTTTGGCATGACTTGATCATCCTTTCCACAGCCAAGATCCCATTTTATCTTAGTTTCAAAGTGAGGTGACTGCAGGTCGGCTGGGCTATAAGCAACATTATCTTATCTTATCCTAGGTGACTGCAGGCGGAAGTTGAAGCAAATTTGAAAGTTAAATTACTTTTCTGCCAAGCAAAAGAGACAAACAAATCACAAGATCAAACATGACATTTCCACCTTTTTGATTTTCTTCAGGCAAGACGAACAAGGTTCAAGAGAATGACCAATCGCTTATCTCCTCAAATTGGATGCTCAGAATAGTCTATTTATTGAATCCATGCTGGGAAAAAAACAAACAAAAAAACCCCCCAAAAAACCCTGAACAAGAACACTTTCCACCAGTTATCAGTGAGGCTGGTAGCAAGGTTGTACCTCTTTCAGTTACTGGGGGTCATTGATACTGGGTTTTTTTGTGTTTTTTTCTTACTACCCTTTTGTTTAAAATTTGGATTTTATTTTCCAAGTGCTCTCGCCATATATCTGATGATCAGATTGTGTACAAAGATATTTTGTTACTCGGACACAGTGTCACAGACATTAAATAATTAACAGGACAAGGATTTCTCAATACTAATGTAAAATAATCATTAACATCCTCATAATTGTCTCCTCTACTAATTTACTTTGATTATGATCATCACTGTTGCCATATCACCTTTACTGTCATCACCATCACTGCGAACATTATCTTAGTAAATCAAAACTAGTAATGGCATCATAAACAATATCATCATTGCCAGTGGCCACATTGCAATCATTATTCTCACAACCACCATCCAAATGATTATCATTATGATTTACACTGTGGATATTATCTTCTTAGTTGGAAGTTGCATCTATTTATGTCATTATTAACAGCATCATTGTTACTGTTCGTGTAATTGGTTCTAAAGAGGTGTTGAAAATAATGTTTGCTGAGCTTCTTAAAATATACAAGGCGTGGGATCTAGACTGCACACCAAAAGTCATAGCAGATGGAAAGGATGGCGTTAAGCTAGAAGCAGTTTTCAGTATTGAATCCGTGTTTTTCAAGTTGCAGCAGTATTGCAACATATTGCCAATCAGCAGCAACCTACAATCTAAAGAGAGACTAAGTGGAGTTCAAACTGAAACTGGAGAAAGGAAACATGGCAGCTTCTAGAATACTTTGAATGAGATTTATTCACGTATTTTAACCTAGATTTTCTCTATATAGCATGGCATTTTCGTGACATGTTTGCTCTTTTTGTTTTCGTCTTTTTGACAACTTAGTCGGGTTCTGTTTCCCTTGACAACTTGTGCTATTTTCTATGTTTAAAATGATACTTTTTAAACAAAAGCTGTCTTATATTTTTTGTAAAATGAATGAACGATAAGAAATGAATAAACTAATGTTTTGAAGTTGAAGGTATTTGTGAAACGGGAAAAGTTTGAGTTTGAATACACACGGTGGAACTAGCATGGGATTTAGATACATTTCAGTTTTCACAGTCACATCCACTGGATCAGTCACACACTTGAGTTTAACTTTTCAAAGGAATTGTAATAAACTAAACTAGGGAAATGGCACATACATAGTGGGTGTTCATGTGCACTCCAGAGCATTTACTTTAGTAAATAGGTGTCAGCTGGTTGATGTGTGCTCTGTTCTGTTTCAATTTTTCTTAAGTTTTCTCTTTCGCTTTTGTCAGTGTCATGATTGTCAAATTCGCATAATTTTGGTCATGTGGTAGTAGGTCAATAAACAGATGAATGTTTATTTTCTTTCTCCGTAATACTGTTGAACAAGAGTGTTAAAACTTAGTTTAATGTTTTTTGCCTTTCACTTTCAGTCTGGAAATATCAAGTCTGTTTTTTCAAAACAGAGTAGGATTAAGGACTTAGTTTATCATGATGTGATGAACACACTTAATTGCATTTTTGAAAATAAGAGGATTTTCAGGTTGATTATGGGTTTCTCTGATGTGGAAAAGTCATTTCTTTATCTGTATATTCAGCACTTTGTCATTTTCTTACAGGTTTGATATGTCGACAATGTCAAGATTGTACAAAACCAGCAACACCAAAGAACGATACCTGCGAAACAGATGGATTTTGCATTTCTGTTATCACAAGTTGGGAAGGTCGCATTCGACTGACTAAAGAGTGAGTGAGAGTTCGTATGTGATTAATTTATTATTGTGGATGATGGATTGGTTGTTGTTCCAGTTTTTCCAAACTGTCATCTTTACCCCCCCAGGGTTGTACATCCTTAGCAGTATCTATAGGACAAATGTCCTGGACCACCCTGAAGTAATAGGACATTTGTCCTCTTCATAACAAAATCAATCGGACATTTTGAACGCAAGCCAGATTGAATGTATATTAAGTTTTATCATGCACACAAAAATGGTATTACAAAAGCTGACTATATTCCTAGAGTGGGAAGCCATGTTTGGTAAACATACTATTACTAGTCCACACACACACACAGTCACACACACAGAGGCAGTGTCTTTCCTAAATCACTATTCATTGCTAATGCTAGTATTCAAGTACAATATTGATTCATTTGGAGTCGTCTTTTTGGTTGAAGAGCATTCTTTTCCTTTTCTCCCCACTTTTCTGTCACCCTGAACACCCATTCTGATTCCCCCTTGACATCACTTGGTCCTTCCATTTGCACCCTCATCAGCATGGCCTGGTTTTCTGCTGTCAGTCTGTTCCTTTGACTTGTCAAAATCAAATTCTGAGTGCTGAACCCTCTTTCTACATCAGCTGTATGGACGGGCAGGGTGATGGCAAGCTGGGCCAGTTTCTTGAGGTTGGTGAACTCCAGCTGGTGGTAGCGGGCAATGAGCTGCCAGAGTGTCAAGGTGCTGTCCCTGGGGTACATCTGCTCCTTGACCGTTTTCTTGAGATCCACCCACTCGTGGGTGTACTCGTCATTTTCACTTGCGCCCCAGCACTAGATGTGTCGGCACTCTCTGTAGATCTACTGTCCCGATTTGCAGGTGACAAAAAAGTTGCCAAAGTCTTCTGACCTGCGTCTTTCTTGAGTTTCTTTTTGGGTCTGATACAGTCTGATAGTGATAAATGTTGCACGCTTAGGCAGGCGTCGTGGAGCAAGGATTCCTTTCCAGTCTCCGCTTCAGCAACATGTGCCTACATGGCCTACAACACGTAACAAGTACAAGGCTTATCGCTCTTTAGCCGCTTTACGCTAAAAATAACCCTGACACAAGCTGGCTGCGAGCTGTGTACCTCGCTGGCTCAGCCTCTGCCAGTCAGGGAGGCAGAGTTGCAAGCCAACGAACTAAAAATAGACCGCCACGGCTCGCCACTAAGCTTAGTGCCAGTGGCACACGGGACTAGTAATAGTTTAAGGCCTAGTGATTCACTGGGCTTACACTAAAGTTACAGACTGGAGTTCTGTACGACGGTCGGACTCAAATAATTATGCGGGCTTGATACAAACGGCCGGTGCCATGTCCGTGAGCATCGGAAAGCTATCGGACAGTGACCGCGTTTTCGGCAAAGTAATGGGACATTTGTCCTCTTCACTGCCAGTTATATCGGACATTTTGCATGTGCAATCGGTCTATGTCCGATGTCCGACGTGGATGTGCAACCCTGCCCCCCTAAGCATTGAGTGTTCTTTATGCACTATGCAGTGAAGGCTTCAAGTTCAATCACAATGCGAGATATAGTCAAGTTATTCTTAAGACTTGATGGATGTGTATCTCACAGAATGGCTAAAATTTTCTGGGCAGCGCAGCATGTATTTGTTATGTTGATGCTGGGATTATATTATAAAAGAAAGCCTAGAGTCCTTTTTATGCACTGAATAGGTTCTGAAGTATTTGCAGATCAGAATGGAAATTCATAGGAGCATCTTTATCATCCTCATCCTTGATTATCGTTTTTTTTTTTTTAATGGAAGAAAAATGCTGTTACCTGTGTTTCCTTCTGCTCCCATGGTGATGTCCAGTTGCCATTCTGTGTCCATACCATGTGATGGGTTTATGTCAAAGTAATTGGTGTTGGCTAGTTTGAGGGAACTGTCACTGCGATCGAATGTGTTGCAGTAGCACTGTATTATATTTGTTCTGCCAGGCATTTATTATTTATGATTTATGTCGCTAAATGCATTTGAGTGATTGGAGGTGGCGGGGGGACTATTTTGGCAAGCACTGTCATTTCAGTCCAAGATGGCAATGGGAAAGAGGTCGCATGAAGAATCACAATGTGATTGAGTCGATGTAGCTGTAAAAGGATCATTAGATATTTTGCAGTGGATCCTGTGAGATAAGTTTTTCACCCTCAGATTACATTTTAGCTGTCTAAATAGGATAAACGTTCTAATGAATGTGTCTCGGATGTTGTCAAACAATGTCTGCATGTGGCCTTCCACTACTAAGGCCTTAACCCGTAGAGCGCCTTTAGTCGGTCAGCTGACGCGGAAATCAAAGTGCTTTCCCAGTGCCTATGGGCATTCCACTGACGTCATGCATTTTTCTTGAATTTTCATTCGTTACTATTTCTATCAACAGACTCAAATAGAGTTTGCGTAGCAAGCCTTATATGTCTGTAGTCTTAAAATAATATGTAAATGACCACACGTGAGGGGAAAGCCCATTTATTCTCATCACTGACTGGATGACCAGCCAGCACTTCGTCTCGCTTGCAAAGATGGCGGCGCAACCTTCGACAAGCCCAGCGACCAAATCAACGTATTTACACAGCTGAGCAGGCTCTGCTGATGATTTTTGACAAACACAATAATCTTTTATTCAACGACTCACTCGAGCATGAAGGTGAGATGATGATAGTGGTGGAATTGCCGACCATATTCGTCAGTTATTGAGTAGGGCTCTGTGACCTCAGTGTGTGTTCAGCTGACAGCGTCGAACGAGCTAGTCTAGTGTGTACTCTGCACCGCGTGCTGGTGTCCAGTGATGTGAAAGTCAGCGCGAGAGGGGAGCGTGGCCTGCTCGCGGCGTGACACGGTGCAGACGGAAAGGCAGGGGAAGATGAGGGGTGAAAGAGAGGGTTGCAGTCCAGCAAGGGGGCGTGGTGGGGAGAGGGGGGGCGTGGTCGTGGACTGGTCAGTCTGCATCGAGTGTGAGCGTCTTGATAGACTTCCAAACTGTTTTACTTTCATTTACAGGTGTAGTGTGACAATACAAACTTTATTTTCAACTTTTTTGCTGTGTGTTCTTGTTTGGATGTGAAGATGTCGTGGTAAATACCGTAAAGTTCGGACTATAAGCCGCGACTTTTTTCCCCAGCTTTAAACCTGCGGCTTAAACAACGATGCGGCTTATTTGCGGATTTTTCCGATTTCAGAAGCATCACACCCTCGTCTATTCTTAGCTTCTCTGTAACTCACCATATCGTGTTTACTGTTCATGAATTTTTATTATGCTTTTAACTACGATTTTCTGTGTAATCGTGTAATGGAATCAGTAACCCGTTCAGAAATACGGGAATCGACATAAGTAAAGCCCATTACTGATATCTTTTTTCATCAGTTTGTCTTCTACAAAAATACGATCGCTTCGAACGGCGCAATGTGTTGGCCGTTTCCGACCTGTTTAATCTTGACTAACACTAGCTGAATTACGAACAAAATAACTCAGCACTGGCACGGTATTAATCGAAATAAAACAACCGAATCGTTTCATTAATGTTCTGGTTTGTTATGCGTTATCTTACCAAGTGCGTCTTGCAATTCAAAAACGATTAGCGCATTCAACTCATTGTCAGACCTTGGCTTCGATCCGCCATTGTTGAAATCGTGGACAGGGAGTGAAGGTTTGCATTTGATACCTTCGCTTTGATTGGCTTGCGCTTTCGAGTACTCAACCAATCGCTTAGCTTGATACACCAATGAATGCAGGAGAGAACTGCCTTTCTAGCGCATCGTTAGTGCGTTGTTTTTTTTCGTTTTTTTTTTTTTTTTAAAGCAATGATGTTGGAAAGACACACTTGTAAGAAGCCTCATAAAAACTTCGATTCTAATTGACTTAAAACACATCGTACTAAAAAAAAAAAAAAAAAAGACTGAAGAAAAGCTGGAAACATGCTCTTGTATTCTGACCTATTTAAACGCCAATGAATGCAGTGAACACATTGTATGTGGTGATTTTCGACACTGTAAACTCAACGCTCGGCCAGCTGCCGCCTGCGGCACATCGGACTGTGTTGTATCTGCGGCTTATAAACCGGTGCGGCTTATTTGTGAAAAAAGTTAAGATTTTTAAAAAATTTAGTGGGTGCGGCTTATATACAGGTGCGCTCAATAGACCGAACTTTACGGTACATATGTTTTTGATCGTGCAAAAAAATCTATCCAAATCTAAAAGCCTAAATACTTTTTTATTATCAAAATTAAAACAAAAGAAGCCCAGATTCAAAATCTTCATTCAATTTCCTTCAAAAATTATATAGATTTCATTTTTCTATCTTTTGTAGTTTCTGAGCTAGAATTTTTTGTTAATTATGACCCCCAAATCATGAGATTTCCCTGGCACCTGGGAACACCTTTGTTTGTACTATTTTTAGGCACTGAACGGGTTAACACCAGTAACAGGACATGTCTAAATGTAGGTGGATATAGGAGAGTTGAGTATCGTGGGTGGGCACCAAAAAATGAGAAGAAAAAGTCCAGTAATGCATGTAGGTGAAAGATCTGTTATTTAATTCGATTTGTAACACAAAGTTCATCTCTCAGTGTATTACTGTATGTTTTTTTGTTCATTCCAGATGTAAAAGTAAAAGTGAACAGTTCCTAGAAGGCCGTCCTTTGTACTGTGAAGTGAACCAGAAGGCAATTCATGTGACCAATGTCAAATGCTGCTGGGATCGGGACCTCTGCAATGACTACGATACCCCAACATTGGCACCGCCGCCCAGAAATAATCTGGATCCAAAGGGTAATGTTTAGCATCCTGAGTTGACTGGTCATTTTGGTAAGATTGCCAGTATTTTGGCAAGTTTTGATGCATTGTTTACTGTTTTTGGATTAATAGATTGCAAGTAGTATGATGATACAAGGTCGGAATAGGAGACACTTTTACATCCAGTCTTGATTCTAGTGAAGAAGCTAGAGGGAAGGAGAGATATATAAGCAAACAGATTGCTTTGAATAAAAGTGTCAGATAAGTGTCTGAGATTGTTTGCTTTGAGTAAAGTATGAAAAAGATGTCTGATTTTGTCAGTATTTGATAAATAGTAGCTTCCAAATGCGATTCAGAGTCTGAATACTAGAATTTCTTGGATGTACAGATGGAACGTGTTTGCAATTTGTTCAGTATGATTTTGTCTCACTGAAGTGTCACAGGCTTACTTTGAACATGATTGCTTTCTATGTGTAAAGCAGTAGTTTGTTGAAATAGCTAGCAGATAAACAGCAGTGAATGAGGTTTTGGTGCTTTATTCCTTCCAGGCATTAAAGTGGAGGAAAGTGGCCTGACAGCGGTAGAGCTGATGATTGTGATTGCTGTGCCAATCATCTTGCTGTGTATGATCCTGATGGCTGTCTACTGCATCTACCAGCAGCGTCGGCGCTACAACAGGCCGTATGCCCCACCCCCAGACATCGACACCAGTCTTCTCATGCCTGAAGAACCTCAGTCACTCAGGGAGCTCTACGATTGGTCCACATCTGGATCAGGATCAGGTTGTTATAACTGTTACTGTAAAACAAAAAGGGTATAAAAAGTTGTTGTACTTCAGTGAAACATAATATGTCCATATTTCTGAAAACCTTTTAGTAACTAATAGTATTGTGATTGCCTAAGCTCTTTGGTTGGGCAGGTAAAATGAGTCTCAGATTGGTAAAGCAACTTCTTGTCCATCCAGTCACAGAAACGAAAGTCAGTGCAAGTGGGAACAAATGATTAGATAAAGGATGAAGTCACGGGCAAAATAAGATTTTGATAGCCTATGACGAAACAGCAAAAACCATGCAAAAAAAATACTGAGAAGGCGTATAGCTTAAATTCTGCCCCCTTCCCCCCCCCCCCCCCCCCCCCCCCAGTTTATTAATGATTTCCCCATAGATGTTGTATGATAGACGGAAGAATGTGAGATGTTGGGTTATTGACATAACTGCAGCATTTTTTATTCCTGCTCATATTCGCCCTTCACCCATGTCTCCCCCACACTCTCCCATCCTCTTTTCTTATCCAAAATCGATGAAAGTAAAGAAATGGGAAAAATGTCCTTTCAGTGGTTGATGTGTATTTTGATAACAATAAAAAAGACCCCAGAAAAAGTGAAAACAAAAACAAAAGAGTGCAGTTTTTGCAGAATATGACTGATTCACGTAATGTAATGTAATGTAATGTGCGGACTTCTATAGCGCAGTTTCGCGGTCTACGACCGCGCTCACCGCGCTTTACATGAAGACATAAAAAGGTACAACATACACAAAATATATAAGCTTTTGTCACCATGAACAATAACGTAAAAGCATTTAAATGAACAAGCAAATTAGAACAATAAAATTCACACATATAAGATTTATAGCTCATTAGTAAAACGATATGTCAACAAGGACAACCCGTTCGACACACACACGCACACACGCACCACGCACGCACGCACGCACGCACGCACGCACGCACACACACACACATGCACACACACACACACACACACACACACACACACACACACACACACAGCAATATGACAAGATATAAAATGACTGATTACCTAATGTTTTGTTTTAAAACAAGGACATTAATAAAGATGGGTGTTTATTTTGAATCATAATGCAGTTTAAATAAATATGTTTTTAATGCCTTTTTAAAAGATGATTTTGGCTGAACATAGCGGATAGATTTGGGCAGTGAATTCCATTGTCTTGGGGCAGCAAATGAAAAAGAACGTTCACCAAAAGTCTTTGTGCGAGTCCTCGGAATGCACAAAGTCAGATGATCTGTAGACGAACGGAGTGGTCAGGATGGCGAGTAAATGCATAGCAGATCGGAAAAATAAGCTGGAGAAGACTTTGAGAAGAAATCGTGGCAAAGGAGGGATAGCTTATACTGAATGCGTGCTTCAATTGGCAACCAGTGTAGGGTTTGCAACAAAGGTGTAACATGATCTCTTTTTTTAACCTTAAATACTAGTCTTGCATCAGGGCTTTTTGGGGGGTCCGTTTAAGAAAATGTTCATAGTTTTATGCTGTTTAGTTTCTTCTGTTTTATTTTCATTTTGTGTGAAATTTACAAACAATTGAAAGATAAAGGGATGGTTGTGTAGCCTGGTGCATTGCTGGTTAATTTGTTTTGAAAAGATGATTTTTATTTTTTTGCTGTCCCAACCTCTGTGCCACCTCAGACGCAGTGCACACATGCCGCTCACTCCGACACCCCGTTCACAGCCACAGCCAGGTCAGCCCCGCCGCAGCCCCAGCACCGACAATCCACAGGGAGCAGTCAATGTCAAGAGGCAACCCACCGGAGAAGACGCTGCACTGCTGCCGAATCACTTCGGTGGTGTTCAGTGGCGCCTGTTCTGATCTGACATACGCAGGACACCACCTACTAAGCCCCCTACTGACGACAATAATTGCTTAGTTGTGGAGCCGGCGTGAGGGGCTCTCCCTCCGGAGGGCGCCACCACGTCCGTCCAATGACAGCCCCCATGGACTCGCTGATACCGGTGACACGACGGAACCAAACCAAGGCCAGAGACGTGGAGAGGACATCGAAACTGAGGTCACCATGAGAGCAGGGCATGAAGGGCCACAGAATCTGAGACTTTTTTTTTTTAATGCTGATCGATGAGAATGAGGGTGATTAAGATGATGCTACGGATTTCCATTTCGGTCTGAGACTACATGACAGGGCTGTACTCAAGGCTTCCTTTCATAATATATCCCGGCATCAACCAGGCCCGAGAGATACAGGCACCTGCAGTGTTGGTCAGGAAACTTGAGCAACACTCTCAGAAACGCATCCATTAAGTGGATGAAACTCGACTGTGTGGTCCCAGTCTTCCCAACTGAGTCCTCAGCAAACTCAACTCTGGGTAGGAGCCGGTCGGGGCAGAAAAACCCACATGACTCTGATGGGATTCGAACCCACGACCTCCCAGCCGGGAGTCCGCGATGCTAACCACTTCGCCATGGTGCCTTGTCCGAAAAGATGATTTATTATGTCACTGTCTAATTTTGCTTCAGAACTCTTCAGTATTGCTACAATATAAGTTGCAGGAAAAGTTTCTAGAAGTAATCACACCTTGTGACGAATTTAGGATTAGTGGAATGGATAGGATGGTCACAGTCCAAATTTCAGTTTGGGGGGGGGGGGGGGGGGGGAAATTGTGTGCTTACATTCTTACGCTCGACTGATGGTTAGGAGTGTTGTGCTTTTATTGACAAAGCTGAGCATGTAACTGCCCTTATGAGTTTGTTGCTTCCAATCAACTTCCATTCTTCTGTGTATTACTTTCAAAATGAAAAATTGAATGTACACATTATGATTACAAATATTAAACATGTGCACACGCATATACATACACACACACACACACACGAATACACATGTATTAATTTTCTCTCCTTTCTGCTCCTAGGGCTGCCACTTCTTGTCCAGAGAACTATAGCAAGACAGATTCGCCTGGGCGAGATCATTGGCAAAGGTCGGTATGGTGAGGTCTGGTGTGGTCACTGGAGAGGAGAAAATGTGGCTGTGAAGATCTTCTCTTCTCGTGAAGAACGCTCCTGGTTCAGGGAAGCAGAGATCTATCAGACAGTCATGCTGAGGCACGAGAACATCCTGGGTTTCATTGCTGCTGACAACAAAGGTCTGTGAACAAGGCATTCTTACTCTGAATGTAGGAAATGAAAATTAATAACTTTTTTTTTTTTTTTTTTAATATAGATTTTCCGTTGCCTTTGATACTATACAAGTAAGTGCTTTTGCGCTTGTGAGTTCAGACACATGTTTGCTCACATTCTAAACTCTGCTGTTCGTTGTTCGTTTTATTTTGTTTTGTTTTTAAAGGGGGAAGGAAGTGGGGGGGGGGGGGGGGGGGGGGTTGGTTCTGTCTTTTTAGCAGTAACTATCCAACCTTCTTTCAGTATACTGCAAGGAAGGTTACATTTTCGACTGTCTTGAATTTGGATAAAACTTCTTGATTTTATGGAAACCTTTTCACTTTTCATTATTTCATGGGATGTGTCATCCATTCTTTTTGATTTTGCTTTTCTGTACTTTTTTTTTTTTTTTTAATAAAGGAATATTGCTATTTGTTTTTCAGGTTTTGTTGATTTTATAGTGAGATGATGGTAATGTCATTTGGTGGGTGAGCCTCTTGAAATTGATATTTGTTGATATATTTATTTGAATATAAAATGTCTCCCTGATGCAATGTTGTCATCAGCTTATGGTCTGTTTACTTAAACCAGTAGCAGAACCCCGTTTAGGGGTCTTTCAGATAATTAACTTTTTAAAAAAATTGCATTTGAAAGATGTATCATTGAAATTGAAGCATGCAAAAATGTGACAACTTTGGGGTTGTGTATCTGTTATGCATTCTAAGACTATAGTTCATTTTTTATGTAGAAGAATTGGTACATTTCTGAGACATGCAAATTTTGACAAGTGAATTAATTGGCTGAATTGTTCTTTAAGCAAATGGTCCATTAGACAGGGTCCCAAAACAGATTATGGCCTATGTGCAGTCGTGCAGTGTTAATAGTGTGTTTCGTGGCAAGCAAGACTGTGAAGTGCAATATACTGGTAGAGGATGCAAACATGAAAATGAAATTGACCTGCTCCTTACCTGTATATGAGAAATGAAATAAATTTGAAACATGTCCAGAAGGTCTGTAATACTTACACTGACATTGAAAGAAGTTCAGTCTTATGGGAGTACTATGGTCTGATTGTTCAAGAAAGTTACATCAGTATATATAATGAAATTGAACATCAAAGAATTTGTCTGTTACAGACAATGGGACATGGACGCAGCTGTGGCTCATTACAGATTATCATGAAAACGGTTCTCTGTTTGACTACCTGAACCGCCAAGCCGTCACACCCACTGTCATGATTCGACTGGCATTGACTGCTGCCTGTGGCATGGCCCACCTCCACATGGAGATTTTGGGAGCTCAGGGTAACTCATGTTCGTTGTATGTGTGAGTGTGTGTGTGTGTGTGTGTAGGATAAACATATATATCCTTTGATATAGTTCATTGATCCTTAATTTTTGACCAGTAAGTCTTCAGTTAATGACACTTGCTTGCTGAACTTCTTTCCATCCAGCTCAAGCACGTAGTAATATTCTACTAATTCAGACCTGCTTCTTTGAAATTATTTTTTTTTAAAGCCACAATGGTATAAAACAGCTTTTTAAAAAAGCCCTTTGGAGTAAATATGGCTTTCAAGAGTGTACTTGGGGGTAGGTCCTGGCAGGTCTGTATTGACTGTGATATTTAAAGGGCCTTGTACCACATAATGATTCCGGATAGCGTGCTGCATCCACTTTTTTCACGATGTCATTTAAAGAGATGTGTGAAAGGGTTTTTTTTTTCTTTCTTTTTTTTTTTTTTTTAAATGACTGGTGAGTTGATTTTAACGTGGTGACAGCCCTGATGTGGCCCTTTGCGGTCGGCTGGGCTATAAGCAACATTATCTTTCTTATCTTATCCACTTTTTTCCTTGATATTGATATATCCATACATTTTTATTTTTTATGGTATATTTTTTATAACTTTATCCAGTTTGTATATTTATACTATTTACAATTGTTGAAAAAAATAACTGGGTAACAGTCTCTGAAGGCTTATTGAGTAATCAGTGCAGTATGTATTTTTTATCCTTAATGGAATTGCGGGTTCCGCAGATGTGGGGTAGCATATACAGACAAGGGTGCTTGCAGTTAATATCTCTGACTAAACTGAAACTCTGTATATGTGACACAGAACTAGCTAACTATTAACACTGACTACTTTGTTTGCAGGAAAGCCAGCCATCGCCCATCGTGATATCAAATCCAAGAACATCCTCGTCAAAAGCAACAATACTTGCTGTATTGCTGATTTGGGTAAGAAATGCAGGAAACTGATTGTGTTGTATGTTTGATTTTTTTTTTCTTCCAGTTTTACTTCTGTCATTTTTACATTGGCATGTGTTGGTCAGAATATCGTTTAAATGTTTAGTTGTGCATGGAATCTTGTAAATGAATGATTAAATGTGACAGACAGACACATTTATATAGTGATGTGATTACAAGTATGCTCACATTGCAGCCCTGATGTGGCCCTTTGCGGTCGGCTGGGCTATAAGCAACATTATCTTATCTTATGCTCACATTGATTTCAGTTTTAGTGTGCTTGTTGAAGACAAAGTACAGAATCATTCAATAAATTCATTTTGCCTCAAAAAGCAAAATTTATCCAGTTCCTGTGGAACTGCTCTTTTGATTAGCAGACCATTGGGAAAGCACTGCAAACTTGGATTTCCTTTGACTAACTGATTTCCAATGAATTTTAAAATAACTCAATGCTGATATGAGCATATTTGTAACAACAAAGCCTCAGTCCAAAACTGGTCTGCATCTATGCTCTCTCAATTCTTGCCATGTTTCACGAATTACTTCCCTTGGCCAGTCATCAGGTCTTCATTTGAATTTTAACATTGACATTGTCAGAAAGAAAATGAGATGCAAATAGGCCTCATACCTAAAAACATGGCATGTTATGAGTCTGCCAGCTCGAAACAATATCTTTTCCGATCTAGCAGTTTCTGTATTCACATTTCCATTACTGGTTATTGCGTCCCTAATATTGATGGCACAACAGTGCAGATTTGTTTACAAAGAAATGTCAGTTTTCGAAATTGCTGCCACTTGGTTGCTGTAGCAACATAAAGTTCAATTTCACTAATCCAAAACACAGTCTGTCTTGGGTTATCATACCAATTTTTGCAGGTTTGTCTGTCTGCAAATAAAATCAAGTGATGCTTTTGTTCCATTACCAGTTCTCATATCAGACTTTTTTTTTAGGCTGTCTCAGGCCAGGAGTCTTTTTTTTTAGGCTGTCCCAGGTCAGGAGTGCTGCTAGCCTGAGGCAGTGGAGTTATGAATGGGTGAAAGAAACGAAGTGGAAATTGTTGTTTCAGCCCAGAAATGGTCCTTTTTCAACACTTGAGTTTGACAATGCTAATACTTCTGTTGTCATGTCAGAGTTGCAGACAATCTGGCAGATGAATTTCAGAATTATCTCTCCTTTCAACAAATAAAACGGAGTGGAATAAGGGAATTGATGACAAAATCAATTAAAACAGGATACCCGCTGTAATTGAGTATATTGCACAGCCTTCCAATTGCTGAGGTATAAGCCACTTCTTTTTTCTTCAACGGTAAACTCTGTGGCTACTACACTGGCAGTGGCCTTTTTACAGATTTTTCCATTTTAATTGTAGCCCACCGTAAGGATATATCCTGACCTGCGTTTGGTTAGGACATGCTGAGAATCAATGTGTGTAGAAATCATATTTGACCACTTTTCACAGGAAGAATGAGTCTTGCATAAGCTGCTAGCAAAATAACTATTGTTAACAATAATTGAATATTATTTTTGCTTGATCAGTCACCACACAAAGCAGACATGTTGTAGCTAAGCCTGCAATGTGAATTTCAAATTGAAACGTTCGACCTGGATTTTCAAAATAGGAGCCGTACAGCAGCTCAAGTCAGTGATCCGATGGTGGCATATTCAAGATTGCAAACATTCCCCTATGCACAAAACTGTAGCAGTCCTCGGTCATCAACAGTTTCAGAATGTGGAGGCAAAAGTATCGGTAGTCCACAGACATCAGGGCTGATGAAGAAGTCTTGAATCCATTCATGTCAGACACTAAAGACAAAAATCCATCAGTGGTTTTAGTGCCAGTTCAGTGCTGTTGAGAACTGTGATAAAAGAGGTTGTGGATTATTGAATTTTTCCTTTCATCATATGTAATGCCTTCTCCTGTTTGTTATCTTGCTCACAATATATAACTCTCAGAATATACAGGCTTTGCTTTATCATTTTCATTATGGGATTTTGCAGCTTGTTCTTGCGCATATTGTCATTATCAGTTGTTATGGCTATATTTTTGTGGCTATTCCATCAGATCTTGTACAAGTGTTACATTTTTCTGGTTGAAAAAAAAATTTAGCATCTGCAGCTTACAAAACAGTGCAGTTTATGGGCTGGAAATTACGGTATCGGGATAGAGTACCCTATTTAAGAGAAAGGGATGCAGAAATTTTAGCATTATCAATAGAACCTATGTGGTAGTTTTTAGGACCACATGCAATCTGAATTAAAACATGCAGGAAATAAACATTTTCACCCTTGTTAGTTCATTCATCACCATGTGAAGTGAACATGAAATAATGTTGAGATTAAGTCCCTGCTAACCTTAAGAGGCATGCAAGATTCTAAGTTGTTGGAGTACAAGAACATGAAATCAAAACGGATTGTTCTCATGAAGTTATATTTGAAAGTCACAGACCCATCTGCACGCAGAAAGCATTATGTGTCGCATTCTGATCCCATATAATAATATTTTGATTTTGTATCCATTCAGGGGTTACAGTATGAACACGTTTCTCACACAGATGTGAAATCAACACACTGCAACATTCAGATTAATCTTCCACTTGATAAATAAACAATATTTGGAAATTGAACGGCATTCAAATTTAAACTTCGGCTAAATAAGTAAACAGTATTTGTTAGTGAAAACTGATGTATTAATCATCAAATGTTGATGTTTGTCAGGCCTTGCAGTGCGTCATGACTCAAAAACAGACAGTGTGGACATCGCTCCCAATAATCGAGTAGGCACCAAGCGCTACATGGCTCCAGAGTGCTTGGATGAAACCATCAACATGAACCACTTTGAGTCTTTCAAGCGTGCTGATGTGTACTCGTTTGGCCTAGTGTTGTGGGAAATTGCACGCCGCTGCTCCATTGGTGGGATTTTTGAGGATTACCAGCTGCCCTACTATGACATGGTACCCTCTGACCCCTCTCTGGAAGACATGCGCAAGGTAGTGGTCACTGAACGTCACAGGCCTGCCATTCCTAATCGCTGGCAGGCAGTAGAGGTCAGTATATGTTCGTTCTCCATCTTGATTCATTTCCCATTTCTTTTTTTCTGACACGATTTGTAATGCATTATATTGATGCCTTTTTTCAGAATTGATGTGTTAGTTTTGTTGTTTTTGTAGCCTTTTTTTTAAGTACCATTTTTTTGCCTTCCTTTCATCTTCTGTGTCTTAACAGTGACAACTTCTTTGCTGATCACTCTGTCCCATTTATGGCTCTACCAGACATATGCTGTGGCAGTGCCAGCTTTAGCAGTCCACAGGGACTGTTGATGTCAGATTGCCATGAGATTCAGGCTGCCCATGTCAGGTTGCCATGAAAGTGTGCAAGCAGAGGGGGAGAGCCCTGCACTACTACCGAGTCTCTTTGAGAGTGTGCAGTGGTGCCTGCTGTGTGGTTCAGCATATTTTGGATTTTAGAGCGTAGTGGTGTTCAAAAGCAGTTCACACAAGTCGGATTGCAAACTCCACAGGTTTGAATTTGGAGGGGAATTCAACTCTCATTAGATTTGTCTTGAGAGTCAGATGTGTGAAATGCCAGAGAAGTTTGAGACATGTTTCCATTACGTTTTGGTGACCATGAAGATTTTCATGAGGATGCCTGTGATGCTGTGGAATTGCTTGTTGTTTTGACACTGTATGACAGACTTGCATGGTACGTTTTCTTCCAAAATGTATACTGGTGTCAGCCAGACCTAAGACTTTCATTGATGCATGACATCTGCAATTATGGTCTGGGAGTTGTTGTTTTTTTTTTCTCGTGAGTATTCATGAAAAGGGTGAAACAGAATAGGGCAAAAGCAGTCATGTTTACAGCACAATGATTGTGATGGCTTTGAAGGTACAACCTCCCACATACCACTTCGTGCTGTTGCACATGGTGTGATAGTAGCAGGTGGGCTGAAGAGAGGTTTAGTTTAAAAAATTTTTAGCAAGAGGCTTGTTGCTTCACTTTTTTGTATGCATGCTTGATTCAATTTTCATATGATTACTTCCTTCAGACAATTCTTATTCGAAGAAAATGAGGAATTAGTACAGTGGTAAGATAAGTGTGGACAAACACATGCTCTTCTCAGATGTGTGCAGAATCAGTTCGTGCAGATTCTCTCTCACACACACACACACACACACACACACACACACACACACACACACACAGTACATAGTTAGGATTATGTGTCATCTTTGCAGTATTGATTGAGTTATTCAAATTTTGGGAACCATTTTTGAGTTGCATCTTAAAAGTTTATTTTTGTATTGTTCATTTTGTGCAGTCCCTACGAGTGTTGTCAAGGTTGATGAAGGAATGCTGGTACCACAATGCTGCTGCCCGGCTGACGGCCCTGCGTATTCGCAAGACCCTGGCCAGCCTCGCCTCTCAGGAGGACCTGAAAATCTGAACACACTGGATGCCAGCACAAGGAGAGATTCACAAGGCTTCACAGTGTTAGGGGATGAATGTGCTTGTTGTAGAAGTGACTGAATAACTACTAACTGACACAACCCCAAACTTTTGGTGCATGTGCCGTGTCGTCTGTAGTAGTGAAGTGGGTCTGTGCTGGGGGATGTTGAGACGTGCCACTGGGACAGGGCATCGGAGAGGCCTTCTCATAAGGCAGTATTTGCAGTACAGGAGATGGCAGCTGCTGTCTTGTCAAATTTGGGTTGGGAGGGAAAGGTAGGGCCAGACATTTTGTTGTCAAAATACTTGTGGGTGCATAATTGTGTGAGAATGCATACAAGAGAGTGCCAACTTGTACATGTGTATTGTAAATTTTTGGTTTGTGTTTGTAGCATTATTGAATATTAAACTGACGGAAATTACTTTAAGTGGCTTAGCTAACAGCAGATGGCTCAGGAGGGGGCAAGATGTTTGGAGCACCTAGACTCCCAAGACTTGGACAAGACCTATGTTGAATTTGAAGCTATGAGCTGAACAACACTGATTCGCTTCAGCTTCCGGGGTAGTTGAAACAGACTGGCTCACTCATACCTTGACCTGTAAGTCCTTTGCCTGGAGCAGATGGCTATGTATGAGCTTGTAAAGTTGCTTGACCTGGTAGTGATTTGTCAACAAAGTTTACTATATGGGTGACCCTACCAGGGTCACTTTTTAATTCAGGATGACTTGGTTTGAAATACTAAAGGCAGGCTGACGAAAGGGTGGGGGGGGGGGAGGGGGGGCTGAGATGTGAGTGGGGGTTTCTGGAGCATGTTACTGTGATAAAATAATTAAAATGTAGGCGCAATTACCTCAGAATTGTGAAAAATGGGCCTAGTTTTTTTTAATCTGTTCTTACTCTTCATTTCTCATTCTTCTAGTCTTCAGTTCAGGTCCATCCATGATCAGAATTCAAAGAGTAAAAGTATCGGTCCAGATTCAGTTTAGAATGTTTCTTAAATACGTTAAGAAATGAAACTGGTTATTATTCAAGACAAACAGGACACTGTTGTAAATGTTGCAGTCCATGTTTTCAGTCACACAAAGATGCACATGTGCATCTATAGGCACACACACACACCACACACACACCACACACACACACACACACACACACACACACACACACACACACACTCGCTCACACTCACACTCTTTCACATGTTCAGCATTCAGTACATTTGATTAAGCTGTCACTCTTGTTATTAATTTTGGGGGGGGGGGGGGGGGGGGGGGGGGGGGGGGAGCTTGATTGAATATATATTCTTCATTCAAATACTGGCATAGGTCATGTTCCGCATATAGTGTCATGTTTCCTCATTTCTTCAACTGATGTTGGTTTGAGCCAGTCCTACCCTTGTACCTCGGCACAGTTTCTAATTTTTTTGTTTTGTTTTATAATGTTTATCATGTTATGTTTAGATTGATTGTTCTGCGTTAGCACCAGGAATGTTTATGTGCACACCACATTGTTATGTTTACTATCATAGTTAGGATCATTCGCAGAGAGTGTTTTGCTGTACATCAGTCTCAGGATTGATTGTTTTACCTTTTCTATCTTCCTGTTTTAATTTTCAATAAGGTCTTTTATCATAGAATTTATTTTTTGAAACTCTGCTGTGTTTTGGGGCGTGTACCTTTTTTTGTTGTTTTGTTTCCCTCGAGACATTTTACATAAAGGAATGGACTTTGGTGGGGGAGGAGGGGGTACTGGGTGTGGCCAGGATATATTGAAAAAGAAAGGTGGCAAGTTTTGAATTGAAATGTGCACATGCATAAGTGCACACTCATCTACACATACACACATTCAAACGCACACTGATTGCAATGTTTTTCAGATCTTCTCAGGAAGATAACCACAGGAAAGTGGTCTGTTAAGGGTACAGGCATTGTGAGTCGAGGCTGGGAACTTGTACAAAGCCGAATAGTTTGTTTGACTGATTACCACATTAAATTCTGTCCATACATTCTTCTGAAGTTCATTTACTGCTGCTTCAGTGCATTCAGTTGAAGCCTGTTGTTGTTGTTGTCGTACCCTGGCTAAAAGACTCCAGGGATCATCCAAACAGCCGAAGTACTTGAACACTATGGTACAAATGCATCAGCTGGGGATGAGAACATTACGTGTGTGACCGTTTTTGATTACCCCGCCACATGGGCAGCCACACTCCGACTTCGGGGGATTTTAGAGACTGATAATGTTATGCTAGGAGCTTGTCACAACTGAAGACAATCCCCGCATAACTATGCAGAGCATAACAACATTTTGATGTAGCCTTGGTGTTCTAGCCTATGTCAATTAGCCTGACACAGCCTTAAGCCAAGGCAGAAGTTGAAGCCAGTGTTCTGTGAACATAAAAAAGAAAACAACAGAAGTATTGGATATTTAGTAGGACAAGTGAAGAGGTGATAATAACACCTTTAAACTTTCTTCTCTGTGGCATCCAATTGGCACAGATGAATGTTACGAGAGCTTGGAATCTTTGTGTTGTTGCTAGTTCATGGTAAATTGTCAAGATGATGAATTCGAGGTTGGCATTAATGGTATAAAGAGTTCTTTATTACGAAGCTTGGAGGCTTTGTTCGTTTGTTTTTGTACATCAATATGTTTTTTTTACATGAATATCCCCCATAGACCTTTTGCATTCATATATATAGGTTGGCTCATAACAAGCTGCAGAAGTTGAATATACAGTTTCTTTTTTTCTTTTTGTGTAATGTTTTTCACAAGGCGTTACTAATTCAAGTAAAGTATCTATGGTGATAGTGGCATGGCAAATGTTTTAGCCTTCACTTAATTTAACAAAAGAATAGATGAATTCTAAATTTTAGCTCTTGTGTTTCAATCAAAATATCAATGAGATTAACATGTATTTTTGATTTGTAATAAAATTTTCCTTTATTTAGAAAAGGAATCTTTACCGTTTGGTGTACAAAAATTGTATTACTTGTTTATGATGGACATGGTGCAATGAGCACTGTACTGCTGTTGCATGTGACAGAGTGATGGTGTACTGTTTATCAGTAACGTAGGTGCCAGAACGCCAGAGGATGATGACTGTGATGAGAAAGTAGCGATGTGAAATGACAGGTAATTGTCTTTGTTTCTTTCTTCAGGTCCTTTGTTGTTTTTAAAAGAATTTTAGTTATGTCCAGCCCCAGTGTGATCTTCAAAGTCAGTTGGGGTATGGACAACATGACAGTTTTTGTGTTTCAGTGGAAATGTTTTAAACAAAAATTATGGACATTATTTCTGGAAATGGAGGTAGAAGGGGGGGGGGGGGGGGGGGGGTAGGTGGGTGTGTTTGCGAAGCTTTCTATTGTCTGTTTCCTTCATGGTAAAATTATTGATCTTGATAGGCTTCTGTTGTCATTACAGCCAAGCATATTTTCAAATATACAAGCACCCTTCAGTTCTTTGCCAACCATCTCACCAGCCTGCATTATAGTATGCACATGTATGCATGGTCTTGTCACCGCAACCAAGTTCAGAAACAATGTTAACCTTCAGAACCTACTTCATGTCTGTGGCGAAAAGATTAACTGGAAGGTGAAAATGGTTTCAAGGCACTTAGAGATCACAGATAGGAAAATTGAATGGGAAAATCCATTTGCATTGACAGGGTTGATGTTGACAGCTGAAAGTAGTAAAACCATGAACATTTTCTTTGGAACGGTCCTCTGTGCTCAGCTGGGCTGTAATGATAATACAACAGTTTGACATCTTCTAGCATGGAAATACAGATTCAGTGGTTGAGTGCAGAGGCAGCGGTAAATGAAAATGACTGGAACATGAAGACTACTCTTGTTTTGCTGAGAGTGAATTACTGTTATTCTCACCATCTCGGTACAGGTGCTGACCTGGTAAGACTGCAGCATGGAACAAGCATGGTTTCTGTCAGTTTGTTTCTTAGGGTTGTAGACTTTCCATTCTATGCATACTATCAAGGAAATGGCGTACTGTGTGCATTTGTTTTTCAAAGATTCCTCGCAAGAAATATTAATATGTTTTATTGGCTCTGAAGAATGAAATTCTGTGGAAAGCAATAGGAAATGGGTCTGTGGTAATGAAGAATTAAAGTTAATGAGAAAAAAAAATCCCTGGCACAGTTTTAAAAAGATTATGCAGAAAGAACAACTAAATGGGTAAGAAATTTGTTTGGCCTCTTGCGGATATCAAGTACTGACGAGATTTCTTTCTTTGTTTTTTTTTTTTTTTTTTTTCACATCTCACGTTTGGATAGAAAGCATTTAGAAATTAGAATATATTATTTTGACTAGGACAGTGGAATTTTCAGAACTGACATCTGAAGAATTTTGTTTTCTTCAGGATTTGGAATACTTGACATGGTTGAATAGAAGCTTGGTTTCCTCAAAACGGATTTTTCACTCATGTAATCATCACTTGGACTGAGATCAGGGTTTGAATATGCATATCACCCATTGCTTCACAACATTGTTGGAGAATGGGCCAAAGTCGTTTTTTCCTCTGATTCTTTATTGTAATTTAAAAACAAAACAAACATTCAAAGACCACATAACTGTAAGAAAATAGGAAATACAAGCATACACACTGAAGCATGCATATTCTTGCACACATACATGCGCGTGCACTCGTACACACACACACACACACACTTGCACGCACACGCACATACATACACACACACACATATATACTCACACATTGGAATTAACCTCATTGCTACCTCAGAATAACTTGAATGAGATGCATGTAGAAAGATACATCATGTAGAAAATGGCATCGGTGTAACATTTTGGTCATCTTTGGACTGACTCTAGATGACATTACTTTCTCTAGCCATTTATTTTCATGTTGTGATAAGCATATATATATATTATCATTGATCATGTAACCGCTGTCTGTTTCTTCATTTGAAAGGGTGGTGTAAGAGATGAAAAAATGTGTGTGTGAGTGAACATGAAGAGTGTTTTCAAAACCATTTCTATTATTGTACATATTTCTGATCAAACTATGCTCACAAATCCAGCCAGTCCAGAACTGTCACAGTAAGTTTGAGTGGCTTGATTCATCGTTTTGATGCCTGGGATTTTGACATCATCATCTAACGATTTGTAGGCTGGTCAGCTATTTATGCACATATCTTTTGTAGTTCTAGGTTATTGGTGCACAGCGTGACTTAAGAGCGGAGTTTAAGACGCAGTTAATAAATGTTCTCAGTTTCAAGTACTTGACATAAGTTTTTCAGGTGGAATTAGCTATACATGCAGAATCAGGAATTGCCTAAAGATTGCAGAAACTGAATTTGGCTTGGCGGTTGTTTGAAAATGGGAATGTTTAAAGAGCAGAGAGAAAAAGAGATCAGAGTGCTTTTTTTTTTTTAGCTTTTGTGGGATTGTGACTGAATAAGACTTAATGGTTGGAAAGTAAGCTACTAAAATGAGAACAATACAAAGCAGAATGCATTTGTACACACGCAGTGATGCTTGCACAATGGACTGTTTGAAAGCATTTATTTCAACAAGGCTTATTTGCTGCATTAAGTTGAGCTACAGTGATGTAAATGACATGTTTGCTTTTAATTCTTTCCCCATCACATTATAAATAATTGATTATTTGCCTGTACATGGATGTAAGTATGTATATATTCAAGTATGTATGTACATAAATGTCCCAGCTTTAAAAAAAAAAAAAAAAAAAAAAAAGGAGGGGGCGGGAGACAATAAAACATAATGCTGTACATATTGTATATTGATTTTGTAAAAATGCATTGTTAGTCGCA
Organism: Conus ventricosus; assembly: GCA_018398815.1. NCBI lineage: Eukaryota > Metazoa > Mollusca > Gastropoda > Neogastropoda > Conidae > Conus > Conus ventricosus. The sequence continues at coordinate 26,791,376 of CM031596.1, read as the reverse complement.
TTTTTTTTCCAATGCATGTAAGTTCTAGAGATAACATTAGTCACATTGTGGAATTGAAATTGAGTTGGAATGTTTCAGTTTGTTCAAGTGGTAATCATGCTTCATTGCTCTCTTCAGTAGTTTGAATGGTACCCAGAGATTCTATCTGTGTGTTTTAGAGAACTATGGTTGTAGGCATGCTTCAAGAGTTGTTGGTTCCCTTACCCCCCTTCACCACTGCCTGCCTGCCCCTCGTCCACATCCTCGCACCTCACCATATTCTTCAGACTTTCATCTGTATATGTACGCGGGATCATGCAAAAGCAGGTCACTTAGCAAGTAGCTCTTGTGAGACAGAGATGTGCTACAAACCTGTGTGGTCAGATTAGCATTTATATACTCTTTTCTCTCTCATTTCCTTTCTCGCTCTCTCCTGGTTTTTGTTTTTGTTTTTTGGATTATTTGCTCTTATGTTGTTTTTGTTTTGTTCTGATTGTAGTGGTGGGGTAGGAGTAGGTAAAATATGGTGGAGTGTTGTGCTGTAGAACAGGTTGAAAGCAGCAGTGAATTAATACCAAAGAAAACGTATTATTTATGGCATCCACTGGTGTGTGCACTTTGTCGCAGTCTGTGTGGTCGTGGTGCAGAGTTTGTACATGTGGCTGTGAATTGTTTCAACAGAATTAGTGACTTTGCATTGTTTCTGTGGAATTGATACTTCTGACGATTGTCTTGGCATCCTGTATATTGCTGCATATGCCTTTGGTTTTCTCTTAAACGATGTTGCGGAAGTGTCATGTGTATCGTAAAGTCGGCATATCTACTTGTGGCACCTTGTAATCCTGTTCTGTGATTGTAACATTTGTAGGCAAGTCTGAAGTGGGGAGGAGGGAGGTGAGGGGGGGGGGGGGGGAGTGTTAGCACTAGTAACATAGCGTTGAGATCTTTTGTCTTAACCTTTTCATGTCTTTCTCTTGTCAGTTGTCCTGCAGATTTCATTTTCAGTGCTGTGACTACCTCATTTGAAGATGGGATATGTTTCATGACATATCTAATGAAAAGTGTCATTTCTGATCCCTGAAGTGAAATGTAAAGGTGAAGCTCTTGCTGCTTACTTGATGAGAACAGAGATGGATATATGCTGCTTTGCAGATCATGAGAAATTTTTATATTTGTACACACACACACACACACACACACACACACACACACACACACACACACACACACACACACACACATATATATATTATATAATATATATATATATATATATATATATGTATGTATGTGTGTTATATATATATATTATATATATATATATATACACACACACACACACACACACACTCCTACATATTCACACACACACATATGCACACATACTTCCATACATACATGCCTTTGTACATATACTTATGCATGAGCACACACACTCGCTCACACACACACACACACACACACACACACACACACACACACACACACACAACACACACACACACACATGTATGTACGTGTTTGTGTGTGTACACACAAATCTTTGGTCTTACAGAGGATATAACCACTGAAGGCAGGCTGTTGAGTTACCATTCTCTTATTGTTTTGACTCAGGAAAACTAGGAACTAAGGGTGTAACAATCAGTATTATGTCTGCCGCTTCAGGAAGAGTAGACCATCGCTGTGGAATTTTTTTTTTTTTTTTTTTTTTTTTTTTTTTTTTTTTAAATCCTCTCAGCCATGGAATGGAGGACTGATATGAAAATTGCTCCGAATTGGTTTCAGCAGCGTCATGAAAACTGTGACTTAACTAGTCAGCTATGTAATAGCCAGTCACTGGACAAGAGGAAAGGTTAGGCAGGGAGCAGAGAAATCTGTGAAGGCTGGCATGCTAGGGTGGATGCTGTGTGGTAATACCCATTAAAGCAAAAGAGGATTAGGAAATTGGTGAGGTGTCTTTGACTTAACTGGGTTGATTTCAGCGGTCCTGTTTCCATTTCTTTAGAGGTCATGGCAGCTCCTTTCACTCGGTACCTTACTTTGCATACGGCAGACAGGTTAAGTTGATAGTGTTGTATTTCGATAGGTTATGTGCAGCTGCAATGGGGCTGTAGCACATAGCACATGCATGTGTGTGTGTACCTGCATGTGCATGCATGTCTGACTGTTCCAGGCTGCAACCAATTTATCACAAGGGTGAAATCAAATGAAAAATATGATGCAGCTACAGTTCGAGCGTAACTTGCAGGTCATACTGTTACAGATTGATTTATCTTTGTCAAATTTGTGTGAATGGTGCAGACAGACATACATATCTATATTTGTGTATGTGTGTATATATATAATATATATATATATATATATATGTGCGTGTGTGTGTGTGTTTATATATGTGTATAAACATACATACATCTATATATACATATGTGTGTATATATATATATACATATGTGAGAAAGATTACTTCTGTGTACATGTGTGAACTTCCTTTGAACCCTCTTTTCATTCAACATGAAGCTTTGTGAGAAAGTGTATCAGTACGCTTAGTTACAAACAAGAATGTTGGTATATGATCCAAGAGAGCAAAAGCATCACTATGTTGTTGCCAACAGTTACCAGAACATTTCTCTTCCAGTTCTCTCTTATTGTTTTTCTCTCTCTCTCTATGGTTTTTTCCCCTTTTTTTGTCTTCTTTTTTTTTCCAATCTGTCCAAGTTGGTCAAGCAGCAGAAATGTTTATATTGTTTAAAATGTTATTCTTGTCTCTTTTCCCTCAGGAATGTTTTGACTTAATCATAACCTTATAGCATGACTTTGTTGACACTTGAATCTGTACATGTAATAGAAGAGATGGTTTAGCATTGTAGTGCTGCGTAAAATTTGATCTATATGTGCAGTAGAAGAAAGCCTGACCCTGTTTTCCCCTTCACTGTGTCAGTGAACTTATTACCTGTTTACCCCGTTTGGAATTAAGGAAATAAATGGGTAGGGTTTGTTTTGTTGTTGTTTTTGTTGTTGTTGGTTTTTTTTAGGTGGGGGATGGCCTGGCATGAATTCATGTGTCTGTTACTATAGAAATAAGATTTTAGACATTTGAGCAATAATGATAATTTCACTTGTACTTTGACAGGAGACCATGAGGGAGAGTGTGAGCCTTTCCATCATTTTGTGATGCAACTCCCTAATGTGCTGACGCATTGTCACAGCTCTGCATTTGGAATAAAAACAGAAGAATTTTCCTTTTTTTTATCAGTTCCTAAAATGTTTCTCCAAAATGTAAGTGGTATTTATACTAATGCATTGGCGACAGATGATTTGACGAATTGGAATTCCTGTTCATCGACACTTCAGTCGACTGTTTCATGCTATGTTCCAAGTGCCACTGTGTCCAGATCTGCCGATGTGTTCTGGGAATTTAATAGCACTTTACTGAGCTGCTCAGCAGCAATTTCGGCACCTCACAGCTGTAGCGAAAATGATGCATGGCACAAAGACAGCTGACCCGTTCAAACAGGCTTTATATTGTGGAATGTTTGTCTCATTTCCTGTGATGGGGCCAAACGTTTTTTTCGCCAGTGCACAAAGACTGTCTCCCTACTTGGGCATGAATGCCTGCGGAACAGCAGCATTCTTCAAAAGCGCAGAGGAATGTGCGATGCAACAAATAGCCACTCCACAGTTGCCAGCTACAATCTCCAGTTTGGAAAAGACTTCAAACGGAAGGCAAAGGAAGCAGAACCAGCGGGAACACTTTTTTGTTATCATCAATCCCATATGTAACTGATGTATCGAGACCTTGCATAAACTAGTTTCTAGAGATACTCTGTGCCGTTGGGTAAAAAGTGTCATGAACCTTACTGGAATAGACACATCAACATTCACCGTTCACTCTTCCGGAACAGCCATGTCTCAACAAAAATTCTTGAAGGATAATATTGAGCACAGCTGGAGTACCTTTGAGACCTGTCTACAACAAACTGGTCGTAAAAGAAGGGTGTTCTGGTACAGCACTACTTCAGGGATGCTGACAAGGTGACTTATGGTAGACGTCTGCTATCTTTAAATTCTTGCATGGCCTTGTGGCGCAGTACGAGAATGAAATTCTGCAATTATAAAGAAAAAATTTACCTGCAAGGTTTTAGAAGAATTTTACAGACTTGTACGAAGGCACAACCATAGGTGCCACGCCTGTTACGCTCACACCATAAAGCACCAGTAACAGCACACTACTGATTAATAGTAATTACCCACCAGGATGATCTGTTGTGATTAAGTGGTCATGTCACTTTTCAATCTGACGGAAATACTTGCACTCTCTTGCATGATCTGGTGTCTTCGAACAGGTCCTTGAAGTTCCACTTAAACCTCACAGGTAAGTTTGTTATAATTGTAGAATTATTATAAGGGGAGCCCTGAAACTGGCTTCTTTTGCAGTGCAGTTTTGTTTGAAAGTCAGTGTCTCTAAAGTATCAAATATGTCCGTCAGTTCAAGAGTGGATGCTGACCAATATGTTACAGGCTTAATTTGAATATGGTTTGTTTTATGTTGATGTCTGGAGTTGATGTGAGGTTTAAGGGAATAGTGCTCAGTGGTTGAATTCATGACCATCTTTCCTGTGAAAATGAATGCGAGCATGTGGTCTTTTCAGTTGGACTTGGTAGATGATTGTACCTACTTTGAGAATGTGTCACTTTTGAGGAGAATCATTTTATCTGTGGGTCATGTGGTGAATACTATGAAATTTTACACAAAGATTGCACTTGTCATGCATTTTTGGATAACATCTTTGTTCAGATTGATGCTGTCAACATCACAGCTACTTTTTTATCTTTAAGCGCAATTAGTTCTTTTGCTCTTTTAGATCATTTATGCATTTATTTGATCACGGAGTAAGGGGCACTGTCAATACACTATTAGCATGAGAATTGCCACTTTGGAATGATCAGAAACAGCAAAACTAGAAATGCCTTGTTATTTGTTTAACCTTTCTGAAGTTTGATCATCTGTGTTTTTTCCTCTCCATTTGCTTGTTGGTCAGAAAAATGGAAGAATCACCATTTTTCTCATTGGTTTGGGCTGCATCTTTTGCCTGCAAAAAGTCGTGAACAAAGTAGTAATTGTGTTTGGTATTTGACTTTCTTTGGGTTTATTTCTGCTGTTGGTAATAGCATTTGTGTCTTGATCCATATGTATATAATCAACTTGAGGGTCACTTCATGCATGAGATTTGGTATCATGTGTTCTGTCACTTCAACATGTCACTTTAACCCTCTTGTACTCAGTTTCTCTGACGGCAAACTTCCCTAGATTTCGGATTCTTCTACATGTTTCAGCCAAAAATGGGTATGTGTGATTATTAGCTTATGGGGAATGTATGTGAACCTCTAGGAGAAAGAAAATTGGCAGACAGTTTCATAAGAGCATGCACTTCACTTTGAACTCTATTTTGTCTGTCTTAGAGATATAGGTCGTGTCACTGTCACCAAATTGTCACCAGACACGTGACATTTTATGATGACAATCAAGTTTACAGCATGCAAGCATGCGCAATCACCATGCTGATGCAGGCTGTTAGTATAAGATGAAACCGGAGGCCTACTGACGTGATCCATCCGCTGCCTGGCAGTACAGGTCCCACTGGTTGTCCCACCAATGTCATACAAAACTTGTCACTTGTCACACACAATACTGAACTCAGTCACTTCCCAACACTCTATATGTTGTGGTGTTTCCGTCAGCCTTTGCAGTTCTACAAACTACAGCTGATTACATATGTCCACAGTCTTCAGTTGCACAGCACAGTGTCACTGTACACACTCACTACTCACTACTAAATGTCACAGTCACAGCTGTCACCAAAAAACACAGGTATACAAAACAAAAATAACATCACAGCTGCATTACTGTTGGGCTACGTTTTGATCGTGATAGTCGCGAAAACAACCATTCCTGGGCCAGCAAAGGGGCACTTGACAGAAAGAACACTTATATGACGTGGTCTAGCAGTGTTGGGTAACGAGTGAGCGGGCCCAGTGGGTTCCTGAAACTGACGCACTTCTGCCACGCCACGTGTCGCTGGTCGCCACGTTGTTTGAAGCGCAGCGAGCGGAACATCGTACTCGGGGTCGCTTTCTACATCACCATCTTCTTCAATACCACTACCTACTTCAATATCACTTTCATTCTCCATCTCTCTTTCAAATTTCTCTACTTCTCCAATAATTTGATCCAACTCCTCTTGCGAGTAGTCGATCATCTCTTCGTCGTTAGTAGCAGACGCCAAAGCAGCCATTGTGAAAGTCGGTCGGTTTCATTCACAAACTTACTCGCTGTGTTTGCCCCCTTTTCACAACGAACACGCGCTGTTCCATCACCCCAAAATAGTGCCAACACATGATTGGACCATGCCTGAGTCTTCCTAGTTACTGTCTGCGACTCAGCGTGTTTACACACGTGATAACTGCGTGATGGAAAATTCCTACGGACAGATCCCGGTAGCTCCCGGTACGGGAAGAACAGGCGCCTGAAGTTAACTCCCGGATTCTCCGTTGCAAGTATAAGAGGGTTAAATGTATGTTGATGCATAGTTTTCATTACTGTGAGCAGGAGCAAATATTCAACCATTGATTGGCCACATTCTAAAGCAGAACATAGATGGATTATGTTCTGCCTGTTATCAGTGATGGTGTTTTTCTACGAATGTGTGATCCTAAATGTTCACTTTGCTGGTGTCATTACAAATGGCTGGATCAGCCTGTTGCAACTCTTGCAGAGTAATAGAATATCGCTGAGTAAATCTATCATTAACACATGAAAGTTGCTAGGGCAGAAGGAGAACAGACAAAACTAGTGTAATGAAATAGATGTGGAAAAGAACAAAACTGAGAAACCTTTTTTGTGTGTGTAGAACTCAATTACAATTGATGTGCAATGTCTTCTGCTTTTACTAGAATGCAGTTTGTTTCAGTCAAAAGGAGTTGGCTTTTACCATGGTTGCAGAAATCACAGAGGTAGTGTACTTTAGATTTACACTTGGTTTGGTGTAGTTAACAACAAAACTGATGAATCTGCAATATTGAGGAAACTTGCCAGCATTTTGTTGTTGTTGTTCAGTTATCTTGATAGGCAGGCAGAAAACTAACTATATTGCTGGATCATTTTTGTGTTTTTAAGCTTGTTCTTGTACTTGTTACATCAGTCCGGTTGTGCATCTAAAGTTGTACGTATTCATTCAGGTTCTGTACATCTGTTCAAGCACTCATCTTGGCATGTTGTTTTGGTGTAGCATGTAGTTGTTTTGGTGTAGCATGTGGTTGTTTTGGCAGTCGCCTAGTGGCATGTTCATCATGTATGTTTAGTTACAGGGACATGTACAAATACGGGTTTGTAGGGCATCAGTTTCAACTGTTCAGATCACTATGCTGTTTTCTTTCAAGTTTCAAATTGGTTTCTTGCCTTTTTCTCTTTTTTTTTTTTCAGTGGGGAAAAAGTACTGTATATGCTGTACATTCTGTGGTTACCAATGAAATGGTTTGCGTATGGACTGTACATTCTACAGTTATCAGGTGTGGAAGGAGATGATTTTGCTGCATTAATTTTTGTATTATACTGGTGAGTTCATACTTCTCATGTGGTGGTGGTTGGAGGACTGTTGCTGTGAATAGAAATGCTGCTAGTGAAAGAAATCACTGTCAATGTTCATTTTTGTCATCAAGAGTCACGGAGGATGGCAGAACTGGTAACATGGGAGTAGACTCATTCTGTTGGTGATAAGCAGGAAGCTTTTGATGTAGGTGATAAATGTCAGAATATACCTGTTACATATGAAAGTTTCAGGGTAATTTAGTTTTGTTCAGAATTTTTTTTAATGTATTCTTTGTATGGCTGGCTATCTGAAAACCATAAATGCCTGTTGATTAGTTTATGCTCTCTGCCTCTTGTTTAGTTGATGCTGTCCCTTAAACTTGCTGCCGCTTCAATCATGCAGGAGACTGAGTTTGCAATAACCCGTACTCTGACTTTTAGACATGTAACTGTGCAGATGCATGAGACGTCAACAAAGCAGTGAATTGAGTCAGGAAAGAAAGTATTTTGTTGTTGTCTCTCAAAAACACTACCAGCTGTCTTCTCACATTCTATCTTCCTTTCATGCATTTTGTTTGATTCTCACTTTAACAGCTTTGAAACCTCAATCTACAACCATCGCTAAAGTCTAATTTTGAACGCTCAAAATATGCAGAGACGTAACAAGAGCTTGACTGCACTGTAAAACAGACTTGAAAATTCTCAACATAGTAGCATGAGGGGAATGGGTTCTTGATTTTGCTTCATGGAAGGCGAAAAAATCATCATTGAAATGTTACAAAAAGAAACAATATTACTAGGGTGTAAGATTACCCATCGCAGATTATCTGTCTTAAAAGAAAAAAGAAATTTTGTTATGAATGGTCCTCTTATTTACCTACTTTTGTGTTTTTTCTGTTACTGTTTTTCTGCAGTTGTTGTGACGCATTGGTCTTGTCTTTTATCCTTGACAACGTTGAACCACATAGAAGCATGGAAATAACTCGAAATATGGTGGATATTCTGCATGCATGTGTGATCTGTTCATAGTACCATGGTTGAAAGGATTTGATTTTTTTGTTGTTTGATTGCTGGATTGCTTGTTGTTGGGGATAGTTCATCATGTTTCTGTTGCCCATTCACCCTGTTTCCCCACATGGGGTAAGATGTTCTGAACACTCTGTTGTGGCAATGTGGACATCACACTGTGAATAGTTAGCGGAAGTGTGAATTGTACCAGTGGTGATGTTGGTGTCGTGCTGCTGTTGTATACATGTGGGTAATGTTTGTGGAGCATGCCTGTGATTGAGAGACCCTAAGAAAGAGAGAAAGAGTGTGCCATTCTTCATCGTGTTTGATCAGGCATTAAATGTGATTTATCTTCATGAAGTTGCTGGAGTTTTTTGTTTGCTCGGGTGGCTTTTTCTTATTTAATGAAAAAGCGCTCTGTGTGAATGTGTGTGTGTGTTCACTTTCTCTGTGGCTCTCTCCCCATCCCTCCCTTTCCCTCTTTCTCTCACACACAAAACAAAGAAGTAAAAGTATATACTTAACTATTTCTGGACGTTAGGGATAAACAACAACATGTGTTCCCAAAACAGAACTGGCCAAAACGTACTTGCAAGATGATTTAACCCTGTTGCATTCACAAACCTTGCACAGAAACTCTTACTAGCGTTCATCTTTTGCAAGTATAACATAGTTCCCTCAAGTACATTATAGTCCTGTTCAATACTGCTGCACATCAAAAATCGTATTTGGCACGCTTAGTGGTTCTGCTTTGCTTTGTAAGCCAGTCGGTATGTGCATGTGGTGTGTAATAAACACTTTCTTGTTGAATGATCAAGTTAAAATCGGGATGACGACATGAAATAATTATTAGTCAACAATTACGATCTTATATCCAGCACACGCATTTTTGTGAGAAATTTTGAATCTGTTGGGATCTGACCTTGTCCTGGTGCTCTCACCATCATAGTGATCCTCTAGATTGCCGCGTGTGTCTGCAAAATAACTTTCGTCATCTGCTTGTCGCATGTGGGGGGGAAATAACCCCTGCCAGCTAGGACTTGGGCCATGCTTAGCCATGCAGTCTTTCGCAATGCGTATCTTTTCATTTCTTCTACTGCCTTTTGAACAAAAAATGCTCAGGCACAAACAAGCACAAAATTAGTCTGATTGGTTTTGCATTCTCTGGAAGTGGAGGCACCATTTTGTTGTTCAGAACTGTTGAAGCCTACCACTACCAATGCTTCTATCAGCCATCACCTTACAATGCCGTCAGCAGCTTTGGCCGTCACTCCCTTTTTCGGTATCTTCTTCTACAGCTTCATCACCAATACATCCCTGCAACATCCAACTCCACATCCTCCTCCAAACATTCATTAAGTTGTCAGAAAATATCTTTCTTCCTAAAAACTTAGTTCAATGTCTCTGTTCTTAGCGGCCATGCTGATTTCTTATAAGAATTATGTCAGAATGATTGTTCCAAGTCTGCAACTTTTCTTACGATGGAGTAGTGTGTGCTGTCTTTAATCAGCACTGGCATCATTGACTATGTCAGATTTTCACAGGAACCTCCTTGTACAGTCTGTATAGCAAGGCCAAGTTGGTGCATGACAGGAAAATCCTACAGCAGGCATGAGAAAGGAGCAGCTGACCGAGACTGGTTTGAGCGTATGGGTAATGTCGGGCGGCTGGAGTGAAGAAAGCAAGAGGGTTAATAGCAAATAATTTTGACATTAGCATACACTCTTGCTAAATTACACACACAGCTGCATATTCCTGCCCCCCAAGGCTAGAAAATTAAGAGAGCTTTAATTAATCAAATTCTTGAAGTAAGGTCATGTATGCTTTTATAGCCTGGATTAACTTTAAGGATACACATCAAAATAAAACATGAAATTAGCCCACCATTTCCTCGTATCAAACAGAAGACTATCTTGCGCTTTAAGAATAAGATGTGAATAGTCCCGTGGGTGATTAATGACACTTTCAGCGAGAGTGGCAGACCTATTACCAGACGCTCCAAGACAAATAATTAAAATTGCAAGAGCTACCATTCACAAAAGATGAAGTTTTTACCAATATCGAAAGATTGAGATGAAGCAGATGAAAATACAGCGTTGCGCAGTACAGGGTACGACCATGCAATCATGATTTGAAGATGTCAGTGTTTGTTAAAGGCAAATATTTTGTACTAGCCTTCTACGCCGGCTTCAACAGGTCTATCACATGCCTCGGCACATCCAGTCCCCCCTCCCCTCCCCTCCTCTGCCTGTGTCCATCTACAATGCTACAGCATCAAAGTCAGCATCTACACCACCAAGGTAGATGATTGTTGTCTGTAGGACAAAACCCTAGGGAGAACTTGACAGCAAAAGGTAATCAGAGAAGAAACCTTCCTTAGACAACCGTTTCGGCCTGAACTTACGCTCTGTGGAGGCCGGGCCGCATCCAGATCTTGACTCCCAGATGCCCTTCTGCTGCAAACCTTTATTTTTCCCTGGCGTTGCATGGATTCGAACCCGCAACTTTTGGATGGGTAGGCGCCTCAAAGCGTGGCTTTTTTTTGTTTTGAATTTTTGTTTTATTTAGACGGATCCCTTACCTTCATTGCTATTAGATACCTGTTCGAAGTTGGGAAATTTAAACCTTATGAAGTTCACTTTTGTTTTTCCTTTGCCAGATCCAGCTGGAACTCTTTTCGGCTGCCTATGCTGTTCGGCTCTGGGTTCTGACCCTCTTTTTACCAGAAATCCCGAAGTGTTTCACAAGAACAAAGGCTGGTGAGCTTGCAAATCCCTTGCTCCAACCTCTAGTGCGTGGCCTTCGGCCTGGAAGCCAGATTCCCTCAAACTGCTGGCTAGACTGGCATACATCTCAGTTTTGTAGAGGTGAGCTTGCTCCATTCTGCTTTCGTACGGCACAGTGAGTTCGATCAATATCATTTCTTTTAATGAACCTGAATAGAGAACAATATCCGGTCTCATGCCACTCTTCTTGATGATCTCTGGATGGTTCTCCCATTCTGGGAGGTCTACATTCCTAGTCATCCACTCCATCCGGTAAACCCTGCTTCCATGCTCTTGATACCACAGCTGTTCTAGGCCATGATTTATGGCCTCCTGCCGTGTAGAACTTCGTTGCTGGGCGTCTAGTGGCATAGAGCTTCCTCCGGCAGTACTAACTACATGTGCGATCTCCTTGAGCACTTGGTTGCGCCTCCATGTGTATCGTACTCGGGTTAGCGCTTCTCCGCATTAACTCAGGACATGTTCCACTGTTTGTTTGCCGTGGCAGTGGACACATAGGATCATCTAATTTTCCCCATTGGACCAGAGTTGAATATACATTCGAAGGCAGGAGGTCATATACATATCTTAGGTGAAGCTGACTCTGAGAGGTGCCATGTGGTATACGTCGTTTCAGCTGACACTGCTTTGGTGTGCGTTTTCCCATGTATTCCACTGTCCTTGTTGGCCTAGCTGGACTGCCTTCTGGATTCTCTTGGCACCCTCTTCTTTCTTCAGCTCCTATGTCTCTCTTTCCTTTCATCTCTTTTGCCTACACTTATGGTGTATGCTGTGAGCGGCGAAATTGAACGCTGGCTAGTCTCTTTGGCCGACGTGAAAACCAGAATAGGGAAAGCAAGAGCAACCTTCATCCCTCAGAAAAACATCTGGAAATCTCGACTCATCACCACCAGGACGAAAATCCGCCTCTTCAATTCAAACGTCAAATCTGTCCTCTTATATGGACCAGAGACCTGGCGAACCACAAAAACCACCATTCAAAAACTGCAGACGTTCGTTAACAGCTGCCTGCGAAAGATCCTCCACATCCACTGGCCAGAGACAATCAGCAACAAAAGAGCTGTGGAAAGAAGCAACCAACTCCCAGTAGAGCAAGACATCCGCCAAAGAAGATGGCGGTGGATAGGACACACGCTCCGAAAGCCCCCGGACAACACCGAAAAGCCCTGACCTGGAATCCCCAAGGCAAAAGGAAACGAGGAAGACCAAGAAACACCTGGAGGCGGGACCTGGAAGCGGACACCAGACAGATGGGTTACAGTTGGGGCGAATTAGAAAAGACTGCCCAGGACCGTGGTCGTTGGCGGGCAGTTGTTGATGGCCTAAGCTCTGGCAAAAGCAATGGGCCTAAGTAAGTAAGTAGCCTCTTTGGCTCAACCTTAATACCCATGTCGTTCACGGTAGCACACTGGTAGGACTCTGTTTTAAAGCTAACTCCTCTTATTCGAGGAGTGTTCACGCATAGAAAGTTAACCAAAACAAGGTACTGCACAATACGTATACTTAATCGCAGGCTTTTGTGCATAGCGGTTATAAATGTAATGTTGTAACAAGGAAATCCTCTTCAATAAACACTACTAAAAATGATCGCTCGTAAGGTATAACTGAAATGAAAATTTTGGAAAGAAACAAAGTAATACAATAACTTATGAAAGTTTTATTCCTCTTTGAAAATATCCTGGAAATCAATAGTCATACTCAAAAGAAAATTCACCCGATTGATAAAATGTGGGAAACTATTTCCCCTTAGCAACTGGCGACATCTGCACGGCCACCAAGTGCAGTAACTCTATTTGTGTGTGGATAAATTGCGCAATGACAACCCTGAAAAATCATTGTATGGCCAGCTAGGCTTAAATGATACTGTTTAGTCTGGAGCCATTATAATACTGAAAGTGCTTCGTATACTCCCTCCACAAAGAAAATTAATCATTGCACGGTCAGCTAGGCTTAAATCATACTGAAAGTGCTTCGTATACTCCCTCCACAAAGAAAATTAATCATTGCACGGTCAGCTAGGCTTAAATCATACTGAAAGTGCTTCGTGTGCTCCCGCCACAAAGAAAATTTGTTCATATGTTGGACATTGTATTCATTTGCAATCGAGTTTTCCTTTGAAAGTTTTGAATGTAGCGACGTCAAAGTTGAGTCCCTCAGCAAGTGCGTCAAGTTTGAAACCATTCGCTAACAACAGACTAGACGTATTGTCATGGTGATATTATCAGTGTAGACTTAATTTGTAAATGGCCCATTATCTTAAAGGCAAGAAAGGTAATGCCTATAGGGGTCATACATCATAAGCTAAAAAGAAGAGCGAATCGTAGGGGCAAGGGGGGCGACGAAGGGGGAAAGGAGGAATGAGGCATGTAGATTCAATGACAAACACACACGCGCGCGCACACATACTCAGTCACAACAGGTACACAACGCACACAAACGACACACACACACAACACACACACACACACGCACACACGCACACACATTTATATAATGCATCCTAAGCACACACACACACACACACACACACACACACCACATGCATATCAGAGAGAGAGAGAGAGAGAGAGAGAGGGAAAAACAACAACAACAAATAGCTTCGTAAAACTTGGAATTGTAGATGACATGTTAATAGAAACACAATACTTTATTTACAAGTGTAGATTTATAGAACCACAATAGCATGTTTACTTGATTCTCAGTGAAACATACATAATGCAATCAATACATCTGTACAAAAACGGAATTGAAAAGTGACAGATTACACAGAAACAAACTGCATAGTTTGAATTAAACGTGTAAGATCTCTCATCTCTCCTCTCTCCACTCTCCTCTCTCTCTCACTCTCTCTCTCCTCTCTCCTCTCTCTCGCGAGCGTATGTGTTTGACTGTGTTTGTGTAATTATGTAATGGATTTTTTTTTTTTTTTTTAAATAACTTACTTATTCTTATTACTATTGTATTGTTAATATTATAATGTTGCTATATATATATATATATATAATATATATATATAATATATTTTTTTTTTTTTTTTTTTTATTTTTTTCCATTGTTTCTGTCATTATTAATATGTGCAGTTTGTTTAGTTGAATGTTGTAGACATAGCATGGACAGATTGGAAGATAGGCACTGCCTAAAATCTCTATCCTTGAGTAATAAAAGTTTTTGAGTCTTGAGTCTTGAGTCTCTCTCTCTCTTCTCTCTCTCTCTCTCTCTCTCTTATATATATATATATATATTATTTGTGTTGTGTGTGTGTGTGTGTGTGTTGTGTTGTGTGTGTGTGTGTGTGTGTGTGTTTGTGTGTGTGTGCGAGAGAGGAGAAAGAGAGAGGTTATCAATGAATGTATTCGGTAATGAATACATTTGAAATAATCGATTCAATTAGCTGCTTACTAATCAAAAATTGATAACATAATAAAAACGCAATATACAATTGTTCATTCACGACTTGTCATGACATGGTTTGAAATGTACTCTCACCCATTCTATCAAATTTCATTTCGATGCGTTTTGTCAACAACGAAAGAAGGTGAGGTAATTAACAAACACACAAACAAACAAACAAAAATCATGGGCATATCATCCACCCTGGCCTGCAGAGTTTCCTTGTGTACTTGCAGATGCAGAGCTGTCAAAAGTGAAAACAAAGAAAAGAAACGTACCGCAACAACCTATTTGCAGTTCGCTTGACTACTTCAAAGTAGTACTCAGGGTGGTGGTTCAACGGAGTGACACTCGCGGTAGAACGAACCACGTGTGTTGGGACTGGGAATGTCTCTGGTGACTGTTCCACGTTCTGGCTGCATTCAGGTTCAACATCCACACACATTTCTGAGGTGACAAGGCCGAATGACGTGTTCATTCCACAGGAGTGGGAGGGTTGGGACCTGTCTAACACTACGCCGATATCGCCAGGATGACAACGGGGTTAAGATGAGATGAATTCCCAAAATGTCAGTCTTTGTACCGGGCACTCGTGGAACTGATTCAAACGTGCACAGCTTTCTGCAGTCCAGTTTGTCCCAAACAGCTTCATCTGCTCAAACAGAAACGTCATGCGTTATGAAAATGGTGAGACACATACACATGCGAACAAAGGGAGATCCCCCCCCCAAAAAAAAAAAAAAAAAATTCAAAGAAAGGTGGGAGACACAGCGGGAGAAATAGAAGGTAGAGGGATTGGGGCGGGGGAATGGAGAGATCAATAGAAGGTAGAGGGATTGGGGCGGGGGAATGGAGAGATCAATAGAAGGTAGAGGGATTGGGGCGGGGGAATGGAGAGATCAATGGGGAAGAGAAAGAGGCGGTGTTGACGCGGGGAAGGGAGGGGGCGGGGGCAGGAGACAGGGGGAGAGAATGACGGAAGACACAGACGGGACTAGACAGGGATGTACGGATGTGAGAATCGGGGGGGGGGGGGGGAGGGACAAACGGAGCGCAGAGAGTTAGGAAAGACAGACATGGAGAGGTAGACATGTGTCCACTTCCAAGGATTTTACTGCAGCTAAAAGGGCTCAGCTGAAATGGACTCACCCTATTCGATAAAAAAAAAGAAAAGAAAAGGAGAAGAAGAAAAAAAGAGAAGAAGAAGAAGACAAAGAAGAAGGAGATAATGATGGCGATGATGATGGCGATGATGATAATGATGATGATGATGATAATGATGATGATGATAATGATGTATGAAGAAAGAAAGTATAAACTGATCAAGCTGGCATAACACATCACTCAGTTGGTCCAACATTTGAACTAATCGGGCTCACTGGACAAACTGGATGCGGCCTTCCCAGACCTGATGTGTCCATTCTGACAAACTGGGGCAAGGGATAAATTGGGCTGTAAATACATTTGACACCACACCCAGAATGCGGCAGGATAAAAACAACAACAACAACACATGTTTTCAGACTTCTAAGTTCTGTTGGGATACAAACTTAGTACTGTCGTTGTTGCTGTTGTTAACATGTTTTTGTAGATGATGATGATTGCAGTGTTGGCTGCAGAAGATTTCTGTAGACGTCGCTGCAAACGGAAGTACTGAGGGTTGACTCATTTCTCTCTCTCTCTCTCTCTCTCTCTCTCTCTCTCTCTCTCTCTCTCTCTCTCTCTCTTATATCGGGGTTTGCGTCACGAGCAATTCAAACTTCTTCTTTTTTTCTCAGATTATAGGCCTACCTTTCACTCGTTTCTATCGGTGCCTCCTGAGTTCCCCTCCGGCTCCAACCTCCCGCTCCCCTCCACCCCACCATCTACCCCGCTCCTCGTCCTTGTCGCTCCGTGAGTGTGTACGTACATTTGAATGCATGCACAGAAGTGCATGCGAGGTGTATATGGTGTGGTGTGTGTGTGTGTGTGTGTGTGTGTGTGTGTGTGTGTGTGTGTGTGTGTGTGTGTGTACGTGTGCATGTAAGAGAAAAAGTAGAGTATGTGCAAAAATAATGTTTGGGTAAGCATGCATGCAGAATGGATTAGTGTTTCGATGCATGTGGGAGAGAGAGAGAGAGAGAGAGAGAGAGGAGAGAGAGGAGAGAGAGAGAGAGAGAGAGAGAGAGAGGAGAATGAGGGGGGCAGGGAAGGAAGTGAGGAGAGAGCGAGAGAGAGAGGGGGGGAGGAGAAAGAGAGAGAGAGAGAGAGAGAGGGGGGGGGGGAGGGCAGAGATTTAGACAGAGACAGAGGAACACGAAAGTCTCATAGAGGGTAAAATGGATAAGCTAACACCTTTTTTACACCATGTCCTCACTAAGAAGAGGGGGTGGAGGGAGGAAACATACAATTAATTTGGAAGAAGAGAAGTACCTGGGTCTTGCATCACCACCTCGAGATCCTACCCCTCCCCACCCCCGAAGACGCATTCAAAAGAAAGGAAGTAAACAACCTAAAGGTAATGTAGTCATGGAAAAGGAAAACAAATACACAAAAAGATGTAC